>CM067081.1:40053145-40715408 GCA_034008185.1 Gorsachius magnificus
ATGTTTAGGTTTGGCTGCTTTTGCTATGTGAGCATATCTTAGCAACAGTTTATACTCAGCAGAATTTATAATTACTAAAAACTGAGGAAGGCAATGAAGCATGCATTTTAATTGTGGAGAAATGTAACCCTTGAGAAAAATCATACATGAGAAAATGTAAGACTAATAGATTAATTTCAAAATGTGTATTTGTATGTTTTGGTGACACCCAGGAGACAATGAGCTTGCAAAACAGAGAAATTAAAATTTTCATGAGGCCAAATTCAAAATGATTGGAGAATAGTAAGTATCAGTAAATATGTCTGAAAATACAGGATAAGGGAATCTGAAACTGAAATACAGCTCATATAAATTGAAGAATGCAAAGGAGGCAGGCTAGAGAAATGAGTTCTGATTCTGCCTGTTTGACATTATTTTTTTCATTAATTCATTAATTCATTAATTTCATTTGCCTTTCATCTCATTTTCAATATTTAAAAGTGAAGTCTAATAGTTTATTTCTTTATTTCACAGAGTGCTTGTGACGATTAATAAGTTATCACCTTTAGAGCTCTATGGCATTTACAGCTTAGAAATATTGCATACTACGCTGACTGCTGGTTGTGGCATTTACAGAGATATCATAGGAGATTTTTGGAACTTCTGCTTAATATTTATATTGTGCATATACTTAGAACAGAGATAAGCTGTGCAAGAAGCCTAACCATAATGACTTCTTAGCTTTGCAGATCAAAGACAAGAAGTAGACTAGAGTGCAAAAGTAAATAACTAATCTAATGCACATATCTTTCTGCAATGGGAAATTAAAATAAAATTTGGATTCTTGGGTTCATGTTCAGAAGCTCATGGATATAATGTTGCTCATTTAATGTATAGCTGTCTCTGAGAAGAGGGCACCTGCTTTAAGAATATCTGCTTTTAATGTAGAGTACAGAATTTAATTTACAGGGGACTTAAATTGAGCAAACACCCATCCAGATGAACACACTATCCGATCAAATTTTGAAAATTGTAACCATTGTCTGTTTATTCAGCCTGTTAGGCATGATAATGTGACTTAAATATTCAACAAAATTAAAAGTTCATTTGCAGACCGCAGGAGAAATAGAAACCTTGATGATAGTGACTAGTCAGAGGGAAACACTACTTTTACTTTTCCCACTGTAGTATATTTAAAAAAAAAATAGGAAAAAAAATTAAGAGACAATTCTAAAGACAGAAGCAGACCGCTTCCACTGAAATCAGGAAGTTAAGGTAAACAAACCACATAACATACAATACTTTGTTTCTGAAGAATAACTATAAATATTCAGTGTCCTCTCCTTTAATAATTCAGTTACCAGATCAGCAGATTGTTTTCCTCCCATGCAGTAGCATCCAGCTGATACCTTAGGAATATCAAACCTTTCTGGGTAACCGGGCCTCACTGGGAATACAGCTAATCTTGTGGTGTCTGACCCAGGTAGCCACTGCTCTCCTCACCCCACAATCCATGCTTCATGCTGCTCAGTGAGCCTGCTTGCTGTGCCCACAGGCCATTCCTCACTTTGCTAGCTACCCTTACCAAAACACTGCTACTTAGCCAAACGTTGCTGCTAACCTAGGTCTTCACCAATGTGTTAGCACTAGCACACATCCAGCAGAGAGACCTGGAGCAGTCTCACAACTCAGTGTCAAACTTCCAAACAGCTTCTTTCACCTCACAGCTTATGAGCAACAGAATCTTTGTCTTCCTCCTCATCCTTCCTCTTTCTTTTAAACAGTAACTTTTCCAGGACTGGAACTTATTGCCTTATATAAGGTTAATCATGCAGTCATGTTTAGGCACTGTTCATTAGTTCAGATTTTTATAATTCATTGCAATTAGGACTTTTTTTTTTTTTTCCATTTCACATTTAGCACCTTTTTCAAACACACAAAATAAATGTGCTTATTGTTCCATTTAATATAGCTAGCCTTCTCTCCATGAGACGCTTGCAGAAGGCTCCTTCAAGTTCCTCTGGAATCACCTCTGTGTTTTTGTAGTTCAGGGGAATGGGTAGAGACATAAAGAGGTGCTGCTTTTTCTTAATGCCAATCTCACTACAGAAAGAAAATAGCAATGGATATGGGCCTAATCCAGCCACTTCCATGAAAAAATCCATGGGAAGAATATGGTTGTAGTTTTGCTATAAGACAGGAGCTTTCACTGTCTCTAGATCAGCTAAAAGGATGTTAAGCTATAGCATGTTCTATCTGCATTACAATTAACCTCTCTGTTGTAAAAGCAGAGCTTTGAGAGGTTTTTCTGATTCCTTTGCCAATAAAATCTGTGGAACTGGTAAGTAAGATTACCACCAGAGCTATGTTATTGACATAATTTTGTTACTAGAAAACTCTAGAATAAAAAAACACCTAAGAAAAAAAGGACATAAAAATGTCCATTCCTTCAGTATCAGAAATCAGTCAGAGAAGGAACAGAAAGGCTGGTATACTCTAACCTTGGACTCTTCTACTCAAAAAAGGAATATTCTGAGCAGGTTAACAAGCAACCTTTTTTGTGCTCTTTGCAGCTAAAAGCAGATTTACTTCCTGGTTTGGTGAATGCAATATAACAGTGTTCTATTTGCACTTTAGGAGTAACTCCAGAAGCCCCAGAGGAAAAAGGCAAAGAAGTTTTCTAGCAGTTTTCAAAAGCAACAGCAAGAATTGAGCTATATATGAGGCTTGGGATACTGTTAAAAGGGGTGAAAAGGGAAAATGGGGAAGAGGTCAGTAATTGGAGAGCAGAAGGTTAGAGGCTGCCTGCTCATTTGGGGGATTTGTTCTGAGAAAGAGAGCAGGCTTGTTTAGCTGGTTGACTGATTTCATCTGGGAGATGTGATTTTCTGTGTGTACTGGGTAGAAGGAAAGGGAAAATCAGGAATAATTATTTTTGGCAGAGTTAGGTAATTCCCAGTCCCAGCCATCTTCATTTGGTCACCAGCTGTTACTGCTGAAAAGTATTTTGTGTTACACAGTATTAATTCTCCATTTCTGTTCCTCTTCCTGATTACTGCTGCTTTCTCTGCTGCTTTTACTCTGCATTTCCTGTCTTTTAGAAATCCTACCTTGCAAACTACTTCTGCAGTTTTAGAATATTTACAACCCTTAAGTTTTTTATACTTTTACTGACAGCTATAACTCCTGCTAAATGTATTTTTGGTCTGGAAATGCATTGGTTTTTTTCAGTTCATGTAATTAATGTGCTGCATATTGGGCATATTGCCTGAAGTTCACCCTGCTGCTGAAAGCTAGTCTAAAAGACCTATATAGGGAAAATCAGCAATGAACTTAGGCTGAAAAGTTTATGGTGTCCTTAACAATGTGGTCACACATTATCTAGAATACTTGCAAGCAAATAGAACCATAAAATATTCCAAATCTCCATCAAAACAGATTTGCACCCTACAAACCTTTTACGCCCTGAAAGCTCTGATAGCTCAGTGAGTAAGGTAGTCATGCAGTAAAAGAGAAACTGAGTCTCAGAGTCCACCAGCCCAGGGCTAAACTATTCTTTTTCCTCTAGTTTAAGCACATATTCAAGTCTGGCTCTCAATTATCCATATTGTCCATGTATTGGTTTTCTCTCTGACTGATCTTGGCACACATGGACTGTTTCTCCAACGGGGAAAATTGGTTTGGAGGTAAGCAGTACAGAGCAACTGAGTCAGGCTTGCCAAACGTTCACTCAGCTTCATTTCTTCAAGGATTTCTCAGTAAAAGTGTCTCGATTACTCAAATTCAGTATTCTAGCAAGTTTATTAGTGGAAGAGTGCTTTGCATCTCTGTATCAAAAAGCCTGACACCAGACCGATACCTAATGGCCAGAGGGGGCACTCTGGTATCAGAAAAGCACATAGCTTAGCTCTGAGGAAGGAAAAAACCCACAGGCACAGCAATTCAGAGCATCTTCTGGAACACTTTTCAGACTATTACAGAACAGTTAACCGATTCAAGTTTAAAATCAAGGTATAGCCGAGTGTATGTGATTTTTGATATTACTAGTAAAGGATTCCAGTCTTTGTTGACCTGTTAGGGCAGGGTCTCTGGCACTTGTCTATTCTTACTTTGACCTAAGATGCTTTCAGTGTGTAACAGTCCCCTAGAGATCAAGTGGCTATTGCCAATCTGTTGTAGCTGAAGACCTGAGAATATTGTATGGAGTAAAGGTTTGACACCCCTTGGCTGCCCTTAGACAATGCCCCTAGCAAGCAATAGCCCTTTATTTTCAACAGTCTGGCAAATTATACAATTTTCAAACTTTAACTGGGACCCAACAAGAAGAAAACAGCCTGATAGAAAACATACCAAAAGACCCCTAGGCGGATTTAAGACTGAGGAGGAAAACATCCTGCCATGAAAATAGTATCAGTCTTAGTGAGGACCTTGGGATACTGCCATTTCATCATAATCCTTCATTCCCTCCCCTGGTTCTTCCCGAGGAAACTGTCAACTCCAAGGCAAGGCAAGGAAAGTATTATTTTCCAAAGGATGGCCAGAAAAATACTTTTGCAGCTGATGGTGTTTAAAGTGAGTATAAGGTACTGCTACTTTAATTCTAGTTTTTTCTTGTTCCTTAGCTCTGAACTGGAAGAGCACAGCAGACATGTACCTTCCATTTTCTGTGAAGGATGCCTAAGGCAGATCTTCCTGTCATCCAATAATGTAAGCTACAGAAAAATCCAACAGTGGCACACCATCTTCATTCAGTTCCTCCTTAAGAAGGAGGTGTAATAATATTGAATACTGCCTCCTGCTCCATTAATTCCTTTATGAGGAAAACGGAAGAATGTAACAAATCAGAGTGAAAGGTTTGGCTTTGAGCATCTGAGGGTTAAGAGTCCTTGGAAAACAGACTGTCTCTGTTTCACAATGGGATGGACAAGTAGGACCTACTTAGCCACTGTAAAACATTATTCTATGGTGGAGTGAAACAAAAAGATCCCTGTGTAGGGTTTCATGTAAATACCTTCAATTCTGGAGGGTTTCATGTTAATACATTTAGTAGATGGGATTTGCCTCTTTTGATCCCCCTTCAAAACCACCTTTACCTATTTCTGTTGTCCATGCAGAATATTTCATCACTTGTATTGAGAGGCCTGTCTCTCTCAATACCTGTAATTTAGGTGCATACTAAATGCTTATGTTGTCATTCTTAATTATGTTTTTTGTGTTCCTCCAGATCCTGGACAAGTTATCTGACCTTTGTACTTTAAATACTGTGTAGGAAGAGACATACCCTAAAATTTAAAAGGCAGTTAATTACAACATAAATGAGATTTTGTGAGGTATAAATATAGGTAGAAATTGAAAAAAAAAAAAAAAAAAAAAGGATATATTAGTGGTTTTTTGAAACACAGTGCCTTATAAACCAAAGCTAACAGGAATAGTCAGTCAGATTACATATTGCTAATAGCTGTCTGACATCTAGCTTTATGGTTATTCACAAGATGTTTATAAAATAAACTTGTATTCCACATACCCTTTTATTATGTTAACTCTACACTCAGTTCTGGAGGGCAGCCTTTGTCCCAAATAGATACATTAAGTCATGTGATGAAAGCTCATCTGCACACCCACAAAGGAGTTCAGAGAAGCAACATCAGGAAGCCCAAATAATATTCTGTTGGGCTACTCCTGGTCCCAATTAAAGGTGCCATCATCCTATCCAAGGCCCATCTGCAAAAACCCAGAGAAGTACAGGGGTCACAAAAGCAGATGAGAACAAAAATTAAGGACTGAGAGGATGTGACATCCAGCCCAGGCCCCTCATAGGGCTATCCCAGGAGATTCTAAGATCCATGGGTGTGACACCCATCAAGATGAGTAATCACTAGAGCACCTTTGGGCTGAGGGGGTATTGCTAGCTAAGGGTATGGGACACATTGTGGGATTGCACAAGGCTTATTTTGGGATGTGTAGGGGAGGAATCAAAGGAAGGGAAGGGGATGTATCTGGGTGATCTTGGGAGAAACAAGCATGGGGAAATGGAGAGATAAGTCTATAAAAAAGGCCAGTTGCTGGTATACAGTTGGCTGGTGGGTGCACTTGTCTGGATATGCTCTGCACCAGATCAGCACGGGCCATCCTATCTTCTTATTAAACTCCATTTTCCTGGGTGAGGTACTCTCTGTTTGGTGTGCACGTATGTGTATGGGAACAGTGTCAGCAACTGGAGTCAAACCAGGGGTCAAAGCCGTGTGTCAGCAATGTCAGCATATGGTGGTGCATCCCCACCCTGCTCTTTTCTCCTGGACCACCTTATGATCTCAGAAACTCCCATCTCATCTTGGCCTTGGTGTAAAGAGTCGGACGATTAGGTGGCACTGTCCATACCAGAAACTCCTACATAGCTGAGGTGGGGAGTGAGAACGGGAACAATCAGTTATCCCCTGATAGCCTTGGAACATACCTTATCTGAATTGTAACCCAAGCGGTGCGTACCATTATTATTGGAATTCCAGTAATTAGCGACGCAGACTGTAGCCCAGACAGAAATTTACTGATGACTAAAGCCAATCATCTCGTGAACCTATAAAACAGCGGTCCTAAGGGAGGCCCTTTGAGCTCTTCTGGACCGCAGTGGGCTGCAACCAGCATCTCCCTCTGAGTGGGACACCTCTCAGAGCTAGCAAACTCTCAAGTTTGCTAAAATCAGAGGTCCATCACTGAAGAGACAGTGGAGCCTGGGCTGAAACCTTTCACTCCTTGAGGCTCAACCCTTGCCTGTTGAGAAATGTAAGACATTTGATGTGAGTATTTCACTGAACTTGAGGGGAATTTTTAGCAGGTATACACTTATATATATTATATGGATATAATCATGTCTGTGCGTATGCATGTGTGAATCAACTGACATAGTCTGTAGCTGTATGATTTAATTACAAACTGAGTCTTATACTGCTGTTAGATATATATACACATAATGTTAGACATAAACTGTTGACCAAGTCCGACACTAAGATTGGACCTAGCCGCACCTAGACTCCTCTCTGAAAAGGAGTTTAGAAAGCAAGGGTGTTATTCTGAACCTTGTGACTCAACAGGAGGGTCCTCCTTATCCTCTGCATCCACGGTCTCTCTGTGAGTCATTCTAACTTGAGTGTAACTTAATTTTCCTTTGTGTACTTTTTCCATGCAGTAATAGAGTGAACCTTGCCATCTTCACAACTTTTAACTAAGTTACTGTTCTGATTAATTTAATTAAATCACTTTGTTAAACAGCTGATGATTGAGTGCCATTAAAAAAATCACAATCCAATTCTTTGATTTGCCACAAAGGCACAAATACATTCTAAACTGCTACTAAATCAAATTGTGTAAATTTCCTCATTCACGAGAAGTTGGCGTAGTTGGCAGGATCCTAAATCAGCATTCACGATACAATGACTGGAGCAAGAGTGGGAGTGCAAGTGAGTTGTGAGTGCTAGCAAAGGGCAAGCTGGACTAGCCCACAAGTAAGTAAAGTCACCTTGGAGCTGGGGGTGGGAGAGTGGGTCTCTGAAGGTGAGGCCATGGGAGGAACTGGTTATCAGAGGGACCAGGGAGTCCTGGCCAGATGCTGGAGAGATTATGGGGTCTGCGAGTCTCAAGGGACAAGACCTGCTGCTGTGTGCATGCAAGTCAAAGCAATCAGCCTGTGTGATATGAGCAACAAGGCCACCATTTGCTTAGGGAAAACAGCTAAACTAGAAAAAAATAATTAGTGAAAACAGCAACTCCTTTCGGAGGAACAGCTCTATACAGAGGCCTGACACTGTGGAGAAGTCAAGCCTGAAGTGGAACCATTTCCTGTGGGTCCAGGCTACCAGCCAGGACCTGGGTACACTGGGGGGGTTGGATGTGGTATCCTGTCTTTAGGGGGGGAACTGGCCAATTAGGACCATGGCAGAGACCTCCAGTGTTGTAAGAGTATTGTGTACAGAATGTGCAATATGCCCTAAAATAGAAGCTTAAGAATAGAAATTGTTTATCCCTTCTTACACCTGTCATGATTGAGAGATGTTTTTTGAATGTTATGTCACGGGTTCTGTCCTTGTGGCTACCTCACCCTAAATTCCTCTATGACGCAGAGGAAACTATATCAGTATATGAACAAAGAAATGTTTCTCTGCTCAAAGGTTGTTAGTAAGGCTGGCTATGCTGCTAAAAAATATTTTTAAGCAACTTCTGTCAACAAATTCCTGGCCTTTTTTCACATATACCACAGGAAGTTGGCATTTCACTTTGTCTCTCTCTGTGACACGACCAATGCAGACTAAGTATACTTTTACCTGTCTTTAATATTTGAATCTGAGTGCTGGCACCCATAAAGATAGCAGTTTGATTGCTTTTTGGTTATTTTTCTACTCTCAGATGATGGAAGACTGAGATGTTTATCTGTTTTTACAATCAAAGTCTCTGGACATGTTGTACAAATCAACTCCTAAAGTACAGTGTACAGCTATACCTTTGAGTTAAAGCCTGATTACAGTAGCTGTTTATGGAGAGTGATTTTAATTGCATTGCAACCAGGTATTATTTGTCAAGCATTAACTTTCACTAAGAGGTAGCAATCTCCAGCTGAAAACTAGTTTGTTTTTTTTAAAGTCCTCTTATGCAATGGATGTATTGCAATTGCTACAGTTTTAGTCAGTTAAAAACCTTTTCCTTACACAGGAAGTTAAAGATTAACACACCAAAACACTACTATGAAACCACATTATCAACTTTTCAAGAGTGACAGCAAAAACAGAGTATGATTTTGAAACCTGTCCCTGTCCAACATGCGTGGTAGAAAAGGAAAAATGTTCCTCTGTGTGGAACATCTGTGGCTGATCATCTATTTACTTTGATTTGTTAAGAGCATTAGAAAGTCTATTGGCATTTGTTTCTATATTTTATATAGAAAATTACAGATCCTTTGATATTCCCTTCCAAACACTGTATTATCAGTAAGCACTAACCATAAATTTGTCACCTAAATGTTTTCAAGAAGCAATGGGTGAGAACAATTTGTATTTACCATCTGAGACAAATAATTTCTTAGCAGTTATACTTTATAGCAGTTGTACTTGCCAGTTTCCAGTATGGGTATGATCCTTCAATGCAAGTAGCATGGAAGTCTGTGTCCCTGAAGCTAAATTGGAAGCTGGATAACACTGTGCTTATTGGGGTATGTACCCATTATGGACAAGATTTCAAAGTGTGTTGACATACAGATGAACTGTTTCAGCATAGTGTATTGGTCTAGCATAAAAAACAATCATCTAATCAGAGCATGTACCTATCTGTTTGGGTACAAGACAAATTACTCAAACATTCCTGTTAAATGACAGACAGTTTAATAATTTTAATTTGAAGTCTCCCTTGGTGGTGGATGATATTAAGGATGAAATTAAAAAGTTATATTGAGTTGAATGATAAAACAGACTTTACCATCCATGAGCACCCACAATGGGAATTTTCTAAAGGAATTATTAGGGTAAGGTTAATTAGCATTTCATCTGGGAAATGGTAACAGATGAGCTAAGGCAAACCTACATAAAATATTGAAACAATTAGAGAAAATGCTTAAACAAAAAAATATATATATTAAGTAAATAACATGGATAAAAAGCCATTTATATTACTGTCCTATTAACTGAAAAGGAGGCACTTTTTTTACATACTCCAAGCAAATATAATTTTGAGTTAGGGAGTTCAGAGAAAAAGCTACTGATCTATATATTTCCAAATGGAAACCATGGAATTAAGCTATTGTTAAGAATCCAAGAGGGAGGCCCCACAACCAAACCTCAGAGTTATAATTATAAAAAATGTGCTTCATTTTTCAGTAATTCTTAACATGTAATTATCAGATCTTCATAAAACTAGATGCATTAGTCATCTGTTTAAAATTAGAATTATCAGCACAGACGTTAAAATTTAAGTGTTGAAAGTGAATTTAAAAGATATATTATTACATAAGAAAATAAATCTTGTTTTTCTTGTCATTTAATAAATAAAAATATATTTTTAGTCTCAAAATCTCATCTACTGACCCAGTCTTCTTATAACAGTGTACTAAGATTACTACTCAAAAACAGTACAGCACAAATGTCTTAAGATTACTCAGAAGGATATCACAGATAAGAGCATGGAAGATCATCTAATGAGTAACCAAGTGAACCAGAATGTTACCCAATTTACGACAGATGAATCATCCTTTTTACATATTTAATAATGGGCTATTGTAGCTCTTTTTTTTTTTTTTTTTTTTTTTCCTCTTCAGATCAAGCTATGGCACTAGGCTCCAAACATCTTTTGCAAAGATGTTCAAAGACAAGACAAAGATTCTTTGTCCTGAACACAGATAATACTACCTCTTCACCACTGCAGACTTTTTTGAACCTTGTCTATAGGTTCAGGAGCAGTAAATGGCCTTTAGTCTTATAGCACAGACACCAATCAAGTGAAATTGCAAACTCCCCCAAATAAATACATATAGCAAGGTCTTCAAACAAGAACAGATGTTCCAAGTACTTTGGGAAAACAGCCAAGAGGCAAAGTCATATCCAAGAGAATAAGTGGTGAAAACAGTTTGTCAATGTGAATTTTTTAAGAAGCAGAGGTACCGCTTTCTTGCTGGTCTCCTGAAGAACAGAATAAACACTATGATTTACATTTATTCCAAAACAAACTTAAGGAAAAAAAAAAAAAAAGAGAGAGAGAGACAGGACAAAAGAAGAGAAAGAGAATGCAAAAAGAACAAGGAATTTCTAGGCTGTAAACTAGCTCTAATGTTTTGAAGTACTTTGATAAATAAAAGGTTCTGTAGGTTTCTAGGAATAATCTAAAATTCTGTTGTACTATTTCCCTTTTTTTCTAATAGTATTTATGAAATAGTATTTTGAAATAGTATTAAATAGTGGGCTGATTGAAAATGTCATATTTGAACCAGTCTGCCCCAAACTCAGAAGAAACAATTAACTTTCACACTTCATTATTACCCTTCATTAATTTAGAATATTTTTTTTTCTTTCTGTTTATATCCTCTTTGTTATTAGGTATTTAGAAAATGTCTAAAGTAGCAATGGACTTTGTTGTGGCCTCCAAGTGATATTAAAAGTCCTCTAACTAAGAAGGAAAGCTTATCAGCACAAAATGAAGTCTGTGTTACTTTAGAGTTTGCCTGGAACGCAACAAAATATAGGTCTTTCAGAAATTTAAGTGTATGATATCTCTATTTAATAGGTGCTGTTTTCCTTTTATGTACATGGATGTATATCGGAAACAATTTCTGTGAAAGCCACTAAACTATTGCCATCCAATAGCAGTGTGGAATATAAGTAAGAGAAAGAACACTAATGGGATGAGAAACAGTAATTTTTTTCCTCTCATTTTCTGTACAGATGAAGAGATATTTTTACATTTGGAGAGCTCAGACATTCTACTCCCAAGAGATGGGGAGAAGCCAATTGCTCATCCTTGAATCATCCTCTCCATTGCCAATAAATTGAGATTACATTGAGAGAGAACACCCACATGTGTTTATGAATCTATCATCATCAGAGAGTCAGTGGGAATGTGTATAGCTGGTTTTGAATTATTAGAATAGATATTAAATCTTCTTCCTGCAGGTGATGTTTGGAATGAACACTGATTTGTTTCTAGAAGATAGTTAACAGAGCATTTAGTTTAGAAAAGATTTTATGTATCAGAATTCTGATTGTGCTGCACTGAAAACAAAGGAAAAAAACCACTAAAAAATCCCTCTGTATAAGATATTCAAAACAATTAAAATCAGAATAATTGAAATATACCTATTTGCATATTTGTAAGGCATTTGAGGCTTCATCCTCTCCTATCTGTACATGCATTACCATTTTAAATGAAAACTTTGTTATTGATACATCTTGAAGGAACAGAGTTTAGAAGTTCCAGTCTAGCTTCTAATTCATGGGGTTAGATAATTGTCCTAAGAAGTCCCAAAATCAGCAAGTCCAGGAGGATGAAAAGGATACAGTTCTTCAGCTGCCCAAGACATCCAAAAACTTGGTCTGCTACAGTTTATTTTCCTCTTTAGTGCTATCAGAAACACTCGGGTGAGCTAGAACAGCAATATAATCTAAGTGACAACTAATGATTTGACCTACTCCTCCAGGAATAAGACTATTGCAGCTTCCTTTTCTCTGTGGGTGAGGAGTTTTAGTATTTACCAGTCTTGGGCTTCCACGTAGCTGCGCAGCTTATCGTGTTCATACAAGTCAAACAGTCTTCCTCATTAACAATATTCACTAGGAAATCCTCCTACTTCTCCTGATGTCTGTAATATACAGACCACCTCTTCATCAGGTTTAAAGAGCTTTACATGTGATTTCCATGTTTACCCTATCAAAACTCAGAGAACATGATGGGAGCTGAGGCAGGTTTTTCAGGCCTATGGTTTATTGTCATGTATGCCTGAGCAAACACTGTCCTTTAAAGCCTTCTGATATTCAGCCATGTCAAGAGAAAATATAAACAAAAGCAGATTGTTCACATCATCTGAAATAGACAACACCACTGTATATATTTGTAAAAGAAATAGCCGAAGGAAGGAGACAAAAAATGTCCATAACTTTCCTATGCTAAGATTAAATAAAAATGCTTTCTTTTCATCTGCTCCTAATTCACCTGATTTGCTGTATTTCCCTGGTAAGTCACCTCTGAAAGGATATTGCCTTAAGTGTTATCTCCCCTAAGCTCTTTTGGGTGAAATCTATAACTTTTATGCAGTCTTTCCTGTGAAATCTTCCAGGGTGTTTGAAAAGAGTTTTGGTTAGTTTTTTTTTTTTTTTTCTCAGATTTATCTTTTTCCCTCCTTGTTTGCTCTGTACACAGTGTGGCTAATCCTTCAATATTATATAGCCATAAATAAACATCATATTTTGAGAACTGGTATCACCTTGTGTACTGGACTGACTAACTAGCAATAACACTACCAAAGAATAAAGATGAAACAAGCTAAGAAACAGCTCTGTTACTGAAAAAGAATGGCTTTATACACACTTCCTCCCTCTCCAGCTAATCTTTTTAAAACCACACTCTTATCCACATAGTTCCGCACATCCAGCTATCTATTTAACACATATACTGGTCAATTTCAACCAGTTAAACTGGTGAACAGTTGAAATTTGAATGTAGAACAACAACAAATGTTTTATTTTAAATTTGTGCTTTAATACATGATATACCATTGTTTATAGTTCATCAACACTAGGTACCTAAAGACAAACAACAGATCACTAAAGATATGAACTCTTATGTCCAGTATTGCATCTTAAAACCTAAAAATCTGGGACAAGATATTTGTTATATAAGCTCAGCCCATCTTGTCTATACAAACTCTCAGTGTGCCTGTTTTTCTACTATATGATTCATCCTCTGAACTATCCTACATAAAACTTTACACTAATATACATATGACATTTATTTAAATCAAGTGTATGTGGCTTATTGTAATTTTCTGACTGAGACTAAATTACACAGTAGGCACTATAATGGAGTTTAAATTAGCTGGGTGTGACAAATTTCCAGTTTCTAATTTTTTTTTTATTTTTTTTTAAACTTACTGCGTCAGCTAGTCAAATGGTAGAAGACGGAGAAGTTTGAAACTACATTCACTATGAAAATTAGGCATTTTAGTTGCAGGGAGTGCCTCTCTTTGAAGTTCTGAACTTTACAACAGGAGGGACTGAAAGCAGTCATTTTTAATGAAATCATAATCTCCTCCCTTTATCAAATAACTCAATGATCAGAGCACTCAGCTAGAATATAGGAGTCCTTCTGCTACTTATATTCACTGCCTAAAGGGAATTAAACTACAGATACAAGACAGACTAATTTTCAGTGTATTGTACAAGGACTTGATTTGTTCACTACCAGTTTTCTTGAAAAGGACTGTGACAAGGCAGCAGAGGAGAACAGGGAATACCTGTCTGCCTTGTCCCAGCTGCTGCAGTCTTCTGGGACCTTCTGGAGAAGGGAAAACTGGTTCCTTTCACAAACACAGATGAACATGGTGAACTGGGAAAAAAGCGTGAAGCAACAACTGGGGGCAGGAAGGGAATGAGAACAACACCAAGTAGAAAGCTAGCAATACAAATGAACAATGGAAGGCTCCTGAGAGAAAAAGAGCATTCACCTGAAACAGAGAGCTGACTCAAAGCTGAGCTGCTGAAATGCCAGAAAAGGGATCCACAGAGGGTTTGGTTTGGCCCAGGAATGCATTTAAAACTCCTGGACTGTAAAGCAAGACTGAGAGAAAGGGTTTATTGTTACTTAATGTTTCTACCACTTATATACTGGAAGCTGTTGCTAAGTGTTCTCTGATGATGACTTTGTGGCACTTTCAATGTCTTTTTCTAATGACTATGTATCACAGTTTAACCCCAGCCAGCAACCAAGCACCACGCAGCTGCTTGCTCACTACCCTCTAGTGGGATGAGGGAGAGAATCAGAAGAGTAAAAGTGAGAAAGCTCATGGGTTGAGATAAAGACAGTTTAAGTCTTAAGACAAGTGAAGCAAAAGCCGCGCATGCAAGCAATCAGCAGGCAGGTGTTCAGCCATCTCCTGGAAAGCAGGGCTCCATCATGCATAATGATTCCTTGGGAGGATAAACGACATCACTCCCAATGCTCCCTCTTCCTTCTTCTTCCCCCAGCTTATATATTGAGCATGATGTCATATGGTGTGGAACATCGCTTTGGTCAGTTGGGGTCAGCTGTCTTGATTGTGTCCCCTCCCAGCTTCTTGTGCACCTAGCAGAACATGGGAAGCTGAGAAGTCCTTGACTAGTCTAAACACTATTTAACAACAACTAAAGCATCAGTGTGTTGTCAACATTATTCTCATACTAAATCAAAAACACAGCACTATACCACCTGCTAGGAAGAAAATTAATTATATCCCAGCTGAAACCAGGATAGTATCCACCCCTTATTCCATATAATTTACATCATGCTCAGGTCCTACACTATCTGGTACATCCTCATTAACCACCACCCACCTTCCCATCCTTTGATTAATACAGAGATATCATTGCCTTAGTCTATGGACCACCCCTGTAAAATGTCCACAAACTGTCCAGAAATATCCACTGAGTTCATTTAGCCCATGACTGTGGGCTCCCACTTCATTCAGCAGTGGCCCCACATTTCCCCTAGTCTTCCATTTGCTGCTGATGTACTCGAAAAGGCCCTTCTTGTTGTCCTTGATATCCCTTGCCAGATTTAGTTCCAGGTAGACCCTAGCCTTTCTCGTTGCTTCCCTGCATACTCTGGCAGTGTTCTTGCATATATGCTTTCAGAGATATACCTGCTCCAGTGTGGCCTTACCCACAGCTACAGTCCCTTCAGGAGTGAACTTGTTCCAACATGGCAGTACAGATCTGCTCTTTTCCCCCCATCAGAATCCATGTTTACTTAAGTTCTTAAACTTGCATCTGATGATTTACAATAGCTTTACATCTTTTAAAATTTTTGCTGATAAATATATTAATCTCAACCAACTACTTCTACAGCTATTTAGAAATGGGGTGACTCTATCTAATCGCTGAATGCATTAGCTAGAATGTAGGTAGATGTATTAGCCATAATTATCTCTAAAGAGGTTTATGTTCCGAATCTAAAAGAACTGTACCTCAATTTTGTTTTCCAGAAGTAAGATGGGGGGATTGTTTATTTATTTTTTTTTAAGAAAATTCAGTTCAATAAGACTCTTTAAGCTCTTAAAGTATTTGCAAAAACATTTAGACCTTAATAAAAAAATCCCTTCTTTTAACTTTGACAATGTAGATAAACTATTGGCTCTGTAAAAAGCTCTGTCTCAGATACGAAAAAAAATCTATTTTCTGTTCACATAGCCTGGTTTTACATTACTCTTTAAGACCAAATACCTTCCTGATGAATCACTGTATGGCATATACTGACACTTAGTTTTGACCTAGTACAGAACAGTTCAAATGTAATTCTTTTTTTTTTATTTTTTAATTTCTCCTTGCAAATCCTTAAGCCTTATTTATAAACATTGTTTTCTGTGTCAGCCTTTATAGCAATGTAGAGAAAACAGTGGAAGAACTGGACCTTATTTTGCTTTCTTTGTGAAACTATTAGGTTTGCCTTAAGGTTGGAAGGCAATCATTACTGGCATTTGTTTTTTATTTCATTTTTCTCTTCAGCTCTTCACTTGTCTTTTTTAATTCTGAAAGAAAAAAAAAAAAAACAGTCACAGGGGAACATATGATCTTTTCTGTTTTTTTTTTTCCCTTCCTGAATAGTCCTCCAAAATGATCTCTGGAATCCTACCATCCACCTATAATTATTTCCTATTTCCAACCCATCTCTTCCATTTCACAGAATCACAGAATCGCAAGGGTTGGAAGGGACCTCGGGAGATCATCTAGTCCAACCCCCCTACTAAAGCAGGTTCTCCTGGAGCATGTTACACAGGAATTCATCCAGGTGGGCTTTGAATATCTCCAGAGAAGGAGACTCCACAACCCCCCTGGGCAGCCAGTTCCAGTGCTCCATCACCCTCAGAGTAAAGAAGTTCCTCCTCATGTTCAACTGAAACCTCTTATGTTTCAGTTTGTATCCATTGCCCCTTGTCCTGTTGCTGGACACCACTGCAAAGAGACTGATTCCGTCCTCGTGATTTCTGCCCTTAAGATATTTGTATGTGTTAATGAGGTCCCCTCTCAGTCTTCTCTTCTTCAGGCTGAACAAGCCCAACTCTCTCAGCTTTTCCTTATAGGGGAGATGCTCCAGTCCCTTTATCATCCTTGTTGCTCTCCTCTGGACTCTTTCTAGGAGTTCCTCATCTTTCTTGAACTGGGGAGCCCAGAACTGGACACAGTACTCCAGGTGGGGTCTCACCAGGGCAAAGTAGAGGGGGAGGAGAACCTCCCTCGACCTGCTGGCCACACTCCTCTTAATGTACCCCAAGATGCCATTGGCCTTCTTGGCAACAAGGGCACCCTGCTGGCTCATGGTCAGCTTGTCGTCCACCAGGACTCCCAGGTCCCTCTCGGCAGAGCTGCTTTCCAGCAGGTCATCCCCCAGTCTGTACCGGTGCGTGGAGTTCAACCTCCCCAGGTGCAGCACTCGGCACTGGCCCTTGGTGAATTTCATCATGTTCCTCTCTGCCCAATTCTCCAGCCTGTCCAGGTCCCGCTGAATGGCAGCACAGCCTTCCAGCGTATCAGCCATTCCTCCCAGTTTTGTGTCATCAGCGAACTTGCTGATGGTACACTCTGTCCCCTCGTCCAGGTCATTGATGAACAAGTTGAACAAGTCTGGGCCGAGTACTGAGCCCTGGGGAACTCCACTAACTACCGGCCTCCAACTGGACTCTGCCCCACTGATCAGAACCCTCTGAGCCCTGTCTTCAGCCAGTTCCCAATCCACCTCACTGTCCACTCATCCAACCCACACTTCTTGAGCTTCCCTATGAGGATGTTATGGGAGACAGTGCCAAAAGCCTTGCTGAAGTCAAGGTAGACAACATCCACCGCTTTCCCCTCATCTACCCAGCCGGTCATGCCATCATAGAAGGCTATCAGATTGGTCAGGCATGATTTCCCCTTGGTGAATCCGTGCTGGGTATTCCTGATGATCTTCTTTTCATCTACTTGCTTGGAGAGGACACCCAGAATGAGTTGTTCCATCACCTTTCCAGGGACAGAGGTGAGACTAACCATCCTGTAGTTCCCCGGGTCCTCCTTCTTGCCCTTTTTGAAGACCGGAGTGACACGGGCTATCTTCCAGTCCTCAGGCACCTCTCCTGTTCTCCATGACCTTTCATAGATAATGGAAAGTGGCTCAGCAATGTCGTCTGCCAGTTCCTTCAGCACTTGCGGGTGCATTCCATCGGGGCCCATGGACTTGTGGGTGTCCAGCTTCATTAAAAGATCCCTAACCTGATCCACATTGACAGAGGGAAAGTTATCCTTTTGCCAAGCTTGCTCGCTTACCTGCCAGGACTGGGGAGCCTGAGGGTCAGCCTTGGCAGTGAAGACTGAAGCAAAGAAGGCATTCAATAGCTCCGCCTTCTCTGTATTTTCTGTCATCAGGGCACCCATTTCGTTCAGCAGCGGTCCCACATTACCCCTCGTCTTCCGCTTGCTCTACTTACTTACTTTATCCCTCTACTTACCATGGTGCTGTGGATAAGGGGAAGACAGTGGATGTTGTGTGCCTAGGCTTTAGCATGGTCTTTGACACACTTTCCCATAGTCTTCTTTTCATCAGATTGGTGAGATATGGGCTGGATATGTGGGTGATAAAATAGGTGGGAAATTGGCTGGACTGCCTGACTCAGAGTTGCAAAACACTGGGGGAAATCCAGCTGGCAGACAGTAACAAGTGACATTCACGAAGGATCAATACTAGGACCAATATTTTGTACTGGTTTTGATTACCATGATGATGAGAGTGAGTGCACTTTCAATAAGTTTACAAATGACACCACTTTTGAAGGAACAGTCAATATGATCAAAGGTAGGGCTACTCTTCAGGGGAAACTCAGCAATCCAGAGAAATGGGCTAGTGGTACCTCCATGAAGATCAATAAAACCAAATAAAAAGTCCTGCATCAGGGGAGGGATAAATCCAAGCACCAGTACAGTCTGGGGGCTGACTTTCTAGGAAGCAGCTTTGCATAAACAGACCTGGGGGTGTCATTGGACAGCAAGCTGAGAAGGTCAGCAGTGTGTTCTGACAATGAAGAAGGCCAGCTGCATCCTGGGTTGTATTAGGAAGAATGTAACCATCAGGTAATGAACTTTCCCCTTTATTTAGCATTGGTGAGACCACATCTAGAGTATTGTGTCTAGTTCTGGGATCCCCAGCATATGAAGGATACCAGAGATGCCAGAGAGAAGCCCCAAATCGATCGAAAGGGACTTCAGGGCACTAGGGAAAATGGTTGAAGGATCAGGAGCACAGGTAGTGTTCTCCTCAATCCCATTAGTGTCAGGAGGGAACATGGAAAGAAACAGGAAAACTCGAGTGGTTAACACGTGGCTCAAAGGTTGGTGCCATCGGAGGGGCTTGGGGTTCTTTGATCAAGGGGGGGATTTCACGGCACTGGGCCTGTGGCCTGTTGACAACAGATGGTGCCCAGCTCTCTCAGAGGGGGAAAAGGATCCTCGCTCATGATCTGGCGGGGCTTGTAGAGAGGGCTTTAAACTAGGCCTGAAGGGGGGAGGGGATATAACCAGGCTCACTAGAGAGGAGCCTGGGGGGGTCACCCCATTGCTGCGGGTGAAACCGATAGCCCAGCTCAAGTGCATCTTCACTAATGGACGCAGCATGGGCAACAAACGGGAGGAGCTGGAAGCCATTGTGCAGCAGGATGGCTATGATGTAGTCGCCATCACAGAAACGTGGTGGGATGCCTCCCATGATTGGAGTGCTGCAATGGATGGCTACAAACTCTTCAGATCGGACAGGCAAGGAAGGAGAGGCGGTGGGGTGGCTCTGTATGTTAGGGAGTGTTTTGATTATACAGAGCTTGATGCTTGTGCTGAGGCCGAGTGCTTATGGGTAAGGATGAGGGGGACAAGCAGCTGGCAGAAGTCTCTCAGTCGCGAGCTCTTGTTCTCATGGGGGACTTCAACTTCCCAGACATCTGCTGGAAATACAACACAGCAGAAAGGAAACATCCAGAAGGTTCCTGCAGTGTGTGGAAGATAACTTCCTGACACTGCTGATAAGTGAGCCTACCAGGGGAGGTGCCCTGCCTGACCTCCTGTTCACTAACAGAGAAGGACTGGTGGGAGAGGTGGTGGTCGGAAATCATCTAGGCCTTAGTGATCATGAAATGGTAGAGTTTTCAATCTTTGGTGAGGTAAGGAAGGGGGTCAGCAAGACCGCCACCGTGGACTTCCGGAGGGCAGACTTTGACCTGCTCAGAACGCTAGTTGCGAGAGTCCCTTGGGAGACAGTCCTGAAGAGAAAAGGGGTCCAGGAAGGCTGGGTATTTTTCAAGGAAGAAGTCTTAAAGGCACAGGAGAAGGCTGTCCCCATGTGCCGTAAGACAAATCGGTAGGGAAGATGATCCGCCTGGCTGGATAGAGGTCTACTACTGCGACTAAGGGAAAAAAGGAGAGCTTACCAGCTCTGGAAGAAGGGGCAGGCAACCCAAGAAGAGTACAGGGATCTTGTCAGGTCATGCAGAGAGGAAATTAGAGAGGCAAAAGCCCAGCTGGAATTTAACCTGGCCACTGTTGTAAGGGACAATAAGAAGAGTTTTTATAAACACGTTAACAACAAAAAGAGAGCCAGGGAGAACCTCCATCCACTAGTGGATGCAAGGGGGAACATTGCCACTAAGGATGAGGAAAAGGCTGAGATACTCAACGCCTTCTTTGCCTCGGTCTTTAATGGCCCGACGAGTTATCCCCAGGGTACCCAGCCTCCTGAGCTGGAAGATGGGGACAGAGAGTGGAATGAACCCCCCATAATCCAGGAGGAAGCAGTCTTTGACCTGCTATGCCACCTGGACATCCACAAGTCTATGGGGCCGGATGGGATCCACCCAAGAGTGCTGAAGGAGCGGACAGAGGAGCTTGCCAAGCCACTCTCTATCATTTATGAGCATTCCTGGGTAACAGGGGAGGTCCCAGGTGACTGGAGGTTGGCAAATGTGATGCCTATCTTCAAGAAGGACCGGAAGGAGGATCCGGGGAACTACAGACCAGTCAGCCTAACCTCGGTACCGGGGAAGATTATGGAGAGGTTCATCTTGAGTGTGCTCACCAGGCACATGGAGGACAATCAGGGGATCAGGCCCAGCCAGCATGGGTTCATGAAAGGCAGGTCTTGCCTAACCAACCTGATTTCCTTCTATGACCAGGTGACCCACCTGGTAGATGAGGGAAAGGCTGTGGATGTTGTCTACCTGGACTTCAGCAAAGCCTTCGACACAGTCTCCCATAGCATTCTGCTAGAGAAGCTGGCAGTTCATGGCCTAGATGGGTGTACTCTTCGCTGGGTTAAAAACTGGCTGGGTGGCCGAGCCCAGAGAGTCGTGGTGAATGGAGCTAAATCCAGTTGGTGGCCGGTCACAAGCGGTGTCCCCCAGGGCTCAGTTCTAGGGCCGGTCTTGTTTAATATCTTTATCAATGACCTGGACGAGGGAATTGAGTGTGCCCTCAGTAAATTTGCAGATGACACCAAAGTGGGTGGTAGTGTTGATCTGCTGGAGGGGAGGAGGGCTCTGCAGAGAGACCTGGACAGGCTGGATCGATGGGCCGAGGCGACCTGTATGAGTTTCAACAAGGCCAAGTGCCGGGTCCTGCACTTTGGTCACAACAACCCCATGCAGCGCTACAGGCTTGGGGAAGAGTGGCTGGAGAGCTGCCTGGTGGAAAAAGACCTGGGGGTACTGGTTGACAGCCGGCTGAATATGAGCCAGCAGTGTGCCCAGGTGGCCAAGAAGGCCAATGGCATCCTGGCCTGTATCAGGAATAGTGTGGCCAGCAGGAGTAGGGAAGTGATTGTCCCCCTGTACTCGGTGCTAGTGAGGCCGCACCTCGAATACTGTGTTCAGGTTTGGGCCCCTCACTACAAGAAAGATGTTGCCTTGCTGGAACAGGTCCAGAGGAGAGCCACAAAGCTGGTGAGGGGTCTGGAACACAAGTCATACGACGAGCAGCTGAAGGAACTGTGGTTTTTTAGTGTGGACAAGAGGAGGCTGAGGGGAGACCTGATCGCCCTCTACAACTACCTGAAAGGAGGCTGTAGTGAGGTGGGGGTCGGCCTCTTCTCCCTGATAACAGGTGATAGGATGAGGGGGAATGGTTTGAAGCTGTGCAAGGGCAGGTTTAGGCTAGACATTAGGAAAAACTTCTTCACCGAAAGGGTTGTCAGGCTCTGGAAGGAGCTGCCCAGGGAAGTGGTTGAGTCCCCATCCCTGGAGGTATTTAAAAGATGGGTTGACGAGGTGCTTAGGGACATGATTTAGTGGTGGGATGGCAGGGTTAGGTTAACGGTTGCACTTGATGATCTTAAAGGTCTTTTCCAACCAAAGTGATTCTATGATTTTATGATTCTATGATATTTAAACACAGTATTCCAGCACAGGCCACCAAGATGGACTGGAGATGGTGACTGGAACATATGGCATATGAAGAAAGGCTGAAAGGTTTGGGTTTGTTCAGCCTGGAGGATAGAAGTTCAGGGGAGGCCTTACTGACGCCAGCAGTTACTTGATAAAGCATACACAGAAGATGGACCCACAATGATAGGACCACAATGACAGGACCAGGCTGGAACATGGGAAATTCTGTTTAGACAAAAAGAAACATTTATTTGCAGTGACGGTGATCAAATACTGGAATAGGTTGCCCAGGGAGGTTGTGGGATCTTCAGCACTCATGGATCAGAGCAACCTGAACCTATTAGCTCTTCTTTCAACAGGGAGTTGGAACAGATGGCCTCCAGAGGTCCCTTCCATCCAGAATCATTCTATGATTCTATGACCCCTTTTGTGTCTTGCTGTTGCTGAATTTGTTAGAACTATTTAGATCTTTCTCGACAAAGGAACAATTTAATCATGAAGCAGGTAAGTATGATTCTTCTTTTTATTTTATTCTTGTTGCAGTAAATGAAATATAACTTCACTAAAACTTTAATAATGCCTTTTCTGAGGCTGTCAGTTTGGTGTATTATGGAGAAGACTGTTCAAATTTACTGTTGTCCACTGTTGTTCACAGTCTCAGATCTCTATTACACATATCAGAATATCATAAAAACTTTATTTTATTATCCAATAGCTTTTGTACTGTTTTCTTAAGTGAAATTGCATAGCAGAATGTACTATATAAATAATGAAAATTAAGTGAGTTTCTTCCTCTGTTGCAATTTTAATTAAACCTAATCAAAACAAGTAATTTTGCATTATAAACTGAACAAATGATGGGCAAACAAATTACAGTGATTACTGGTAAAATACCTTCATTATTATCATCTACTTCGCTTTGATGGTATACCCATGAATATGTAATTGACTGTTCTAAATTGGTTTAGAGAGTTTATTATTATTTTGTCTAGTGGACACTATTTTGTACTAGTACTCTGAGTGCAGCTTTATTTTCTACATGCAAAGAAATACATTAGATTTGTCATTTATATTCATCTATAAAACCCAAGCAGCTTACTAAGTTTTAATTGTGCACTTCACGGTTCTAAAATGGCTGTGATTTTACGTGCTCTTGTATTTTAATTAACTAGATTCAGTAGTTAGAAGTTCAAATTGTCCTGTTTTCAAGGCTTTAATTAGGTTCAGAATTTTATTCCCAAAAGTTTATCATTTGTCAACACAACAATTTTCACTCCTTAGATATTATCTCTAGGTTTGTAGGTAACTATAATGAAATAAATTGTCAAATTAGTTCAGAAGTGTGCCTTATCTTTCATTTATTAAAAGGTTATAATTTCTAATAAATCACAATCATTTCATCTCCAGAATGACAAGACTTTTGAATCAGCAAAATAGATTAAAACAGAAGACACTTTTTCCTGGAATCTGCTAAGTGTAGCTGTGTTAGCAGGTATATTCAGCTACAAAAGCATGATAGATTCCTGTGTGCTGAATGTAAAACAGTTCAGAGATCTTAACAAATCTCATTGAAAATAGCTTTGAGAGATGCAAAATCAGAGGGGAAAAAAACCCACCAAACCCATCAACATCTCAAAATTAAGACTTCTAAAGTCCTAACCTTATGTCTATTTCTATCAAAGCTAGATGCTGTAAAAACTTCAAACTTGTAGGTCTGAGAATACATTCCTCTCTGAATTTTGCCTTACTGTGTCGTATGTGATTTATTTAATTAATTGTGTAACACATCGGAACAAAGACAGCTAACAAAAACAATAGCAATGATTAAAAAAAAAATCCTACATTTTAATGAAATTTAGCTCTGTATTGATAGCTAGTCTTAAAATACTTATCTTAATTCATAAAACATTAAGTGGCAGTAGTGATCTTGTATTCAGAACTTTTTATTGAATCTCTCTTACTCAGAAGATCTGAGTTTTCTTGGTTGAACTTGCAGTTTATATTGCCAAAGAAAATCTGACTAAGAAGCTCAGGAGTATTTGGAAATTTTTTAATATGCTCATAGAAAAAGTCAGTCCATAAAAGAGGGTTGTGTCGGGACACTTCTAAAAAAACTGATAAATCTATATGCTACCTCTATTTTCTGTAAAGTCCATCTCCTATTCTTGGTGTAGGAAAAAAAAAAAAAAAAATCAGTTGCCAGGCAGTGCAGTAAAAGACCTTTGTTTTTTGAGAACTTTTATAAAAGCAGCTTTAAAGGGTAATTTATGAAAATGAAAAAAATAAGGTAAAATATTCATTTCAAAAGTGAAAGTTTATAAAATTGCTTAAAGTTCAATAACAATAGGACTCTAAAGACACCTATTGTGTATCCAGCATCACCTCATGAGTAGCAGAAGACTTAGAAAAGAACATTATTGCTTAATTCATAGAATAGAATCATAGAATCACCTCGGTTGGAAAAGACCTTTAAGATCATCAAGTGCAACCGTTAACCTAGCACTGCCATCCCACCACTAAACCGTGTCCTTAAGCACCTCATCTATCCTTCTTTTAAAGACCTCCAGGGATGAGGACTCCACCACCTCCCTGGGCAGCCCATTCCAGAGCATGACAACCATTTCGGTGAAGAAGTTTTTCCTAATGTCTAGCCTAAACCTGCCCTGGCGCAGCTTCAAGCCATTCCCCCTCGTCCTATCATCTGTTACCAGGGAGAAGAGGCCGACCCCCACCTCGCTACAGCCTCCTTTTAGGTAGTTGTAGAGGGCGATTAGGTCTCCCCTCAGCCTCCTCTTCTCCAGACTAAACAACCCCAGTTCCCTCAGCCGCTCCTCGTATGACTTGTGTTCCAGACCCCTCACCAGCTTTGTGGCTCTCCTCTGGACCTGTTCCAGCAAGGCAACATCTTTCTTGTAGTGAGGGGCCCAAACCTGAACACAGTATTCGAGGTGCGGCCTCACCAGCACCGAGTACAGGGGCACGATCACTTCCCTACTCCTGCTGGCCACACTATTCCTGATACAGGCCAGGATGCCATTGGCCTTCTTGGCCACCTGGGCACACTGCTGGCTCATATTCAGCCGGCTGTCAATCAGCACCCCCAGGTCTTTTTCCACCAGGCAGCTCTCCAGCCACTCTTCCCCAAGCCTGTAGCGCTGCATGGGGTTGTTGTGACCAAAGTGCAGGACCCGGCACTTGGCCTTGTTGAAACTCATACAGGTCGCCTCGGCCCATCGATCCAGCCTGTCCAGGTCTCTCTGCAGAGCCCTCCTCCCCTCCAGCAGATCAACACTACCACCCACTTTGGTGTCATCTGCAAATTTACTGAGGGCACACTCAATCCCCTCATCCAGGTCATTGATAAAGATATTAAACAAGACCGGCCCTAGAACTGAGCCCTGGGGGACACCGCTTGTGACCGGCCACCAACTGGATTTAGCTCCATTCACCACGACTCTCTGGGCTCGGCCACCCAGCCAGTTTTTAACCCAGCGAAGAGTACACCCATCTAGGCCATGAACTGCCAGCTTCTCTAGCAGACTGCTATGGGAGACTGTGTCGAAGGCTTTGCTGAAGTCCAGGTAGACAACATCCACAGCCTTTCCCTCATCTACCAGGTGGGTCACCTGGTCATAGAAGGAAATCAGGTTGGTTAGGCAAGACCTGCCTTTCATGAACCCATGCTGGCTGGGCCTGATCCCCTGATTGTCCTCCATGTGCCTGGTGAGCACACTCAAGATGAACCTCCCCATAATCTTCCCTGGTACTGAGGTCAGGCTGACTGGTCTGTAGTTCCCCGGATCCTCCTTCCGGTCCTTCTTGAAGATAGGCGTCACATTTGCCAACCTCCAGTCACCTGGGACCTCCCCTGTTACCCAGGAATGCTCATAAATGATAGAGAGTGGCTTGGCAAGCTCCTCTGCCAGCTCCTTCAGCACTCTTGGGTGGATCCCATCCGGCCCCATAGACTTGTGGATGTCCAGGTGGCATAGCAGGTCAAAGACTGCTTCCTCCTGGATTATGGGGGGTTCATTCCACTCTCTGTCCCCATCTTCCAGCTCAGGAGGCTGGGTACCCTGGGGATAACTCATCGGGCCATTAAAGACCGAGGCAAAGAAGGAGTTGAGTATCTCAGCCTTTTCCTCATCTTTAGTGGCAATGTTCCCCCTTGCATCCACTAGTGGATGGAGGTTCTCCCTGGCTCTCTTTTTGCTGTTAACATATTTATAAAAACTCTTCTTATTGTCCCTTACAACAGTGGCCAGGTTAAATTCCAGCTGGGCTTTTGCCTTTCTAATCTCCTCTCTGCATGACCTGACAAGATCCCTGTACTCTTCTTGGGTTGCCTGCCCCTTCTTCCAGAGCTGGTAAGCTCTCCTTTTTTCCCTTAGTTGCAGTAATAGACCTCTATCCAGCCAGGCGGATCATCTTCCCTACCGATTTGTCTTACGGCACATGGGGACAGCCTTCTCCTGTGCCTTTAAGACTTTTTCCTTGAAAAATACCCAGCCTTCCTGGACCCCTTTTCTCTTCAGGACTGTCTCCCAAGGGACTCTCGCAACTAGCGTTCTGAGCAGGTCAAAGTCTGCCCTCCGGAAGTCCACGGTGGCGGTCTTGCTGACCCCCTTCCTTACCTCACCAAAGATTGAAAACTCTACCATTTCATGATCACTAAGGCCTAGATGATTTCCGACCACCACCTCTCCCACCAGTCCTTCTCTGTTAGTGAACAGGAGGTCAAGCAGGGCATTTCCCCTGGTAGGCTCACTTACCAGCTGTGTCAGGAAGTTATCTTCCACACACTGCAGGAACCTTCTGGACTGTTTCTGTCCTGGTTTCGGCTGGGATAGAGTTAATTTTCTTCACAGAAGCTAGCATAGTGCTGTGCTTTGGATTTAATACTAGAACAATGTTGATAACACGCTGATGTTTTTAGTTGTTGCCAAGCAGTGCTCAGACTGCTCAAGGACTTTTTGAGCTTCTCCTGCTCGGCCAGGTGCATAACAAGCTGGGAGTACAGCACAGCTAGGACCCAAACTGTCCAAAGAGCTATTCCATACCATATAACGTCATGCTCGGGGGGGTTGGTGGGTCGGTCGGTCGCTCGGGTACTGATCGCTGCTCGGGACGGGCTGGGCATCGGTCGGCGGGTGGTGAGCAATTGCATTGTGCATCATTTGTTTTGTATATTCTGTATATTTTGTTATCATTCTCATTATTACTATTATTATTATTTTCTCTTATTAAACTGTCTTTATCTCAGCCCTCGGCTCTAACCTTTTTTCCCCTTCCCGATTCTCTCCCCCATCCCACTGAGGGAGGGGGGGGGGAGTGAGCGAGCGGCTGCGTGGTGCTTAGTTGCCAGCCGGGTTAAACCACGACAGTTTCCTTTCTGCTGTATTGTATTTCCAGCAGATGTCTGGGAAGTTGAAGTCCCCCACAAGAACAAGAGGTCGTGACTGAGAGACTCCTGCCAGCTGCTTGTAGAATTCTTCGTCAACGTCCTCATCCTCGTCGGGTGGTCTGTAACAGACTCCCAACAGGATATCTTTCTTGTTGGCCTTCCCCCTCATCCTTACCCATAAGCATTCTGCCTCACCACAAGCGTCAAGCTCTGTACAATCTAAACACTCCCTAACATACAGAGCCACCCCACCGCCTCTCCTTCCTTGCCTGTCCCTTCTGAAGAGTTTGTAGCCATCCATCGCAGCACTCCAGTCATGGGAGGCATCCCACCACGTTTCTGTGATGGCGATTACATCATAACCATCCTGCCTTACAATGGCTTCCAGCTCCTCCCGTTTGTTGCCCATGCTGCGTGCATTAGTGTAGATGCACTTGAGCTGGGCTGACGGTTTCACCCCCAGCAATGGGGTGACCCCCCCAGGCTCCTCTCTAGTGAGCCTGGTTATATCCCCTCCCCCCTTCAGGCCTAGTTTAAAGCCCTCTCTACAAGCCCCGCCAGTTCATGAGCGAGGATCCTATTTCCCTTCCGAGAGAGCTGGGCACCATCTGTTCTCGACAGGCCCGGTGCCATGAAAACCTCTCCATGGTCAAAGAAGCCCAAGCCCTTCCGATGGCACCAACCTTTGAGCCACATGTTAACCGCTCTACCTTTCCTATTCCTTTCCGCATTCCCTCCTGACACTAATGGGATCGAGGAGAGCACTACCTGCGCTCCTGATCCTTCAACCATTTTCCCTAGTGCCCTGAAGTCCCTTTTGATCAATTTGGGGCTTCTCTCTGGCAATTCATCGCTGCCTGCCTGTATAATCAAGAGTGGATAGTAGTCAGAGGGCCGTACCAGACCAGGGAGTCTCTTGGCAATGTCCCTGATCCGGGCCCCAGGGAGGCAGCAGACATATCTACTCTATCTTCTTCATTCTATTACTGACAAGTAAGTCAGAAAGTTTGACTATCAATTAGAGTAAAAGATTATTTTTTACCCCTCCCTGCATAACTCAATTACAGTTCTAAAATAAAAATGTTACAGATATCAGATTTCTGCTAGCAGTCTGTAACTGACTAGGTAGGTACTAATGAACATGGAATAGTTTCTACACTATGACTGAAATGAGATACCGGTTTATTAGCCATACAATTACTTTTTTTTCACTGTTTCTATTTGTTAAATCACACTATTGTAGAAAATAATTTGAGAAGTATTTCTTAACTGTAGAGTTTCCTCATGTTTTCCCCATATTTCTTGTGTGCTGAATAGAATTGTAATTACTTGTCGTGGTTTAACCCGGCTGGCAACTAATCACCACGCAGCCGCTCACTCACTCCCCCGCTCCCTCAGTGGGATGGGGGAGAGAATTGGGAAGGAGAAAAAAAGGTTAGAGCCGAGGGCTGAGATAAAGACAGTTTAATAAGAGAAAATAATAATAATAGTAATAATGAGAATGGTAACAGAATATACAGAGTATACAAAACAAACGATGCACAACACAATTGCTCACCACCCGCCGACCGATGCCCAGCCCATCCCGAGCAGCAATCACTCCCCGAGCCGTGATCAGTGCCCAAGCCACGATCACTCTCCCCACAAACGACCAACTGACTAAACCCCCCCGAGCATGACGTTATATGGTATGGAATAGCTCTTTGGACAGTTTGGGTTAGCTGTCCTAGCTGTGCTGTACTCCCAGCTTGTTATGCACCTGGCCAAGCAGGAGAAGCTCAAAAAGTCCTTGAGCAGTCTGAGCACTGCTTGGCAACAACTAAAAACATCAGTGTGTTATCAACATTGTTCTAGTACTAAATCCAAAGCACAGCACTATGCTAGCTTCTGTGAAGAAAATTAACTCTATCCCAGCCGAAACCAGGACATTATCCACCCCTTATTCTATACCATTTACATCATGCTTAGGTCCTACTCTTACAATACATTCCAATTAATCACCACCACTTTCCAATTTTTTTAAAAAATATATACACAACAGTATTCCCTTAGTCTATGGACCATCCATCTAAAATGCCCATTGGGTTAATTTAGTCCATAGTTTTGGGCTCCATCTGTTGTAGCAGTCTTTCAGGGCAGGAGAGATGGGATCTGGTGTTGGGTTGTCGCATGCTGAAGTCAGTTCTGGTACCATCCGCTGCACTTCCTCAGTTTCCTTCTAAATTCATTCTTCTTAATCTGGGCGATTCTTACTGTTATACCACTAATAGGATATATAGCAATAGTAAAAATGATGACATACTGTATTATACAGCAATTAACATCATGCAGTTCAGTTCATTGGCTATTTTGGCCCAAAATCAAATCACTTTGAGGTACACATCCGACTTCCCCGTCCTTCCGCATCACCCACCAAGTAGAGCCAGGTCCTTGAGCAAAAGCAATCCCACAGATGGGTTTGCCTTTACCTGAGGCAGGAGTAACCCAGACTGTCTTCCCCAGCATATTTTTTACATGTACTACAGGGACTTTATCCCCTTCTACAGTACATAAGAGGTTTGATTGGGCAGGGCCAGCTCGGTTGGCAGATCCTCTAATGTTGACTAACCAGGTGGCTTTTGCTAAATGTGTATCCCAATGTTTGAATGTTCCTCCACCCATTGCTTTCAGTGTAGTTTTTAACAGTCCATTGTATCGTTCAATTTTCCCAGAGGCTGGTGCATGATAGGGGATGTGATAGACCCACTCAATGCCATGCTCTTTGGCCCATTTCTCTATGAGGCTGATTCGGAAGTGAGTTCCATTGTCTGACTCAATTCTTTCTGGGGTTCCATGTCACCACAGGACTTGTTTTTCAAGGCCTAGGATAGTGTTCCGGGCAGTGGCATGGGGCACGGGATATGTTTCCAGCCATCTGGTGGTCGCTTCCACCATGGTAAGCACATAGCGCTTGCCATGGCGGGTTTGTGGGAGTGTGATATAATCAATCTGCCAAGCCTCTCCATATTTGTATTTCAGCCACCGTCCTCCATACCAGAGAGGCTTTAACCGCTTGGCTTGTTTAATTGCAGTGCATGTTTCACATTCATGCATAACCTGTGCCATAGTGTCCATGGTCAAGTCCACCCATCAGTCACGAGCACATGTATAAGTTGCATCTCTTCCTTGATGGCCTGAGGTGTCATGGGCCCACCGAGCTAGAAACAATTCACCCTTATGTTGCCAGTCCAGATCTACCTGAGACACTTCAGTCTTAGCAGCTTAATCCATCTGCCGGTTGTTTTGATGTTCTTCAGTGGCCTGACTCTTGGGTACATGAGCACCTACGTGACGTACCTTTACAACCAGGTTCTCCACCCGGGAAGCAATATCTTGCCACACTGCGGCAGCCCAAATGGGTTTGCCTCTGCGCTGCCAGTTGCTCTGCTTCCATTGCTGCAACCACCCCCACAGGGCATTTGCCACCATCCATGAGTCAGTATATAGAGCACTGGCCATTTTTCTCTTTCAGCTATATCCAAAGCCAGCTGGATGGCTTTCACCTCTGCAAATTGACTTGATTCACCATCTCCTTCAGCAGTCTCTGCAACTTGTCTTGTAGGACTCCATACAGCAGCCTTCCACCTCCGATACTTTCCCACAAGATGACGGGACCCATCGGTGAACAGGGCATATTGCTTCTCATTTTCTGGCAGTTTATTGTATAATGGGGCTTCTTCAGCACGCACCACCTCTTCCTCTGGTGATATTCCAAAATCTTTGCCTTCTGGCCAGTCCATGATCACTTCCAAGATTCCTGGGCGACTGAGGTTTCCTATTCGAGCCTGTTGTGTAATCAGTGCGACCCACTTACTCCACGTAGCATCAGTTGCATGATGTGTAGAGGGGACCTTCCCTTTGAACATCCAGCCCAGCACCGTCAGTCGGGGTGCCAGGAGGAGCTGTGCTTCAGTACCAATCACTTCTGAAGCAGCTCGAACCCCTTCATATGCTGCCAATATCTCTTTTTCAGTTGGAGTATAGCGGGCCTCGGATCCTCTGTATCCCCGACTCCAAAAGCCTAGGGGTCGGCCTCGAGTCTCCCCTGGTGCTTTCTGCCAAAGGCTCCAGGTAGGGCCATTCTCCCCGGCTGGGGTGTAGAGCACATTCTTTACATCTTGCCCTGCCCGGACCGGTCCAAGGGCTACTGCATGCACTATCTCCCGTTTAATTTGTTCAAAGGCTTGTCGTTGTTCAGAGCCCCATTTGAAATCGTTCTTCTTCCGGGTCACTTGGTAGAGAGGGCTTACAATCTGGCTGTAATTTGGAATATGCATTCTCCAAAAACCCACAATGCCCCAGAAAACTTGTGTTTCCTTTTTGCTAGTTGGTGGAGACATAGCTGTTATTTTGTTGATCACATCCATTGGAATCTGACGACGTCCATCTTGCCATTTGATTCCTAAAAACTGGATCTCCTGTGCAGGTCCTTTGACTTTACTTTGTTTTATGGCAAAACCGGCTTTCAGAAGGATTTGGACTACTTTCTTCCCTTTCTCAAAAATTTCTTCTGCTGTATTGCCCCACACAATGATGTTATCAATATATTGCAGATGTTCTGGAGCATTACCCTGTTCCAGTGCAGTCTGGATCAGTCCATGGCAAATGGTAGGGCTGTGTTTCCACCCCTGGGGCAGTCGATTCCAGGTGTACTGGATGCCCCTCCAAGTAAAAGCAAACTGTGGCCTGCACTCCGCTGCCAAAGGGATTGAAAAGAAAGCATTTGCAATATCAATTGTGGCATACCACTTGGCTGCCTTTGACTCCAGTTCGTATTGAAGTTCTAGCATGTCCGGCACGGCAGCACTCAGCGGTGGCGTAACTTCATTCAGGCCACGATAGTCTACTGTCAGTCTCCACTCTCCATCAGACTTTCTCACTGGCCATATGGGACTGTTAAAGGGTGATCGAGTCTTGCTGATCACTCCTTGGCTCTCCAGTTGATGAATCATCTTATGGATGGGAATCAGGGAGTCTCGGTTGGTGCGATATTGCCGCCTGTGCACTGTTGTGGTGGCAATCGGCACTTGTTGTTCTTCAACACTCAGCAACCCCACAACAGAAGGGTCCTTTGAGAGACCAGGCAAGGTAGACAGCTGCTTAATTTCTTCTGCCTCCAAGGCAGCTATACCAAAAGCCCACCAGTACCCTTTTGGGTCCTTGAAATACCCTCTCCTGAGGTAGTCTATGCCAAGGATGCACGGAGCATCTGGCCCAGTCACAATGGAGTGCTTTTGCCACTCATTCCCGGTTAGACTCACTTCGGCCTCCAATACAGTCAGCTCTTGAGATCCCCCTGTCACTCCAGAAATACAGATGGATTCTGCCCCTATATGGCTTGATGGCATTAGAGTACACTGTGCACCGGTGTCTACTAGAGCTCTATACTTCTGTGGGTCTGATGTGTCAGGCCATCGAATCCACACAGTCCGGTAGACCCTGTTGTCCCTTTCCTCCACCTGGCTGGAGGCAGGGCCTCTCTAATCCTGGTCACTGTTGCTCATGGTTTATGTATATGAGTCAGAAGTTCCTTCATCACAATCAGAATTAAGATCAGTCCTTCTATTTTGTCTGAAAAAACTACCGTCGTCCCAGTCTCTAGAAACTGGAGCAACAAGTTTCTTGGAAGAGCCCCCTTTTGTATTTGGGTTTTTTTGCAACTCGCGTACTCGTGACTCTAGGACCGAGGTAGGTTTTCCGTCCCATTTCCTCATGTCCTCTCCATAGTCACGCAGGCGAAACCATAGGGTGCGCCGTGGTCTGTACCATTGATATCCTCTCTCTTGAGCAGAGGGACGCTTAATCCTAGTGGCTGAGATACTTGTCCGTTCAGGTGGGGAATGAGATATATCCTCGTGGAATTGTTCAAAATTTCGGGAGAGTTTCTCCACAGCTGAAAGAAAGGAGGAAGAGATACTTTCTTCATATTCCCGGATCTGGCCAGCCATTTCATCCACTGTCGGTCCCTCTCCGGCTTCCCAGCTCAGCATTGCCCATGTGTTGGCATATGATGTTGGTGCGCTACGTAACAACTTCTGCCACATGGGTCGTGTGCACCGGACATTATCTGGATCTTTAGTCAACTGGTCATTGTCCAGGTCACTATAAATCACCTCCAGGATAGCTAATTCCCTCAGGTACTGGATGCCTTTCTCCATGGTGGTCCATTTACCTGGGCGACATATGACATCTTCCTTGAAGGGATATCTTTCCTTCATGGCTGGCAGTAGTCATCTCCAGAGGCTGAGGACTTGTGGCTCTTTTCCAATTGCCTTGTCAATGCCCCCTTCCCTAGAAAGGGATCCTAGTTGCTTGGCTTCCTTACCCTCCAGTTCCAGGCTGTTGGCCCCATTATCCCAGCATCGGAGTAGCCAGGTGACAATGAGCTCACCTGGACAATGGCTGAAATCTTTCCGCATATCTTGCAGCTCACTCAAGGATAGGGATCGGGTGGTTTCTGTCTCGTTTATGAGCAATTCCTCCTCCCCTTGTGATGGCCCCGCTTTTTCATCCTCCCTTTCTAAATGAGTTGACTTTCGCTTCCAAGATTTCTTCTTTTGTATAGGGGCGACTGATTCTGGCACGGGTTGGTTCGTTGGAGTAGCCACAGTGCATATCACTGGGGTTGGAGTAGCTGCAGTGGCTGTGGCCGGGGTTGGAGTAGCTGCAGTGGCTGTGGCCAGGGTTGGAGTAGCTGCAGTGGCTGTGGCCTTATCATCAGATCCAGAGAATTTCGTTCCCTTTGGATGTATTGAATCATGTTGAACAGGGTTCGGTAAGCATGGGCCAGGCCCCAGCACATTGCAGTGATTTGTGTTTGCCTAGAATTGCCAGGGTGACAGCATACCTTTTCCAAATACTCTACCAGTTTTTCAGGATTCTGCACCTGTTCAGGAGTGAATTTCCAAAACATTGGAGGTGCCCATCGTTCTAGGCATTTACCCATACTACCCCAAATACCCTTCCACTCATAACTATCCAGCCCTGGGGCAGACATCTGGATGGTATTATTAAGTTGCTTACAAACTTTGGACAAAACTGAAACAATATTCCAAATAGATATCAATAGTTATACCTTAACTATCCAAGGATGTTCGAGATACTGAAAAGTTATTGTAATGAAGGAGGAAACATCATCAAAGAAGGCAGAAAAAGTGCCATTCTGTATTTCCTCCAGAACAAACTTTTCAGAATCCAATTTATAATTGCTAATTTTCCCCACGAGCTGGTATCCAAAGTGCAGTAAAGACTTCAACATGAAACCCTCAAGGCTCAAGGTCATTGTTTTAATAACAAGTTTCCCAAACAAAACATGTTTAGTCACCACGGAGCACAGCAAACTGCAAAAACCAACACCAACTTTTAACAAGTACAGCAAAGGAGGGAGCATGGTGCAGATTGGATAAACTAAGATCGAGAACAGATGAATCAAAACACGACCCACAACTGTTAACAGATATAAATTCCTTAATATTTTCTGGATACTCTGTTGTTATCTCAAGCCCTTCGTGCCCCTGTTCAGGTGCCAAAAAGGACTGTCGTAGTTTAACCTGGCTGGCACCTAAGCACCGCGCAGCTGCTCATTCATTCCCCCCCTCCCTCAGTGGGATGGGGGAGAGAATTGGGAAGGAGAAAAAGGTTAGAGCCGTGGGCTGAGATAAAGACAGTTTAATAAGAGAAAATAATAATAATAGTAATAATGAGAATGGTAACAGAATATACAGAGTATACAAAACAAACGATGCACAACACAATTGCTCACCACCTGCTGACCGATGCCCAGCCCGTCCTGAGCAGCGATCACTCCCTGAGCCACGATCAGTCCCCAAGCCGCGATCACTCTCCCCGCAACCGACCGACCGACTCCCCCCAAGCATGACGTTATATGGTATAGAATAGCTCTTTGGTCAGTTTGGGTTAGCTGTCTTAGCTGTGCTCCCTCCCAGCTTGTTATGCACCTGGCCGAGCAGGAGAAGCTCAAAAAGTCCTTGAGCAGTCTGAGCACTACTTGGCAACAACTAAAAACATCAGTGTGTTATGAACGTTCTTGTAGTACTAAATCCAAAACACAGCACTATGCCAGCTTCTATGAAGAAAATTAACTCTATCCCAGCCGAAACCAGGACATTATTGTATGTTTTCTCTACCAACAGTGGAGAGTGAGGCATGTCTAGACAGTTATTCAGTTGATCTGAGTTCAAAAGATGGGAACAGGATCCTTTTGATGCCAGGTTGCAGGTGAATCATCTTAAAGTATCTATCAAACCTGCAGTCAAAGTTAAGTATCCAGAGCTGGGCTGTACCTGAGCACTGAGTCAGGAAATACTATAGAATTCAATGCCAAAAGAATGATCCTTATGGCTTTAGCTAACGGAAGGTGCTTGCTTGCTGTAAGATATTGCATGCATACATATTGTATGTTGCAGGTAACCACTAGTTGATTAATACATACAATATTTGAAGGAGATTTAAAAGTGATCTGTTGCTTAGTTCATAGGTTTACAGCCAGGTGGGACTGTTAGAATTTGCTATTCTCATTCTTTTTATAACACATGTGAATCAGTAAATATAATTTCTGAATTCAATAATAATTTATACTTCATCTAGAACATTTTTATCAATAGGTCATCTTGATTTTAAATTAATAGCTACCATATTCCAATCTAAGTTTTGATAATTAATGTAAATTTTCAGACTTCATAAAACTCTTGTAAATCTTTTATGAATAACTTCCAGGTTTTAAGCAATTTTTTTGGTATAACCATCATATCTAGATACAATACTTTATGGATATCCTGCTACTTTTGTAAGTTAAATAAAAATTTAGACTAATGATGGCACCATTTTCCTGCTCCTACTTGATACATCCTTTTCATTTGAGAGTATTGTTTTTCAGTTCTTTCTGTCACTGAAAAATGGCAAATTCCGAGTCTGCCTATTGTAATATACCATAGAAAAATAATACATTTTTTTGTGCCTAGAAATTGTATAATCTAAACTTAAAAGAAATGAAAAAAACCCGACAGAATAGGTTCAGAGATGCAGACAGATAGTAGAATTCAAGGAAGCGCTGAAATACCTTTCAGTGGTAGAGAAGATCAGTAGATCAGTAGTGATTTGTTTCCCAAGGTGCTATTTTCCAAAGAGTATTTTTAGCTATCAGCCTAGTGCAAGTATATCAATATTTATTCATAATTCCTCTTTGGATTTTCAGAGAACTTTTTTATTGCTGTGTTGTAAAATTGTCAATATGTAAGATCTAAAACATATAACATAGAGTTAGATGAAATATTTTATGACATAAACATGAAAGACATTAGCTCTGGAAGAAATTTATTTAATAAATACTCAATTTGAAGAAGAAGAAATTCAGGTTTTATTAATTTTAGTGAAATTAATTATCTAATTCTGGTAAATATTTACAAGTATTTTTGGTCACATTTTGATTCTGTGAGGGAGTTTAGGGAAAAAGGAGAAGGGAGGGAAATGACTGAAGTGCAAAGCAGGGGAGAGAAAAATGTGTAGGCTGAGGTAACGGTATTAGATTTTTTTAACTACCTTTGAAAAAGAAATGCACACTCACCAGGAGATTAAATTCCTGGAGTCATCTTCTTTCATTATCTGAAGATATTTGTAACCATACCTTTCTTTTCATGGGGATTTGCTAACAGGAGAAATTTCCCAGCTCTTTGTTTTTGATGAAGATCCACTCTGCTTGAATAGCTATTCACTGAAGCAAAGACTGAGCTCAGCTATTCCAGCTCCTTAATTCACTGCAGTGCTCCATGTTTCATTACCAGGAATGTATTTTATACCTACAGAAAATTTCCTAAGAAAAAATAAGAAAGGCCCTTCTTACAGCACTACTTCCTCTGATATTTACTCTTCCGCAGTAGCTGTAGAATAGCTCTCAGTTATTGAGGAAAATGGACAAATAGTGTGAAATATTTGAGTTCCTGTCAGGATTTAAGTGGGATGCCCAAAACAAAACTATGAAATACCGTAGTTTATGAAGATTATCTATATTGTCTATTTTAGCTCTGTTGTCTGGAAATTGAGAAATGGGACTAGAAATAGGTTGAGGAGAGGTGTTAGTGTATGTTCTTTAAAAAGTGAATAGCACTGGATTGATTAGTTTTATCAGTTTAGCTTTGTTGTCCTTTTTCTTATAGTCAACCTTTGGTTGGGTAAAATGGAATGAATTTCAGTGAGATTATATTCTAGGTGTAGGTATTTAGATGTAGGCATCTAAAGTATATGCATCTAAATGGAAAACGGGTGATTAAACTCCTATTGTCAACGAAGCTTTTCAGCTGACAGAATGCAGTTGTCTGCTGTTGGATAAGATTAGCAACCTCCTAGACCTCCCTGACAGGCTCAACTCGTTTGCCAAACATGGGTGGTTGGTGCCACCTGAGATGCCTTAGGATATAACACCTGGCTTCCAACTGTTGTTCCAGGAACATGCAGATTTTCTGTAGATTTGTTGTCTTGTTTGTAAGCCCCGTGATGATAACCTAAAGCACCTTAGCTGCCATTTTTTACCTCTATTTAGACAATCAAATCCTGTCTAAAGTTTTTTATGAAATTGTTTTAGCAAGAACTGATACTCAGTTGCAGTATTTTGTTCCCCATTTGATTAATTCCAATCCAAAAAAATAGACAGTAGAAATGAAGCAGTATCCAATTTTTATGTGAAGTGAAAGAAAGCAAATTTAATGTGAAGACAATACTATATATCATCACTTATATCAAGTAATGTTGGCACTCAGGAAATTATTGAATAAATCCCATCTGATCTGTGACAATACGTCATTGAACATATCCTCTGCCTATATGAGATAACATCTTCTGATCTTAAAAGCTGCAATGAATTCAGTATAATTTTGAATTAAATGTTGATTATATGCAGGCTAGACTATGTTTAAATACCTTTATTAATAATAATTACATCTATGAAATTATTTTTTTTTTAAATCTTGCATTGAACTTATGAACTTAAAATTTCTGTAAGACTTATGCCAATCCCAGTGTGACCATATGCACAAAAAAGCTAACACCAAGAAAACCTTAATCTGCAAAGATCTTTAGCTGATGAATTAAAAGTTTGATTCTGTTTCCTATTAAACTATTTATTTAGTTTTATTTATTTAACACATTTCTCACATTAGAAATATGCATATGACAGTTTTAGAGAATAGACTTCTTGAACTGCAAACTTTTCTCTTGGGTTAAAGAACGTTAGAAGACAGGGTAAATATCATTTTTAGGATAATTAGGATAGTTGTACAACATATTGTCCTGGTTTCAGCTGGGATAGAGTTAACTGCCTTCCTAGTAGCGGGCATAGTGCTGTGGTTTGGATTTAGTACTAGAAGAATCTTGGTAACACACTGATGTTTTAGTTGTTGCTAAGTAGTGCTTAGACTACGTCAAGGACTTTTTAGCTTCTTGTGCTCTACTGACTAAGAAGGCTGGAAATAAGCAAGAAGCTGGGATGGGCCACAGCCAGGACAGCTGACCCCAACTGGCCAAAGGGATATTCCAGACCATACGATGTCATGCTCACTATATAAACTAGGGAAAAGCTGTCTGGGGGGGTCACTAGTTGGTGACAGGCAGGGCATCAGTTAGTTGGTGATGAGCAATTGGTTTTCATTTCTATCACTTGACTTTCTGGGATTTTATTTACCTCTTTTTGTTATTTTCCTTATTATTATTATTATTATTATTATTATTATTATTATTGTTATTATTATTATTATTATTTCTATTATTAAACTGTTCTTACCTCAACGTGTGTTTTCACTTTTACTCTTCCAATTCTCTCCCCCATCCCACTGGGCAGAGGGGAGTGAGTGAGCGGCTATGTGGTGCTTAGTTGCCAGCTGGGGTTAAACCACAACGCATGTACATGAAATATGAAATATTCCAGCAGTCACAGTGGAGAGCTTCTATTAATAAGTACAGGCTTTAATACTCTGTGATGGGTAACTACTAAATAATTTTTTTTTTTTTTAAAGTAAAGTAGAACTCTTTAGGCATTCAAAATAGGGCCAGATAGCTTCTAAATATTTCTGTGTGTCTGCAAATTTGCTTTTGACATAGCATAAGATATTTGATTCCTACTTGGGTAAACTAAGCTGAGTCACTGAAAGATATGCATGTTCTACAAAAGGTTCCATGAAATTAATTCAAACATTTGTGTCTTGAACATTCTCTCTGCTTAGATGTTACCTTACTCCATAGCTCTGGTCTGGAATGCTTCCAATAACTTTCTCTAAAACAAATCTGCCTTGTATAACATTCCTGATGTAAAACTAATCTCTGGGTGAGGTGGGGCAAGCCATAACCTTGATTCTGTTCACTGTTGCAAGAAGTGTAGACAGAAGCCAATTTAGACACCTTGGTCGTATTTTAATTTTTTGGTCTTTCCTTGGACTGAGTTGGTCTGAGGTTGTAAAATGACCCTAGTGACCAATTGCCTATTGCTTGATTATTGTAAATGAAGCCCTGGGAAAACTACATATAGCAAATATCTGATGCCCCTAGGGAGTCACTTTATGAAGAACAGTAGCCCTTTCTGTCAGCTAAGACTGGGGAGGCTGTTGTGCAGCTTCCAGACTTTAGCAGGGAACCAAAAAGAAGGAAGGAGATTGGTAAAAAAAACCAAAGATAAAGATGTGTGTTTGAAAATTTAACACTGCGTGATAAAAGCTGGCATAACCAGAAGAAGCCTCCACTATAAGCATTATCCTCCTAGCAAAAAAACACAGGCTGCTGCTGACTCATTGCAACCTTGCACCCCTAATCACACTCAAGGAAAAACAGGTGTGTTAATCTTGGGATTCAGAGGAACATTAGCTGGGTGAGCATAACACCATAGCAAAGGAGAAGATACTAGGATGTTTTACATAACAACTGTAACCATATTATTAGTGAAGCTTTTCCATATGAATTAGATAATGTTAATTATCACACTGTTACAGTATTAATTGGATGAACAAGGAGTTCTTGTTTCCATGTGTCTGATAGGTTCCCTTTTGGCCATAATATGACTTGGAGTGCAACTTCAGAACTTATGTACACCAGGTCCTTGTGGACACAGGCACATATTTTCAGTTTCTAGATCCCATTGTGGTTTAAATAGGACTCAGGCACTGCACTGTTTATACAGGTCAGTTTTAGCAAAAGCAATGCATAAACATAGCTACCAAAGAAGTTTATATTTTAGTAATGGAGGAATCTTCTGTCATGAGGCACCTCTAAAGGTAATACTCACTGTCTGAGCTTTTTTTGTACTGCAATTTCTGTCCAAGTCCTACTTTGGACTGAGCTTCAATTCCATTTTAAAACTGATGTTATATAATTGATGGAGGAAACGAGTTTTCAGTGATGAAACAATGGATGAATGATTGGATCTTAAAAACTGGATAATGTTCAAATTCAGTTTTGGGACTGGTCCCAAATTAGAACCTTACTCAGGAGTTTTTCGGGAGAGTGCTACCTTGCTCAGCCAGATACTGCCCTACGGCCACCCTAAACACTTTGACTGCATAGACAAGCAGATACTTGGAATGCTCCTTCACACCCTCTAATTCACTGTTGTAGATGTAACCTCCATGTATTTGCATTTGGCAGTCACCAGGGAACAAGGGAAGGGGCTCAGAAAGAAATCAGGGAGCACAGCTTCAGTATTTTTCTCTCCCAGCTGAATGCCATATTCATTAGATGAAATGTCTTTTCTCCTTCTAGTCAAATTAATATAAACATTTGATAAGATACCTAAGCTTCAGCAAAAGACATGTGATGTACGCGTGTATAGACTAACTTAATACCTGTGCCCCATAAATTTTATTTAATTAGCATTCTTGGTATTAGTCTATGATTATGCAAAAAGTTCCTCCTACATTGCTGGTTTTAACTGGACTCAGAATAATCTGAGTGTGTTAGAACGGTGTGAACACACCTCTGGGAATTTAATTACAGAATGAGGAGGCTATAAGGGATCTCAGCAGGTCATCTAGTCTATCCCTCTGCCCTAAGGCAGGATTATTTATGTTTATGTCATGGCTGACAGATATGTGTCAAACTGATTCTCAAGGGCTTTGAGTGACAGAAACTCCACAGGTTCTCAAGGCAATCTATTCCAGCATTCCATTACTCTTTATTACTAAAAGCTGTGGGATATCTGTGTGGTTTTGCCATTGTTTTTCTAATACCTGACATAATTATTTTTAACTGTAATTTAAACCATTATTTCCTGGTTTATTTACCATTAATATGCACTATGAAAATACTGGGACGTTTCCCTTCTAGAAATCTCAGGTGCCTCAGTACTTCATACAGCAAATAATACCTTGTATCTTTTGGTCCCAGAAGAATTTTTATTAAAAACTTAAGGAAGAATTAATCTGGCTTGTTGCAGATCTGTGCATAACCAAAGTACCTAAGGGTTTTTTCACAGACTGGAAGACAGAGAACAGTCGTACTGGGTACAGGTGCCTGGGTTCCAGCAGTGGGAGCAGCAGGGGCAGCCTCTGTGAGGAGAGGCCGGGGCTGCCCCTTGCCAGACACAGTTGGCTCCAGCCAGCTCCAACCGACCCAACACAGGGCACGGCTGAGCCCCTCAGCCAAGGTGGTGGTGCCTTGGGGAAAATGTACTTAAGAAAGGGCAAAACACTGCATGCCAGAGGGAAATGTGAGGAAAAAATAGTTTTCATCAAGCTAATTTAGACAGTGTATACCAGGTTAGTAGGAATAAATGCAATGAGTGTCTATGGGTATGGAGTTCTTCATCCTTTGCTTGGGCCTCTGTTATTGAATTCCAGGAATTGTCTGAAAGCTGAGATCCAGAATTAAAGAAGTATTCAAACCTGCATAATTTTACAGTAACAAAATATTTCAGCATTAGGGAAGATAATTCTTCTTAATTATTGAATTAAGAAAAGAATTATTGCAGCTTCTCTGATGAAAAATAAAGGCAACAAATAATTTTAGTTGTTACGGGTTTATTCCTATACTAAATATCACCTAGACTTCCTGTAGAAAATGTTAGGCATGTGGTATTTAATTTTCAGAATTATACAATTTAAACTGGCCACAGAAGATGTGTGTCTAGAAACAGGAAAAATAATGATGATGTATAAAGTACAGCTTTCAACACTTATTAGGCACTTGCATGCACAGACTGGTGATTATTTTGCTTAAAATTATCTAGCTATGCATTAGCCATTTATTTTATGCTCACAGTTATCTATATTCATTTGCATCCCTTTCCCATTTTATTTTGTGGTCTGATTATACAGTCAGAAAAGATCAGTAAGAAAAGTCTATGAAGATAGCAGAAAATATTTTGGAGAAAAAAGAAGCAGAGAACAGTATTGATTGAAATTGAATAGAATTAAAGAGAGAACAGAGGAAGAGAGAGGACACAAGGGAAGTGTAAAGTGTTCAAAAGAAAATTAATATTATGCTGAGGGTTATATGTGTCCTCTTTCTATAAATATATTGTGAGCAAAAAATAAATGAGCAAAATAACAAACAGCATACTGTGTGACTATGGAATGAAATGCCAGAAGTAATAAAGAGAATGAAAAGCCAGCTGCAATGCATTAAATGTCAAGAAAAAGGGAGAGTTAGAATTACTGTAGAACAAAGGAAAAAAAAAAAGACTAGAATAGAATCATAAAATAGAATAGAATAGCATAAAAATAAGATAAAACAAAAAATAAAGACTGTGAAAAAAAGGAACTTTCACAGAGACTGAGAAAAAATAAAAACATTTCAAGCACAGGCAGAAAAGAGATCACTGAGACTGCAGAGGATGTAAGAAGTAGCCAATTCATTTGCCTTGTATAACATCCTTGAGGTACAACTAATCTGCAGGTGAGCTAGGGCAAGACTCAATCATTTTCAGGCAAAATTTCCAAATATTTAAAGCTATTGGCCCTCAAAGCATAATGCTGCTTTTCACACATCCTTCCGTCCAAGATTCAGTACAGTAAATAACTCCTGAACAGTGTTTGTTTTGTTTTGTTTTTTTTTAAACATGAAATAGCTGGAAGATAGAAGGAATTGTTCCCTCTGACGTCCCTTTCGGTATGTTCAGATTTTTTTTTTCCTCCCCTGATGTTCTCTCCTAGTGCTTAGCATTAAGCACAGATCCAACTCCCAGTATTTTCTTTTTGAGTTTTACAGGAAAGATGCATGAAAAATATGCTAAACTTTCATAGAAAGTTCATACCCAGATAGCAATTCTGGATGAAATGGAATAATTGTCTCAGTTTTATGATGCTATTATTTTAATATTAATTAATCAGTGCTAGAATTCATTGTTACATTTAGATAGAGTGATCACTCAACAGGCTTTGCATCCTTCTACATATTTCTAGGCAGTAGTTTGCTACTTTATCAGTATATGTAGTTAAGTCATTTTGATCAGATTATGCTAAAACAGCCATATATTTATAAAAGCTAGCAAATACTCATCCTACTTTAATATTTACCCTTTTATTGCTCAATAATAAGAAATTATCATTATTATTTTTATCCTTCACAAATATCCAAATTCATTTAAATCTTCTCCATAGCTTTGCAAACCCTTCAGAAGTAGCTGCCTTATATTATTTAAGCCATAAACTGCACAAGATCAGTAAGAGAGCTTCTATTGGAAGTATTGCAATGGCTAAGATGGCAGCCCAAGACCTACAGAAAGAAATAAATTGCCTTGTTTAATTCTAAATTTGTTTTAATTCCAAGGTTTGCCTAAATTATGTGCTAAAATGACCAAATGGTTGAGAACTAACAAGGGGTTCGGGAGTTGTAAATTTGATTGATTGGCTCAGAAAGAAGAACTAGATGTTTTCAATCTGTTAAAAATACCCAGCCAAACAAAATCCTACTTCCATAGGTGATTTATTTCCACAGATAGAACAGTTAAATTTGGTTTACTATAATGCAATACTTTCCTTATTGATAATCCCAGACATTACACATTTCAGTTTTCTAAATGTTCTTTATCACAGAACACTTATTATCTCAGCATGTTTTTTCACCAGTTTAAGTGAGCCATTGGATAGTTTTTTAATAAGGAAGACCCTGTTATGGATCAAGGTATGTTTATTGACTTCATATGTTTATTTCCATGCATAGTATAATAACTTGGATCCATAAAGATTAATGGTAAATATTATTTTGTGTTTGCTTGGGCTGGGGTTTTTTAAACACACCTATTATATTAGCTTTGGAAGCAAAAATCCTGGTGTGGAAAATTAGCTCATGGAGTGATCTGAATTAGTTTACCACCAAGCTCATGCACAAGAAAATCACCTGCACAATCTGCTGAATTTTGACTCCTGGAGTTTGTAATCCTAACAATGCTTTGGGGTTTGTTTGTGATTTTTTTTTTAGGTACAGAATGTTTACACATACACATATACTTTTATATATTTGTCAAGCCTATATATTTATCAGGTCTGTACTTCCTTTAATCATGACACTAAGACATACTTAATTTCTAAGTTTAAACTTCATTGGTGGATTTTATACACCTCTATACACCTGAATCTCCATGAATTCATGTGCTTTTCAAATCCTGGGAACATTTTGTACAGAGGTATGTGGAACATTTCTACTTCTAAAAAAAGAAAAACAGGATGAGAAGGGGCGGGGGGCAGGGGGAAGAGCTAGGTAAAAGAGGAAAAAAACCACCTTCAATAGATGTCAGGATGTACCCCAAAAAATTTACAACTCCGTCCATACATAGTAAAGATTAAATAGTACAGCAACACTTATATTTAACAAAAATAAAGTAAGCGTAACTTCTGATGTAAATGACTTATTGAAATTGATTTTTTAAGAGTTCTTTAAAGCATAATTAAATAACTAGATACAATAGAATTATTACTCTCCAGCAAAGAAAGCACAAAAATATTTACCTTGAAGCAATGATTGGAAAAAGAGATGGTTATTCTACATCTGGAGTTAAAGAACAAACAAATTGCAGTAGAATCGATGTGACAGTCTGTTTATCCTTTATTTCACTAACAGAAATGTCCATTGTGTTGTCTAGATTGCACATAGACCATGTTAAGCAGATTTTTAATGTAATTTTAGTCTAAAAAGGAACAAAGTAGGAAAAAAATTAAACTGTTTAAAAAGTTCAGCATTGACAGGGCATTATTCAGCTGTATGTCATTTTGTATAACTATATTAATAAAATTTAAAAACCACAGTTTCCAAATTCACCCTTGCTTTGTAAAGCAGATGTTCAAATAAAGGCAAATAAATTATAAATATTAAATCCTTGCAGTTGCTGTCTGTCTCTCAGTCTGCAAGGTATTGTACCAGAGCAGCATCTTGATGCTATTGATCAAGTGACAAATTAAGATAGATTTTTCTGGGCAGACAGGGTGATTTTTAAGACACTAAACCAGGTTGTTGAGTTTTGTAAAGACAAACTTTGAGAATTCTTTTCTACCTTTATTCTTATAGTCAATTTTTCCCAGCTGTTGAAAGATTTTTATAACACTGAATATAGAATCACCTGATGTTAAAGCCTGTAAGTTACCATGACTGGTGTTTTTCACGCTAGTAAAATACTCCTTTAGTAAGTCTGAGGAATTACACTAGCTAGATGCAATAGCAGCAGCACAGAAAGTTACAAGACAAGGAAAATCCTACAACCCACGAAAAACAACTAAACTGCTTTCTGACTGACATGAGACAGAGTGATTTCTTACACTAATATTGAAGGGGAAAAAAAAATCAAGAATGTTGTTGTTGTCTTCATCTCACGCAAGGTGCGTTTATATCTAGTTTTGCATTGAATATTTAGGTGTTTGTGTAGCATCACATTTTCACTGTGAGCCATAGCCTACAGATTTGTTTCCATATTGAAAAACATTGCAATTTCATGAGACCAGCAGTGAAAATGAAAAATATTACAGCTCATGTCATATGACACTGAAAGAAGGCAGATATAGACCTATTGCATAACACCACCCTCCTGTCCCAGTTATTTTGCACTGAGATAAGGGTAAATACAGAGAAGCGAAAAGGAACGCTGTCAACAGACAAATTCTCAATAATTGTTTCTTGATTACCTGAAAATCAGAATGTACCATTTGATAAATATGTGAAATGTATGAAACAATTGAATGTCATATCAGCAATAATAATTACAATTAAAAATATGATGAAAATTACATTCTGACCCACTGTATTATAAAGCGGAAGAGATTTTGTTCAACAATAGCCATTCTTTGTATCAAAAAGAGAGCATCTCAAGTTACTGATCAAGAGAGCCAGTATTTATATACAGTTAAATACAATTAAAGAGACAAAATATGTAGCAATAGAATATTTAGAAAAGCCTGCCTTTTGCAGAACTTTTACTATATCTAAATTAAATAATACAGTTCATACAAGTGTGATGAAAGATACTGTTATTATTATACTCATTTATAAACAATAATTTTTTTTTTTTTTATATTTCATCTTTTTAATTTTGAATGATGGACTCCATGTTCTTTTTCAGATGTAAGTAACTTATACAAAAAGGTGTAGCGAAATTATGTAAGAACTTAAGAATAATTAATCAGAAATGCCTTATTATTCAGAGTTATAACAGTGGTTAATAATAACGGTCCTTGCTGTTTTGAAACTTTTTGATTCTCTAATAAATATTTATATATACACATTTATCACTTTCTTTCTATTTTCCTTCTGATATAGTAATTCCTGAAAAAAAGTGAAGTTCTGGTATGAGATGCCTGAAGTAATACTCTGAAGTTTATTTTACAGTCTAAATAATCTACCTCAATCTCATCTGATAATCTTTCTTTATTTCTGGCAAACTGTGTGGTTTGTCTTTAGTTAAAGTCCAGTATTTACTGTGAGTCAAAATGAAACCACCAAATTCATTATCTGTATGACCCAGGGCTATTATTTGAATGTGCATCTCCAGAGGACACAACTCACTGATACAACAGACCTTAAACGTTGATGTTATCTCACTTGTGTACTTCTGTCATTATGCTGAAGGACTTTTATATGAAAAAAAGATTTATTTCCCTCAAAATGCATATACTTAGTATATTTTAATGCATAATGTAAATAGTGGTTTTAGAAAAGGACATTATTTATTTCCTTCTGGTTTTCATATGGGTGTTTTTCAGTCAACTGAATTTAAAGGCATTTTATGCATTGTATGTAGTTATTACAAATTTTGTCCTTAAGAGTCCTCGCATAAGCAAAGCAAGAGACAACTTATCCAGCATAATTTTTTTATTGCTGTTTTTGATGAAATAATGAAAGCTGAGAAATAGAGTATTTCTTGATTCTGGCATCACTTAAAGATTTTAACTCCATCACTTTCCTAAATGTGTCCAGTACCACAAGAGAAGGAAGGAGAAAAAAAAAATTTAAATGGAGAAATATCTTTATAGCAATAACATGTTGTCATGCATCTATTAATGAAGATTATATAAAATTATTTATGTTATTTGAAGTATTTTACAAATATTCTACATTGAAGTTTGTAGTAAACATGTTCTTAAATTAAACACCTTTATGTTCCTCTTGTGATATAATAATTTATTATCAATATATTGTTTATGAAGATTGAGTATGTTGTTCAGGTTGAACAGATAATACAAGAAGGTCCCCTTCTTCTTCCCCCACCCTGCCCCATTTTCCCTTCCTTCCCTTCCCTTCCCTTCCCTTCCCTTCCCTTCCCTTCCCTTCCCTTCCCTTCCCCCAAGCTGCCCTGCCCCAAGCTGCCCATTTTTCTTACCGGGAACTGTAGGTAAATACATCTACCTGTACATGTGCAATTCAAAATAGTAAAATCTGTGTGTATGTCAGGTGACTCTGGAGAACAGAATAGGTTTTGCTTTGCTTTAAGTCTGGGTTTGAGAACAGTAAAAATTAGCTGATTCTCTCTATTGTATAGACTTCCTTAAAATAAGAACAATAAAAAAATAAGGTAAAGATTTTTTATTAAAAATTATGGCAGGATGAGTCTTAAAAGTTTTGCAGAATATTGTCTGCCTTGCAATGAAGGCAAATAGATTAGATATACAGAACATACAATATGTTTTTATTATAATATCATGGAATACATGGTTTTGAAAAAACTTGTGAAACAGTGATTTAATCTTTCTTTTGCAACTGCTTTAAACCTCCACTAGGAAAATAAAAAAAAAAGGCAGTTGAAGATTATTGGGAAAGATAGCTCACTGAAGTTTGAAATGGCTCAAAAAACTCTGCTATACTTCTCCTATATGCAAATCTTCATAAACTTTAAATTTAATTAGTGGTAAGCCATTTGCCAGTTGTAAACGTTTTGTACACTAATACCTTATTGAAACATAGTCGTTCCACTGTAATGAGAGAGTGAGCGAGCAAGAACTTAATTTATTGAACATGACTAACCTTTTATGTAGTACAAATACATTCCAATTGTTTCTTTTTCTCTTTTTTGGGTAGGCTACTGTTGGTCAGAAAATGACGTCTAGATTAATACTGTCAACAGTCCCATCCTTTCAGTCTTCTATATATTCAACAGAGAAATAATATGCAAAGGACAAATGGTTGGTAATACTTGGATGCCAAAAATAAGCAGTCTGAAGTATATATGGTGTGGGGGGGGTGGATGTCATAGGTTTTCTTTCAAGGGTTTTTGTTTATTTGTTTCATTTGGTTTGTTTTGTCTTCTTTAAGTTAATTGTAATTTAAAAATCTCCTATTCCAGTGAAAGTGGAAGTGAAACTTTCGGTCCACTTATTTGGCCTACCTTCTCAGATCTACTTTCTCATCTTCTGCTGAAAATTTGGTGAGGATTATTCAGTATTATTCCTTATACAATGGTAAAATATAAACACACAATTACATTTATCATGAGATATGAGGTTGTTTTGCAGTAAATGATCCACAAGTATGCTCCTATTCTGTAGTTTAATGTTGTTTTACTTTTGTATAATGATGACTAACAATGAATTAGCTCACACAGGCTTCTTTTCAGATCCCCTCAGCTCAAATGCCAGGGCCTAAACATGTTGTTCTTAGCTCCTCATCCTCATAGAGCAAAAAGGACGGGAAAAAGAAATCAGTATTGTTAGAACAGGGGGATGCCCTCTACCAACTCATAGGGGGATCCTTACGAGAGAAGGGAGTTACTTCATACACTTTTTGAAATGAGCAAGTATAATAAGAAAAATACTACAGAGGAAGTAAAGACAGAATTTTTGGAAACAATCCTCCTTTGAAATGACCCATCTTTAAATTATTTTACTATAGTAATTAGAATTTGCATGTATACACTAATCTTGTTTCCATCAAAACGCCTATACTAGAATAACAGTATTTTCCAGCAACTCCCACAGAACCTGGAAAGAAACATGTTTTATATTTTTAAGAACACTTGCTTTTTAAATGGTTACCACTGCATGTGTGCACATCAGAAATATATGTTAAAAAAATAGATTTACTTCACATTTCTTGTGGTAGTGAATTTATACATGATCCCTTGAAATCAGATATCCAGATGTATTCAATTTTGTTCTTTTATGGAAAGGGAGAAGAAAATTCTCAAGAGAATTATACTTCTGTTACTTCTGCTGGAAGGTTCAAGAAAACAGGTTTTGGTAGAATAAAGAGTATGAACACATTAACTACAGATTTAAATTGAACATGAATTGTTTGTGCATGAAAAAGATGAAAGCAGCAGCAATAATGCCTCAGCAGAAATAAACAGAAAAGAAGGATAGCCTGAGTCTTTGTGGTACTTATGAGTTACTAGAAAGAAATTACAATACAAATGCTTTGATTCTTGCTGTTATTTGTGATCTTGCATATAATACATGTTCTCGCCTCTCAGGACTTAAATATGCTTCCTGAAAAACTGTTCCCTACTTGAAAACATAGGAAGAGTCACAGTGGTTGAGATCAAATTTCCTCCTAACTTTGTGCCTTAGATCTGAGAGTGACAATTAGAATTCAATTAGGGAAAGAGCATAGGGAAAATGAAAAGAATTAAATCCTCCTTTCCTCATTACACTTTTCTGGTTTCTAGCAGATAAGTAGACATTTTTGTGAGGATTAGAAGCACCTTAAGCCCTTGGAATGTATATGTACCTGAACTGGATGAGTTACTGGACTGAGCATGTAATGGACTGAGGAAATGCAGGTGTCAAACTGGGGCACAAAGTATATAAGTCTATACTTGATTAAGTCAGTTTAATATGCCATTATGTTCTCATAACCTGGACAGCAATTTTAATCTGGACATTACATTTTAAGCAATCTAATCCCAAAAAGGAATCTAAAACTAAGAGTAATTTTATCAGTCTGTGGGAACTCTGCTTTTCTTTCCCTTATACTGAAAAAGGCCTGAAATCTAGATGTCCCAATTTATATGTAAGTCCTCTGAAGGGTATGCCATTCGATAAAATGCATTGACTTGCTTTAGATGTGAATTTCATATTTGGGTACACTGCCTTGACGGAAGTACTTACTGAAATTCCTGTTCAGGCATATTCCTGTGGCTAGGTTTTTTATTAGCTGCCTCAGGTAAAGTGCTTATTCATTATATGGTCAGCGGGGATCAGTAAGTGATTCTGAAGTCTCCCAGAGAGTCTCACTCAATTAGACAGATAGGATCTCCCCTTGAAAGCCTTAAGGCTCTTACCTGTCTTCTGTGGCTATATAAGGAACATATGCACTTAAATGCTCGTTGTGTTTTTTGGATCTGAACGTAAAGAAATGGTGAAGCTAGCAATAAGTTTATGTAACTTCTCTATTTTTAACAACATACAAACCAGGATTAACTATCTCCCTCACTGCTTCTACATGAGTGAAGCAAAAATGATATCATGTTGCCTAGGCTCTTCCTGAATGAACAAAGAAAATATAACTATATACAACACACAGTATATTAATTAGGCATTTATAACACATCAAGTTTTGGTTCCCAACCCCATACATATAGAATCATAGAATCACCTCGGTTGGAAAAGACCTTTAAGATCATCAAGTGCAACCGTTAACCTAGCACTGCCATCCCACCACTAAACCGTGTCCTTAAGCACCTCATCTATCCTTCTTTTAAAGACCTCCAGGGATGAGGACTCCACCACCTCCCTGGGCAGCCCATTCCAGAGCCTGACAACTCTCTCGGTGAAGAAGTTTTTCCTAATGTCTAGCCTAAACCTGCCCTGGTGCAGCTTCAAGCCTTTCCCCCTCGTCCTATCGTCTGTTACCAGGGAGAAGAGGCCGACCCCCACCTCACTACAGCCTCCTTTTAGGTAGTTGTAGAGGGCGATCAGGTCTCCCCTCAGCCTCCTCTTCTTCAGACTAAATAACCCCAGTTCCCTCAGCCGCTACTCGTATCACTTGTGTTCCAGACCCCTCACCAGAGTGGTTGCTCTCCCCTGGACATGTTCCAGCAAGGCAACATCTTTCATGTAGTGAGAGGCCCAAACCTGAACACAGTATTCAAGATGTGGCCTCACCAGCACCGAGTACAGGGGACAATCACTTCCCTACTCCTGCTGGTCACACTATTCCTGATACAGGCCAGGATGCCATTGGCCTTCTTGGCCACCTGGGCACACTGCTGGCTCATATTCAGCCGGCTGTCAATCAGTACCCCCAGGTCTTTTTCCACTAGGCAGCTTTCCAGCCACTCTTCCCCAAGCCTGTAGCGCTGCATGGGGTTGTTGTGACCAAAGTGCAGGACCCAGCACTTGGCCTTGTTGAACCTCATACAGTTGGCCTCGCCCCATCAATCCAGCCTGTCTAGGTCCCTCTGCAGAGCCCTCCTCCCCTCCAGCAGATCAACACTACCACCCACTTTGGTGTCATCTGCAAATTTACTGAGGGCACACTCAATCCCCTCATCCAGGTCATTGATAAAGATATTAAACAAGACCGGCCCTAGAACTGAGCCCTGGGGGACACCGCTTGTGACCGGCCACCAACTGGATTTAGCTCCATTCACCACGACTCTCTGGGCTCGGCCACCCAGCCAGTTTTTAACCCAGCGAAGAGTACACCCATCTAGGCCATGAACTGCCAGCTTCTCTAGCAGAATGCTATGGGAGACTGTGTCAAAGGCTTTGCTGAAGTCCAGGTAGACAACATCCACAGCCTTTCCCTCATCTACCAGGCGGGTCACCTGGTCATAGAAGGAAATCAGGTTGGTTAGGCAAGACCTGCCTTTCATGAACCCATGCTGGCTGGGCCTGATCCCCTGATTGCCCTCCATGTGCCTGGTGAGCACACTCAAGATGAACCTCCCCATAATCTTCCCTGGTACTGAGGTCAGGCTGACTGGTCTGTAGTTCCCCGGATCCTCCTTCCGGTCCTTCTTGAAGATAGGCGTCACATTTGCCAACCTCCAGTCACCTGGGACCTCCCCTGTTACCCAGGAATGCTCATAAATGATAGTGGCTTGGCAAGCTCCTCTGCCAGCTCCTTCAGCACTCTTGGGTGGATCCCATCCGGCCCATAGACTTGTGGATGTCCATGTGGCATAGCAGGTCAAAGACTGCTTCCTCCTGGATTATGGGGGGTTCATTCCACTCTCTGTCCCCATCTTCCAGCTCAGGAGGCTGGGTACCCTGGGGATAACTCGTCGGGCCATTAAAGACTGAGGCAAAGAAGGCGTTGAGTATCTCAGCCTTTTCCTCATCCTTAGTGGCAATGTTCCCCCTTGCATCCACTAGTGGATGGAGGTTCTCCCTGGCTCTCTTTTGCTGTTAACATATTTATAAAAACTTTTCTTATTGTCCCTTAAAACAGTGGCCAGGTTAAATTCCAGCTGGGCTTTTGCCTTTCTAATTTCCTGTCTGCATGACCTGACAAGATCCCTGTACTCTTCTTGGGTTGCCTGCCCCTTCTTCCAGAGCTGGTAAGCTCTTCTTTTTTCCCTTAGTCGCAGTAGTAGACCTCTGTCCAGCCAGGCCGGTCATCTTCCCCGCTGATTTGTCTTACGGCACATGGGGACAGAAGTCCAGCAATTTTCATGTAAGTACTTGAAATACCTAGGAGCAGGTAGCCCCTTGAATAACTTAAAAAATAGAGAGGTTTTTAACTGGATTTGACCAGTGCACTCAAATGCTTGAATATCAGTACAATTCATGTAGACACTATTTTGGTTAATATGCATATTCAGAATATCTTGACAGCTGCAGTGTTGTGTTTTCAGCACTCATAGTTCTATCGATATATTAATCAAAGGAATTAGTGTTTAAAGGTTTGTGAGTGGGAGACAAGGGCTTTTATTTTGATGGTATTGAAACCAAGAGCTAAAAGCTGAATTTATGTCTCCAATCAATGAAGAACATCATGTACAGTATAATAAAACCAAAAGTCTTTTTATTTGGTATATACCATTGTTTTTAATCCTTGGTCTGTTGAATTTGTAAATTCAATAACATTTCCTAGATCTGGTGGGTTGTTTTTTTGTTTTTTTTTGTATTTCTGTACTCTAACTTTAAATGTTTCACTTTTTAAACTATTTATGAAACTTCAGAGGTACCAACTATTTATGAAACTTCAGAGGTACTTATAGTGATTCCACACAATGGATTCTGTTTCAGCCTTTTGTATTTTTAATGATGTCACTTCAGGGTGAACAGGCAGTTTGCCTCCCCAAGGTGCTACAGCTCTTCTCAATACTATTTATTTTATTTTATTTTATTTTATTTTTGGTGAAAGGCTTCTCTTTTTGAATTCTCATGCATACTGAATGATGTTATTGGAGGATAAACATCTGGATTCCTGCTGTGGGATTTATATCTGACTCAAATAAATGTCTGTCTTTTTGCATGAACCAAAAAGAATAGGAACAACAGGAACAAACAGGAAAAATACATGTGTAATTGCAACATGTTAAACTGCAAACAATTCAGCAAACTTCCCCAATATGACTTTGTACTTCAGCCCTGAATTTGTTTCAGCTCTGCCAGTACAAGCTTGGATATCCTCCAAACAAATAACGATATCATACTGCATCGCAATTTGAAATACCTTCATTTTTGTTGGGGTGTGCTTAATTTAAAAAAAAAAAAAAAAAAGCAGCACTTCCTACCCATATGGTTATACTGACTCCTAGGGCTTAAGTTTCATCACTTCTCCAGCGGTCTTCTGTTGCTTCACTGATGTTGGTACTTTTAACAGTATTTAGAAAATATTGCTGTCCATCAGGGTGTATCTGAGGAAAGAAACTGCCTTTTAGAGTTTGGATGTTCTACCATTGTTTTGAAACAGTGTTCATTAAGTATCCTTGTAATACATAAATTTTAATTCTTTAAACTTGTTTAAAAAAATTTTTAAACTGTAAGAATTTGAAGTCTCCTAATCTGAATTATGCTTAGGTGTTGTAGATCTAATAAAAACTTCCATAAATGTAACTACTATCACTGCAGTATTTTTTAAGAATCATATATTTTTATGTGTATCCACATCATGCGAGTTTTTATGCTGAAACCTGCATTTATTGTGGGTCAAGTGCATCAGTAGAGGGATAGGAATACTGAAATCTAAAAATAAAATGAATAAACAGAAAGCCAGTATGTGTTTGAGCAATCTCTGAAATACTTCCACTATCTATAAGTTTTCAGAAGTGGAATTCTGAGCATCAGAGAACACAGATCTGAGGATAAATATTTAGGAATCTTACTCATATCTTTCTCTTAATAAATCTCTAGCCAAGGCCTGTGTTTGGTTTATATGAATTGTCTTTCATAATGGGAACACTGCATATGCAGGCAAGTGTCATGTGCAAAAGATTCACTTACATTTATTTAGCCACAATAATGAGGAATATTGTGAAAACTGTAGTGGAGGTGTCTGTATTGTCTAGAGTCATCCCACAGTGTTTTATGTATATACTGTATGTATGGCCAAAGTGTGAGAGATTAATATTACCCCAAATGAATAATGTATCCAAAATCTCAATTCATTGTATACACAGTGAAGCTGAGTGGCATTAGAAGTTTCTTAAGGAAAACCTATTTGGCCTCACCTCCCTTTGCAGATTGTCACGGGTTGTTCATAGGCAACACATATGTCTATATGTGTGTGTGTATATATATTTACTTATGTGGATCTTCCTCAACATTCACAAACAACACTAGGCATTTTTCTGCATATAACTGGAATAAGCACATTAATCATTGAGACAAGAACAAAAACTTGACAGAAAAGGGCAACTTTCATGTTAAAATAAACTTTGTTTCTCTTTTGCAAAACAAAAAAATACACCCTCAGTTCAGACAGTGGTATATGTGAAAGAAGAAAATCACAGTGCTGTTTTGGTGCTATCATAGTACCAAATGTGTAAAATCAGGAGTTCTACAACATTTTCAAAGAAGTTACAAATAACCTTCCAACAGACATCAGAGGCTTAATTCCAAATTCCCTCTACAACTGGTTTTGTGGGCAAATCACGACCAACAGCATTCAGAATATCAAGAGGACAAAATCAGTCAAAAAATCATCTGTTCTGAGAAGTTCTTCTGAAAAGATTAGAACTATCTAAATTAACAAAATCACAGCAATATATTTCACTTCTTTATTTTAAAGGATTAAAAAAACCCCTGGTTGTGTTTTGTCTGATTCTGGAGATGAAAAGCAAACAAACTTTAGCTTGTTTATTTAATTTTAGAGAGAGAAATTAAAATCATGCCAAAGAGACAGAAAAATACAGAGCAAGAAGAAGACACAGAGAAAAATGATTATCAGAAAGTGGCCAAGAAGGCTACGAACTTATGCTATAACAGTAACACAAATATAAAGGGCTGATTCAACCAAAATATTCTTCCCAATGACCATTGTGCAATTGCCTTAGGAACAACAGTAACTGCCTTTCACATGACATTTGTGGAGGATGATAAGGTAAACAACCATAGCCATGTTCAATAATGTGAAACAGAATGTCAGCAGTAGAACAAAGATGAGAACTTCTATTTTTGTATGGTTTCATTATAAACTAAAACAAGTCACATACTTATTGAAAAAATAGAATAAATGCTGTTCATCTGTTTATCTGTCTGCATCTTGACATATAGATGTATAGAGGTATAGATATATATACATTGATAATTTTTAATGTTCTGTTCATATAAAAATCTGGGACATAATACTATGATCTGTCTTTTCTAGAGCTAAGCAGCAGGGGGCAAGGATGGCTCTAGAATAGAATAGAATAGAATATTTTCAGTCGAAAGGGACTTACAACAATCATCTATTTCAGCTGCCTGGTTAATTCAGGGCTGACCAAGAGCTAAAGCATGTTATTAAGGGCATTGCCCAAATGCCTCTTAAACACTGACAGGCTTGGGGCATCCACCACCTCTCTAGGAAGCCTGTTCCAGTGTTTGACCACCCTCTTGGTAAGGAAATGCTTCCCAACGTCACACTCTATCACTGGATACCAGGGAGAAGAACTCAGCACCTCCCTCTCCAATTCCCCTCCTCAGGAAGCTGTAGAGAGCAATGAGATCGCCCCTCAGCCTCCTCTTCTCCAAACTAGACAAGGCCAAAGTTCATAGGACATGTCTTCCAGCCCTTTCATCAGCTCTGTTGCTCTCCTCTGGACACATTCAAGAACCTTCACATCATTCTTAAATTGTGAGTCCAAGAACTGCACACAGTACTCAAGGTGAAGCCACACAAACACTGAATACAGCAGGATAATCACGTCTTTTGACCAGCTGGTTATGCTGTGTTTGGTGCACCCCAGGGTGGGGTTTGCCCTCTTGGCTGCCAGGGCACACTGCTCATATTGAGCCTGCTGACAATCTGCTAAATTGTTTGACGTTTCTCTTTCTCAGATTAGGCAATCTAGAGTTTCAATACTGCCAAATGTATTTCCTAGAACAGCATATCTGAGTATGTTCAGCTGTGCCTCTTACTAGTGCACTTGTTCTCAAAAACTGTGCTACTAATCTCTTTCATCTAATGGGTAGACTGCAAGATGGTAAGGTACAGCGCCCTAGTGATCCTATGAACTACAGTCAGATCCTTCCCCAGTTCCTTACAGTGCATATGGTTATGCATAAGCAATACCCTGCTTTTCTCCCACACTGATTAGTGGAGATAAATGGTGGAGCTGCACAGTAATGATGCCAACATCAATCCTTAAATTCATTACTTTCATGACTTGCTATTGATAAGTCAATTCTATTGCCTATTAAATCTTGTCTGTTGCTGATATTGCTTAACAACTTATCATGATCAGATAAGTGTAATAGCTCAGTACATTCAAACCCAAGATGATACTCACTAAGCATAACATGCCTCATCAGCCAGTGTTGCATATGTGGCACTGCCTTTCCATTTTCTATAATCCCAGCTCTGTTTAGGCAAACATTTTCCACCTAACTTTTTTCAACCATTTAGCAGAAACTCACCATTTTTTCAGTGTTTTGAGTTAGCCTTGGCTAACAAACACCCACCCAGCTGCTCACTCTTAAGTATGATAAGGGGAGAAAGTAGATTTAGAAAGCTTCTGGGTCAGTAACTGCTCTGCCATGGAGCATCTCGTTCTTTGCATTTCCACTTCTCACTCTTTTTGTTTCTCCTCCTCTGCTGAGTGATGCTTTGCCCTTTCTTATTTACTTTTCCCCAGATACTTTACCAGTGTGGCTGCTGGGCTCAGCTCTGTGCTGCTGTGGGTCTGCTAAAGCCGTCTGGAACCATTTGGCATGGGGCAGCCCCAGCCCTGGCTCACAGAGGTCACCCTTGGCAGCCTCCCACTGCCAACACCTGGACACCTGCACCCAGTACACACAAATATTCAAGATGGCCATAGCTTAACCTTCAAATTCACAGTGACATACAGGGAGAGGAACTGGATATTGCTGGTGTCGCTCCAGATCTAAATAATTCCCCAGCTGTTCCAACCTGATCAGTTCTCTCACAGGCCACTCCTCCTCCCTCATTTCTGTGTTTCCACACAGATACACTGAAAAGCTACAGAGAAAGTTAGGCCCTATTCAACCAACTCAATGAAATTCAGAGTCTTACTGGTTTTGGGGCAGATACCTTGTCTTAGGAAGGCTTAAAGCCTATTCTTTGTCTCCATGGTCTGTATGAATTAAGTGTAGTATGATCTGATTAAGTGAGTGGACACCAAAACCTATACAGGTCTAAAAGAAACTGCAGAAAATCTATGATCTAAATAAAATATAGTATTTCTCTACTGCATTTTTATCATGAGAAAATGACAAAAAACATCCAAAACAAATTTAGGTTTAGGTCTATTTTTTAATTTACATTCTTTAGTATACACTACCAATCCATTATTGATTTCCATGCTTGATCACAGCTTTTGGATTTATCCTACATCCATGCACACATAAAATATTTAATCAAAATATCAGAATTGAACCCAAAAATAGTTAAATTATCTTCATAACTTAAAATCTATTTACAAGATAAATTTAAAGCATTTATCATTTAATTCTTAACATTAAAGCTATATATTTTCCGTACTTCCACTGTTGTAGAAAAGGAGGTTTTTCACTTTGGAATCACATTATCAGATTGGCAACATGAAGTTTACCTCAGAGATTGCAAACATTTATAATTTTTTATTACATATACATTTAAACTATTTTCAATATAAGAACTCTAGTTCATGCTTCTAATGGCAAAGAGCTAAAATACTTCAAGCTAGCATTACTCAGAAGAGTGTCGTGCGTCTAATTGCCAGAGCACTGTAATGTACCCACCTCAAGATTATTCCAAGGTTAACATCAAAGCTCTTGCTGGACTCAGATAGGTTTGCATCCTTAACTGATTATTACCCAAAGCTCTTGAACATGGAAACAGTGCTGAAATCCCAAGGCAACAGACTTGCTAAAAAAGATATTTGTTTCATAACTCTGGCCAGGTTGGAAATTGAACCCTTCCTTTACCCCACTTTCCTAGCATTTCTTTTATTTAACTCTAACAAAGATATACATAAAAATGGGAAAACATTATAATAGTACAGGAGGAGTATTCTTGTCCTGGAAGCAGGCAAGAGAGGTGCAGCAGGAGGGGTGAGCAACTGGTAGTAGCTAGTGATTTCTGTTCTTCTAACATGTAACATGTATGCAGCAGATACAGAATAATGGCGATCCCCCTTCAGATTCACCCAAAGGTAGTACCGAAAGGCATTCTTTCACGGCATAGCCATGAGTATAGCCATACAAGTATAAAACTCATGAAGCCTTCTAGTAAACCTAAACTGGCATAATGGGATTTTTCAAGGCCGATTTTTTGTTATGGTAGTAACCTTATCAATATACCACTGCAATTTAGAGGAAACTAAGTCACGGGTTTAGTCTATCAGAACTACTGATTTAAAGTATTGCCAGGTTGAAAAACACTGTAGTTACTTTGAGATGCAAAGTATTTTGTCCAGAGAGTTAACCATCTTGACTTGGTATTTTTGTGTTTTAAGACCTCTAAATTTAAGGTCAATCCAATAAAGACTTGTCCACTTAAAACTGTAAAACAAACTATATTTTATTTAAGAAAAATTAACTTTGGTCTAACACTCATGAAACTCAAAGTAATTGTCTGTGTTATCAAGCTGTGTTGTAGAATTATGCTGTGCCTTACTGCTCAGTCTTGTTTTGTTCCTTATTATGTTTTTGAAACAATTTTTAAACACTCTTAACAGTCTGCTCTAGAATGCTTTCACTCTTAAAAGCAGGTCAACATGCAGAAAATATTCACCACCCTATGTACCGTACAACAGATTAAAAAGATCTCCTAACAAATTTGTGGTCAGCTAGTCAGGCCACTTACCTGGATCATAGGATAGGCACCAGGATATGCTCATTGTCCCACTCTTTCCCTGCGGTGAGTGGACAGATGCAAGCTTTCTGACAGAGACTGAATCGTGTAAATATGCATGTGCAGAAGTCTAAGGCTAGGCACCTACAAATAAATTCTAGGGCTATATTTATGTTGTATTCACAAGAGCAGGGTTTACTTCCATTTCTTAAACAAATACACAGTTTAGGTCTCTAACAGTCTTTTGTAGTTGTCATATCTCATTTCAATTCTTCTAACACAGACCTTGGTGTTGTGTCTTGGCAGTTAGTTACACAGAGGATGCATATGTTTTAGATTATTCTTTTTTTTCAAATGAAAGGAAAACCAAAAGAATCTTTTAATAGTTTTAAACAAGTAAAAAAAATCAAGAATTAGAGAAACCATCCATATAACTGTAAAAGATGTTAATGTTAAGGCCTATGCCCAATTTGTAATACCAAGTTTTATCTTAAGATCATCTTCTTAACTTCTGAATAACTATATTTTTATGTCTTCTTTCAGAATGTATTGTGCATTATGTTTATCTTTATAGTAATATCATGTGTGTAGAATTTTTTTTTTTTTCATTCTTTGTTTGACCTAATTTTGTTATGGCATTTCCTGATTTCAGTGTCACAGAAGAATTTTCTTTTAATAATTATAAGAACTTCTGCATCTCCAACAAGCTTCATCATCATTATGTTTTATTTTGTGTCTCCTAGACTGTAGTAGTTTTATTTTATCCAAATTAAACCAAAACAACAAATGCTTTTTGATGGCCTTTTGGCAATGAATCTGATAATTACAGTTAGGAATTGTATAAGCCTCTAGAAGAAAACACCCTATTGTTTTTGAACATCAGTGAAGATGTAAGACCCTTATTCTTTCAGGTGCTGAAAACCCAATTTCATTCTAAGTTGCTTTATAGTAATTAAGTTGTATTCTTTTAGACATGTGATTTACTTTGCCAAGAAACATGTATAATTTTTATAACTGTGGAAATGTAGAGAACTGAATTACAAGGAAGGTATATATGCCACTCCTAGGAACCCTAATATGTAAAATTTAATGCTTGTTAAATACTGCAAAATGTAAAAGGTTTTTAAACATTTAGACTTAAGACTTTCATATATTTTAATATTTTATCTTCTGTGCCCTAGAACTTTTTCTGCCAACCAGCCTATAGTGTTGATGCTTAAGTACTGCTCTATACTTTGGTATTTTCCAGGCAGCATGACTCCTGTGGGATTCATCAGAGAAAGCCATTAGTGCACTCACTGGCGTAAAACTTGCATGATGCCATAAATCTTTCAGCAAGCAGATTTAGAAGATGTTTTTGTGAAGGTTATGTGTGTAAGGTAAGCTACATTACATGAGCCTTCAATGTGTGCCTTCAACATTACACTTTCTGACATTTAATAAAATAGTTATTGCAAAGAGCTGCATCCTCAGAGGCCTTGTTATGCCAGTACCATTGTGAAGGGAGTACCCTCAGACTGTCTTCTATGTTTTAGTTGTTTTATTTTTCTGACCTATGTAGTAGAACCTGGTTCTTTAGAAGATTTTTCTTTTTATCCTTGCAGGTTTTAATGAAGTAGCATTTGACTTCATTAAATACAAACAAGTATTTAACTTACAGAAGACTGCATATAAATGCACAGATATTTCAAAACATAATAAATTACTTACAGCTAATTTATACTATAAAGACTTTATTGTTCTACTCTTGTCAGTCTATACAATTTTCATACATCACTTATGAAAGTCAGATCTTGATTTCATGTGCCAAAATTGTCGTCTTTGAAGAATAACAGAGTGTGTGCTTGTATCGACAGAACTCTTGCTCATTTTGAAACTAAAATAAATGATGCCAGGGTAAAGTGAAATTATCTCAGTTTTTCTTTTTAATTAGCATCTATGATTCATAAATATGGAGATAAGACTAAAAGTTGAAAACTCTTTACTATTGGCAGCTCAGCAAATTGAACTGCAGTTTTAGTCTAATGTCTATACTGGAAGTTAGTGGATGTTGGTAGCACTCCACAATTTTCAGAGCTTCCCCCCCACATGAGATAATTTTGAAGCTTTGCCCTCATTCCTCTCTTTCCACCTCTGCAAAACTGAACTAGAAAAGCAAGATGATTTGCAGCTGAATTTATTAGGTACCTGTTGTCACTTCAAGGAGCCTAATTTCATGTTAGTGTTCTAGTTACAATCAGGATGCACTTCTGAAACAAGTTTCCTAATCACCTCCATGTACTGAGCTCTGACTTACTTCACTGAGTGGTTTCAGAGGAGCAGAAATTCCTGCTGTCTAAAACTAAAGTGGAAGCGGCACTCTCAAAACACAGCTAAGGTGCTCCATCGGGCCACCAGACGGGCATTCAGTCCACTGGTCCCAGCTCAGGCTGTTTACTGGTAAGATCCCTGAAATGTGTCCTGTGGGCACCTGGTACTCAGTGTGAACTGTTTTATCCAGCAGATCTATTGCTATTCTGCTACCCTACCTGCTAACGTTGCCCTGGTCTCCTAGGACCAGAGGACATCACTCATTTCAGGCTGCACTTCCAACGACAGGGGACAGGGCATATCCCATAGCCCCACCTCTCTTTATTTTACTGGCTATATAAGGAGGTCGCTAGTTGGCTTAGACTATGCAGCTACCAATGCCTAGAGCTACGTGAGATAGAACCAGAGCAGAATATTAAACCAATTTTAACTTAATTACTACTTTACTATTCCATAAAGTATATGCCTAAACCACGTTCTGTACTGGTGCTCTCCTTGAGTCAATTCTCAAACACATCCAAAAGAACATTTTAACTTTGCAATCAGAGTCCTATGGGAAGATGCTTGTGCATTGTTGTAACAAAGATTAAAAGGGAAAAGGATGCTTCTCGTAAAATGTTAGTTAATCTTTGTATCAGCTACTCCAAATATTTGTCATCACCACTTATAAAGTTTGGTTATATAAATATTTCTCAATCTTTCTTCACAAACTCACTTCTTAGAGGGCATCGATCTGTTTAGATGCCAAGAAACTGTAACAGACACTATATAGATATAATTATGTAGAAAAAGGTTGTTAGGTTTGTGGGTCATTGTGAATATTTAATTTAAAGTATGTTTGCTAGTTGCAGGCTGTAATGAGACACAGCAGGATAAAAAAAAATAAAAAGACACCTTTGGTCAATTTCAGAATTTTAAATGAAGAAAAAATTTAGTAACATTTCCAACAGCCAGTTGAAGAGATTATTTTCCACAGGATTAACACTGCCAGCATACACAAACCAGCATTTCAAAGTTAAACTTTTGAAAGCTTTAACCTCAGAGTTCGGGGGAAAAAAAACCCAAACAACCAAACAAAACCAAACAAGAAATATACAGTGATTTAGAGAAATATTACCATGATCAGTCTGAAGACATGATCTTTATCATTATTATCATCATTAATGGATTAATAGCAAAGGCCTTTCAATCTTAAAAAATCCTGTGGTATCACAGTATCAGTAGAAGTCATCCTGGAAGGATATATTGAAATGTAATATTTTAAATTGTTCTTGTGTATTGCCAGCTTCCATTTCTAAAAATATATTGTGAATAATAATTAAAGGAATGAACACTGTTGATTGGTCAAAAGAGAATGATTATCTGTCTTGACCAAACAAATAGACTATTTGATTTTAATATCTACCAATGGTCAAAATCACTACAGTTAAATATTACAACATACTTTTAGAAATATACAAACTTTTAGTAAATTTAGGTATGCTATGATCAAGATACAGGAGGGGAAATGAGGAGGTTCATTTAAAAGAATCACCTGGCTCCTGAATAGCTGCTGGGGAATATTCAAAATCAAAAGATATAAAAATCAGACTGTTGAGCTGCAGGTCTTCATGAAAAAAAAAAAAGCAGCTGTGTAAAACAAGATTGACAGTAGTCAAAGAAATTCTGGTATGTTAACATTCCTTTTTCAGGAATGAAGACACCATTCCTTGATTTCTTGACCTGCTTTGATATTTACTTTGAGATTCTCACTGAAAATTGCTAAATGTTATATTGGCAGGTATAGTTTCATTTTAATCGCATTCATTACACTGACTTATCAAGACTATAATTAAAAATCTTTCCACGTTTCCTTTGTATAGGCACAGGACAATGATGACATTTTCTAACTGTTTCTTTTATGCTTGTTTTAGATGGGAAATGTGTTTTTTCTCTCTTCTCTGTTCAGACTGACATTTTATCTACTAACTAAATATTTGTTTTTAATACCTGCAAGATCATTTCTGCTCAAAAAAAGAACTTTCTTTTGCCCTCTTTTATATAGCAGTATTATCTGAGAACCTTTTGCTGACTTTTTCTACACCTTAAAAAAAAATCTTTGATGTTTTTCACTGCCAGTTCTATGCTTATGGTAACTGCATCATGAAAATTCTTGACCTGAGTGCAGTTGCTTAAAAATAATGTTCTGGTTTTGAGCATATTTTGGAAGTTATCTTGTCATACTTACTAAGCATATTAACCAGCAAATATTCAGTGTTGCTACTGTTCTACTTACTAATTCAGAACTGATTTGTCAAACCAGCTAATGGTACAGAAATGCAAAATACTACTACTCATTCAAATTTCTCAATTTTATTTCAGCACAGATTATGCATTTACAAATAAAATAATATACAGAAAAAAATATTATCCTTGGATAGATTGACAGTACAAAAATATTGAGGACACTGCTCTTAGTCATATGATTTAGTTTTAGGTAGTTCTGTGAGGAGCAGGGAGTTGGGCTCAGTAATCCCTATGGGTCCCTTCCAACTTGAATTACTCTGATTCTATGAATCTGTGATTCTATAAGAAGAAGATAATAGTTTACTATCTCTGGCCTAGTAAATGATTTACAGGAAAAGCACATTTCATGTAATACCTTTAGGAATCAAAAGAAGTTGTTTCCTGCACAGGAACAGCAGATTACTCCCTGTGTAGGGCATTCTATATGCTGGTTTACTGCTTATATGCAAAAACATGTTTTTTCCCTTTTTTTAGAGACTATAAGACTAATTAAACCCCCAGACATGATTTCACCTTTAGAAAAGAAGAAAGAAAGAAAAATGATATATTCTTTAGTCTGCTTTTGTGGGAATGGTGTTTTTAATTCGACAGCTCAAGCAGATGAAGCTTGTAAATAGGCACTGAAGAAAAAAATTCCTATTTTATCTTTACCTCTCTTTTTTTTTCCTCTTTCTGTATTCTGTTTACTTTTTAGTGGTTTCTTGGGATTCTTCTCATGCTGTAGACTTACGGATCATGAATGCAAATGTAGTAATATGAAGATATTAATATACACGACTCGTACAAAATGAGAACTGAACTGAAAACTAAAATGGCAAAATGTGAATATTGCAAAGTAAAGCAATGACAAGCTAACAACTATCAGTATTGCAATTTCCTTTTTGATCGTAATCTCGATGCACTACATTTCATTCTTTAATTCTATAGTGTCCAAATATATCACAAATATTCATGAAATTATTTTTATGAGGTGAATGGCTTTTCTTAACCAGAGTTCTCATGTAGGAAATTAATACATTTATATATTCATGTGAAAAAAATGCACAAGTGTGGGGAAAAAGTTTTGTCTCATCTTTTTCACTCATCTTTAGAAGGGTAAAGTTTAGTTTTATTGATATCACTGACAAACAACTAGGCTTTGGATTATGTGGTCTAAGTATGTTAAATTCATTATACAGTTCTCCTTTCCTTTTTTCCCTCTCTTTAACTAAAGTAAGTAAAAGAGATTTCACTAAGGTGTGTCACAGAACAGCAAGAGTGGACAGCTCTGTAAGGGCGAGTCAGAATCAGGATCTGAATCAGTGAAGTGCCTGGCCAGAGCTGCACAGTCACGCAGGCTGAGACCAAGGGCCAGGGATGGAGATTAAATACAATTTCCGAGTGAAGGTGAGGTGGAGGAACCCGCTTGACACAGCTCGCTCTTACAGCACTCTGATCCAGTATCCCCTTCAGCACAGTCAGCCAAAACAGCTGGAGAGGCAAGGTTGCACTGAGGGATCTGACAAAATATGGTTTAAACCCCAAATGCTAAAACTTTTTTTTTTCCCCCAGGTGGACACGATTTATTATCACATAATCTGAATGTTAGTAAACCTAATATGTATTTTTCGTCTTACCTTCTGTAAAAGGGAACGTGGGTGATATAATCTGATTCTACCTAGTGGTGGAAAATCAATATAATGAAATGTATTTGTATTCCTTTCTAACATTAAAAGCAAACCCCTTAATTGCTAACGTGCTACTGAATAAACAAACATCCACAACAATTTTGTTGATCTAGCTTCCTGAACTTGATATTTTTCCCTATACAATAGAAATGCTTAATCAAATCTGAGAAATCATCTATATAATCCAACAACTTGTCTCTTATTTTGGCCACTATTGGATAACTCACAGGAAGTAAACAGAAAACTAAACAAAAAGTAACCAAATCATTGGACATGCAGTCCAATTAACTAGCTTGTCAATGCCAGAAGCAAAAAATGCAGAAATTTTGTATGAAATTCATCAGTTACTGCATATAATTATATTAAAAATAATTTGTGGTTACTAATATTACATATTTTTCCTTTCAATTCTACTGAAACAACCTTTATAAGTGCATTATTAGAGGATATAAATAAGAGTTTCCAATAGGCTGACTTTATTTTATTTTTAATATATATCTACCAAGGGACAAGTGGAAACTGCCTAGGTTATTAAGGTATGGTGCAACATAACATGGCAGCCTCCTATTCCCACATTATTAATTACTTTGTCCCATAAAGTATCTAGGAAGGAGACCTTTTTCTTTAGAGGGACTTAACCTTCCCCCATATGATCCATATCCCCCTGTTTAGAACTTCTCCTTGGGATGTGATGACTTGGTTCAAATTCCTCATCTAAATCAAGCCAAAATGAAGTTCTGAACACGGGACTCCTTTTTACCCAGGTGATTTGCATAGATTTCTATATTTAGGTGGGACTATGTATTTCTGTGTGGAGGAGTGGCTGAGTGAGAATGGACATGATTTAGTCCCATTTGACAGCCCCTGCTCTTAAGCAGATGTGGGCGGAACTATGACCTGAAGAGAAGGTGAAGCCCCTCCGTCGGACAGATGATCCATCCCAGTCACAGTAGCGATGTAGGTGTGTGTATAACAGTGTTCTACCAATCACAGTGTGACGTGTGTGTATGTTATTGTTTTCTGCTTATATATGCTTTTGTTAGCTGCGCAATAAAGGAGAACGACCATACTCATATTGAGATTCCATCGTTACTCGGGGCTGGCTTCCCCTTCCGACATTTCTGTATAAGCATATGTGTGACATAGGAGCCAATAAGCGTGTATGTAGAGAGGCAGGGGGAGACAGAGGAAAGAAGTGATATAACTTGCATGAATTGCTCCAAGAAAGTTCAACTCAGAGAATTTCAGCACACATCCTTGCATTTTTCTGGATTAAATGAAATGCAGAAAAACCTTTTCTTATGATGTTCTTTATGCCAAAACACCTCTTCAGTATGTCTTTGCTGGTTGTTTCAGGTTCATACTGGACACTTTGAACCCTATTCTGTGATACATACCTATCCCCATGCCCTGTTACGAATGCCTGAGGTATCAATTCCTCTAACACTTTTGTAAAGCTGAAGTCATTTTATAGGGTACAGTTTAGCAAAGGCAGCAATTATTTGGGACAAAGAAACACCTTCAGATACAGGGTTTTTTATTTGATGTGGTAACTTTCCTCTACCATTCTGTATACTGCTTTGTAATTGTTTAAGATGCTAGGCATAGACTTGTTATAGTTTTACTTTATATAAGCCCATTTTTCTTCCTTCTTGACCTTCTTTGAAAAGTTATTCCTTGCAGTATATTTGTCAGTGTCTTCTCTGACTTACTTGTCTGGCAATCTGTCCATTGGCATCCTCATAACATCTGTCATGAATGTCTATCTGCACCATTCTCCAAGTCCTTCATTTGTTGCCTTGTCTGTTCACAGTAATTGCCACATTCATCATAGGTACTTCTTTTCAAGTAGAAACAATTTCATCCTCTGATGTTGCATTTAATGTCTTCTTTGTAGTTCTTTGTATTTTATTTCTTTTTGTATTGTGAGATATCTGCACTCAGCAAGCAAGTATAGAAGTAGTGCCAAAAAAAATTTTTTATCACTTCCTTCACATGCTGAGATTCTCATCTTATCATTACATAAGAAAAGAGCTCACCTCTCTACACAATTTGTAGAGCTACAAGAGGTGCTTCCTTGAACCTGCTTTAAAATAATGTGAACTGGAAATTGAAGCTGCAATTAGCTGGAATGATGCAGTGAAAACTATAGCTTGGTACTGTACAGAAGCATAATAGAAAGAGCAAAAGGTGTATTCACTATACAATATAAGTAATGATATTTCAATCTTCTTCTCATCCAGAGCCTTATGGCTGCCAGTATCCTGGTCTGTAAGAGAAGAATGGGGAATCTGAGAGAATGTACCAGAATACTATGATTTTTAAAGAACATGTACCAAATATTCGGCAACAAACCCAAACTTTGCTAATATTTCTTACATGAAAAAGGGTGTATTTCTTAAATATGTAACCTTTGCGTACAGTACCTTCTGGGGCACACTTATCTGACAAGCAGATAAGCCTGTTACGCTGTTCTGCCTAGAGATATCTTATTTCCTCTTTTACTAACAGAATCAAGAATCAGGCAATAAATAAATAAATAAATAAATGAGCTTACTCCTGTCCGATTCCTTCACAGCCTTCCTAGAACATCTCGCATTGACAATTGTACAGGTAGGTGAGATTTGTAGGCGTGGAAGGGGATTGGGAATACTACTTTTTAAAAGCGGTCTAATTTTTTACTGTTAGCATCATGTCATGTTAGACTATGATTGTGTGCTGATGTGACATCAATATATAATGTTATAGCCTGATTCATACTGGTAATCAAAATACTGGTGTGAATTTGAGTTCACCAACACATGCAAATGCTTCCCAGTCTAACTCAAATTTAACACTGGGAATTTTCCTTCACTTAAATATACATTTCAAGTGTAACTAATAATTTTTACCTTTAGGAACTTAGTCTATATTTTTTGTAGGAATAAAATATTTTCTTTCTATCCCAGATAACCAACTGCATAACTCTCTAGCAAATATATATATATTCCCAGTAATGCATATGAGTTCATCTACCCATTATACACATTTAATTTCTTTATAGACATTTGAACCACGACCACAGAAAATGGATCTGTTGAGTGAATGATTCAGGCAGAAATTCATTCAACTATTGCACCTATGGAGCTGGAGATGAAAGGACATTCACTGCAGACCAGATTAGGTTTTCTGTTTACTTCTCTGTTTTTATTATTGCTTACATGTCCCCGAAGTGGAATTCCACTATAATGTTCCAGGACTTGTTTTTAGTTTTGGCATTCTTCACCCCTAGACCACTTAGAATAAAACGTACACATTTTACCTTTGTCTTCACCTAATTAAATTCTTCTCCAAAGTACATGTGTCTATAGCCTGTGGAAATGGATTGATAGTTATGGATTCAGAAAATCACAGTTTTTAAATATAGATTGCTGCAAGCAAACCATATTACCTCATTTGGCTTTATGAAGTTTAATGTAGCTTTGTAAAGTTTAGCTGCAGAGACCACTTTTACAAGTCACAGTATAATTCAGTGGGTGGTGTGCCACTCCATGCACTATTTGCTTACTCTTTCAATAATGGGCTAAAGTAACACCTACTGCAGCACTAACTCTGAGTTGCGGACGTTTGCCTGAGACCACCAATTCATTTTACAAAGTCTGCTGAACAGCAATCAGATAATAATGACTTTTTGGTATGTAGTTAATGATGCAAGGGTTTAGAGGACCCATGCCTGATTAAGTGTGCAGGTTGTATGGTGTGCAGTTAATGTAATGTAAAGTAATGATAGAGTAAGTAGAATAAAAATAAATAGCTGTCACATTCTCTGCATGTTCAATATGAAATGCAACTGGTATGTAGAGGCCTTCTTTATGACAATTATCAGTTAAACCCTTATAATATGGCTTATGTAGGATGAACTAGACCTTTTATTAGCTTTCTCTATGGGGTAGGATTCAGCTAGGAGCTGGGTTGTTCAGACAAACTGTGCTACATGCTCACATAGATGAAATCAGCTATTAGTATTTATATATAACACTAAGGTTGGGGGTGTACATGGACATGTGGGTGATAACACCTGAGTGATTGATTTTTCAATCTAAGGATTTTTAAATCTGGTTTTGTGAACATTTAAGCTTGATTTATGCTACACTCTGAATCTATTATCATGTTAGACTGTGTGGAGCATAAGAAAACTGACTACACGGCAGTGTTGATCAAATGTTTTCCTTCTGAAATCAGAATCCTTACATTTAATTCAAAAGGATCATATCAGCATCAATTGACACAAAGCTGTTTTCAATGCCTAGTTCATCATAAGGTCTTCATTGCTTATCAATGCCAAGTATAATGCAGGTTTTTTTCATTGGATCTTTTACTATCAAGTGGGTAAATCTGTCAGCTGTTGCATTCAGGGATACCTAGTCTAAAGTATTGCTAATAGTATCTGTTTTCTGCTAAAGACTACAAGAATTGAGTCATTGAATATTTAGTACTTTGTGAAGAGATCAGCAGCTATGTATAAATATAAACCTAACAGTCTATAGCAGACTGCCTGCAGTGTTAACCTCTGAGGACTTTTTTACTATTCTATTCCAAGTTATGCTTCCACTTTTATCTTCATTTTTCTTTTTTTAAAGGCAGTACCTGTTCTCCAGTCCAGTTCCCAAAGAACATCTCATTCTTAAAATTTATACATCAGTAGTTTAGGGGTTTTTTTTTAGGTTAAACATGGCCATTATTTCTACTCAACCAATTTATGCACAAATCTGAAAAGAAAGTGGATAGGCCAAGCAGCCTTGCTGGTGAAATAGTTCTCCTTTTTTTCAAGGGTAACCAGCCTGGCTTCTCACTGTCTGTCTCAAAATAGAATATAAGAAGTATAGATACAATAAATCCAAAACTGATTTTGAAAGGACACATAACTTCTACTAAAAGAAAGAAAAAAACGTAACCATAAACAGTAATAAACAGTACATAAACAAAAAAGAAATTCCTTTATTAAACAAAATGAAACAAAGCATTCATATCAGTAACTGAAAGAGAGCAATGAGAAGACAATGTTAACTCTATTATCAGAGGAGTTCAAACACTTGACACAAATTAAACGTATCTAACTTTTAAAGGAATTACTGAGCTCTACTAAGAATTCTTGTTTTAACCTTTGTCTTTCTGATTGCTCTGCTTTTGTGTGTAGTTAAACAATATTTGCTCCAAAGAAGCTGATCTGAGTCACTGCATCTTTCAAGTGATCACAGATTCCAAAGGGAAGAAGCTCTGTAAGGGTAGAGTTTTGTGGCTATGGTGAGGAGTGAGGTGGGGAGCAAGAGATGCTGCATTTGCATTCAAAAAAATAGGTGTTTTCAGTGTCAGAAAAATACAAACACATGACATTTGAAAGAAGTAGCCAAAAGAATTCAGGATCCAGCTTATTTTTTGACTGAAAAGCAATCTTTAACATTACTTCATATGCAGCAACATATATTAACTTGCTCATGCACTTCAAGACTATAAAAACCCCAAACATAATCTAAGCATTTTGATGGTCATAGGAAGGGATCACAAGCTGTTAATCACAGGTGGATTTAGCAGCAGAATACTTGAAATTGTTGAATGCATCATCACATCCTTCTCCCACCTCAGGTCTTTTTTCCCTCTCTTCTTTTTTAACTATTAAAACTATTCAACTATTGAAGTATGCCAGCAAATAAGACAGTATTAAGCATAATTCAATTTTGTTTATGGAGAAATTATTTAAATAATGAACTGGTGATCACAGGGGGTCCTGTTTTAGAGGGATGGATTTTGTAGACACAGTCTAAGTAATGAGTGCTTTTCTTTAAAGCTGATGTGGTATGGTTACACACTATTTAAAAAAAAAAAAGAAAAAAAGAAAATCTTTAAAAAGCATGTAAATTGTGTAAGAAAATATAAATGTATAAACAAGTTTCTACAGTTTCACAATGAACAAAGAGAGATATGGGGATCAAGTTCTTTCCCTCTGTATATGAAGGCCTTGCGTCTTGATATGGATCATTTAGCAAATCCATACTTTGCCCTATTAACCGGCACAATGGAATAAAATTTAAATTATACATGCTCCTGAGAGTGTCAAAGAAATCTGACATCCAGAAAGATAAAGAAGCACAGCATTTTACCAAGCCTGCAGACAGCTGAACAGATGTCACAGCAGCCAGCAGCAGAACCAATGGAGGAGTCATGGAGGGGAATGTGCCAAGGGAGCAGACCCAGGCCCAGATGCCAACACTAGAAGAATTCATCTCTTAACATCTGGTTGTACCAAGCATTCCCCATATGTGGCTGTATGTATTGGCTTTGGGCCTAGCACACAGAAAAAAAAATATAAACTGGAATACATTTAACACTGCCAGGAATAAGCAGAAAATCTGCCAAGTTTGTGCTGAAATTCTGTGAATCTGACAATCGCTTTTCTATTTGTAAATGCACAATATGTCCCTGTGGTAGTTTTGCATGTGTATATGCTTTAGACTGTGAAAATAGGTTCCAACCTGTTCAAATAAAATCTTACCTAAAACAGCTTTCTGGAATTAACCTAGTTTGTCAATAGACCCTAAAAAAGCCCCCAAAAAACCCCAAATGCCATACAAAAAAACCCAAACAAAAAAACATAAACCAAGTTAACCTTAGTTAAATAGGGACTTATTGGTTATGTCACTCATTAGAATTGTGATTGACATTCCAATAAACTTGCACCTCCTCTTGTCATCTGCTACAGGCAACATGAATTAATACACCTTAAAGAAATTTGAGACAAATTATACTAAGCAAAAAAAAGGACAAGGACCTAGATACCATGAATATGATGCTTCCAATTACTTCTTTACTTTCTAAGTTTTTATTTAAATATTTTGCTGCATAAGAGTCTAAACCAAATAAAATCTCCATAAAACCCAAACCCCATATATACCTAACTACAACTTAAGCAAATTTCTGCTTTGTTACTGGCAAACCTACTAAACACCTAAAATAACAGCATTTGGGACATGTGAACAGGTAAAGAAAAAATCATCCAGGTCTTGAAAAACTGCCAGCTTAGAAATTTCACTCAGACCTGGTTATCATGGCAGGATTAAAAAAAAAAAAAAAATGCATACCGACTTCTTGCCCTAAATTACAGGTAGTCAGCATTGGCAGGCAGTCTGAGAACAGGCCACTGGAATGGGTTTGCAGAAAATACGTTGGGAAAGTTTTAAGGGCAGGTATTCTAGATAAATTAGAAATGAAAACATGACCTCTTGTGGAGTAGATGATTTGAAGAACTTCCTTAGACAATGATCAGTCAAGGAACCTATTTTAATAGGAAACTTCCCGTTCAGATAAATCCCCTTTGAGAAGAAGTACAGAATTAGCTTGCTACCACGCAGCCTCACAACTGTTGACTGGAGGTATTTTGGATATCACTTTTGTATAAGAAGAAAAATAAAGCTGTCTTTGGTCTTATTCTGGTGCCAAAGATATATCAAGGATCAGATTTGAACAGTAAATCTACAATAACAAGGAACAAGGATCTTACAGGACAAAACAGTGTTGAGGCACTGAAATCTGTTTCTCCACAGGCACTGCTTCACTCAAAATCTTGCTATGGTCAAAAGGGACCACACTCTGTATATGACAACAGAAATTTATTGCTTATCTAAATAAAGAAGGACAGGGAACTGTTGGAGCGGGTCCAGAGGAGGGCCACAAAAATGATACGAGGGCTGGAGCACCTCTCCTATGAGGACAGGCTGAGAGAGTTGGGCTTGTTCAGCCTGGAGAAAAGAAGGCTGTGGGGAGACCTGATTGCGGCTTTTCAGCACCTAAAGGGGGCCTATAGGAAAGATGGGGAAAATCTTATTAGTAGGGCCAGCTGTGTCAGGACAAGGGGTAATGGTTTTAAACTAAAAGAGGGTAGGTTTAGACTAGATATAAGGAAGAAATTCTTTACAATGAGGGTGGTGAAACACTGGAACAGGTTTCCCAGAGAGGTAGTGGAGGCCCCATCCCTGCAAGCATTCCAGGCCAGGTTGGATGGGGCTCTGAGCAACCTGATCTAGTTGGCGGTGTCCCTGCTCACTGCAGGGGGGTTGGACTAGATGACCTCTAGGGGTCCTTTCCAACCCAAAACATTCTATGATTCTATGATTCTATGAAAGTTTTAACCATGTAATATTCCACATTATCTAATTAACAAAAAATAATCTCAATAACAATAATACAGTTCAAATTGTTATCCATAAACCCTCTTCCTGTTATTTACCTCTTTTCTGTGGTGCAATGCTCACCTTTTTGACGTTCCCCTGGGTCAAAAGCTTGAGGGATGCAGTTTCACTCAAGAATGGGAGGGAAGTTCTACGGTAAATGAGTCGCATCATGACATCATGGCTAGGAGTGGAGTTCCGTACTTCATAGACCTGGGGGACACTTGGGGTTATTTTATATTGGTTTTATCACTGTCTGCTTTCTTCTTGCTGAGTCCCAGCTTAATCTGGAAAATTGCACAGAGCCTGATGTAAATAGCAATTGTCTGTTACTCTGTGACAGCTGAGGAGTGTAAGAGCTTTACCACATACCCAAGGCTTCAGCTACAGCAGGGCAGCCATCAGTCACTTGAGCTTTAGGACTGTTGCAACAAACTACAGCCTACTCAGGCCAAGGAAAGGTCCTTAGAGTCCTGAGCGTGTGAGTTTGTGCTCCGCAACACGAAGGATAGTAAGGGTCAGGGGGTGTTGGCAACTGGGAGATTTACTCCTGATTTGAACTAAAATGCTGATGCCAAGGCATTCTAAGTGGGTTTGTGTGCTTTGAAAAGTGTTTTTGGCACTTATAGTTCGGGCATCTAAATGCTTAGGTCACTTCTGAAAAATACTAAAATGTACCTTAGAATTCTTATTGTAAGCCTCTGTTTCCTCGCCTGCATGTCAGGCTACACCCCTCGTACAATTTTTAGAGTGTCTTCCCAAAGGCACTACTTCTTACCGGCAGACCCAAGATATTTGCAATTCTCAAGGTGCAAACCCTGGCTGAACTGCAAAATGCTATTGCTGATCTGAGCTTTTGTAATTTTTTAATAGCTTTTATCGCTGTAGGCAGATATCTGCTCTCAAGTGTTTCAGAGGTAGAGAAAAAGAGTCCAAAGGCCAGAAACACACACACTACCTCTTCCCCTCCTCATAATGAGATGGGAAAGAGAAGATTGAATCTTCAGTTATCTCTTGCATGTGGAGCACAAAGAGAATAGCTATATGCCTGCTACAACCACCACTTCACCCATCCCTGCAGGCACCTTTTGCAACACTGTTCTAGCAGTCAACATAAAGTTATGTGGTTGACTTTAGAGAGTGGAATAGTATCCAGAGCTTAGATTAATATTGCATTTACTGTCAGTATAAATATGAGGTACTATGTTAATTGCAGTGTTTATTACTGATCTTTTTTAAAATATAGTTTAAGCTGCCACATCACATTTAGCATGTGCCAAACACTGAAACCTGCACTGAACTGATATTATGCTCCCTAACAAAGAACTTGGGTACAATGAACTGAAAATCACTCTAAAGCAGCAGGCTATCATTGGTTTTTTCAGCAATTCATGGTAAATGACAAATAATTTCAAGTCTGAAATTTAAGTTTCTCTTAATTCTGCATATCAGTATTACTCATAACATTCTATTTCTTTTAATATGTACCATTGTCATCATTAAAGGCCACACTGAATGTCTATTCCTTAGCTTTTCTTTTGGTTTCAATAGCATAATTTTTTGGCTGGTTGGTTGATTTCCCCTGAGACATGAAAATTCCTGAGAAATACAGATTTCAAGGTTTTCTACACTTGGTGCCATCAAGATGGCAGAAGTTTTTTTCACTTTTTTCTCCTCTTTTAATTAAAAACTAATCACTTCAGATGACTTTCCAGTGCCTAAGTTGGAGTTTTCAGAAATATCACTATAATATATGTTTGTCAGGGTGCTGGAGATACTGCAATCTACCAGGACATAGAATGAATGTAAAAGTTAAACTTTGTAAAGATAACATATTTAAATATCTAATATTCAGTATCCAGAGCCATTCTAGAATATTCAGTAATTATCTTACTGAACTAAACATGAGGACCACCTTTTTTGTTCTTTATCCTGGAAATATATTCTGTGTGTAAGAAAGCAGAAGTTACTGTACACTTTTTATCTTACCTGCACTTCTTTTACTCGGTCCATTAGGTTCAAAGCCCTTTGGGAAAGAGACAATTTTATGTATGTTTAGAAAGCTGCAGGCACAGTCTAAAGTCCATGTTCTACCTTGTAGACAAATGTTCAACTTTTCTTAATTCAGTTCACACTGTTGAGTGCCTGATGTTCCTTTATAGTTATCTTCTGACTTTAAGATCCACCAACTTTCTTCAGCCAAATTACACCAAAAGTTATTCATTCCTGTCAGTCAATTTTTCATATATATCTGCTTAAAACATCCTTTGAAAAAAAATCTCTCTGTAATCATTGGTGTCTAACCCTAAGGCCCCCATCAGGATCTTTCTTTATTATCTAAGAGTAACTATTTTTGCTTATCTAAAGGGACTACAAAGTTATGGAATTATCTGTATTTTTTCTTAGATCATTTCAAATGTGTTTTGAGACACTTTAGGAACTGAAAAAAGAAATTCACTTTTATCTCTAATTGAAAAGAGGAGAAAATGGAATATCTATTAACTCCATTTTTGTTCCCTTAGCCAGTATTAATTCATAACCCACTGGATCCCCTCTTAGCCATGGTAGCAACATTTTAATCATATGTAATTCTGACACCCAAGACATGCAACATAAAATTACCAAAATTTCCACTTTCACTGATAAGTCCCTTAAGTAACAATTTTCATTATCCACTTTAGCTCTAAGAGATAAAAGTACATTTAACTAACATACAAAAGTTGGACTATTTAGGTTTTATTGGTTTCATTTAAGCTGCTGCTCAGACTAAGAAGTAATTTTCTTTATTGTCACTAGCTTTCAAAGAATTGAAAAGTGTCAAAGCATAAAATTTAATCATGAAGCACCCAGGTCTCCTCCTTAGAAACAGTTATTTTTCCCTCAAGTATTTCTATTATCTTCTTTCTTTATGTATCAAACATTCACTTTGCTAATGCTTTTCTCTATGCCACTTTAATAGCATAAAATCTTAAACTAAGTAAAACTGAGTCTCAAAAGTGCTTACATAGAAAATATCAAAGAAGAAATGTAGAGTCCCTGGAAGTGTGTTAATGACTGATTGACTGTTGTCTTATGTCTGATATTTAAATACTTGCTTTGTAGGCTTACTTTCTGTCCTCTGAATTTTACAAAATTTTAAAAGGATCCTGGGACTGAATAAACAAAACCAATTCCCTGATATGAGACATGCCAGAAAAATATTTTGAGAGGGAACTTCTAGGAGAATAAAATACTGCTAAATAAAGTTGTTTTAATCACAACAGAAGTAAGACTCTCATAGGCAGTCTGAACGCCAACTAGATGATTCAGTAACAATTCATGAAAAAAACCTGTTTACATCACTGTCACTATGGAATAACAAAAAAGAAAGTTCAGAACGAAGAATCAGAGGAACTGACTTACAGGAGAATGCCATCAGAAGATATTTCAAATAGATAAGTGGATGAATAGTACTCATACTGTCTTGTTTAACAGGCTTATTACCATTTGTTAACAGTTTGGGAAAAACATTATATTCCTATGAATTCTGAAGGAACTTTACTAGGAAACACTTCACTAGGAATAGGGAAGCTACAAAAGGCAGCAGCCAGCTTCTTAAATTCCAGCTAAAATGATAACTTAAAAAGGGCTCTAGGAAAATATGGACAATTATGAACAAGGAATTTTGGTTTCTCTACTTCAGAGATGTTATAGCAGAGAATAGAATTGGATAGGTGATAAATACAATGGGAAGAGTCAACAAGGCTCATAGAAAGGTCTTAGAAATTGCTAGAGTTCTTTGAAGGAATTTATAAGTATACAAACAAGAGTAATTCACTATATAAATGTGTTCATCTTTCAAAAAAGTTCTTGACAGCCCTTCTTAGAGCCCCTTACCCAAATTAAGCTGTTACAGCATAAGAGCAGATTACTTCAAAGTTGTAACCACTTGTATTAAATGTACAAGATGGACAGGAATAGGTTATCAGTTTTCACAGTGATGGAAAAATAACAGGAGATTCCTGTAGGGACTGATACTGTGACCTATGCTAATCAATGATCAGGAACACGTGGTGAAGAAGTTTGTTGACAATACATGAGTATTCCAGGCAATGAAAGCTAAAACTGCCTGTGAAGAGTTGTTTAAGGGCTATGCAAAATAAGTTAATTAAATCACAGATAAAACTGAATGTTAATAAATATTAATGAAATCAGTGTAATGATTGCAAGGAGAAAAATAATCTTAAGTATATCTGACCAATGGCAAGCTCTAAACTAACCGTTACTACTAAGGTCTTTAACTGTTGTGGATAGTTTCATGAAACAAATGAAGAAAGTAGTCACTTTAAGAGGATGTCATAAGTAAGACACAATGAATGACAGCTCGCGGTGTTGTGTAACAACTGGCTGGGGTCTGTGTAATCAGCAGGGGCCTTGCTGTGCTTGTAATAGAAGTGTTAAATTTTAGAGGGGTGGAAGTCAAAGCTCCTGGATACGTCATAGCTGCTGCATGCTTTCCTGCTGCAGATGTTAATCACAGGAGTGTGGGAAACAGGTAAGAGCCCTACAAGAATAGGTGAAACTGAGTAAATGGCCAATAGTAATGAACCTGGATATTGCGTATGTGGGTGGTGGATCCAGATGGTGGATCTGGATAACCACCAATGAGACTGGAGCATTTAGACTGCTTGCTTACCTCACATGCTTGCTCACTCACTAGCCCATAGCATTACAGTTCCCAACAGAAAAGTCTTTCCTCCAGCCAGGGTTGTCATCTTCTTTCCAGGCCCCTTTCTTTTCCCCAAGATCATGTCTTCTTTACAGGAACCCTAGTTTTTGGCACCAGCTCTTCTTTCTGGGTTGTGGTCCCTGGCTTCCCCAATACATAAGCAGCCTATCAGTGGATGCTTGTGTCCCATGTCTGTTTCTTTATTAAATAAAAGATCCAGGATCTTCTGGTATTATTTAATCCACTTGTTGTAAAATTTAAAACTAACCTGTACCCACTGCAACTAGCAAGTAAGAGTCTTCTGCCTGAGAGTTCAAAAGCTTAGTTCTGGACATTTACACACACACCCCCCCCCCCCCCCCCCCCCCAACACCCAATTATTTGCAGCCTGTTAGCATTCAAAATTCAAGATATTTTTTCACCGATGACAGAGGGCAATTCAATACTTCTTAAAATCTGTAAAATGAAACACCTACTAGAGGTGCTTAGAGCTCTCCATTCACTACTGAAAGGGTCCTAGCAGTCTAGATAAAACTCAGTACCTAAATATTAGATGGCTAAAATACCGATGGATACTATCTATTTTTTTTTTCACTAAATATGAAAACAGGTATCTTGTGGGTTGAAAATATAATTAAAGGTCACATTACTAAGAACCCTTATACATGATTAACCTCAATTGTATCATTTCCTAATTTGTCACAATTAAAAAAATATTGTAATTTCCTTCTAAGGAGTATGCATGTGATTTCATGTTTAGAATTGTTAATAGCAAGCTTGAAAGAATGCATGACATGCCAGCTTCAAATTCTAGCATTCTCTTTGAAGTGGTGAATCTAAATAATTGATTACTACTTAGACCTGCATGAATATGATTTCAGTTAACTTCCAAATGTTTCCATTAATATAATTATTGATACAATATTATTTAAAACAAAATCTGAGTCCAAATGCTTTTACATATAATATAAATATTTATGTTCTCATCTTTTAAAAAAATACTCAACAACAATTAACTTGGAGTTATTTATTTTGGAACTGGAAGTTAATATGACTGACGAAAAGCTCCTCAAACCTTCTCTGCCACCCTCCCTCCTACACACCTACACAGATGCTTATAAAAAACGAATTGCTTCAAAAGTGTGTATTGAAAATAATTCCTAGAAAAACATTTTTTTGTGTCATCTATGTTATGATTATGTCTGTACCCTCAGGACTTATATGTGCTTACTGTTGTACAAACATAAAAGGAAAGAATGTCTCTATCTGAACAGACTTATAGCTGGCATAATCATATAAATGACAAGAGTAGAGGGATCTAAGTTAACTGTCTAGATTGCCTATGGCATAATTAATTTCATTTTGATGTATACATTACAAGTTAAGTGAGGAGAATCCTATTTCAAGAGTTGGATTGTAGGTATCTAAATATAGACATCTATCTACATTAAATTTATGGCTATTAGCAGTGAATAAAAATCAATGACAGTAGAACTGCAAACACTGTTAAGTATTTGAAGAGTAGATACCAAACCCTTTGTGTGGGGGTGTGTGTGTGTGTGAATTGTGTGTGTTTGGACCACGCTCCTGTACCCAAGAGAATACATTACAGCTTTCCTTCACCACAGTCATCTCTCCACTTGGCAATGTGAAGTAATCCCAAAGTTGGCTAAGCATTTCAGGACATCAGTGTAACAAAAGTAGGTATCCAAAGTAAAAATTTAAAATATTAAAATTAATTCTTCAGACTCTCCTTTATCTGTTTTAAACACACCTCCTGTGGAGGAATATAATATTCTTCTAAGAAAAAATTGTTATAAGGAATTGGTTTTTCAAACGTGAACCTGTAAAATTTATGTCTTGCACCCAATTGTTTCTGGTCATACTCAGAAGTGCAAAAGATTTGAGAATCAGTTCATTTTAGTATCTCCCATGTGTTGAATGCAATTTGCTACTCTACCTTGTTGAAGTGATATGTTTGGTTTCCATGCTTTCCTTTAGGATAGGATGACACAAAAAAATCAACATTCTCTTTCTCATCAACCATGCATGGAGATGGTGATTCCTGGGAAATAGAAGATCAGACCAAAGTTCGTTCTCTGCAGAGCATGTTTAAGTCCATTTCTCTGGATCCCAGGGCAAGCATTCTGACCACTGAAATTTAGGTTCCTTTGAAAAGTACTGTTGAGGGAAGGAATATGTGAATAACTCTCAAAAAACTCCTGGCTGTAAACTAAAAATCAGAGGCAATATTTAAATTCAATACAAACCAACTTGTATTGTGTTGCCAGGCTTTTAATAATACAGCTTCAGCATTAAGGGTGATGCTAAGAAGCCATGCTAGACCATGGTAACCTCTCCTAGGAGTTCTGAGATAAAAAGATATTGAGAGAATGTCAGAATCATCAATATATAAAGGGGGCTTATAAGAAAGACAGAGAGAGACTTTTCCCTAGCGCCCGTAGTGACAGGACAAAGAGGCAATGGTTTTTAACTGAAAGAAATCTGGTGTGACCCCACCTGGAGTACTGCATCCAGCTCTGTGGACCCCAGTGTAAGAAAGACATGGACCTGGTGGAGAGGGTCCAAAGGAGTGCCACAAAAATGATCAGGGGTTGGAGCACCTCTCCTATGAGGACAGGCTGAGGGAGTCGGTGTTGTTCAGCCTGGAAAAGAGAAAGTTCCAGGGACATCTTATAGTGTCCTTCCAGTACTTAAAGGGGACATACAGGAAAGATTGAGGGGGACTCTTTGAGAGAGTGTAGTGATAGGACAAGGGCTAATGGCTTTAAACTGAAAGAGGGTAGATTTAGATTACATCTTAGGAAAAAGCTCTTTACTGTGTGGGTGGTGAGACATTACAACAGGTTGCCCAGAGAAGTTGCGGATGCCCTATCACTGGAAGTGTTCAAGTCCAGGTTGGATGTGGCTTTGAGCAAGCTGTTCTAGTAGAAGATGTCCCTGCCTATGGCAAAGGGGGTTGAACTAGATGATTTTAAAGTCCCTTCCAACTCAAACTTTTCTTTGATTCTATGATTCTATTTTTTTTCTTGCTTTTAATTTCAAAAACTGTAGTTTGATCTCCTGTTGAGACTAGCATAATTAGTGTAATTTTTGGTTTACTTTTTTAAAGAAATCAAGTATTTTATTGCAATCATAAGCAAGGTAGATGATTGCATGACCTAATGGTTTGATTTATTAAGCTTGCCTTAATTTTCTAAAGCAATATCATTAGTATTCATGTAGAATAATAGTTAAACTGAAGCCAAACAAATACATTTTTTGACTGGAAGAACAAATTTTATTGTAAATCATAATTCCACAAGAAGTATTCCTAAAACTGTTCTTACTACTTTAAAGGTTTTAATGTGATTGACACAGTTATTGTACTGCTAAATTTTTGCAAACTGCTAATTTACGTGTCTTTCCACATGCTTTGTAATTTACCCTTGCTACTGTTTGATAAGTTAAAGTAAGATTGATCTGCCTTTTTCAAGTAAAGAACTTCACAGTCCTCATACATTTTGAAAGTATATAGAGTAATTCCCCTTGTTCCTTTAATATTCCAGCTATTTCTGAATTTGTCAGATTGACAGTCTGAAATATTAATGGGATGAACATTAGTGGGAAAAAAAAAATCCCTGCTTTTTGGGGAAATAAGTTACTTTGGAAATTATAACAGAAAAATGTTGGGGAGAAAAAAAAGAAGCTACTGTTTTTGAAGTAAATTCAGACAGGTGGACACACTTGTGCTGGCTATCCTCCATGGGCATCAGTTATTTTTATTCAGATAGGAGAGTCTTGCCATGTAGGTATGTGGATGGAAAGAACACAAGGCAGAGTACTCCAAGAAGAAACATTATTTATGGACCGTATTCTTCTGAACCAGAAAAAATACATGAAAAGATGGAGATACAGAAAACATAGAAGTTGGAAGAGCTCCACTATTGTGTTGAGCAAAAGGTGCTCTCATTTTTGAGAACTAGAAAGAAAAAAACTAAACCTGAAACTTAATGTGGTTAAACTACTTGAAGTAAACTAAACTAGTCTCAGACCTGCCCTGTGGGAGGAATGTGTTCTCATCAAAGCCAGAAAACTGCCAAGAAATGTGAGAAATTTATAATACAGAAAGCTTATTGATGATCTCCCATCTCCCCAAAGACCTGTAGTTCTTATATTTTTTAACTGACTTTGTTTTAGTGCACAGCTCTTCCTCCAAAGCATTCAGCCAAACTGTCCAAAAGGCCTACTTTGAAACATTGGTACAGCTACATGAAGTTTGCACAATCTAGAGAATACAACAATGCTAGAGAAACTCCTTTTAATGTCGAATATAGCGCATGCGTGTGTGTATATATATATGTACACAATATACTGTAAAGGATGCATGTCCCCAGCCAATATAGGAGTAATGTTCAGCTCCACTAGTTACAATATAAAGATTATATAATGGAAATAAAATGACCAAATTTGATGAAATGGCACAAGATCCTGCTAAAGGAAATGTTTTCTAAAACCAAGCAAACAATAGTTATGCAACATTCAATCACAATTACATTTTGAAAAATCTATGTTTGTACATCACTATTATTCTGAAAAGAAAGAAGCTGTGATATTCTTGATTAGGAATTTGTGATATACCAAGTATCTTCTAGTTAGGGTCTGGGTGGGATGAAGTTAACTGTCCTCATAGCACCTCATATATGCTGTGCTTTGCACTTGTGGCTAGAACGGTGTTGATAATGCACCGATGTTTTGGCTATTGCTTGGCTGTGCTCACAAAGCATCAGGGCTGTCTATTCAACTTCCTCCCAGAAGCTGTTAGGCTGGTAGTGGGCAAGAAGTTGGGAGGGGACACACCTGGGACAGCTGACCCCAACGGACCAAAGGGATATTCCATACCATATGGCATCATGCTCAGAAAAAAAGCTGAAAGAAAAGAGGAGGAGGGTAGTGGGCATTCATTATTAAGAAGTTTGTCTTCCTTAGTAACTACTAGGTATACTGAGGCCCTGCTTCCCAGCAAGTGGCTGGACATTGCCTGCTGATGGGAATTAGGGAATATATCTCCTTTGGTTTTGCTTTCCTTCTGCATGTAGCCTTTGCTTTTTTAAATTTTTAATCAAACTGCTTTTATCTCAGCCCATTAAGTGGGGTTTTTTTTTAAACTTATTTCCTCCTCCTGTGCTGCTAGGGAGGGGGAGAGAGAGCACAGCTTGGTGGGCACCTGGTGGTCAGCCAAAGTTAACCTATCACAAACAATAATTCTTTAGTTCTCAGGGAATGAGAGGAGCCTGAGAATGCTTCTCAATTTAATCATAGGATTTATAAACCAGAATATGAGTCAAAGTATTCCTACATTGTGTCTTCACATGCATTTCCAGTAGTGAAATGGTTTCTCATCTTTTTTCACAGATTTAATGCTCAAAACTGGATTCAATTTCCTGACCTGAAACTTGTCTCAATTATGAGTCTAAGGAATCTTGTGTTTTTACAGTTTTATTTTTAAACATTATGAATAATGGTAGATCGAATTCTCAGCATTTATATGTTTATATTTTTTGTAATTAGCATTGTTGTGGTTCTGAAAGTCAAACAACATGATGTAGGCAAAATCATTTGGATATTTCAGTGTAAACACAAGTAGATGTGACAGTGTTTCCCTGAGCATGAGGCACTCTAGAGGATGCATGAGAACAGAGCTCATCTTTCCCCTCTAAGGGTCCCACACTGAACAGTGCAAGATGATTTTTCTAAGTAGTGGAGCAGAGTGCTCTGTTCAGCCTCCTGTTTTGCTCTCACTGTGTCTGTAACTTATATCAGCTTTAAGAAGGTATCCTACACCTGATCATCCTTCAGGTTTTGCACATTTTTTGTTCCCGAAATCCTTTGCACTTTTGGCTATTGTCATGGGTTAACCTGGGCAGGCAGCTGAGCTCCACGGAGCTGCTTACTCACTCCCCCTGCAGTGCATGAGGGAAAGAATTGGAAAAGTAAAAGAGAAAACTCCTGGGTTGAGATAAAGACAGTTCAATAAGTAAAGCAAAAGATGCATGCACAAACAAAACAAAATTAGGAATTAGTTCACTTCTTCCCATCAGCAGGCTGGCATTCAGCCATCTCCAGGAAAGCAGGGCTCCATCATGCATAACGGTTACTTGGGAAGACAAACCCCATAACTCCGAATGTCCCCCTCCTTCCTCCTTCTTCCCCCAGCTTTTATTGCTAAGCATGATGACATATGGTATAGGATATACCATGTGATCATATACCATATGATATGTCCTCAGCATAGGGAAGACATGGAACTGTTGGGGCAACTCCAGAGGAGGGCCACAAAAATGATCAGAGGGATGGAACTCTTCTCTAAAGACAGGCTGAGAGAGTTGAGGTTGTTCTCTGTGGGGAGACTTTCTTGCAGCTTTTCAGTACTTAAAGGGCACCTATAAGAAAGATGGGGACAAACTTTTTAACCGGACCTGTTACCATAGGACAACGAGTAATGGTTTTAAACTAAAAGAGGGTAGATTTAGGCTAGAGCTAAGGAAGAATTTTGTTTACGGTAAAGGTGATGAAACACTGGAATGGGTTCCCTGGCAACTTTCAAGGTCAGGTTGGATGGTGCTCTGAGCAACCTGATGCAGTTGAAGATGTCCCTGTTCATTACAGGGGAGGGTTGGACTAGATGACCTTTAAAGGTCCTTTCTAACCAAACTATTCTATGATTCTATGTTTCTATGATTTATTCTATGATTCTGATATCCCATTCATCAGTTGGGGTCAAGCTGTCCCAGCTGTGTCCCCTCCCAATTTCTTGTGCACCCCCAGCCTGCTCACTGATGAAGTGGTGGTAGAAGCAGAAAAGGACTTACTGATGGTGTGTAAGCACTGCTCAGCAATAGCTAAAACATGGGTGTTTTTCAACACTGTTTTCATCGCAAATCTAAAAAATAAAAATATACAAGCTACTATGAAGGAAATTAACTCTATCCCAGCCAAAACGAGTACAACAGTGAATTAGTATTTCTGAAAAGCTGAGATAATAACATTGTTCAAGCAGCCAGCAGAACTCACTGATACAGGCCATCTGGTCTTTAATCTTTATTATAGACAAAGGTAATTTCTAATAGTAGATTTCTATTTTATCTTAGAATGTAAAATACAGTGTCCGGGTTTCGGCTGGGATAGAGTTAATTTTCTTCCTAGTAGCTAGCATAGTGCTGTGTTTTGGATTTAGTACTACAAGAATGTTGATAACACACTGATGTTTTTAGTTGTTGCCAAGTAGTGCTCAGACTACTCAAGGAGTTTTTGAGCTTCTCCTGCTCAGCCAGGTGCATAACAAGCTGGGAGGGAGTACAGCACAGCTAGGACAGCTAACCCAAACTGACCAAAGAGCTATTCCATACCATATAACGTCATGCTCGGGTTGGGGGGGGGTGTTAGTCGGTCGATTGCGGGGAAAGTGATTGCAGCTCAGGCAGAGTGACTGCAGCTTGGGGGGAGTGATCGCTGCTCGGGACAGGCTGGGCATCGGTCAGCGGGTGGTGAGCAATTGCATTGTGCATCACTTATTTATATATTCTGTATATTCTCTTACCATTATTATTATTATCACTATTGTTATTCTTCTCTCTTATTAAACTGTCTCTATCTCAACCCATGGTCTTACTTTTTTTTCTTTTCTCCGATTCTCTCCCCCATCCCACTGAGGGAGGGGGGGGAGTGAGCGAGTGGCTGCGTGGTGCTTAGTTGCCAGCCAGGTTAAACCATGACATACAGCTATGTAAAATGTGGCCATTTAGTCATCAGGGTGCCATAAAATATTTACTAGTGTAAATTCAAAAGGGAATTTTCATGAAAATTTTTAGACATAATTGACAATTAGAAACAATTAAAAATTATTAAAATGAAATGTGAAGAATCAGTAATTTCCTGTTTATTTTATAGACTATGTGTTTACATAAATGAAGCTGAACTATTCTGCACTTGGATTGCCTGTTCCCAGCCTTTCTTCCCTCTCTACCAAGATTTATTCTTGTCTTGACATGTTGAAAGTGACTAGGATGAGTTATTACTCATTGAAGTGACAGTATATCTTAAAATTACTTTACAGTAATAGCATATATGAGACAGAGAAATCTAATGAAAGAAAGTAAAACACATGTGCCAGTTTGGCAGTAACAGATTTTACATACAAAAAAGTCCTAAGCTTCCTAAGCCTGTGAGAAGACTTCTTTTTCACAAACTGGACACTAGTTTAACCTGAAACTGTTTTTTAGTAAAATTCATAAAAGAAAGCAAAACTAAAAGCTATTCTGTTTTTAAAGTCACTTAAGAAGACATAACAAATATTTTAGAATTTTCCCAAACCCTTAAATGCAAATAACAAATAATTCTAGCTAAAAAAATGAAAATAGATTTTCAATACCAGGGACTTACAACATCAGATGTTAGAAACATGATCTTTCATATATGGTCAATAAAGTCTGCATAACCAACAAAAACCTCTCTACAGAAAAAAAAGGTTTTTTTTCCTGAGGAACCAATACACAACAAAGGTCTGAAGATGTATTATTAAGCCCAGTTACACTGAGGAGAATCATAAATAAAGTCTGTAATTCAGTCAGATTCAGAGAAGTCTTCGAGGCCGGAGCCAACAGAAACATAATGTGTATGAGGTCGCAGTGGCAATTGTTATATGACAAGAATGTAAAAATAAAATCATACCCTGAATACTATTTTTCCTTTTTTTCCCCCTTTGTTTTATTTTAACTTCTGTTGACTAGCTGAGCTCATAAAATTGAAATATTAGGGAATTATTCATTTGCATATTATAGAGACAGTGAAGTTAAGAATTACTTAAGTAGTTTAGGTAAATAGCACAGTAAATATACCATTGAGCATGAATATTCTTTCTTTCATATGCATACTGCATTTACATTTACTGCAGCAGAATATTTAAGAATGTCGGTCTAAAATGTTTATCACTCTCAGGCGAAGTGTTTACAATCTTTTCTTCCAACACAAAAATGCTTCTAATGACTTCACATAAATTAAAGCTAGGGAAAAAAAAAATAGTATTTGATTTAGCCAGCTGAAATGTGAAACAAGAGGTTTTTACTTTCTCCAAAATTATTGCTTTTTATGTTCTCTTCTTTAAACTGAGAGGAAAAAGAACATAATTAAATACTAGATATGATTTGTAGTATTTTTTTTCAGTTTTAAGTGCATGAATCTCAAGTTTAGGAGTAAATTTACTGATATTCAAAGAAACTAGGAAGAAAGCATTATCCTGCACTTAATGATTAGAGCACTCTTCTCTAATGTAAAATAAAACAGTCTCCTTATAAATCTGCAGTGTTCTACTTTTGACCACAGAGTTGAAATTAGGCCCACCTCATCACCAAAATACTGTAACCCTTGGTTTATGGAATTAAAATTTGAAACACCAGTCAGTAGTTGCTTTTCATGTACTATAATATCTCTTTGTAACATATCCAAAGCATTAAATATGAACAGTATTTTTATGATCTGATTTTTAAAAAACATTTACAACCATAGCAATTATTTTCTCAGTTCTATCTAATCACATGAATAATTGAAGTTTAGTAGTTTTGAATAGTTTGCTTCAAAACTGCACTTTTAATTGAATATATTATGTGTCAGGGAGAAAAGCAGCACATGAAGTCTGAATCGTAGACACCTATACGAGGATGTTCAATTAGTTCAATTGGTCCTTTAAGGCAATCTATACATACACATGCACATATATACTGAAAATTATTATAGAAACGTACACCAGGGAAGAAATGTCATTAGATATCAAGGGATCTTTTGGGCACCTGAATAGATCCAGTCTGCCCCAATTTCATTTGGAAGGCAATGTACAACTAGAGATACTCTGCACTTGAAACATAGCTAGGGTTTCCTGCCATCCAAATGTAATATACTTTGGGGTCTGCAGAGTGGCACATTTTAGTATGTGTGGGTTGCTCACCTCAGGTAATCTCTGTGTCACTTCATCTTTCTTTCAAATCTTAGAAAATTTAAATTCTCAATTCAGGAAGACTGAGCTTCCAGACCATTAAAGAATTCCATATTCAGAACTGATCTTCATTTAGTTTTTACTTCATTAGTATTACATTACATTAGTATTTCATCAGTATTCATTTAAAAAAAAAAAACACCATAAGTTTTTGACAGTGATCATACAAAGCATTTGTACTTCAAATATTATTTTCAGAGAAGACCCCTCTCTTTCAGTGTCACATTTTAAATGAAAGCAAAATAATTCTGAAAACTATCAAGAGGCAGAATTTTGGGAAAAAAAACCCCAAAAAACACACAACAAAAAAAACCCAAAACAGAACCCACCTGTGCAACTGATGTTACAGTTCTTCCAGTAGCTGCCTCATTTGTACTCTCTTCTGTGTAAGTCTGTGGCAAAATCCTACCAAACTTTAATAAAAAAGGTCAAGGCTGAAGATCCTGTCCACCATGTATCTTTCTTTGCTAAAGAAACAACTGAGAATTCATACTAAAATCTCTAAACATAAAATGAACAAATGAGAAGATGTGCTTATTTTTCCCTTACTCATGGAATTCCACTGACTCCTGTCTGAATTTTCTATCCTCTACACATTTTCTATTAGAATTATAACTTTGGCCATTGGACTCTACCTGTGTTTTTTATGTTAAAAGAGAAGTGAACGGTAAGTGAGAATGCATGGGATCATCTTTAGATATTTATGCTAGAAATTTTCCTTTGTATACTTTAATCATAAATACTGCCACCATCCCATTATCAATCTTAATTGTTAAGACCACTTTCATCTATGATTTTCTAAGTGTTTGAAATAAATCAAGCTTCAAATAGAATAAAATAGAAAGACAATAAAAAAGATAAAAATGATTTTGCAATCAAAGACTTTAAAAAAATTCAGTGTTAATTCAAATAAGATTAGTGCATTGAAAACATCCTGCATTAGAAAAATCTACACCTGAGAAATAAAGATAAATTTAAGGATACCGTTTTCAAGAGAATTTAGAGATAATCTGCTTCTTCTCCCACATAAACCTAAGATAAAAATTTAAACAAAGTCATTAAAAGGACAACTTACATAGTTTTAGTCATTTGCTCCTGGAGGGTTGAGTCTCACATATGTTTTCAGAATGAATTCAGTGAGATTTGGGACAAGTCAGTGAACCTAAAGAGTAATTTGCTTTCTAACATTACTTTTGCAACACTAAAGCAGAAAGGTCTGTTCCTGCATACTGAAAGGTGAAAGAAGTGCGATGTGAAAATTAAACTCTCAACTGAGTTTATATACAGAGTGATATATGTGTACAGTGGGAAATTAATACAGAAGATATGCCAAAAATACACAACAACCCCTTTAAGGCCCCACTACAGGATTACATTACCTGTTATTTCTTGTTATATGCTTGTGAGGAGCACCATTTTAACACACCCTACTAAAGCATGTTTTAGTAAACTGATAGTCTCATGTCACTAAGCAAATAGTATACTTGCCATGTCAACGTGTTCCTTATTATACTCCTCACATTTTCTTCTCACATTATTCTCATTTATATCCAGCTCTAAGATTATTAGGTTTTTTTGTAACCTATAAAATAGAAATTACTTTAGTTACTTGTAGACGTGTTTGAATGACACTTAAATGCAATGTATCTAATTCTTATATTTTATAGGACACCCTGTGCAATGCTAATAAAAATGGTTTCACAATGTGATATCTCATACATAAATTTGGGCATGTATGAGGGTTTTTCTTTTCTTTTCTCTTATTTTCTTTTCTCTTCTTTTCTTTTCTCTTCCTTTCTTTTATTTTCCTTTCTTTTCCTTTCCTTTCTTTTCCTTTCTCTTCTTTTCTTTTTTAAATAGGACACCTAATCTATGTATAATCCTTTCTTGAAATTAAATTCTGGCATTATGTGACAGGATCATGTTTGGAATTAACATAAATCTTGGCATAGTCAAACTAAATAATTACTGCAGTCTTCTGATCCATCTTAATGTTCACACTTATTAACAAAGATTTAGACCTAAAGCAACCACTATAATTCATTTGGTGAGGATTAATTCACCAAAGATAGTATAAACCACGGTGGTAATGGATTGACATTCCTAAGTTTTTAGGATACAATTCAGCTAACTATTTAAAGATAGACTTCCTGATAAAGTTGCCATCTTGCAGATAAATTTAATGAAGTTAAGAGTAAATATTTAAGGGATGAAATACATGTAAATGTTTTGAGTATCTTGATTCAGTTATCTGCAATGTTTATTAATAGGAAGGCTCTAAAGGTAGGTAATACTCTTTCTTGTATTTTCAAGTCTAATTTAAGAGGAAAAACATATTCTATACATTCATGGCTATTTTATCAGTGGCTTTGTTCTGAATAGATTAGAACTATCTTCTCAAAAAAAATCAAAAAGATGAGGTTTGTGGTATTGCACTGTCATAGAGTATGCTGACCAGTTCAAGTTGATTTCAGGACCAACACAGTCTATTATCTATTTCAGGAAGGAAAAAGAAACATATATTTCCTAGAAGAGATTTTGAAATTGTATTTTATCAGCAATTTTGATAAGTAGTTGTCTGGAATACAAAGTTTTAGTTTATACTGAGAAAAAATTTTGGGAGAGTGAATGAAGACTTTGAATGATGGTATGGATCAGTATTTAAAATACTCTTCTCAGACCTCAGAAACATCATTTTAAGGCCTGCTTTATTATGACTTCTTGTGATTAGAGATTACCTGCAATTACAGACTAAAATAATAAATGCTTCTGAATCAAATAAAAATAAAAAAATAAAAAAAAAATAATCAGGAATTGGTTTCATTCCTTTTAGATTTTTTCTCCATTTCACAGAATCATAGAACCTTTGACATTTAGTGGTCATCTAGTCCAACACCCCTGCAGTGAGCAGGGACATCTTCAACTACATCAGGTTGCTCAAAGCACCATCCAACCTGACCTTGAATGTTTCCAGGGATGAGGCCTCCACTGCCTCTATGGGCAACCTGTTCCAGTGTTTCACCACCTTTACTGTAAAAAAATTCTTCCTTAGATCTAGCTTAAATCTACCCTGTTTTAGTACCCCCACGTCCCTCTCAGCAGGGCTGCTCTCGATCCTTTCTTCCCCCAGCCTGTACTGATACTGGGGGTTACCCCGAACCAGGTGCAGGACCTTGCACTTGGCCTTGTTGAACCTCATGAGGTTCACACAGGCCCACCTCTCCAGCCTGGCCAGGTCTCTCTGGATGACATCCCGTCCTTCTGGTGTGTCAACCGCACCACTCAGTTTGGTGTCGTCCGCAAACTTGCTGAGGGTGCATTCGATCTCGCTGTCTAAGTCATTGATGAAAACATTAAACAGCACCGGTCCCAGTACGGACCCCTGAGGGACACCACTTGTCACCGGTCTCCATCTGGACATAGAGCCATTGACCACTACGCTCTGGATGCAACCATCCAACCAATTCTTTATCCACCAAACAGTCCACCCATCAAATCCATAGCTCTCCAATTTAGAGAGAAGGATGTTGTGGGGGACCGTGTCAAAGGCTTTGCAGAAGTCCAGATAGATGACATCTATTGGTTTTCCTTTGTCCACTGGTGTTGTCACACCATCATAGACAGTCACTAGGTTCATCAGGCAGGATTTGTCCTTGGTGAAGCCATGCTGGCTATCTCAAATCACCTTGCCTCCACGTGCCTTAGCATAGCTTCTAGGAGAGTCTGTTCCATGATCTTCCCCGGCACAGAGGTGAGGCTGACAGGTTGGTAGTTGCCAGGGTCTTCCTTTCTACCCTTTTTGAAAAGGGGCACAATGTTTCCCTTTTTCAGGTTTTTCACTTGACTGGCATGACTTTTCAAATATCATGGAGAGTGGCTTGGCGACTACATCGACCAATTCCCTCAGGACTCTGGGATGCATCTCATCAGGTCCCATGGGCTTATGGGTGTTCAGGTTCCTCAGGTAGTCACAAACCTGATCTTCTCCTACAGCAGGAAGGGTTTTACCCTCCCGGTCCCCCTCATGCCATCCATTGACTCAGGAGGGGTGGGGAGAGAGGTTCCCAGTGAAGACTGAGGCAAAAATGTTGTTGAGTACCTCAGCCTTCTCCTCATCTGCTGTTACCAGCTTGCCAGTCTCGCTCATCAGCAGGGGTACGCTTTCTTTAACCATCCTCTTCCAGCTGATATACCTGTAGAAACCCTTCTTATTATTCTTTGCATCCCTAGCCAAGTTTAGCTCCAGCCGCACCTTGGCCTTCCTGACACCATTCCTACACAACCGGACCATGTCCCTATACTCTTCCCAGGATGCCTGTCCCTGCTTCCACTGCCTGTGCAGTTCCCTCTTCCTCCTTAGTTTGACCAGCATCTCTTGTCTCAGCCATGCCGGTCTCTTCCCTTCTTTGCCCGATTCCTGACACCTAGGGATCGAGAGCTCTTGGCAGCTCTACCCTTCAATGTATTGGCTCATAAGCCACAGCTTGGTATCATTTGCAAACTTGATGTGAGTGCACTCCATTGCCTCCTCCAGGTCTTTGATAACAATGTTAAACAGCACAGGTACTAGGACAGAGCCCTGTAGTACCTTACTTGATTTGAAGGTCATTAGTATTTTATTTCCATTCCTACTCTGAGTTTAAAAATTCATGTAAACTATGTTTGGTTTACTTTTAGATTTTTTGCAAATGAAATTATTTCTTCTGAAAAAAATCAAATGGGAAAACACATAGCAGTATAAATGCATAACAACAACCTTTTTTTTTTCTTATTTAAATGTGTGAGCTTCCTTCTGTAGTGACATTTTAACCACAAAAACTGACAGTTGAAAATGGTTATGGTAGGCAATGAGCTTCTACAAATACAAAACACATACATAATATATCTGAATACTTCTGTTTCCTCTATAGACTCAAATTCATAATTGTCTTTGGGGGAAAAAAAAAAAAAGAAACCAACTTGTTATCATTCCCTGCAGTTATTTATTAAATGCAATCAGCAGTGCTAGGTGGTATTTTCTGTGGTTCAAATAGCAGAAGAATTAAGTCTACTTGTCCTTATTTGTTAAGCATGCTTACCATTATTTCTAATATGAATTACAAAGAAAGAAATTGTTTATATTCTTTTTTTAAAAAAAATGCTGAACACATCCAGTTAAATATTGTGTATGTGTGTATATTTATATATAAATGTATGTATGTAGATATGTATGTATGTGTGTATACACACTAAAAATAAAGAGCATGATTTTGTGTGGATATCATAATGAAGTGCAATATATTTTTATATTGACTTTCCCTATAATTGTGGTGCTGTAATTGTAGGCAATGACATAAAATCCTGTTGTGATGTAGATGTTAGCAGGTTGTATGGCTTTATTATATGCAAAATAAATTGTACGACTTTGGATTTATCTAAACCTTAGACTTGAATTTCCTCTATTTTACCTACATTCGTTGCGCAGGGAATGCTTTGTATGCTCAGTTACTCATGCCTGTACAGAAATTATCAGGAGGAAAATTTACATTTAGAATTGTCATTGTTTAACCTGGCAGGCAGCTGACCACCACACAGCCATTCACTCACTGCCCCACAGTGGGATGGGAGAGAGAATCAGAAAAAAAGGTAAAACTCATGGGTTCAGATAAACACAATTTAGTAGGACAGAAGGGGAAGGGAAAAGAACAATAATGGTAAAAGAATATACAAAACAAGTGATGCAGAATACAATTGCCTACCACCTGCTAACCAATGCCCAGCCAGTTCCCAAACAGTTGGCCCCTGGCCAACTCTCCCTGTTTTTTTGTTCAGCATGACATCATGTAGTATGTAATATTCCTTTGGCCAGTTTGGGTCAGCTGTCCTGGCTGTGTCCCCTCCCAGTTTCTTGTGCACCTCCAACATCCTGGCTGGCAGGGCAGTATGAGAAGCTGAAAAGTGTAAGCACTGCTCAGCAACAACTAAAACACCACCGTGTTATCAACATTATTCTCATCCTAAATCAAAAACACAGCACTATATCAGCTAGTAGGAAGAAATTAACTCTATTCCAGCCGAAACCAGGACAACGATTTATGGTGAGACAGCATGCTTCTGAATCCCTGGGCCTAGATAAGTAGCCTGGTGGGTAGCAACTATGTACTTCAGCCATACTAAGCATACAGAATAATCCTCCATCTCCACCCAATCCCTGATTTCTGTGGAGCCGAAAACAAAGTTTGTGGTTCAGATGAGAGCTGTGAGGTCACTGGGTGCTGGTAGGGTTTAACAGTAAATTAATAGGTTAGTGAAGACATATCAAAGTCTCCAAATCTTTTTTTCTGGATCATAGACAACTTTGCATCATATTTAACTAGGGCTTCCTAAAATATAATGCATCATACCTATCATAAGCACTCTGTTCTGCCTGTCTGTCTTTTTGCTTCCACTTGGAAGCTTTTGATTGCAAAACTTCAGATTACAGTTATCAAAAAAAATATTTATCTTATAAAAATAAAAATAAAATTTAATAACTTCATAGAATCATAGAATCACCTCGGTTGGAAAAGACCTTTAAAATCATCGAGTCCAACCGTTAACCTAGCACTGCCATCCCACCACTAAACCATGTCCCTAAGCACCTCATCTATCCTTCTTTTAAAGACCTCCAGGGATGAGGACTCCACCACCTCCCTGCGCAGCCCATTCCAGAGCCTGACAACCCTCTCGGTGAAGAAGTTTTTCCTAATGTCTAGCCTAAACCTGCCCTGGTGCAGCTTCAAGCCTTTCCCCCTCGTCCTATCATCTGTTACCAGGGAGAAGAGGCCGACCCCCACCTTACTACAGCCTCCTTTCAGGTAGTTGTAGAGGGCGATAAGGTCTCCCCTCAGCCTCCTCTTCTCCAGACTAAATAACCCCAGTTCCCTCAGCCGCTCCTCATATGACTTGTGTTCCAGACCCCTCACCAGCTTGGTTGCTCTCCTCTGGACCTGTTCCAGCAAGGCAACATCTTTCTTGTAGTGAGGGACCCAAAACTGAACACAGTATTCGAGGTGCGGCCTCACCAGCACCGAGTACAGGGGCACGATCACTTCCCTACTCCTGCTGGCCACACTATTCCTGATACAGGCCAGGATGCCATTGGCCTTCTTGGCCACCTGGGCACACTGCTGGCTCATATTCAGGCGGCTGTCAATCAGCACCCCCAGGTCTTTTTCCACTAGGCAGCTCTCCAGCCACTCTTCCCCAAGCCTGTAGCGCTGCATGGGGTTGTTGTGACCAAAGTGCAGGACCCGGCACTTGGCCTTGTTGAAACTCATACAGTTGGCCTCGGCCCATCGATCCAGCCTGTCCAGGTCCCTCTGCAGAGCCCTCCTCCCCTCCAGCAGATCAACGCTACCACCCACTTTGGTGTCGTCTGCAAATTTACTGAGGGCACACTCAATCCCCTCATCCAGGTCATTGATAAAGATATTAAACAAGACCGGCCCTAGAACTGAGCCCTGGGGGACACCGCTTGTGACTGGCCGCCAGCTGGATTTAGCTCCATTCACCACGACTCTCTGGGCTCGGCCACCCAGCCAGTTTTTAACCCAGCGAAGAGTACATCCATCTAGGCCATGAACTGCCAGCTTCTCCAGGAGAATGCTATGGGAGACTGTGTCAAAGGCTTTGCTGAAGTCCAGGTAGACAACATCCACAGCCTTTCCCTCATCTACCAGGCGGGTCACCTGGTCATAGAAGGAAATCAGGTTGGTTAGGCAAGACCTGCCTTTCGTGAACCCATGCTGGCTGGGCCTGATCCCCTGATTGTCCTCCATGTGCCTGGTGAGCACACTCAGGATGAACCTCTCCATAATCTTCCCCGGTACCGAGGTCAGGCTGACTGGTCTGTAGTTCCCCGGATCCTCCTTCTGGCCCTTCTTGAAGAGAGGCGTCACATTTGCCAACCTCCAGTCATCTGGGACCTCCCCTGTTCTCCAGGACTGCTGATAAATGATAGAGAGTGGCTTGGCAAGCTCCTCTGTCAACGCCTTAAGCACTCTTGGGTGGATCCCATCTGGCCCCATAGACTTGTGGATGTCCAGGTGGCATAGCAGGTCAAAGACTGCTTCCTCCTGGATTATGGGGGGTTCATTCCACTCTCTGTCCCCATCTTCCAGCTCAGGAGGCTGGGTACCCTGGGGATAACTCGTTGGGCCATTAAAGACCGAGGCAAAGAAGGCGTTGAGTATCTCAGCCTTTTCCTCATCTTTAGTGGCAATGTTCCCCCTTGCATCCACTAGTGGATGGAGGTTCTCCCAGGCTCTCTTTTGCTCTTAACGTATTTATAAAAACTTTTCTTATTATCCCTTACAACAGTGGCCAGGTTAAATTCCAGCTGGGCTTTTGCCTTTCTAATCTCCTCTCTGCATGACCTGACAAGATCCCTGTACTCTTCTTGGGTTGCCTGCCCCTTCTTCCAGAGCTGGTAAGCTCTCCTTTTTTCCCTTAGTCGCACTAGTAGTCCTCTGTTCAGCCAGGCCGGTCGTCTTCCCCGACGATTTCTCTTACGGCACATGGGGACAGCCTGGTCCTGTGCCTTTAAGACTTCTTCCTTGAAAAACACCCAGCCTTCCTGGACCCCTTTGCCCTTCAAGACTATCTCCCAAGGGACTCTCCCAACCAGCATTCTGAGCAGGTCAAAGTCTGCCCTCCGGAAGTCCATGGTGGCGGTCTTGCTGACCCCCTTCCTTACCTCACCAAAGATCGAAAACTCTACCATTTCATGATCACTAAGGCCTAGATGATTTCCGACCACCACCTCTCCCACCAGTCCTTCTCTGTTAGTGAACTTGAAACTTTAAAAATTATATTTTCAGTATGGAAAATTATATTTTCAGTATGGGCCCCTCACTGCAAGAAAGATGTTGCCTTGCTGGAACAGGTCCAGAGGAGAGCAACCAAGCTGGTGAGGGGTCTGGAACACAAGTCATACGAGGAGCTGCTGAGGGAACTGGGGTTGTTTAGTCTGGAGAAGAGGAGGCTGAGGGGAGACCTGATCGCCCTCTACAACTACCTAAAAGGAGGCCGTAGCGAGGTGGGGGTCGGCCTCTTCTCCCTGGTAACAGACGATAGGACGAGGGGGAAAGGCTTGAAGCTGCACCAGGGCAGGTTTAGGCTAGACATTAGGAAAAACTTCTTCACCGAGAGGGTTGTCAGGCTCTGGAATGGGCTGCGCAGGGAGGTGGTGGAGTCCTCATCCCTGGAGGTCTTTAAAAGAAGGATAGATGAGGTGCTTAGGGACATGGTTTAGTGGTGGGATGGCAGTGCTAGGTTAACGGTTGGACTCGATGATCTTAAAGGTCTTTTCCAACCGAGGTGATTCTATGATTCTATGAAATTGACAGCTCTCGAAATAATTTCCTGTTAGACAGAAATTAATGATGTCCTGATAGTTCTAGCCAAAGGTCCATCTAGATCAGTCGTGGACTGACTAGGAAAGGGTATAAGGACATAGGAAACACAGAACAATGGAACCCTAAATATTTTTCCCACTGGCAACAATTTACAGTCTAGGGACTTCCTAACCTAAAAGTATCTGTGTATTTAATAGACCTCAGTGAATTTCTGCTAATTTCCCAGATCCTTTTTTATATCCATGTGCAATTTTAGTCTTCAGAATACCCTATGGGTAAGATATTAATGAATTAACTTTGTTTTGTATAGAAAAGTATGACCATTTTTTTTTTGTTTTGAAACTTCCAGTTGCCTGTTTCCTCCAAAACCTAATTTAATTTCTTGGGAGTGTCATTCTGCTGTATCATTTTGTCAGTCTGAACAACTTTAATCATCTTCTTAACAGAAGAGGTGGAAAAAGAAACAGAAGGAAACTGATATTGAAGACGAATTCAATATTCTAAGGAAAACATTTTCTCTGGGGAGAATTTCAGCTGAAACATGATTCTGGCCACTGGTTCAACTATTTTTAATATGATACTCCTCTCAAACAAATTTTTAAAATGCAAACAACATTCATGGCCATTGTGAGATTTGCGTTTCTACTGCTTTTCATTGACGAGAAAAATTAATTTGGAGTGAAGAACTGTAAAACTATAGCAGCAGTGCTAAAAATTTGAAGCCATAAATCTTGGTTAAGAGATAAGGGAAGACTCCTCTTGATTTTTGGTTTGAATCAAATGTTTAGGTAAACTACTCTGCAACAAGATTTAGAAATCCAATTCTCTGAGGTGATTTTAAGTGCATATTCAGATGTCTGCTACCTAACAGCACTGAAGAGTTTTTTTTTAAAATTGAAGGTAATATTTATAATTATTCTGATAGTCTTTGTTTTCCAGTCAGTCATATATTCAATCAGATAAATATTTGAAATTGTGGAGATGTACAAAGCTATCTCAATGACAAAACAACTTTGGTCAAATAGTTTTCTAGATGAATAATTGTAATGTTCAGCGGGCACCCATTTTTGTTCTTGTGTTTGAAAATGTTCTTGTGATCAGGAGAATATTCACAGTAAAATATTTGTGATGATAGAGTGACTAAGAATAGTTATTACCATTTCAGTAGGAGAAAAGGTAGGCTCCATTTTGACTTGTGCTGACTTCAGAATGTAGTTGTCTGGAATAATCTGCATGAAAGTACAAGGGATGCTGTATCCTGCATGGCTGCAGTAACAAGCTGCAATTCCGATGCTGTAGGGATATCCGCTCTTCAATATTTTTTCTGCCCTATCTGTTCTAGATATGCCAAGGAAGCCATAAGAAACTGAATTTGTTAGATTAAAACAGGCATTCAATTCATTATTTATTACCTTAAAGTTATAATGTTTTACTGCTACTGAATTATATGTTCTTGTTCATAATAATCTGCTGGTATTGAAGTATACCATGTGCAGAATGGAACAGTGGGTAGGAAAAGGTAATTTTTTTTCTCCTTTCAGATCTTGATTCTCTCTGTTTCGAAACATCACGCCTACATGAACTCCACAGTAAAGATATCTTATGTAGAAAACAATTTTGTTAGCTAAGGAATAGTGAACAGACAAAAATTGCTGTTGCACCTTAGGTTAGGAGAAGGCATTACTAATCTAAGGACAACAACACAAAAAACATCCCAGGTGCTTATCAGTAAATTCAATTACACTAACAAAAAATGGATGATAAATGCAAAGCTAAGAAGGAGTTTATATCACTCAGGTGTTCTTTTTATAGTTGCCTTTTCATGGATCTTTACCTGAATTTGATGAGATAGGAGTAAAAGGAAACATCAAGTATTCATAGGCAGACCACATATATTAAAAATAATGAAATTGCTCTGCATATAGTAGCTTACCCAGCAGATTGTCACAGCATGCACTCTCATTAGAATGTCTGCTTGAAGCTTAGATTCCTGGCATAAGGTAAAAATGGAATATACAGGGGATGGAGGCTAGACACAGGTATTTATCATTATACTAAACTGTTTTTCAAAGAACTGTGAAGTCTATAGATATTCTATAATATATATGTAACTGACAGTTATTTTGGACTGGTTTCAGACACACTTTTTGAGTCTTCTTTAAACTAACCATTGATTTGCACTCTGTGTTAACAGAAAACTGAGTTTGGGAGATAGCAGAAAATTGGGAAAATGGGGAAAATTTTGGGAATTGTGATACCAATTTGTATACATTTGAGTTAATTTCTAGCCTGCTGGGGCAACAATGGCTCTTTGTATAATCTACTTTTTCTTCCTGGGAAAGAAAATTTCTAAAACTATACCAGAATTATACAGTGTGTGAAAAATAATCAACTTGTTAGTTATATAAAAGAATGAAAATGATAGCTATGGGAGAGAGAGAAGGAGGGAGAGAAGGAGAAAGGAGGAAGAGAGGGGAAGAGAGGTGGACGAAGGAAGGAATGAAAGAAGGAAGGAAGGATGGACGGACGGACAAATGCAGGAGTCTGACTTTCTCAAGCTGAAGCCTAAGACACAATAAATAGTGCCTTACCTGGAGCCCATTTCTTATAGCATGATGACACTTCTTATTTTAGATGCTTCCTGCCATTACTGCCAAGAAACCTGTCCCTGTATCCACTGAAAATGAATTTCTGTGCACAGCCTGATCCTCACAGTGGCGGTTGACAGATATCCTGACAGCAACAGTAGCCTAGAGAACCCATTAAGAACATCACACAAGAAAAAAGGAGAATTAAAAAAAAAAAAAAAGGAAACAACATGGACCATGAAAAGGAACAAACAAGAAAAAAAGCCAGAACATTCATTTTTGCAGTGAAGTTAATGTAATATTTTTTTCCAATAGAGATTTTGCTTAAAAGCCCAGTCTGATAAACATTGCTCTGTCAAAAATGTTACATGTACAGGCTCTAATTAAGCATTTTAACGTCTTTAAATTATATTATATATTTTCATTGAATTCATGACAAGTCCCATGTAAAATAACACAACTCCCATGTAAGAGAATTTATATTGCTAAATCTCTTAGCTTCCTCTTGAGTACCTCATATTACTGTATGTTTAATTTTAATTATTGGTTGGGGTTTTAGTTTGCTTTGAACCATTCTATTACTGATTTCTTATTATGGCAAAGAAAAAAGATGCAAGCAGTAACAGGAAGTAAATTATCCCTTGGAAATAAACATTTGCCTGACCAGTGTGTTCTAAAGTCAATTTATATTCTTATTCCCCAGCTGAGCAAAGTAAGCATAGATGAGTCTTCATGTCTTCATTTGCTTTATAAATTAATTCCATGTGCTCAGTTTTGCCTTAACAGTAATCAGCTAATGTTCAGCATGTTGCAGAGGAATGGGAAGTATATCTGCAGGTAACTGTGTTTAAAAAGTTGCTCTATCAAATACATGTTTGTAATGGAAGCTATTGATGTTTTAGACATGATAAATGGATTTATCTTGATCTGGGAGTTTGTGATATGTTTGTTTTTTGTTTTTTTTTTTCCTTTGAGTGGTATAATAGATAACATTTTTTTAATTGTTTGCTCACAATAAATATGTATTCTATTCTTTTTAAAGGATATGGATGGACAGCAGAGAGGGAAGTTTCATGCTTGCCTTTTCCTGTGCTTTCCAGGTCAGGTAGAAGTGCCTGCAAAGAACAGAACATTATGCTTTCACTGGAAATAAAAAAAATATTTTCAGAGTAGTACAGAGAGACACAGCAGGAATTTATGGCTGTTTCACTTCTAAGGAGATCAGTGAGAAAATACACAGAGAAGTCCCTCCCTGAAAAAGCCTTGACTGTACTGTGCAGAATATATTGAAAAACACAAAGCCAATAAAAGTTTTTTTTTAGAGTAAGACTCAAAGAAAACTTTCAACATGTCAGTATACAGTAGGCAGAGCAGAGTTTTGTTAATAAATTCTTTAATCCTCATATTTTCTTATTACATGGGTGTGGTGGGCTGACCCTGGCTGGATACCAGGTGCCCACCAAAGCCGCTCTATCATTCCCCTCCTCAGCTGGACAGGGGAGCGAAAAATATAACAAAAGGCTCATGGGTCAAGAAAAGGACAGGGAGAGATTACTCAACAATTACTGCCATGGGCAAATCAGACTCAACTTGGGGAAATCAGTTTAATTTATTACTAATCAAATCAGAATAAGGCAATGAAAAAATAAAAAATTAACCATCTTCCCCCCACCCCTCTATTCTTTCCAGGCTTAACTTTACTTGATTTTTCTACCTCCTCTCCACCAGCAGGGAGTGGGGGTTGGGGTCAGTTCATCACACACGTTCTCTGCTGCTCCTTCCTTCTCAGGAATAGGACTCCTCACACTCTTCCCCTGCTCCAGCATGGGGACCCTCCCATGGGAGACAGTCCTCCATGAGCTTCTCCAAGGTGGGTCCTTTCCACAGGATACAGTTTTTCACTAACTGCTCCAGTGTGGGTCCTTTCCACAGGGTGCAGTCCTTCAGGAACAGGCTTCTCGGGTCCCCCATGGGAATCACAAGTCCTGCCAACAAACTTGCTCTAGCATGGGCTCCTCTCTCCATGTTGCATTTCTCATCATTCAGCAGACATTTTTCCCAGTGATGGAGGGCCAAGCTGTTTCAGATTCTACAGCATATTCATTTATTTTTGCCCCAGCCATACCCCCTAAGCTGTGTTATAAATACATTTGTAGGTTTTCAGATTATATTTAATGGGAATTATTTTCCTATGCACTTCTAGTCATGAATATGCATACAGTTGCATGAGTAGTACAGGGTCAGGGACAAGTGTTCAGCTGAAGGGAAATGATGGTTAGAAGCTGGTTATACCCAATTTTCTGTTGTGAGATACAGCAGTTAATAAGTACTATTAAAATGAATATAAACATTGAGCTACTAAAAAAAAAAGTATCTGGAAATGCTTGTAAATTAAATTCTATAATTCTGGCTACAAAGACATTTAACCAATATGTATTTTTTTTATTATTTTGTTTGCTTTGATTTTTTTTTCTGTCAGAAAAATAACTTGCAGAACTTTATCCCAGCTTTTCTTCTGAAAGAAATACCTATAAACCTCTGTTTAATGTTTACATGTATGAACTTTGTGCTATGATTTAAATTAGTATTAATGCCTTTGCCTAGAGGACAGTTTCTGAAAGAATATGTCACATACACCTAATACATTCTGATAAAATACCATGAACTTCTCTAGTACCAGGGCTTGATGAAGTAAATAAGGATTTTATACTAGACTGTGTAAACTAACTTGCTTTTTTGTCAGTACCATTTTATACAAAAAGAAACAATCTTAAATTAAGTAATAAAGCTGACCTAATTTTGATTCAAGAAAATCTGTCACAAAGATTTATAGTGCTTCTATGTTTCAATCAGCTCAGGAGTTAGCAATTTATAATCTTTTGATCTACTGAAACCAGGCTGGCACAGATCAAAACAACTAAACAAGAACTGCAAGGTACAAAAGTACTCCTTGTAGGAATTAATAGATAATAAAATAAGATACATGATAGAAGTTTATTAAATATTGTAATAAAATCTTTGGAAAGGTGAAGGAAAATTCCCAAGGGTAACACAGTATGTTATAGCAGAAAACAAAACAAACCAACTATTGATCAAGCCCAAAACTTTTGCATTTACAAAAAGAAAAATATATGTTAAGATCTAGAGTTTCATAAACAGGTACCTCTAGGACCATGTTTAGGCTATAAGCTGTGGTCCTATAAATATTATTAATTCTTAAGCTATTCATAATGTATAGTAAGGATCTATAGCAGCATTTCTGAGGGTACATCTGCACTGTATCAAAATTATGTGTCTACACTTCTCAAAGCAACTCTAGATCAGACTGACTGCATGCTACTACTTGAGATAGCCCATATGTTGTCCCTGCTTTATGTCATCATTAAAACAATTTGGGTATTTTGTGGGATGGTTTTGCTACAGGTCTTTGGAATGAGGGAAGGTCATTTCAAGCTTCTTGGTGCTTTTAAAACAGGAAAATACATTGTGTCATAAAGGATATTTGAACACACCAGAAAAGTTTCAACATTGCTTGAGCGCTGAGTAATCTGGTAGGAGACAAATTAGCTGCAGTCTTATTCATACTGCTTAGTGGGTGCTACCACTGCAGTGAACTATTACTGAAAACACATGCAGGAAATAGTTGAATAACCCCCAAAGACAGTCCAGAGGCAATTAATATTTATGCAACTAAGAGTCCAGGTGTTGTGACTGAACAAAACCAGTACAGCTATACCTTAGAGATAACGTCACATTGGGCAGTTCCTGCCAACGTAAAAGGGAACTGTTGGGAAGCAGGGTCTACATATGTGTTAGAAAGTTAAACAGTGTTACAGAATGTTCTTGGAGAGAATGACATGTCTACACCACTAGCTTCTCCAAAGCAAGTGGCCACATACAATATCTTTCCAATAGGCTTATTAAAAACTTCCTTAAGTCCATATATAGAAAGTTTTTACTGTATTTGGTTTTGTTTGAATGCATATGTAATTTCCTAGAAGATTTTTTTTTCTTTGATTAGCAAAGTGTCATCTTGTTGCACAAGATTGTTGGGAGTATAATTTTTATTCATAGTTTTTGAGCATTGCTGTGTTAAGATGTTGTGATTATATAAATACCTCAGGACAAAAATGGATACATTTTGGATGTCATTCATTTCTACCTAAAGCAGACTGGAATTGTACTCTGTTGATGACTATTTCTCTCCGATAGTTACAAAAAGAATATAGACATTTGGCTCAGCTCCTGGGATAGATGTCCATCTAGCTACCGTCTACTTCCTAGGTGAAATCACTCATTCCCTGCATTTTAATCAAAGCCAAAATAAATTTGGGCTTTTGTTCAATGCAATTAACTGTAGGCATTTAAATGAGATGCAAAAGAGAGGCATCTTTTAATTTTGTGTACTGTCTGCATTAGAAAATAAAAGAAAACTATAGAAACTTCTTAAGATCTTTCCACTGAACACAGAAGATACTAAAAGTCACAAGGTTTCTAATTTAGTTGCTTCTTTAAGTATCTAAAATTTTCCAGCATGAATTCAAGTGATATAAAGACTTAGTGGGGATTTCAGAAGAGCTTATTTGCAACTCAGTTGCTTAAGTCCTTTAAAAATATACCCTGTGTGTCTTTGGATGGGATATATCTGGCCAGATGAAGATGTATATTTTCTAGTCATACTGGAACTAGTCAACCTTTCCTCCCTTTAGAGGTACTTTCACAGTAAAATTTATATTAATGTGAAGTAAATGTCCAGTATACACTAGATTAAATATGTTCTAAAAATGCTTTTATTTCCTAAAAAATACAGAAGGAGACAAGGAAACTAGCTTGGGTGTACACCTCAATCTTATGTCCAAGTTTTTTTCAATGACTTTTCAGAAACCAAAAAGCTTGATCAGAACAATAGTTCTTTAGCAAAGGTAGTCATATAACAAAGAATAACCTCAAATAGCAATCTTTGCCAGTGTAATGCTACTTTTTTCACACAGTTTGTTCTTAAGAAGCTGTAGCCTCAAATTTAATATTGTTTTTAATGAGTGTTTTAAACTCTCACAATTGACCACATTTGCTGAGGCCTATGACCAGCTAACACTTTTTTTATTTAATCCAGTAATTAAGATTTTTATTTTATGGTTCAGCATGATAAAATTTAAAAATGAAGTCTTACATGTTATTCATCATAGCTACTAAAAAGGTATCATTAAGGAATAAATTCCCTTAACTTGATGCATAATCCTTATAACTATTTGTATACAGTATAATTTTCAGCATTAGTCCATTATCCCTGGAGGGAAAATGAACCAGGGTCTTTTTAAGATATTGGTATTCATTGCATCAAGCACTTCTGCAATAATCTGACCATTCAAATAACAGTTAATAGATTAATCGTTACTTAAGTTGACAGCATAAAACTCATTTAGGATAAAAAACTTGTTATAAACCAGAAAGGAATAAATTATAGCCAAATTCTTCACAAAAGGTGATTGTAAGTTATCCTGGGTGGCAATTTAGAAAACATTTTTTTTCCAGATTACTCTGTTTTTAATAAAGCAACTAATATTACACTATAGCTATAAACTCAGCAGTCTCTTCCATATGTATGTTAATATATATATATATATTTCTGTTTGATTACAGTTTATATAATCATCTATACAAGAAACAATTTGCCTTTGAAATTACCACCTGCAGATACAGACCTTGTACTGGAAGGTAAAATAACATTTGACATTTTGGAAAACAAAACCCCCGGTTTCTTGATGTTCTGCATTTTATCCAAGTTTACATTGTATTCAGTGCAAATGAAAGATTTCATTATTTTACGTGCCTAAAACTCTAAGACAAAGTAGTTTGTGTTTTTCTTCTGAAATAAATCTTTCTGTCTAAGCTATCTGATGCCTTAGGACAGTCTAAAAGTAGGGTTTTGTCCTGTTCTGATGTAGTAAAATAGACACACCTGTCTGTTGTGCACATGGCTTCACATACTTTCTCTTTTTTATTGCATTGGCTGCATTCACCACATCCATCCATCTAGCACCTGAACAATTACCAACTGTTTCAGTTAGCTTGAATAATCACAGAAAACTGACATCAATGATAACGAGAGCAATATATTTTTAGGTTATGTATGGAGAGAAAATTGAGTTTTTTCTCAGAGCAGCTAGTATCTAGATTACTTTGGCATGCTATTTAAGAGTCATGATGCCATATTCATACAATGCAAGCCATTCATATAATTGCATTTTGACTTCTTGTACAAATCCGAAGTGAAATATCAAATTTTGGACACTATATACAAACATGTCTCATACAAAAGCTGAGTGAGAGGATGTAGTGTCCAGCCTGAATGAAGAGAGAAATGGGATAAGGTAACTACTTAGAAGAGCATGTTCTAATGGAGGAAGGAGGTACATTTCTCATCTTTCAAAGTAGATTTGAATACAGAATCTAAATGATCACCTGTCTTTTACTATGATTCTATAATCCAGCTCTCAGCTAGGTCTAACTCACTACAGATTATTTCTGTGAATGTGACAAATATTTTGGCACTTTCTAGTGGTGAACCTTTCTGCTAAAATATATTTAGAGGTCATCAGATGGGGAAAGTGTGTCCTGCAAACAGGTGGACCAGAGTGATACCTGGTACAGACAGGTGATGCATTGGATGGAAGAGTTCCTTCTGGGTGATCAGCCTTTTTGAGCTCACAGGTCTGGAAACCACAAGTTGTCACAAGTAGAAGTAAGAGTTTTCCTTTACTTCGTGTTTCCTCTCTGAGTGCAAAAGTTTTTATTAACCCCGCAATGGGCTGTGGTCCTATCAGACCTGCAATTCATCAAAGGATAAATATCTCTCATACCTGTCACTTGGACTGTAATTGTAATTCCATCACTGCACTGAGAAAACTTGGGTGAAGACCAATGACATTTACCATGCTAATTTCAGCTATTGGAGAAGACAGTTTCTGAGCTGAGAGATGAGTTTCTAATGAGAAGACAGTATTATGAGACAATAGGGAAGCATGGTGTATAGAGAATATGTACAGGTTGTGGAGGACCTGTGACAGTGGCAGGGGCAGAGTGAAGTATTTGTGCACAGACCTACCATGCAACACTTGTGGCATGCAGCAACTATTTGGAGACCATAAGAGGAATGCCAGATTTGAAAGAAAGCAGAAAGATACACTTAAAATAATTCAGAGAAGTAGAGGATTAAAAAAACCCAACTATAATTAGTTGAAATATATTTCAAAATATCTGAAGTTTACCCTGACACTAGATTCCATATTCACTTGTCATGCTGTTTGCATTTACTGCTCTTATAAATATTTTCACTGTATGCATATTCATATTTTTAAAAAATTGAAAGAAATCATATCAAGAGGGAAATAGATGACAAACATGCCACATGTTAATTTAAGGCTGAGATGTATACAGGAAATATACAGTTAAAAGATGACTTCATAATTTTGCGGTATCAGCTTTTGTCCACTTTCTTCACCCAGCCAGTTCATCAAATTCAGGCATACCTCTGTAACCTTTGTAAGTTACTGAGAGCTCTGGAACAGTCCTGAGGTCAACATTTACAGAGTTTAAGGTGATCTGATATATTCTAAAATAAGTCCAGAACAATACATTTGCTGTAACTTGCTACTTCTCTTTACTTTAAAGATTTCCAGGTGGTGGGGTTTTTTTGCATCAAATTAGGTAATGCTACATTAATGAGTTCAGAATAGAACTTGTCTAAAGTAAATCCCTAAACCATACATTACATAAGCTGCGACTCAAAACATCATCATTTTCACTCTACAACCCACTCCTGTTGTGCCTCTCGACAGGCTGATATAGATTGAGCTTCAGCTACAGTTTATAGTGCTCTACCATCCATAGTAGCCCCTTTGCCCTCCATTTCTTGTTCACAGGAGATCTGTAAAGTGAACTTTGAGGAGTTTCTGAAAGTACATTATTCCAGACAGAGATTATAGAGTTGGGCTGAAGCCTTAATTAAGGACTGTATCATTTACTTCCTGTTCATATTAAACTATTTTTCTTTCAGACACACCTTGAAGAAAAAAAAAACCAGAACTTTCTGTGTAGGATATATTGTTTCTATTGAGTATTATCACCAACTTCCACATCAGCTGAACAAAATCTTCACTTGTACCTCAGAAAGATTTCAATTTGTCTGATATGTTAGTTGTAAAACCCACGCTCTTTAAATTTAGGTACCTAAACTAAATTATGTTTTAAAAGTGTAATAGGAAAACAAAGTCATCTATGAGCACAGTACTCATACCATGACTATTAGATCACTGCTGGTCAATGACCTGATTCATGTTTACTATGTGCATCTCCTTCTTTTGTGACCTTCACTCATTTTACTAAAAATTGTCGCTGCTCTTCTTAAAAATACATAGGGCAGAGTGTGCATCTCTTCATGATGTCTTGTTGACAATTTCCAGGATGAAGACCAAATAAACAAACATCTGAGGACGAATTCCAAGAAAAATGAAAGGCATCTGAGAATGACCTTGGTTCATCAGGTCTACATAAATGACAAAAAGAAGATAAAAGGTACTTCCAAATAAAAAATACACAGTGTCCAGTCAATGATTCCTATCCATATACAAATAATCCAGTTCATTCTAGGGATAGGAATTTTTAAAAAATAAAAAAAATCTAAAGAGGGACATTGCCTGATCTGTACTAGGTATTTGTTAAATTATTATGAAATATTTGTTATCCACCAGTCATAGTTGTTGTTTTCCTCCTTTTCTGGATAATGATAGCCTTCATTTTCTAACAGCAGTGGAGTTCCCATTGTCTGCCTTGCTACATCTCATCAATGTCAGAAATATTGAGTGTGCTCCTGTTTTTTTTCTTGTAGGTATTCTGCAATACTTGTCTAGAATGATATGATATAGTGCTCCATTTCTAAATAGTTAAGACAGTCATGCCCAGTCCTACATCCATCAAAGTGAATTTTTCTTAAACAAGTACTTTTTCCTAATGTGCATAACCAGCTCAGGTAAATTCTACAGTGTAGGGCCAATTCTTAACTTAAATATTCTGGTATGGCTTCGGTTGATATGATTGAGAATGGCACACACATGTCAGTTGGCATGGAAGAAATTTACGTACTTTTTAAATCTGCGGTTGAGAGGGCAAAAATTTTAATGTCTAGTGATATGTTCAGACAAGCACATTCAATAGAAAATATTTGCCACCTTTTTTTTTTTTAAGTGCTGTCATTTTTATTTGTTGCCATGGAATGGTTATTTAACTTGATTCCCTGGTAGTTCATTCTTCCTCACTCCTTTAGAGGCTAACTTCATACAGTACAATTTGTATAAATGTTGCATTTTTGTAGCACAAGTATTAAGTTATGCTTTTCAAATTATAGTAGTAGATTGTATCCGCCAATGTGATTTATTTCTTGTTAACAAAATGGAAATAAGAATAAAGAGAATTGCATGACTGATTTATTTGCTTTCTGAAACTCATTATACCAACTAATGTACACATAAAAACATCCTATTTAAGTTATTCTGAGATTTTTTTTTGTTATGTATCTAAACAAGATCCGATGTTTTGGATATCAGTAGATGCAAAGTATCAGCTGTAAATTACAACTCAATTTATATTCAGATCTGAAAAAGCATGAAAACAATTATTAAGCAGAGAACAGATTTACAGACTTATTCATTATTTAAAGTTCATACTCTTCTTCCATAGGTTAACATCTGCTGTGTAAGGGAAGACCAGTGCCTTTTATTTAAAACCATATTTTGTTCAAACTCTAATGAGACAATCTTTATGCTTCCATTCCTTTCAATGTTTTCTGTGCCAGTACAAAATTTTTTCACAGTCAGTTACTGAAAAAGAATTTAAAAGCTTAAGGCACAGAAACTGACACTAGTGGGCACTCTTAATCCATTGTATTTCTGAAAACAATTATTCTGCAAAAAATAGATGTAAAAAGTCCTCCTAGTGCAAAAAGATAAATTAATATCACAGCAAAAAATTACTGTGGGCAAATACTGAATAGCGATACATTAAGTATTAAAAGCCAGGAATCGGAGAGAGATGGTAGTTTGTCTATCGCTTTCTCCAAAATGGTTCATTGTACAAATGTCAATGTGAATATTTTTCACTCATGTTTTATAATGTTATTTGTATACCAGTATTAGAGGAACACTATGTTGAGAAGAGGGAGAAACTAGATAAGTTCTGAAACACTGAGTGGGAGAAAAGACATTATAATCAGTCATGCCAGAACTTCTCCTTCTGCTTGTTGACATACTTACCTGGAGTATGATAAGGGATGATTCTGTGGCCTTGTGGAAAAAAAGATTAATATTTCAGCCTGACAGTGATGCCCTCTCCTTCGCTAATTGTTTTTAAAGCTTTAACAAGTGTCCATTAGTCAGTTCTCCTCTTTCTCCTCATAATTTTGATATTGCCTTTTGTCATTTTCAGGATGCTTATGTGTTCAGGCAGAATCTTCTCCATGTAATAAGTATAGGATCATATTTACCTTATGTACACCATCTGGAGGCCCAAGAAGTGCAGAGATGTAAGGTGCAGGGCTGTAAAGTTAAGCAGTAATGCAGATACCTGTAGTTATTTATTGAATTCATCTAATATTGATGGAAGGTTGAAAGGCCTAAGACCCAAAGGCAAATGTGAAGAATAAATAAGATATGGATGATGTTAGCATATAGTCAGAAGAGGAATCCTAATAGTATTAAGAGCAGAAAATGACTCTATTCCTTTTCACAAAGGGTAGCTGATTGAATCTTTATATAACATTAGGTAGACATGTAGTCCAAACTGAGCTCTTCATGTTTCATGAATACTTTTGATTGTAACAGTGCTGGGGAAGGTTATGAAGCAGATCGTCTTGAGTGCCATCATGCAGCATGTACCAGACCACCAGGTGATCAGGCCCAGGCAGCATGGGTTTATGAAAGACAGGTCCTGCTTGACTGACTTGATCTCCTTCTATGATAATGTGACCCACTTGGTGGATGAGGGAAAGGCTGTGGATGTTGTCTACCTGGACATTAGTAAAGCTTTGACACTGTTTCCCACAGCATTATCCTGGAGAAAATGGCTGCTCATGGCTTGGACAGGCATACTATTTGATGGGTAAAAACCTGGCTGGATGTCCAAGCCCAAAGGGCGGTGGTGAATGGATTTAAATCCAGTTGGTGGCCGGTCACAAGCGGTTTACCCCACAGCCCAGTTCTGGGCCCCGTTCTATTTAATATCTTTATCAATGATCTGGATGAGGGGATTGAGTGCACTCTCAGTAAGTTTGCAGTTGACACAAAATTGGGTGGTCACGTTGATCTGCTCGAGGGGAGGAGGACTCTGCAGAGGGATCTGGACAGGCTGGATTAATGGGACAAGGACAGCTGTGTGAGGTTTAGCAAATCCAAGTGCCAGATCCTGCACTTGGGTCACAGAAACCCCATGCAATTCTACAGGTTTGGGGAAGAGTGGCTGGAAAGCTGCATGGTGGAAAAAGACCTGGGGGTACTGGTTGACAGCCAGCTGAATATGAGCCAGCAGTGTGCCCAGGTGGCCAAGAAGGCCAATGGCATCCTGGCTTGTATCAGGAATAGTGTGGCCAGCAGGAGTAGGGAAGTGATCGTGCCCCTGTACTCAGCACTGGTGAGGCCGCATGTCAAACACTGTGTTCAGTTTTGGGCCCCTCACTACAAGAAAGATTTTGTGCTGCTGGAACATGTCCAGAGGAGAGCCACAAAGCTGGTGAGGGATCTGGAGCACAAGTCTTATGAGGAGCAGCTGAGGGAGCTGGGGTTGTTTAGTCTGGAGGAGGCTGAGAGGAGACCTTATCGCCCTCTACAACTACCTGAAAGGAGGGTGTAGTGAGGTGGAGCGTCGATCTCTTCTCCCAAGTAACAAGGAATCAGACAAGAGGAAATGGCCTGAAGTTGTACCAGGGGGCGTATAGACTGGATATTAAGAAAAAATTCTGCATTGAAAGGATTGTCAAACATTGGAGCAGGCTGTCCAGGGAAGTGGTTGAGTCCCCATCCCTGGAGGTATTTAAAAGAAGGGTAGGTGAGGTGCTTAGAGACATGGTTTAGTGGTGGAATTGGAAGTGTTAGGTTTACAGTTGGACTTGATGATCTTAAAGGTCTTTTTCAACCTAAATGATTCTATGATTCTATAACTGTCTTAATGACCTCCACCTTTTATGCTGAGCTCCCTGTTGGCTGGAGACTGACAAATTACGTAGAAAAAAGTAGTCAAATCCTAACTCAGTTATTTGCTTTCAACAGGATGGTTTATGCCAGAGTATATGGCATCTGAGAGAAGATCTGGTAATGACATGGCATGAGATGGGCTGAGCTGACAGAATGAATCTGTGCTCTGAAAAAGGGGTATCCTGCTCTTCCCCAAGGCTCCTACTCAGGTCTTCTTCTGTCCTTCTTGCCTGACCACATACTACATCATTTCAGTTTACTAGTTTGGCAGAAAGCTAATCAACAAGTGAAACAGAAAATAGTTTTCTTACAGGCTAGTGAGCTGAATCAACTTGTTATGAGGTCAAGCAAATGTCAGCTCCAGCAAAAAGGAGGGGAACAAGATACCCATGAATGCAGAATGATAGGAAGAAACAGAGGCATGAAGCTTATTACTTTGCAGTAGCAGAGAATGTTAGCTTGACTAAATCATCTTGATAAAAGCAATCCTAGGAGAGCAAGGGAAACAGACTTAAAAAGACTGCACTTCCCATTCTAATGACCATACAAAAATCTTGAATATTCACATTTCAAAAGGTAAGAAATCAGGCTACAGTATTTCCTCACTATATTGGTGTTTCTTGCCTTCATGGGACGTTAAGTTTCCTTAAGGACTTCAATCAGGAGTTAGAGCTTGCCATGCTTGGAACAGTCTCAAACTAACAAGTGTCTCCAACAGACTGTTTTACTTTTTCTGAATAACTGTTAGTTTAAGTCTCAGATTTGTTTCTTTCATTGGGCATCCCAGTACAAGGGAGATATGAAGCTATTGGACAAAGTCCAGCGAAGGGCCACTGAGATGATTAAGGGACTGGAGCATCTCACACATGAGGAAAGGCTGAGAGAGCTGGGAGTGTTTAGCCTAGGGGAGAGAAGGCTTAAGGGGCTGTCATCCAAGTGTATAAATATCTCATGGGAGGATATAAAGAGGAAGGCCAACTGTACTCTGGGCTGCATCAAGAGAAGCGTGGCCAGCAGGTCGAGGGAGGTGATTCTGCCCCTCTACTCTGCTCTGGGGAGACCTCACCTGGAGTACTGCATCCAGCTCTGGAGCCCTCAGCACAAGAAGGACATGGAACTGTTGGAGCAGGTCCAGAGGAGGGCTACAAAAATGATCCGAGGGCTGGAGCACCTCTCTTATGAGGACAGGCTGAGAGAGTTGGGCTTGTTCAGCCTGGAGAAGAGAAGGCTGTGGTGAGACCTGATTACGGCCTTTCAGTACCTAAAGGGGGCCTATAGGAAAGATGGGGAAGATCTTTTTAGTAGGGCCAGCTGTGTCAGGACAAGGGGTAATGGTTTTAAACTAAAAGAGGGTAGGTTTAGACTAGATATAAGGAAGAAATTCTTTACAATGAGGGTGGTGAAACACTGGAACAGGTTTCCCAGAGAGGTAGTGGAGGCCCCATCTCTGGAAACATTCCAGGCCAGGTTGGACGGGGCTCTGAGCAACCTGATCTAGTTAGCAGTGTCCCTGCTCACTGCAGGGGGGTTGGACTAGATGACCTCTAGGGGTCCCAGCCCCAAATGTTCTATGATTCTGTGATTCTATATAGCAGAGGTGTGGTATCTAATTCATGTGTTTGGCAAAAGGAATGATGTTGAAAGAAGACACTGCTTCTATTAGTGAGAGACATATATTACAGAGGAGATTTTGAATGAAGGTTAATACTGTAACAGAACAGGGAGCCATAGTTACATAAATGTTATAATTATTATTGCTATTTTTGGAGACAAGACTAATCCCATTGCATCTTTTCAATTTTTTTAAGAAAAATGTTACACTAGAAAATAAGTTTTGCATGGGCATGTTACTTTCTTGTAACTGGAACATTGTGTTGATTAACTGATCAAAAATACCACAATAAAAATGCAAATTTTCTCTTCTGTTTTATGCCAAGGGAATTTGGACTGGTATAAAATAGATTACTTTATTTAAATGAACTGGTATGCAAATAATCCTGCCTAATTAAATTTGTAACTATAAACTATAATTATTTAAACAAATGCGTCTACTACCGTACTTTTATTGTTTTGTTGAATATAAAATAAAGCATAAAAATTTACATCTAACAAATATTTGAAAATTTTATATATTGCTACACTGTAGCAGTTTTCATTTTTTTCAGCTAATTTTTTCACAGAATAGAAATTTTGATGGTCATATGGAAAGGCCTTGCTGAAGCTTTATTTATGCTACATTCTTTGGGGAAAGGCAATTATTGAGATTTAAGTGAGATAGGTAAATAAACATTTAAATCTCTGTGAAGACCTACTGATTTCCTTCTTACAGTATCACCTAAAACAACGGAACCTTATTAAACAAATATTAAAAAGTTATTCTACATACTGGGAAAAAAGTTAGAATTGGTGCATTCTGCATTGTTTCTTATAAGGAACTTATTTTGTAGTAACCTGAAATTCCAATTTCTTTCAAAGTAAATAAATAGAAAAACAAATAAGACATTAATATATTTCCGTGTTGGCTTTTTACTGTTGCAGTCTTTTTATAAGCTGCTTCTTCATTTACCTTCTGGGATGTTTGTTAGTCACGTGGGATCCAGTAAAGTTTAGTTAAGTATGCTCAAGAGAATCTGCCACTAAAATTTTTGTATATTATACAGTTAAAGGTGATCTCTCCTAAGCTAATGACATCAAGCTGAGCGTTGCAGTTGGTTTTCTTGAGGGAAGAGATACAATCCAGAGGGACCTTTATAGTGTTCAGGAGTGAGCCCATGAGAACCTCATGAAGTTCAACAAGGCTGATTGCAAGGTCTTTCACCTGGGTCAGGGGCAACCCTGAGCATCAGTACAGACTGAGGAATAAATGGACTGTGAGCAGCCCTGGGGACTAGGACTTGGACATACTGGTGGACCAAAAATTGGACATGAGCCAGCAATGTGAGCTTGAAGCCCAGAAAGCCAATTGTATCCTGGGCTGCACCAAAAGAAGTTTAGCTATCAGGTCAAAGGAGGTGAATCTCACCCTCTGTTCTCATGAGACCCGGCCTGGAGTACTGCGTCCATTTCTGGGGTCCCCAGCACAAGACAGACATGGACCTGTAAGAGCTGGTCCAGAGGAGGGCCACAAAAATCATCCGATGGCTGGAGCACCTCTCCTATAAAAACGGGCTGAGAGTTGGGGTTCTTCAGCCTGGAGAAGAGAAGACTCTGGGGAGACTCCTGTGGCCTTTCAATACTTAAAGGGGGATTGTAAGAAAGATGGAGAGAGACTTTTTACCAAAGCCTGCAGTGATAGAACAACAGTTTTGAACTGAAAGAGGGAAAATTTAGATTAGATATTAGGAAGAAATTCTTTATACTGAGGGTGGTAAGACACTGGAACAGGTTGCCTGGAGAAGTTGAGGATGCCCCGTCATTGGAAGTGTTCAAGGTCAGGTTGGATGGAGCTTTGAGCAATGTGATCTAGTGCAAGATGTCCTTGCCCACAGCATGTGGCCTGGAGTAGATGACTTTTAAAGGTCCTTTCCAATCCAAACCATTCTATGATTTTATGATACTATAGGGACCGGGGAAAAGTTGCTGTAATATAATAAGAAGAATTAAAAAAATAACACTTAAGATGTTATCTAAACCCACTGAGTACTGATATTCAAAGTGCTACAAAGAACTACATAGCTATGACTGCTTGCTATTCGTAGTTAATTAAACCTGTTAGCAATAACAAATGCTCATGTATTTTTTCTCACACATAAACTCTTAAGCACCTAATTGTTCACGGTATGCTTTCTCAAAGAGTTTCGTGCCATATATTTGTTAAATATCTCATGTACCAGCCTAGACAAACAGATTTATTTCTTTTTTTACCTCTCTTATTACTTGAATCTATACTGGTTTTCAAGCCTACGGAATCTAACAACTTTGTTCTACTCTAGTCTTAAGGAATTCTCATGGTTTTTTTACAGACATGAAGAGCCACTAATTCAATACCTGGATTATCTTTTGAAAAAAGAACCACAGTAGCTTCCTAAAACAACCACAGACTGACTTTTGATATTATTAAGAGCTACACTTATTTATTTTTTGGAAAAGGAATTAAGCTTACAGTTCAACAGAAACATTTTTACGAATATAAAGCAATAATTTGAAGAATACAGAGATTAACATTTGCATACATTTTATCATTGCTGGGTTATTTTTTGTTAGGAAAGGAAGCATTTTAAAAGAAAAACAAACTGCGTAAAGCAAACGATGAAAATAAACAATGTTTACTTCCTAATAAGCTATCCATACACATATGCTCACACACCCATACACAAGCCAACATAAGAAAATTTTTATCCGCTCAACAGGGTTGGATACAGGCTCATTCACAACATAACTGAGGCCTAGCCTAGACCCCTAGGAGCCTGAGGAGCTTGAATATCACTCCTGGGCTCAAGCTTGGGCGTCCCGGGTGAGGATGATCAGGGAAATCAAGATCTGTTAGTGTATTAACTTCATTACAGACACACATTGCAGAGGGCAAGCAAATAGGTTTTGTTAAATGTCATGACACCTCTATACAGCTAACTATAACAATTAAAAATGGATGCAGTCAGAAATCACTGGAGGGGATGGGCTTTATTTCCAAGGTAATATTTGATGCCTCACAAAATAGGGCATGCTCAGCATATTGTACAAAATTACTTTGCAACTTTAATGATGCAGCCAGTAACATTAAACTTTGGTGCTGGATTGCTTTGTCCTGTGTTCAGTGTTTTGCGGTTTTAGTTTCTGTTGCAAACAATCTCAACTACTACTATTTTTTATATTCACTATCATGGTGAACAAGAGAAAAACAAAATGACAGGATTTGGAAAGGTTGTTGTGAGAGGTTTACAAACAAAATTATCTCAGTTTGGATTTTTCTAAAGTTTCTGGTCCTTAACTCCACTCATGTTTACTACTTCAGCAGTATAGAGTGTGTAGAGTGTTGTACTAAGAAAGTACCTGAAGATACTCAATTGTAAGGCTTTGAGGTTTGTTTTTTTTTAATTTATTTTAAAATTGTCTATGCCTCTATCATGTGTGCATTTTGCTGCAGATGGATTAAAAAAAAAAAAAGAAGATACATCCCACTCCAGCACTGGAGAGAGGACATATCTTTATGGTGGGCGCATTTTAAAGTAATTGTCAAAATGATTGTTCTTTCCTTTAAGGTGTGTGATCAAGATGCAATTCAGGTGGACAAAGCTTCAATGCATAACAATGATATGGCTATGAAAACTGGTTTAGTCTGACTGCATTCTTTTTTGGAAGTCCCCATGAGCAAAAGACGGGGGGACTGAGCTGCCCAGAGCAGTTGAACAGACAGCAGTTCAGTGACATGTGGAAATACTTCACTTTCAGCAGGATGTACCCTTTCAAATACACAAGGCCATAAGCATCTGAACATTTTTGTTGCTGAAGGACTTTGTAACAATTGCCTGAACACTCTTAAATTGAGCATTTCTATGCAGAAACACTTCTTTTAAAAATAATCCTCCTTTCAAAAAAAAAAAAGAAAAGAAAAATCAAGTTATCAGTACTCCTTTAGAATTGGCAAATATGAATATTTAAAAATAATTACAGAATTGCACTGAAAGGTGAATGCGTGAGCTAGGGCTGGCCTCTGAGATTGTTTCTGTAGCAATTACTCTATGCTCAATAAAGAAAAGCAATTACTGATAAAACTCCCTCTTCCTAATAACATACATGCATATTGTTCTTGCTGAGTTCCAGAATTAAGGGCCTTTCACAAGACTCTTGACTAGCTGCCTTTAGCTGGTACACATATTTATCTAGAGGTCTTAATGAGAATGTAGCAAAGAAGGGTTCAAAGAATGTTTGTCATCATGTATTTTTTCCAACGCTTCATGTATTCCTTAGTCAGCACCTATCATTCATTCTACCAGTTAAAAGAAGCATGCTTTTAAAGGGTTCCCATGAAAATAAAGAGGGAAAGGTTTATTTTTGTCTGAGATTTATATTGAGACTGTTAAACATGTAGGAAAGATGGAGTTTATCTGGCACATACTATTACTAAATGTTGAGATTGTTATGTGTGACTTTTACGTGTGACTAAGAGCTACATGTACAGTCAGAGAGAGTGCAGAAATGAAAATTATTTGTGGAAATTAGTTTCAAATGGTGCCTACACATTTGAGATGTCTAAGGTCGAGGGTGGCAATTGTGCAGGCAAAGATCCAAAGGCACAGACACATCATAATATTCATAAATTCAGAGTCTAGTTTGACAGAAAATAAAATACAGGAACATGAATGCACAAGCATATATATTTTTGTTGTAGAGTTGCTTAAAAATTGTTTCTGGTAAAACAGGATTTGTTTTGCAAAGAAAGAATCATACCTTTAATCAGTCTTTTGTTAATTTAGCAACTCTCCATTTTATCAGATAGGAGTAATACCCCCAGGGATACTTCTGACAATGGGGGTCCCCCAGAAATGGGAGATGATCCAATAAAAATTTAAATAAAATTACAGCAAGGAGGACTGACTAAACACAGAATACTTTTAGAGTGTTAGGAGAATAGAACGATAGAGTGAGAGAGAGAGAGTAGAGGAGGTAGTAACAACATTTTTTCATATTAATAAAGTGAGGATTAAACCTGCCCTTAAGTTCTGTGGTGAGTGGAGTCAAGGTCCCTGGTGCTGGGATTGGACCTGCTTGCTTCCATCCTTTCTTCTTTTCCTCTCTCTCTCCCTTTTACTATGTGGAAACTCCATATTTATATGAAAAAAAAACAGTGATTTTTATGGAGTCTTGTCAGATTTACATGTGTTAATAAAAAGGAGCTCTTAAAAGCTCTGATATGGGCAGTACCAGCAGAGAACAGAAGATTGTTGTTAGACCTGGGTTGAGAATGGGGAGTAGCATATGGCTTCTGGGATTCAAAAGAAGTCTGCAGAGAGCCTTTACTTTGGAAATCCTTCCCAGAGCAGGATCATCAAGAGCCATCAACTCTTCCCATCTCTCTCTAGATACTGGCAGTTGTCCACAGAAGGAGGCTATAGTATCATTCCTGGAAGGAGAATTGCATGATCATGCATTCTCATTCCAGGTCCGTCCTAGGTATTGCCATTCCTGAGCTAACACAGAGAGTATTCAGTTGATACAGAAGCATTTGAGACTGATCGCTGATCAAACCCATCTACTCTTCTCCATTGCTAACAGCTGCTGCCCAAGAGCCACTCTTACTGTTTAACCCTTGCAGCTTCACATCTGACCTTCTGCTTCAGCCAGCATGGTTGTGAGTCAGTAGATCACCAGGGTGCAAGTCGGGAGCGCTCAGTTTCATCTTTACCCTTTCTTTCAATTTGGTAAAGAAAAGTTTACCATTTAGAAAGAGGAATATGGAGTTAATGCATGATTTATCAACAGTGCTAGGGTTGTCAAAGACACTTTTGTTTTCTTTCTCTTTGTCCTTAGACTTTGTCTTCAGTAATTTAATTGTATGCTCCTATGTGTGAGTAAAATTTCTTACAGAAAACCTATAACAATCTCAGAAAACAGTATAATGTTGTTAGAAAAGTAATAAAATAATCCTTGTATCTCTATTTATGTCCACTCAGTGCTGCAGCTCATGAACTGTAGTAGTCTAGCAGATATTTTATTTATTTTTTTGAACTAGAACCTTATCGCTTGCAACACTGACATTTTAATTCTCAGAAATAAATAGTAACATATATTTAACAGAAGGAAACATTGTCACTTTCATGTTTTGTTGTGAAAGTAATTTTTAGAAGTTTAGGAATTCCTGAGGAGAAAGAAAAAAAAAAAAATACTGAAGATTACTAATGCATACCACAGGCACCTCATTCTTTTTCCTGCCATTTATGTAACTCACAGACTGCCTGACTTAATGGATTGATGCCACCTCTTCTCATCTATGTAGAAAGGCTTCTAATCTTGCAGTAATACGTATTACATCAGCTACAATCAACAGCAGAGGTCAGGATTTTTTCCACCCCATTATTATTTTTTTTAAAATTATTTATTTATTTAATATGTATCCTAATGGTCTGTGCGAAACAAACTCTCTAGGAGTATTTTATAAAGCCAAACACAATTTCTGAGCAGCATGGGCTCTACTAGAAGTAAATAGCCAATACTATTTAGTGTGAGGTGCAATCCAAGCCTTATAGAAGACCAATTCGAACTGACCACTTGTTGAATGCATTGTAGAATTGTTGTCATGTTTTCTGAAGGTTGTGGGTTCTTACTACCTCAGCATTTTGATTTCTGAACACAGAAAAAACTTTAAAGTGCACATGAACTAAAAATGTAGAAAGTAATAAGAATTCACACAGCATATTATAAAAAAGGAAATAAACAAACATATATAAGAGGGTATTTATTTCAACAAAACCATAATATTTTATGATGCTTAGTAACAGATGCAACTTCAATAATTAGGCACTATAGGGGAGAATTGACTCATCTTTTTCATATTGAATTAAGAAAGTAGAAAAAAAAAAGACATTTTGGTTAAACATGTAGAACAGTGAAACATCTCTCCAAATTTTTGGAAGAATTGTCTGCATAATTAAGAAAGGATTCTGACACAATTAGTCAGACTATCTTAGTAGAAATTCCAGGATCTCACAGCCTATGATAGAGTTCTTCAAAGGATGTAAGAAGCATTTGTACTTTTCATAAAAAACTACATCTTATCTCGAGCCAGAATCCCAGATTGGCATAAATTGTCTAAGCAAACTATTTTAAGGGATGACACCAGAAAAATGTCTTTATAAATATTTGCAATGTATTTGTTTATCTGCATATTAGAATATATTAAAAATTATTTATTCTTCTGACTTCACAGTCCTAATAATGATAGAAATATTAATAAATACCCCTCTTTGAGCTAACTTTTTTCAGACAGCCCTTTAAAAGTCATGGAAACAAATTTGTCATTAACTTAAGTTGCTAAATTGGGATTTTAATGTACTTGTGCTAAGAGAAAGTATATGTGCCTCCAAGAGCCAAAATCTACAACAATATCTAATGATACAGAGAGCAGCTTTTTTTCTTCTTGATTTTTTCCACAGGAAAAATCATTGGGCATCCGTGATTTCATCTTGAATATTGTAATCATCTATATGTTACTTAAAATATAATACCAGCTATTAATTTATGTTTGAATACTCTTTATTCTTAGAAAAATAGCAAAGCAAACCAAAATAAGCTCATTACTTTGGTTTTTTCCAAGTAAAGTTTTGCAATAAAAAAAAAAAACAACCACCCTGCTGCTCAATGTTTGCCTGTATTTTAGTTTTTGTTTTGGTTTTGTGTTTTGTTTTTTGTTTTTTTTTTTTTAATACCAGTAAAGACAGGGAAGGATAAGAAGCCGGTTAAATACAAAGTCAAATAGCTCTTATGAAACAGAGTTCATTAGTTGCGGTCAGTTTTATAGAAATAGTAATGAAATCTAATTTAAACTTTAAAGAACATTTGCAGTTGGATCTTTCTAAGTCCTTGTGTAATAGAAACTTTTTAATTTAAAAAAGTCTTTTTAATTAAGAAATTGTTAATTATGACACAAGCATGAAAACAGAGACAGGGTTATTAATTTCAGTCTTTTAAAGAAGATGTGAAGAACAGCATCAAGAACAGTGGGGGATTTTACATTTTCTTACATGACATGTGTGAATCCTCACTTATTGGTGTTACATGCATCTAAATCCAAGTTTCCTAGGTGCTCTTTATTCAGATTGTACATCAATTTGCTGCATACAGAGAGGAAAGGAGAGAAGAAGAAGATTATGCTGATTCAGGTGTGATGTCCTTTGGTCACCTCCTAGTTGATGAACCAGATTTTGCCTCTCAAAAGCTGGAGTAAAGTGGTGGAACAGGTATATGCTAGACTTGGGAATGGATGCACATTCCTAAATTTTTTAGGTTAAGTACACAGACACAAAAATGTGGCAGCTTTAGGATTTGTCTCACCTGTCGTCTGCCTACTACAAGTAAACAAGCCACCACCTCTCTATAATCAATGAGGAGAAGTAGGCTGGCTTAAAACAGGTTTCATCTAATCTATATTAAACATCTCCTTTAAGATAAACTGAATTTTGCATTGTAATTGCTGATTTTTATTTAGTGACCATATAGGGTGATCAATTCATATGTAAACATCAACAATTCAGGTGTCTAAAGCTGATGAAAAGGTTTTTCTCATCTGATGTTGTGTGAGATTTATATCAAATGGCAAAAATACTTTAATTGCTATTGTAGCTCTGTATTGCAATATTGCCATTGCTAGTCACTAACCATACTGGGTCGATCTGGGATGGAGTTAAATTTTCTTCATAGTAGCTTGTATGGTGCTGTGTTTTGGATTTGTGCTGAAAACAGTGTTGATAACACACAGATGTTTTAACTATTGCTGAGTAGTGCTTATTTTGTGTCAAGGTCTCCTCTGTTTTTCATGCTGCCCCACCAGTAAGTAGGCTGGGGGTGCACAAGAAGCTGGGAAGGGACACAGCTGAGCCAGCTGACTCCAAATGACCAAAAGGATATCCCATACCACGTGATGTCATGCTCAGCAATAAAACCTCAGGGGAAGGAGGAGGAAGGATGGACATTCAGAGATATGATGTTTGTTTTCCCAGGTTACTGACATGTGTGAATGGGAAATAGCGAATGAACTCCTTGCTTTGCTTGCCTGCACACTTATTAGATGTGCACACCTATTAAATTGCCTTATCTCAACCCATCAGTTTTCTCTCTTTCACCCTCTGATTCTCTCCCCTGTTCTGCTGGGGGCGTAGGTGACTGAGCAGCTGGGTAGGTGCTTAGCTGCTGGCTGAGGTCAACCCACCACACTAGCCATAAGCTCTGTGTTAAGTTTGCAAGGTTCCAGGACTGAGGCCCATCAGGCCTGGTCTGCCTGACTTTCTGAAAAAGAACATTGACTCATTTGCTTTACCTGTTTGTCTTTGATGGAGCCATAGTTTTACATGGATAGCAGTAACAAGCAGTTATTTTGTACAGAGTGAGATGTTTATGACTGTAACATAGTGATGCAGCGTATTGGTGTGAGAGTAGAGACCTTGAGGAGTGGAGACACAGTATGAGGCCCAGAGGAGTACAGGTGTGGAGTGATAAGACAACTCACCAATGCTCTGATAAAGAAATGCAGACCTGAAGCTGGATAAAGTTGGTCTTAAGGGAACCAAGGATAACAAGTAATATGAAACATACATCAAGGGATACTATACATGGGAAATGGAGATGAAATATGAAGCTTCAGACCAATGAAAAAAAAGCAAGATGTAAAAGCATGTCAGAAAACATACAAAAAACAGCCCCAGGTGAATCCTAGAGCAAGGAAGAAGGAACCATCAACATGATCATTATACTCTTCCCTGGCAAAAAACTCCACATATTGACAATTCACCCCAGCCCACCACCACCAGAATAAAACCACAGACCTTAAGATGCCAAGCATAAGGGGAAGGATGTGTATACCATAAGAAAAAAAGGTAGAAACTAAGTGTGTGTATAAAAATTTTGATTGTATTATTAGTATTAGTGATACTTTTTTAATATATAAATACTCTTTCTTTTTGTACAATAATTAAAATTATTCTTGGTTTAGACTCCAGTTATATCTTGGTTAAGGTTTCAATTACACTAACACTAAATTCTTGGCTTTATATATAAAATATTTTCTCTTTTGTTATCAATAAAATTATGAATGTAACTGCCATTTATTTCAACCTTAGTAATATTATACATTAATATGGAGGCAAAGATACCATAAGTAACAGATCAAAAATGTGTCACTGCTTGAGTATACAGGAAGGATACATTTATATTTTCTTTATAAGGAATATGATCCCTGTCTTTAAACCTCATTTTTAGAGTATTAGGAATGTGTTAGAATTCATGCTCCCTTATATCATCCCAATGTTTCTTCTGCTGTTTCAGATCTCTCATGAAAATCTGTAAAGTTTAATAAAAATCTAAGATTATCTGGATAAAACAAAAATGTAGATAATAGAAAACACATGGAAATTACACTAAACCCAAAGAAACATAATGAAAAAGGGAAAGAAACCCAACTGACCAGACAAACAAACTCTACTTTTCTCCACAGAACCATTATAATCTTCCAGCTACATGCAACCAAAAGGCAGTCAGATGCCATGGTGCCTCAGCATAGTTATTTAAAAGCTGGAACACAAAGAAAAGACATTCACAGGAAATTCAGCTCCAGCAGTTTCTTTACTCATAGGACAATTTATTTTACTTTTTCTATAAAGATCTCATTATCTTCTGATAAACAACTTGTCTACACTCCTTTTCATCCAACAGGAACTTTAAAGAAAAACATAGTCTATCTTTGGACTGGAGTCTTTAGAAATAGAGTCTTCAGAAATACATTCAGTCTGAAAACTAAACTGATGTCATGGACACCTTTTCAACATTCAGAAATCCAGATCTTCATTTAACTTTTACATTTAATCTGCACACATACACACTGCTGTTGCATTTTTTCTTTTTCTACAGTGAGACCATAGAATAGAATTGTTTAGGTTGGAAAAGACCTTTAAGATTATCAAGTCCAACCTTTAACCTAACCCTGCCATCCCACCACTAAACCATGTCCCTAAGCACCTCATCTACCCATCTTTTAAATACCTCCAGGGATGGGGACTTGACCACTTCCCTGGGCAGCCCGTTCCAATGCTTGACAGCCCTTCCATTGAAAAATTTTTTCCTAATGTCTAACCTAAACCTGCCCTGGTGCAAATTCAGACCATTGCCCCTCATCCTACCGTTCGTTACCAGGGAGAAGAGGCCGACCCCCACCTCACTACAGCCTCCTTTCAGGCAATTGTAGAGGGCGATAAGGTCTCCCCTCAGCCTCCTCTTCTCCAGACTAAACAACCCCAGTTCCCTCAGCCGCTACTCATATGACTTGTGCTCCAGACCCTTCACCAGCTTTGTGGCTCTCCTCCGGACATGTTCCAGCAAGGCAACATCTTTCCTGTAGTGAGGGGCCCAAAACTGAACACAGTATTCGAGGTGCGGCCTCACCAGCACCGAGTACAGGGGCACGATCACTTCCCTACTCCTGCTGGCCACACTATTCCTGATACAAGCCAGGATGCCATTGGCCTTCTTGGCCACCTGGGCACACTGCTGGCTCATATTCAGCCAGCTGTCAACCACTGACCCCAGGTCTTTTTCCACCATTCAGGTCTCCAGCCACTCATCCCCAAGCCTGTAGCATTGCATGGGGTTGTTGTGACTAAATTGCAGGGCCCTGGGGGACACCAACTGGATTTAACTCCATTAACCACAACTATCCGTTGTTAACAACTAATCAGTTGTTATTATTACACAGCTTAGGTAATAAACTTGCATCACAGCTGCTGCAGCTTAAAACCAGAATAGTTCTTACCCAGTGACACTCCCTTAAAAAAGCATTGCTTAAATTAGACCAGGTTGAAACAAAACAAACAGAGGAAAACAAATGTGAATTCACTAGAAATTAATTTTGGAATCCATGGAGAGTGGGTAGGAACACTTATCTCAGTAACAAAAGGATAGCGCACTGTAAGTTTTGTGGCTTGCCCCCTATGAAATGTCACAGTCCTGTGAACTTGTCACCTTTAAAAAAAAAAAAAAAAAGCCAAAAGTGCAGTGTGCAGTCTGCTTCTACACATGAGGCTCCGCTATCCTTTAGATCCTGCCAGTCCCTTATTTTATGACTGCAACTTGAAATCAATGCACGGATTTCTATATCACTGAGGAAGTATTACTTCCAAAGTTCTAGGAAAATATTTTTAAACTCTTTCTCATGTAAGATCAAGATCAGCTACTATTTGGACAGGGTGCATTTTGACACTGTTTCTCTGTTGTGTGAGCTGTGGCTTGCACATCAGAAAGACAGAAAGGTCTTTCCAGTTACTCCTCACAAATTATTTTTCCTCAAGCATCAGAACAACCTGAAAAAGGGAAGAAGTGGATGTGTTATTGATTCTTCAAAAAGGAATTTTAAGTGGTTTTTCCTCCCCGGAGTAGCACATAGATAGAGACTGAAAGAAAAGTACAAAAGAAGGCATACAAGTATTTTTACGGGTCTTCTTTTCTGCTTGAAGAGCAAAAGTTATAGCTGTTCATTTCCTGTTATTAAATTGGGCAAGTGTTTTTCTTTTTTTCCCCCACATACACTTATTTACCTGGGAAGTTTTAGTACAACTTTTCCCCTTGGATTTTGGGTTCAATAACACAAGCTACCTGTGCTAAATTTTCTCTTGCAACACTGTCATAAATTTGCAATAATATTAGAGGGTTAAATCCAGTAATTTCAGTTTTTCAGTGGAAAGTCTTTTTAAATTGTCTCCAATACTCTTTGTCATGCTATGAATTTGCACCTTGACTAATATGTGAATTATTTGGTTTTTAATAGATTTTGCCTTAATAATCTTAATTTCAAATACTTTTAATTGAATTATTTGAAATAAGGAAATTTGACTAAACTTCAGTAGCAATTATCTGTGTTGAAGGAGAGTAATTATGACCTCCAGTATTAATATTTCTACATATGGCTCCTCTATCATGACAACTGTTTGTTTACCGTGTTTGAAAAACACCTGGCTTCATCTAAACCTCTGAGCAGCTCAGCCATTGGCATTTAGGTTGCTATGCCTAAATATCAGCTGAAGGTAACTCAGAGGTAGTAACCTTCCCCTTTCACTTTTCTGTACCCTGAGAATGTGGGGCTAAAACAAAAACCTCCTAAAATAGTCCTCAGGAACCACTGCTAAGCCTCTTTGTTTATGATCCTTTCATGCAGTATTCCTGGGCCAAAGAATGGAAATTGAACACATAAGGCCCTTTCATGCTGTAAATGTATAGTCCTGGGGAAAGATGTGAAGAAAGTCTCTGTGGGCATTGGAGATTTAATATAAAACATTCTGCTGTACAAAGTGAAAATGGAGTTTACCTCTTACTAAGTTTTTCCTCAGCTTGCTTTCTTTGAAGAGAGTGCTACCTCCCATGCCAAATCACTGTTGGAAAATTTTTTTCCTTTCTCTAAATTGTTATTATTATGCATGACCAATGCAGTAGAGCATATATCCTTTGATATTGTTCATGAGACTTAGTCACCGTTCACTTTGGGTATTTTGATACCTGCTCAACATATTTGTGTAGCCATAAAGCAAATTGTTTATTACAGAAGCTGGATACATCATACTGTTAGTTTCTTAAGCATTTGTAAACAGTCATGGACACTTCCACAGAATTATTTCATTCAGCTCTCATTCAAATGAATTCAAAACTATCTCTCAAATCTTGGCTTGAGTCAATAATAACTTATACCAGTAAAATAATATTTTCTTATAATTTGGGTAATGTTGCGTTATGCACATTTTCTGTTCAACTTCACTCTGAAACAAAGAAACAAGATAATGAAAATTCAATAATTCCACATGGTTTAGCAGCCTACCTCCATACATTTGGACTGTGACAGTGAACATTCTACAACTGGTAATGGGGAATCCCAGGAGTGGGGATGGAAGATAAGAATCTAACAACTTCGCTTAAAGGATAGGTTTCTAGTAACCAAAGATGGAGCAGTATTGGTGTATTGGTCCATCCTCCGAATTCTAAGCAATGCTGAGACAGAATGTTACTCAACAATTTATAATAATGGGCTGCATTACATCATTGTAATTTTCATATGATAATGAAAAAAGGATAAAACTCTAATCTTGTAAAATTTTAAAATTGTAAGATTTTCTGGGTAATTTTTTTTTCTGCAAATGGAAATATGTTTTATGCATATTTCCAATAACATACAGACAAAGATATAACATCCAGTCATTGTTGCTTAAAAACTTTTTTACTTCATGTTAATTTGAATGAATAAAATAAAAACACCACAAACCTTAAAAATAGTGATGTTTTTAAAAATTATATTTGAGATATAAACAGCTTCAATTTAGATATGCGTATCAAAATATTTAAGAATTACAAGACCAAACTGTGCCTCTAATCATTTTTTTTATGATCAGGAAGCTCTTGAGAACTCTCCAGTCAGGAATGTTCAGAGCTTCTCAAAATAACTGCTTAATCACAGAATTAAAATGTTCATTTTGATCACATGGTAAAAAAAGAAAAAGTAGAATGTAGAATGGCATCAGATGCTTATACAATCAACATACAATCAACAGAGCAAACCAAGCAGCTCATAGTATTTCTGAAGTTTTGATAACATAGTATAACTGTTTTGTATTATACTTCATATAAGAAGTGAATCAACTGAAGAGCTTTGAAGAGAGGAAAGCTAATGGCGATTAAAGGTTAAGAAAATATGACAAACTGGAAAATACTGAAGAACTAGGCTGCTTAGCATCAACAAAAGAAGAAGGGAGTCTATATAGTTACCTACAAATTGGGAAAATTTATGTGAAGAGATAGTTAATAAACTGTTCATAATTGAGCTATAGAAGTAATTGTCCTGAATTAAAAAAATGACATAACAAGAAGTGAAGTTGAATTTTGAAATCAAAGAGGAAAGAGGAGCGAGAGTATAGGGTGGAAGGACTTACTAAAAGGTTAATTAATGCATAACATTAAGATCACTCAGTCATCTTCTTATAAGGAAAAGAACTCATAAGAATATTTTTATTAAGATTCTTCTTTATCATGTGTTTTCTAAGAAGCAAACCAAAAATAAGTCCAGGGAAAGTGATGGAAGATTTATACTTTTATATGTAAGTATATACTAGGTCAAAACTATAACTGATGAAGCTGTCCAGCAACCACATTCAGGAGGAGTTTAATCCACAGCAGACATTGTAATAAACAGTCTTTTCTGATATATAGAAAATGGAGAATATGTAATGTAACTAAACATGAATAATGTGGGTGGAATTAATAACATTTTGATGTATTTTATAGCATATAATTAAACAGAGATAAATCAGACCAAATCCTCTAAAAATGTGGGCTACCTGTGCGTCATGGAGGCCATCACTAATGAAACACTGTTAAATTCACATTTTAATTAGATGAGATACACATTTTAATTATGTTTTCCCTTATGAAGTAATATTTCAGTATAATTCCTTCATACCTGTACAAAGTTCCTTAGAAACATCTCGTGGTCAAGAAAATAATACAGGTCAAGAACAAGTGTTATTTGGGGATAATTTCACCCCTTAGGCAAAGATTTTAAATGTGTTAATTTTTAAAGACAATAGCTAAAAGTAGTACTGCAACAGTTAATTAAAAATTTAAAAAAAGAGGAGGCAAATCAAACAGATGGTCCAGTTAGAGACAGGGAGTGGAGATGGTTGTATTACGAAGATGAAGCCCAACAATATAGGCACCGAGGAAAAAGTGTATATATGAGCTACTATTTTCCTGCCATTTTATCAAATATCAGGTGAATGACTCAATAAAAAGCTAGTGTACTTTTGAGGGAGCAGTTATACCAGGTTATGAAACTACCTAAATAGCTAATTAATGATCACAGCATTAGATCCATAAGAATCAGAAGAAACTTACCAAATCTTCTGACTGAAGTCCTAACTCCTGAACTACCCCTGACCAAATAGAATCATAGAATCATAGAATCATAGAATCATAGAATCATAGAATCATAGAATCATAGAATCATAGAATCATAGAATCATAGAATGTTTTGGGTTGGAAGGGACCCCTAGAGGTCATCTAGTCCAACCCCCCTGCAGTGAGCAGGGACACCACTAACTAGATCACGTTGCTCAGAGCCCTGTCCAACCTGACCTTGAATGTTCCCAGGGATGGGGCCTCCACCACCTCTCTGGGCAACCCGTTCCAGTGTTTCACCACCCTCGTTGTAAAGAATTTCCTCCTTATATACAGTCTAAACCTACCCTGGTTTAGTTTAAAACCATTACCCCTTGTCCTGACACAGCTGGCCCTACTAAAAAGGTCTTCCCCATCTTTCCTATAGGCCCCCTTTAGGTACTGAAAGGCCGCAATCAGGTGTCCCTGCAGCCTTCTCTTCTCCAGGCTGAACAAGCCCAACTCTCTCAGCCTGTCCTCATAGGAGAGGTGCTCCAGCCCTCGGATCATTTTAGTAGCCCTCCTCTGGACCCGCTCCAACAGTTCCATGTCCTTCTTGTGCTGAGGGCTCCAGAGATGGACGCAGTACTCCAGGTGAGGTCTCACCAGAGCAGAGTAGAGGGGCAGAATCACCTCCCTCGACCTGCTGGCCACGCTTCTCCTGATGCAGCCCAGGGTACGGTTGGCCTTCTGGGCTGCCAGCGCACATTGCTGGCTCATGTCCAGCTTTTCATCCGCCAGCACCCCCAAGTCCCTCTCGGCAGGGCTGCTCTCGATCCTTTCTTCCCCCAGCCTGTACTGATACTGGGGGTTATCCTGACCCAGGTGCAGGACCTTGCACTTGGCCTTGTTGAACCTCATGAGGTTCACACAGGCCCACCTCTCCAGCCTGGCCAGGTCTCTCTGGATGACATCCCATCCTTCTGGTGTGTCAACCGCACCACTCAGTTTGGTGTCATCCACAAACTTGCTGAGGGTGCATTCGATCTCGCTGTCTGAGTCATTGATGAATATATTAAACAGCACCGGTCCCAGTACGGACCCCTGAGGGACACCACTCGTCACCGGTCTCCATCCGGACATCGAGCCATTGACCAGTACCCTCTGGATGCGGCCATCCAGCCAGTTCCTTATCCACCAAACAGTCCACCCATCAAATCCATAGCTCTCCAATTTAGAGAGAAGGATGTTGTGGGGGACCGTGTCAAAGGCTTTGCAGAAGTCCACATAGATGACATCCATTGGTTTTCCTTTGTCCACTGATGCTGTCACACCATCATAGAAAGACACTAGGTTCGTCAGGCAGGACTTGCCCTTGGTGAAGCCATGCTGGCTATCTCGAATTATCTCCCTGGCCTCCATGTGCCTTAGCATAGCTTCTAGGAGGATCTGTTCCATGATATTCCCAGGCAATAGAGCTTGATATATGTTTGTTCAAGTGTGTTCTTATTTGCATATTGGCAAAACCAACAGCCATTAAAAAAGAAACAAAATAAATAAAAGGGGATAGAAAGATTGAGGATAAGATTACATTTTTTCAATTTTCCATTTCTAGAAATTGTCTTATTTACTTATATGCTTCTATTCAAATGTTACAATCATTTGGCTTCTGTTTTTTGTACTATACAATTTGAAAGATCCTTTGAAGTGTTTACTCCCTATATCCTTAAGAACATTGTTCTAATTTTGAATCTGAATTTATTCATGGCCAGTGTATACCTATGTGCATTTGTGCAGATATTAATTTATCTTAAATAGTTTTTTTCCTCTTGTATATTTATCTCAAACTTTATTTATTTGGAGTTCATTAAATCCCCCCTTAATTTGGTTAAGCAGAACAAGTCAGGTTCTTTGGTGCATACAAGAATGTGTTGAGAGGGACTGTTGACACTAAACTGTATTTGTCCTATGCATCAGGGAAGACAGAGGTTTTTTTCCCACTAATGCAGAATTTGATTTCTGAATGTAGGTGGTGATGCTGGTGTATTTTTCTCAAAATCATTAGAGATTTGTCACATTTATAGATAGAAGCATCTCTCCTAAGATATATTCTATCATGTACCTCTGCCGTGATGAACCATAGGATAACCACAGCAATGTGCACTGATTCTCCTGCTTAAAAATAATCATTTGACTCCAGTGTGCTGTTAACAATTCCACCACAAAGGTGGTGGAAAGATTTTGAGCAAGCAAGTAAATTTTACTATAAATAGCATAGCTGGCCCCATGAACTTGCCGTTCTTCTCAGGATCCTCTTCGAGTTTTAGTTAATTTGATTAACTAATAAACTCTCTACTACTTGACCCTTTCAGTGCTCTTATTTTATATTATAGCTGTAGCTCTTCCTATGTGTGGCTTTTGGTCTTCTGTTACAGAATACTGAAGTGACCCATCATGTTTTTCATGTATGAACAATCATTTGAAATTGGAGCTGAAGACCTAGTTGGTCCTCTCTATTTCTTTCATACCATGACTTGATGAGTTCCTTGCATATAGCCACTAACAACTCTAGGAAGTTTTCCAGGAGATTTTAGGACAAATGAGACAAGACCAATGTGCTGGTTTGGGCTGGGATAGAGGTAATTTTCTTTACAGTAGATAGTACGGGGCTATGTTTTGGATTTGTGCTGAAAACAGTGTTGATAACACAGGGATGTTATCATTATTGCTGAGCAGCACTTACACAAAGTCAAGGCCTTTTCTGCTTCCCACAGCAACCCACCAGCAAGTAGGCTGGGAGTGCACAAAATGTTGGGAGGGGACACAGCTGGGACAGCTGACCCCCAGCTGACCAGAGGGATATCCTATACCATATGACATCATGCTCAGCATATAAAGGTGGGGGAAGAAGAAGGAAGGGGGGGATGTTTGGAGTGACAGCGTTTTATCTTCCCAGTTAACTGTTACATGTGATGGAGCCCTGCTTTCCTGGAGATGGCTGAGCACCTGCCTGCTGATGGGAAGTAGTGAACCAATTCCATGTTTTGTATTGCTTGTGTGCATGGCTTTTGCTTTACCTATTAAACTGGTTTTGTCTCAACCAACGAGTTTTCTCACTTTTACTCTTCTGATTCTCTCCCCCATCCCACCAGGGGGTGGTGAGCGAATGGCCGTGTGGTGCTTAGTTGCCAGATGGGGTTAAACCATGACAGCCAAAAACTTTCTAGAACTCAAACTTTTTCAGGTGAGTTATTATTTAGTACAGTACTAGAATGCCTGAGAAAGTTCTTTAGCTAAAAATATCACACTATAATTCTCTTTATTTACCATTTTTGACTTATATAGAACTGTAAAATTCAGAAAGCAAGTGTGTTTAAAAAATAGGAATACATATGGATCTATATGCTGTTGCTACTTTTCAGGGTCTACTTTAAGTTATGCTGTCGTAAACCAAACAAATATCTGGTCACAGTGAAAATATGGCTTTCTATATAACATTTTCTACATAAAATAATAGCCTACTTAAAATGGGCAGAATTTGAGCTTGGTGTAGCTTTTGTCTACAGAGTTATCCTTGTATATTGAACCTCCAACCAACTCCTCCCTCAAAAAAAACCCCTGCTACCATGTTGTGGTTTAACCCCAGTCAGCAACCAAGTACCACCCTCCCACCCCTCCCAGTGGGATGGGGGAAACAATCAGAAAAAAAAAGTAAAACCTGTGGGCTGAGATAAAGACAGTTAAATAAAACTGCAAGGGGGGGGGGGGGGGGGGAAGGAATAATAATTAACAGTAATAATAATAGAATATACAAAACAAGTGATGCACAATGTAATTTCTTACCACTCACTGACCAATGCTGAGCCAGTTCCTGAGCAGCAGTCACTTCCCTCCTTGCCAAGTCCCCCTAGTTTATATAATAAGCATGGCATTATATGGTATGGAATACCCCTTTGGCTAGTTCGGGTCAGCTGGCCTGGATGTGCTCCCTCCCAGCTTCTTGCTGGCAGGGCACGAGAAGCTGAAAAGTTCTTGACCAGTGTAAGCACAACTTACCAACAACTAAAACATCAGTGTGTTATCAATATTATTTTCATGCTAAATCCAAAACACAGCACTATACCAGCTACTAGGAAGAAAATTAACTATATGCTAGACAAAACCAGGACATACAGATATCTGGGCAAATCACAGTACAAGCAGAAATAATGCATAACACTGTTAGACTAAATAATTGTCTCAAGTTTCTATTTACTCCCACATGAAGTCATTGCCATGTAAATATTTGCTGTCTTAAGCCATTGAAAAGCAGAGTAGTAGTCTACATAATATACGAATGTGAAGACATCAATAAGCAAATTAGTTAAGTGAGAGTAGTTTTCAGGTTGCTAATGCAAAAATTGTGTTTAAGAATTCCACCTATAAAGAACATTTAGTTGATTCTTATATCAAGAAAAGGGCTCTTTTAAGTGGTACATAAATACTCAGTTGATTAAAATAAAAAATGGCTTTGAAGAACTTATTCGTAACAGGCATCGAAGACATCCTGATTTTACTGGGGTTTTTTAACCAATGCTGACACAGGTATGCTTTTCAGCTTGTATGTTTTCCTCTGTGAAATCACAAAGCTAAAGAAATACATTAAAATTGTCTCCAAAAATTGTGGACATATTTTGCCTTGATAGTATTGGTAGATAAAAAATAAAACTTATTTGATATACTTTATCTCACCTGTTCTTAGATGCCTCTGTAATGAATATCTGCCCCAAGCTAATCATCTTATGCTCATTATACACCATGAAAGATATGACTAATTTAATTTTATGCTTATTTGGACTGTGTTAAATATCAACTTTGGGATGAGAAAAACTAAGCCAAATGGGGTATCTAGATACCTACGTTTCATCATCTACATCATCCTTCCAACATCTGAAAAATGTATTTGACAAAGAATGAAAATGTACATACATGTAAAACGTTTGAAGCAGATGTTCCTGTGCCAATCATGTGACAAAAGCATCCATCCTGGAAATATGTGAACCATCACTCCTGGGTATTCACAGCCAATGAAACTGTTATAGCATAAGGTTGTCCTCATACCCTGTAACATGTAGCCAGACCCTGGGGCATAAAACAGAGAAACCTGTGTGAATGTTTTCTCTGGGAGTTAAACTTACACACAAGGTACTCATGAACTGATAACTAGTAAAAACAGAACACAAAGTGAATGATTTTGCCCACAACAAAGGACTGGTTTGTTAAGAGAAGTTAGGAGTGCTTGTCGCCTCAATTTTTCTTTTTCTTTTTTTTTTTTTATTATTTATTTAGTGATGGTTAAACTAGGGCATACATTTCTGTAGCTTATCCACAACCAATGCCCTTCAGTGCTCTTGTAATAAACTGTTTCTATGGGTATAATCTCTCCTTGTGGTTTCTGCTCAGTTAGCTCACCTCAGCTGATGAGCTGTGGGCTCTGTGGCATGTTACATCTGTTGTGTGACATTAAACATGTCGCAAGCCCAAATTTCAAAAATGTCAAATCATTTTTCATCTGTCACTTTTTTTTTTTAATTCTTCATTTACAGGACACCTAGAGCCTCATCTCTCCTAGAAGGGCTCTAGCTTTATTATCTACATCATGGCAAAATTCTAGCCCCCTGAAAGTGACTTAAGCTGGAAAAACATTTTTTTTTAAATTTGAAACTATTGTTTTTAATCATTTTAGTCTGTGTCTCCATAAACATAATACCTTTGTAACTATGATGGATAGTGTGAGAAAAAAGAAAAAAAAAGTGCTAGCTTTGGAAAGAACCCAGATAACACAGTGATACATAAAGTTACAAGCAGCCACCACCTCCAGCAGCTCCAGGACTGAGGATTCCTCCTGCCTGGCTACTGGGGCCCATCCTGGTGCCTGGGGACTCAGGGTCTCTGTCCAGGCTGAGGGATGTGGCTGCTGCTGTCCACTTTGCAGGTCGAACCAGCAGCAAAGCTTAGCAGGTATCCCAGACACACACATACACACAGAAGACACACACGGGTCCTGAGAAGTCAGAAAAAAGGGGGGTTTTGACCAATACATTGACTTAAACCTTGGTTAATGTGACAAATTACTGTAATGGACTATTTTGTCCATAACCAAATTTCCTGAATATAAAGATAGTGTCCAGGAGCTGGAAAATTATAAATAGCATGGTCAAAATAATAAAGGGAGTTAAGTGCCACATATTTAATTTATTTCTCAGGTTGCTTATAATCACTTTATTGACCAGGAAGGTACAGTTGGTCAAGGGCTTTAATATTTTTTAAGCTCCCTATATTGATTTTTTTTTTCAATTTAGAATTGAATTTTGGCTAGATATTGTCTTCTTTGATAGCTAAGAAAAAAGAAAAAAAAATTAAATATTGTTCTTTTTCTCATGTCTGTTAGTCATTGGTAACACAGAGATATACATGCAGAAAAGGGAAAATAGTTACTTGCAGTATGCTGAGTATACAGTTTAAATAGGGTTTAGAGAAGATTGACTTTGAGGTTGTTGGTGTTTTTTTCCTCTTAATGGAACATTTAGATAAAGACTAAATAAAATCATAGAATCACCTCGGTTGGAAAAGACCTTTAAGATCATCGAGTCCAACCGTTAACCTAGCACTGCCATCCCACCACTAAACCATGTCCCTAAGCACCTCATCTATCCTCCTTTTAAATACCTCCAGGGATGAGGACTCCACCACCTCCCTGGGCAGCCCATTCCAGAGCCTGACAACCCTCTCGGTGAAGAAGTTTTTCCTAATGTCTAGCCTAAACCTGCCCTGGCGCAGCTTCAAGCCATTCCCCCTCGTCCTATCATCTGTTACCAGGGAGAAGAGGCCGACCCCCACCTCGCTACAGCCTCCTTTCAGGTAGTTGTAGAGGGTGATCAGGTCTCCCCTCAGCCTCCTCTTCTCCAGACTAAACAACCCCAGTTCCCTCAGCTGCTCCTCGTATGACTTGTGTTCCAGACCCCTCACCAGCTTGGTTGCTCTCCTCTGGACCTGTTCCAGCAAGGCAACATCTTTCTTGTAGTGAAGGGCCCAAAACTGAACACAGGATTCGAGGTGCGGCCTCACCAGCACTGAGTACAGGGGCACGATCACTTCCCTACTCCTGCTGGCCACACTATTCCTGATACAAGCCAGGATGCCATTGGCCTTCTTGGCCACCTGGGCACACTGCTGGCTCATATTCAGCCGGCTGTCAAACAGTACCCCCAGGTCTTTTTCCACCAGGAAATAGTTTAGCAGTTGCTGGATTTGTGGTGGCAAAAAGTTGCATTGCAGTTAGAAGTGCTCTGGGACCCAGAAAGACAGATAGTGAAATCGGTCAATGAAAGAAGATAGAGGTAATTGGAGTTTTTAAGGTAAAACAAAACAAAGAACTTGAAAGGGTTTTTTCAGGGTTATAGATATTCTGTAGAAAGCCTTCCAAGCAAGTTATAAAGATCAAATATCTAAATGCAGTTAGTCTGTTGTGGCAATCTGTGAAAATTTTTAGTTATTCTCATAGGAAATTAAAGCATTTTTAATGTGGGGTTGTTTGGGTTTTTTTTTCATCTGCTGACAGATGACCCAATGTATCAGTGTTTTTCAGCATTTGCAAATGCATGTATTGAGTGGTTTTTGGGAGGGGAGCTGATCTGGAGGAAGGGAGAAAGGAGGGGTAGGGAGAATGAGATTCTTGTAATGAAGTTGTGGTGTTATTGCTGAAAAGTTAAAGGTAAAATGTAACAGTTTGTCACAATTATGCTTCATATTGGCAGGTGTTCTGAACTTTCTGTTTGATAACTAGACATATAAATTTCAGTTCTTAAAGCTTTGCAGCCAATTTAAGGGCTCATTTATTTCCCTGACAGCAAGATATATATGCTGCCTGACATAGTGGATGTTTGGGGCCAAATCCACCACTTTGTTGCTTGTGTGTCTCGTGGGAAGCAAATAGTAGCAATTTTTCAGCATAGGCATACCGGCACAAGGTGTTTAGCAAATAAATGAGCATAAGATGACCTGTGGTGTCCTGAAATTACTAAAATTCATGAATAATAAAATGATGTATAGATTGTTAGCAGAGGGCTATAGCAAAGGCTAATTTGCAGTCACTGAAGCTTCACAGGATAATTTGTAACTTTTGAAAATTTAATGACTTCATCAGTTTTTACCTATTTTTATTACCAATATAATTGTCTGAAAGCTACCTTCAGGAAAGATCTTCTGTCTAGATAAAATCACAGTCACCTATATCATCACATGATGAGTACTTAACTGACTTTATCTGAAGAACATTTCTTTCTTTCAACCCTACATTATGGCAACTACCAAAAATGTGTCTTTATCCTGTGAAGACATATTTCTTAATTTGTTAAATATTGTTAACATATGAAACAATTATAATAAAATGCTCAGCTGAGTAATGCAAAGGGAAGAGGAATTTGAAAAAAAGGAGGAAGCTACAGTTCAATGGAAATAAGTGAAAGCACTCTAAAACAAGATCAAAGAAATCAGAAGGAAAATTAAAATGCTCAGTAAATAATATCATGCAAATTCTGTCACATTTAGTTAAGGCTTGGAAAAGAAAAGAAGGGACCCATGAGTTCAGGTCCTCAATCACATTTAATTTTATTTATTTAGATTAGTCACCAACACATGCATACTGAAATAACCAAGAAAAGAGGGTCTGAAACCACAGTTTTCCTCCCCTTCACTTGAATGGCTGATCACTTAATACAGTTATTTTTTTCTCCCAGTTTCAAAGGTTTTGAGTTCTTTTCAATATATGACATCTTCACGCTTGCTGTCTCCTACATACACTGCAGTCAGAGACAGTTTTGCATTATCTTGGGTGGTACTACAGGAAAATCGGATGCAAGGCAATAATCAGGCATTGTTCAAACTCTGGAGAGTCTGGCTGTGTTCAGCACTGCAGGAGTGCTTTGAATCCTGCAACTCATCACTTGTTTTTCAAATGGTGTCACTGTTTTAGTGTATCTGAATGCTCTGTTTTACCTGTCTCATGTATTTCCTTTACAGATTTAGAAAAAAAACCCACAATCTTTGCTACACTTCTATATGTCCCCCTTTCTACACATTGATGCCCACCCCTCAGCTATATGAAGATAACTGTAGGTTGATTGCCTCTCACCTAATATCATATTTTTGAGGAAGAAAAGATCCTACCATTGCTACTACAACTACAATTGAAGAAATAGTCCCACGCTAGGATCTAATGGGGAATAACATCTTTTAGTTCCAAATGTAAGTATCAGAAGAATGGTCTGTCTGCAGTAATATACATTTCTATCAGGAAAGATTTCCGCCATGGTCTAGAAAAGTAAAAGTAGAAAATGGAAGCACCCTCTCTCTAATCTCTGCTTTCTTTAAAACACATTTTTAATTAAGGAAGATGAATTTTGAAACCATTTAAAAAGAAAAGCTAATTAACATCATTCTGTCAATGCAGAGAAATAGTGACATTTCGGAGATACTTGAGGAGTACTTTAAGGGGATATTTACAATGAGAATATTAGAGAAAGAGAAAGTACAAATGAAATACAGCAGTATCTGGAAAATACAATTTAAAGAAAAAATATTCAAAGGAGGAAAGGAAAAGATAAAATAAATGAAATGAGCAGCTAGTCTGCTTATTTTACACTTCTAATTGCTTTTTAACCTTTACAATACATCTGAAGGAAAAAAAAATGTAAAATTTATACAGTCTTCTTTGGGTTTATTTTTTTAAAGTAGTTATTCTCTGACAATGCAGAACAAATTTACCTTCCTAAAATGTTCTCTAGTGATGATTGAAAATTTATGACTTAATAAGTACCATTCTGTGGAATATTTATATTGCTCTTCAAGTTGTATTTTTGAGTAAAAAGGGGAAGAAAATCATTCATTTGCAGCAATTAGTTTCTCTAGATAACGGACTTCCTGGATGAAACTTCACATAGGTAATCACAGTGACCTTGCTCTTTACAAAAGTTCTTCATAATGTTTATTGTAATCAGACCATATGGACCATCTAATTAGTCCCAGAGCTTCAGAGTTGGTGTTTAAAACACAGTAAGTGGGAATTGTTCCTTAAAAAGGTCAACACAAATGGGATATCTGGGGGCTTTTTGTCTTTGCTTTTTTCCCCTTTTCAGTCAATAAGATGTATCCTTCTGAGGTTTCTTGGGCAGTGTCTAGAAGAATGGATGAATGAATAAATAAATACAGACAGACAGACAGACAGACTAGAGATCCTGATCATGCCACCTTTACTAGTCTGCTATCAAACCCCTTCCCCCTCACCTCCATTTCATCTTACCCTGATAATGCTTCCCCAGGAAATAAAGTTGTCTGAGCTGAAGGTAGTAGAAAAATGAAGCAGAAGTTTAACAGGTTTTTTTCCTTGCTCTATTTTCCACTTTTTTTGTCTACATTTTTTTTTTTGTTCTTTTATGCTATGAATAGGCAGAATGAGTGTTATATCCTTTTTTATCAATAAAATCATTAATAATTACATATAGCATTCTAACTATTTGATAAGTTAAAAGTATCTGTGAATGCTCCAGAAAAGATTGGCCTCTTGCAGACCCTGTAAGCCTGTCAGAGTGATATCAGGAAAAGACAGTACACCTGAAATGCCTGCAAGCTTGAACATACCATTGACACACTGTGCTGGTTCTGCCTGTTTGACATCCAGAAGGCTGAAACTCAGGTCTCTGGAAATTACCTTTTCAGATCATACTAAACTATAACATTGCTATACTTCTCTGTTTGGATCAAGTTTTTTCAGAATTTGGAAGGCTGTTGGATAACTACATTCACTCTGAAATTGTGTGGCAAAGTTTATATTCTCTATAGGTAGAGAAACAGAAATTAATATTATCTACCAGGATGAAGGATAGACTCTGGCAGCACTGAGATTGTAGAATAAAGACATTTTTTTTTTTTAGCATAACACCATGTGAAGTTCACTTACTCATTCAGTCTCTTTATCAAGGTCTAAAATGAAATAATCATCTTACTCTTGAAGGAGAATGTAGCACAGACTCAACTTAAGTGATACATCTGTGATCTAAACCTTTCAATCCATTTAATCAGTCACTGAATTTAACTTGATACCCTGACCTAGGAGTGTGTTTTTTCTATTGGGGACCATGATATGTGTCTCCACCAGAATTTTACCAAAAGTTACCTCTATACAGGTTGCCCTTAATTGCTTTCTTTGCAATAAGCAGACTTTGCACTAACACAGCTCTTTGCACTACAGCAACAGCGTACATGCCAGCACCACAGCTATCCAAAGAGAAATACGCTGTGTCTGCCCAATAACCTTCAGGTAGGGAGATGTGTGAACCTCACCAAACAGATGCATTAGACCTATTAATTCTATGGTCTGATAATTCTAATAGCCAGCATTCAAGCAAGCGGATTTAATGAGCTTAGTGCAGTAAGAGCAATTTTGGCTATTTTCACATATTTGAGTGCTTTATTTCCTTGTTTCACCATTTCAGTAAATCTCATTAAAACTACACAGACTCAGTTGACTTTTTCAGATAGCCACTTTTTACAGAACTATAGGAAATAAGTGAAATTTGTGAAGTATTCTGAGAACTGCTTGACACTGCCCCTGAACTGAAACTTCTTTCATTTTTATGTGTCCGAATAGGTCTCACTGGATCAGGCACTCAATTACATCGTTGTTATGCTTAAGGTCATTATATATGTGCTTTATACACAAGTTAATTTAGGAAGTCTTTCCTTTTACCTGATTTTTTTTTAAGCAGAAAGTAACTGAAAATGCTGTTTCTTGAATATCTGAATGCTAGTGGGTTTTTTTTCTGGTCACTTAAGAATCTGACAACTAAATGCTAAAGCTATAAATGTTAAGAATAGAGGAAGGAAGTCTGATTAAATTTTGCAGATGAAATCTTCCAGGATAACTATAAATCCTTGGATAAAGTAATTTTAATAAACCTGTGTTGGTTTTGGCTGGGATAGAGTTCATTTTCTTCATAGTAGCTGGCGCAGTGCTGTGTTTTGGATTAGAAGAATGTTGATAACACCCTGATGTTTTAGTTGTTGCTAAGTAGTGCCTAGACTTGTCAAGGGCTTTTTAAGCTTCCCATGCTCTGCCAGGTGTGCAAGAAGCTGGGAGAGAGCACAGCCAGGACAGCTGGCCCAAACTGGCCAAAAGGCTATCCCATAGCTTATGACGTCATGCTCAAGGAGGGGTTTGGCCAGAGAAGTGTGATAGCTGCTTGGGACGAGCTGGACGTCAGTCAGCGGGTGGTGAGCAATTGCATTGTGCATCACACATCACTTGGTTTGTATACTCTGTATATTCTATGATTATTATTACATTTTTTTCTCTACTGTTTTATTAAACTGTCTTAAATGAGTTTTATTTTTTTTTCCTCATTCTCTTCCCCATCCCACTGTGGGGGGTAGGAGGGTGAGTGAATGGCTGTGTGGTATTCAGCTGCTGGGTTAAGCCACAACAAAGCTGAACTAAATTGTATAGGTGAAACAGGTGTTTTAAGAAGGTAGCATTTTGTACAAGCTTCCACACATACTGTCTGTTCAAATCAAACAAAACACCTCTTATGTACTATGATACAACTATCTCTGAGTGAAAACCTTTATCTGAGGAAGTCTGAGGATTATGCAACAGAAGAGTTGCATGGATGCCGTAGTTTAATGATTCAATGCAACAAAAAGCTGTATAGACAAATACCAAGCCTTTCATCTTCTCATACTATAGACAGATTCACAAATTAAAAGAAAAGCAGTTATAGATTTTAAATTTTTCAAGAGATCCTTTTCAAAAAAAATTGTTTTATATTTTGATCCTCCATCCATGACAAAAAAATTCCACTAATGTCTGCGACTGACATAAGATACTGAATTGTTCTGCCAGGAAAGAGAAATACTGTCCAGCTGGTCGTACCTATACTGGTGAATCTGCCAGCATTTCCTGTATATGGGATCTGAAGACGTATCTGCCCATCTTCTGATTTCAGTCTCAATCTGTGAGATCCAACAGCAACATTGCTGGAAAGCCAGGTACATGGGTTTGAAGAAATGGTGGTGCCATAACAGTCATTGCTATTATACATGGCCAAAGATAAGTCTGGGGTGCTTGGGGAAAGGGAAAAAGACTGTTCCCTACTTATTCTACTTGGAGAATGGCAATAGCGATAGATACACGGAAAACATTCTAGGAAAAAGTTATTTATAGGAAAAAGTTATTTTTCTTTTCCTTTTACCTTGCTTTTTCAAACATTACATCAGCTCCAAGTTTACTCTGTATTACAGCCATTTGTTTTTTGTTTTAGTGATAATCTTGGTGTATGACTACACCATAGACATTGAAAACACAGCATTAATATTGCAGAATAATGTTTTGTAAATTAACTGTTACGACACAGCCACGACAGTTGCCTTAAGCTGCAGATCTTCCCAAGAATCAAAGTAGATATTTAGATGATTAATCCAAGCTAAACGCCATGTTACTCTGTGTAACATCCTACTACTACCACAGTGTGGTGACTACAAAAGGTAAGCAAGGCATACTTCATTAGTCACTGGGTTTGAATGGATAAAAGACTGTCAGGCAGATTACACTAAAATCAATAATACTTCTGGTAATTTTTCAGGACTATGTGAGCAATCCCTTGGATTTAAAAAAAAACCCAAACAAAAAACCACCAAAACCCCCCTGTTGATAGATTGTGTTGTAATAAAACAGTAATTAAATATCTATACTTCAATAATTTGGGGGACCCTACCCTTATACAGGATTTTCTTATTTAAAACAAATAAACTGTTTGCCATTACATTATTGAAATGCAATTTCACGCTCCTGCTACAGAACTTTGTATTCTGAGTTACTCCTAATGGTGACTGCAAATAGTCTTTTAATGCATCTTTGGCTACATGCTTCTATCTGCAGCAATTAATGGTCACAAACCCCAGATAATTGTGCAAAAAGTGTTTGTACCAACACGGCAGGCATGGGCAGCTTTTGCCAGAACTGGAAGCTCTACTGGGAAGTCACAGTAGCTATTGTGCTTCAGGATTACAGGTTTATATTTTGAATAGCGCAATACATCTTTTGGCTCCATTCATGGACTGCAGTTCATTGTACTATGTAGTCTGTATAAGAGCTTTGAATCAAACAGACCAAGAAATAAGGAGAGGTGACTAAAGAGAAAGACACAGTTTTTAATTAAAATGAGAGGCAGCCAGTTTGGCACCATTACATGTTGCAGTAAGAACCACGGTGAGAATCAGTCTATTTTTGTTCTGATGCTGACTGACTCCTCCTATGATCTCAGCCAAATTAATTAGGGCCTAATTCTGTCAATTTTAGTCACAGTGATTAATTCTTTACTCAGTGAGTAATCCCATATATATAAGAAAGTTGGGAAGTACACTGAATCCTTCATGAATAGCAGGAGGCTGAAGCCACTCAAAAATTGATCCCTTTCATTATGGATGTATCTCACTGACTTCCCTCTAGCCACCAGAAAAGCTCTGTGTACAGAACTGCAGTGGTAGTTGAAAGAACCAGTTATTTTTTTGCTGTGTAGTTTCAACATTTGCTACATCTGTCCAATATTGCTAATATTGTCCTTGGACTTAAGATATTTGGAAATTATATCATCCTACAGGTTACATGACTACAGAGCATAATTTCAGTCAGGGAGTTGCCAAATCTGGTAGCCTGATAAAGGCAAGGCTACTGCAGCAGCCCCTTGCCTCTGTATGGGCAGGTATTCCCTGTAGGCACATGCACATAAAGCACAGATATACACCATATTATAGTCACAGCTGGCCACACAGATCAACACAGATGGAAACATTCATCACTTACACAGACACAAATAGCACCAAAAGCATCATCCTGTTCCCCTCTCTGGGGGAATGTGTGTGGTGTGTGTGTGTACATATATATAACTGTATCTATGTATACACATACATATGTACCTAGTGGATCCCTCCAGCAGCTGAGCTCACCCAGTCTGCCCTTGGATCCCAGTCTTTCCAGCTGTTAGCACCTGGACATACAAGCCCCAAAGCCACAGTCCTATTCCAGTTGCTGGTACAGACTATTTGACATACACACACAAAGACACACATGCAAGCAGAAATCCCAATCAACTCCCAGCCCCCATGGTCCCTCCAGCAGCTCTCTGGGAATTTCCTGGTCCCTCTTGTTGGCTAGCTTCTGCTGTGGTCTCACCCTTAGAGACACACACTCACCTGTCTCCCAGGTCACTTCACCCATTCACCTGGCTTTTCTGGATTGATCTTTGCTAGCAGTCACTCACACACGCACATAGTTGCCCTAGTGGTTGGTATCATGGATGCACACAGGCCTCTGACCCCTGGTCTGACTCAAGTTGCTGGCACTCAGACTCCCAACACACACGTGCACACAAAATGGAGATCTCCTCACCCAGGAAAGAATTAGAAGGGAATTTAACAAGAAGATGAGAAGACTTCATTGATCAGGGGCAGGACATGGCTGAAAACTGTACAGAACAGCAAAAAAAATTACATTAAAATGGCCATTTTTATCCATTACCAGTCTATTTTCCCATACTTGTTCCTGCCCAAATCACCTACATCTATCTCTCTATCCCTTTCCCTGCCTTTGGGTCATCCTCTAAACATCCCACAATAAGTCTTGTGCAATCCCAAATGCTCTTCCCCTGCATCCCATAATGTATTGTGAATCCCCTAGGTAGTGACCCCTCTCACTCTGTAAAATGATGGGAGAGCTGTTCCCTTTGACTGTGGGGATGAGGTTCTCTGGATCAGCCCTAGGAGGGTCCTGGACAAATTGTCCCTTCCTCTGAGTCTTTAACTTGGGTTCCTGGGCTTCTGTGCTCCTCTGAGCTTGTGGACCTGTGATGGGCTGATGGCTACTATGACGGGTCTGGGAGCAACCCAGCAGGGTATTATTCAGGTTCCCCATCCTGCTTCTGTTCCTCTAGTCTCCCTTGTGTGCACGGAGATGAGTTTTTTAGCAGACAACCTAAAAATTGTTTCTTAAATGTCATGTTCTTCACTACATAGCTGTGGCACCCATTCTTTAACATTTAGAAAGTACAGACTGAAAAGGCTGTGGGGGGAAAAAAAAAAAAGAAACAAACAAGACAAAAAGATAGAAATGGCATAAGTAGGTGAGGAATGCATACTGTAAGTGTAACCAAGGAACCTTGAAAAGTATGGTTCACAAGTTAGGGTAGGCTTGGCCAACTCAAACTTTTGTATTTAGCATTTATATAGTCGATAACATCGATTGACATTGACCTTGGGAGCAAAATGGGGCAATATTTTCACTTGGGTGGACTGTTATTGGAGAGTTTCTCTAGTGTATTAGGCACAAACATGCATTCCATCAACATCAAGTACATGCTATCTTTTTCATCAATTTTCTTTTATTTTGTGCTAACATTGTTACTGTGGTCAGTACAAGGAAATAAAAATTACTTTGCCTAAGTGTTAACTTCATCTCTGGCATAATACTATTGAAATCAACTACTTTGCTCTATTTTTTTCTTTGCAGGAAGCACTGGCTGATGAAGGGAAGAAAGAAGGACATACCTAACTGGAGCAGTTTTCCATGTTTTACTCAAACTGGGTTCACTAACTCCATTCTGTCCTGCATGTGGACATGTGCAAATTACCGTATTCATATAGTTTGTGTTTACATATTTACCAGTAGCATTTCAGGAAGGCACCACTCAAAAAGAAAATAAAACCAGGTTACTATACAATAAAACATTTGTATATCTTGATGTGAAAAGAAAAAGAAAAAAAAAAGTAAAAAAAAAAAAAAGAAACCATGAGGAAGAGATATTATGGTCCTAAAAAATGCCTATACCTTTCCAATATATGGTATTGAATCTAACAGGGAGAAAGTCAACATATGTGAAGTAATGGTAATAAATTTGTAGAGATTACATTAATGTTCCAATTTATTTTTCATACTTTGGAGATGTCCACAGGCATCACGAAATAGTCCTTTCATTGTGTGTAGATTTATGCCTTGAAGCTGTCTGCCTCACAACTGCAAAATAGAATGGTATTCTTTATCTTGATCAGAATGAGCTTTATACTCATGGGAATGTTGTCAGCATGGGCTCTTTTTCTGATTTTAAGACTGATAACTGACCATTTATTTTCTGCAGCAGCTTCAATATCTCCACAAAAGTAATTATATGCCTTTACATCTCCAAGAAAACTCTATTACAGATTTTTCCTTAGTGAAGTTAACTCAGAAACAATAAAAATTAGAAACACTAGCAAACTTAAGGGTCCCATAGTGAATATAGGCTATCAGAATTTGAAAACATATTCAGGTAGGTTTTAACATATTGGATGTTGGATAAGAAGAATTTGGGGTGAGGGGAGACAAAAACCATGCAATCCATAGATATCTGTGAGGGATAGAGTAAGGTGTGGGACAGCTAGCAAACTAGCTATATGGAAATTATAAACAATGCAAATTAAAAATGAAATTATAAACCTTACATGAAAAAAAAAAAATTTGCAATACCGTTGTATACCTCTCTCCTTCGGGGAGGTATTGCTTTATTTTTAACCTACATTAGCAAGGATTCTTTTTGCCTCTTCTGAAGAACTTTCACATTTCCCATTTTTTCCTTATGTCTCTCATAGTTGCTTTATGTTCACAATATGTCTACTAATGATCAGATCGGTTTGATATTACCTGTCCCAAAGCCAGATACAAGAGGCATTGTGGTCCTGATATCTTTTTCAGGCTGTCACAGTATCTCAAGCATACTAGAGTTCTGTGGTCTGTGGCTTTGTTACGATGATATATCTTGCTCCTGCATTCTTTCATAAACACTAAGGAGAAAAGCAGAAAATAAAAATAAAAGAATAGTCACTTGAAAATTTCCTTTCATATCAAGGAAATAGAATTTTTTGACAAACATCTTTTCCACAACCAAAGCTACCTTTATTAACCCTCTCCTTAAAACACTTGCCTCCCAGTCTTTGTACTTTGAGTAGTGCTTCTCAAAGTTCTTTCTTCTTTTAATCTGTCATGTCTTCAAGAACCCTTTCTAATCTTTTTCCTGTCCTTGGTCGACCTCTCTTTACTTTATTCCTGCTCTCCCTTTATTTCTCTCAATTTACTACTCACAAGCATATCTCTGGAGGGGAAAAAAAAAAAAAGTCATCTTGCTGTTGCTATTGCCATTGCCACCATATAAGAGAATGAAAGCAATAAAGTGTTAATGTTTTTTCTTCACTTTCCCTACTACTCTTCTTCATATTATTAGGTTTTAATAGATTCTACCACTATCTATTCAAGGAATACAGGGAATAGTGTTTTTCTTTTCTAATTCAGAAAATATGGACAAAAACTCCCAATAAAAGAGCTTAGTAAGAGCCTGATAGGATTCAGATTAAGTCCTTGCTTCCAGATTTGAAATGGGTTCCCAGATATTGGGACTTCTTATTTGCTTAGGCTATGTCCCAAAGACAAGAGGTTATGCTAATGTACACTCTCCCCCATCTTCCACATCCTTGTAAATCCTGACAGGAACTGCAGTGATTTTCAGTTTTTGGGTTCTCACTCCCTAATCATCTCAAACATAGCAAAAGCTTCTCAAGCAGAGAGATGGGCTCCATCAATGAATTATCAGCAAAGGCTCCCAGACCCCCCAAATTCTGGACTCACCCCAAGCCAGGAGTTCCTGGATGTTACAGAACTAGGATCTCTCCCAACTATCTGTATTTTAGTGGTAATAAAACAGTTTGTCTCAATTTTTCAGCCATTAGGGTAGGAAAATATCTGTGGAGATATTAAAAAAAAAATATCTGTTTACATGTGTCTGTAACCATATGGTACTAATCCTTCCTTATACCAGACTTTTCACATCTGTGCTTTAGGAAACTGATTGAAATAGTGCGTTGTGATTTAGCTGCCAAGAGATTTTTGAAGGTGGCTATATGATTTGGGAGCATAGAAATACCAGAGAAAAACGTTCATATTTATGTAATGAAGAAGCTGTGAAAGACTTCAGCTTCTAAAATACACAGGGTTTTTGAAAATTCCCATTAAAGACAGACATTAAAAGAAGGGGAGGAGGGTTTAATGTCTTGTTAAAACAAGCCTGGGTAAAATTGAAAATCTACTCAAAGAGAGACACAAAGAAAGAAGAGAGATGTTTCAGCTGATAATAACTAATTCCACTGCAATCACTGACATTCTAAGAGTAAAAGGCATTTGTTTTAAAAACTCTTTCCACTTCTCCTTTTTCTGTCAGTCTGTTCATTAAAGTCTACACATTTCTCTTTTCTATACCAAACAATGTGAGGCTCTGCAGCATCAGTCCAAGCATTGATTCTTTAGACAAAAAGCATCTTGTTGGCATCACTCTGTGCATGCACAGAGCCCTGCAGAATTTGGGCACAGTCCTAATCCAGGCTGCAGAATGCTCCCACAAACTTGGTAAAAAGTGCCGGCATGCTGTGAAAAGCTGTAACTACAAACTGCAAAGAGTTAATCTGGCAAACAAGCTCTTGGTGCTAGTACTTGACTTAGGGTGGACATACATTCATAGAACTATAAACATATTCCTCATCATAAGGATTTCAGTTACCTGTAGGATTTCTGACAAAAGCAAAGAATTAAAAAACCTCCTCAACGGAATTAATTTTTGCTAACTCTGCATATGTGTATGGCAAATGCCAAATAATTTAGCCTTTGGAGCTGCTGGAGAAAAATAGGCACATTTAATATGTGATTTATTACACCCTGAAGTAGACATCCAAGTTGACTCTTCCCAGGCAATGTTCTCTTCAACTGCTGCAACAGAGCATGTTACAGATCCTAAAGCTCGGTGAGATAAATCCTTCTGTCTAATTCCACTCTTGGACAAATGGAAGGACGTGGAAAGGAATGTAAATATTTGCTCAAATCACTACAAACAGCCATTGTTCATTAATACATACATAAAACTTCTTTTATCCCCCAAGTATCACTAAAGAAGTGCTACTTAAATTAACTCTGAGCATACTGTAGCAAGAAGATCCAAGCGAATGGATTTTTTTCTATAATTCTGCAAAAATGGATATCCTCTATTGATTACTTACCTTAATAGAAGTAAGATTACTAAAGTAGAATACTGCAACACTACTTCTTTTGAATTAAGTATCTTTGGAACACTATATAATTTATTCCTCATAAATGTTCTGTAGTTCCTCATTGTGATCAACATAGAATCATAGAATCATAGAATTTTTTGGGTTGGAAGGGACCCCTAGAGGTCATCTAGTCCAACCCCCCTGCAGTGAGCAGGGACACCGCCAACTAGATCAGGTTGCTCAGAGCCCCATCCAACCTGGCCTTGAATGTTCCCAGGGATGGGGACTCCACTACCTCTCTGGGCAACCTGTTCCAGTGTTTTACCACCCTCGTTGTAAAGAATTTCCTCCTTATATCCAGTCTAAACCTACCCTGCTTCAGTTTAAAACCATTACCCCTTGTCCTGTCACAGCTGGCCCTACTAAAAAGATTGTCCCCATCTTTCCCGTAGGCTCCCTTTAAGTACTGAAAGGCCGCAATCAGGTCTCCCCTCAGCCTTCTCTTCTCCAGGCTGAACAAGCCCAACTCTCTCAGCCTGTCCTCATAGGAGAGGTGCTCCAGCCCTCGGATCATTTTGTAGCCCTCCTCTGGACCCGCTCCATGTCCTTCTTGTGCTGAGGGCTCCAGAGCTGGATGCAGTACTCCAGGTGAGGTCTCCCCAGAGCAGAGTAGAGGGGCAGAATCACCTCCCTCGACCTGCTGGCCATGCTTCTCTTGATGCAGCAGAGTATGGTTGGCCCTCTGAGCTGCCATCGCACATTGCTGGCTCGTGTCCAGCTTTTCATCCACCAGCACGCCCAAGTCCCTCTCGGCAGGGCTGCTCTCGATCCTTTCTTCCCCCAGCCTGTACTGATACTGGGGGTTACCCCGACCCAGGTGCAGGACCTTGCACTTGGCCTTGTTGAACCTTATGAGGTACACACAGGCCCACCTCTCCAGCGTGTCCAGGTCTCTCTGGATGACGTCCTGTCCTTCTGGTGTGTCAACCGCACCACTCAGTTTGGTGTCATCTGCAAACTTGCTGAGGGTGCATTCGATCTCGCTGTCTAAGTCATTGTTGAATATATTAAACAGCACCGGTCCCAGTACGGACCCCTGAGGGACACCACTCGTCACCGGTCTCCATCCGGACATCGAGCCATTGACCACTACCCTCTGGATGCGGCCATCCAGCCAGTTCCTTATCCACCAAACAGTCCACCGATCAAATCCATAGCTCTCCAATTTAGAGAGAAGGATGTTGTGGGGGACCGTGTCAAAGGCTTTGCAGAAGTCCAGATAGATGACATCCATTGGTTTTCCCTTGTCCACTGATGCTGTCACACCATCACAGAAAGACACTAGATTCGTCAGGCAGGACTTGCCCTTGGTGAAGCCAATATCTCATAATATTCTGAAACTGTAGTGTCTGTAGTCAATATAAAAATAGAGAAGCATGTTTAGACACATAGATGAATGAAAGCCAGAAAACAGTGTAACACATTTAAACCAAGCTTGTTAATACACTTTAGAGAGTAATTCATACTACACACCATAGGAGTAGCAGAGGCCCAGTGGCTGTGCAGCCCTGACATATGGACTGTGGTTTCATCCATCCCTGGATGCATTTTTTACAGATTTCACTGGGGTTTTTAGATCTTACATGCTAGTATTTAGTAAGAAGAGATACTTCTAAATAGCAAAACTCCCAATGCACAGATGGTATTAGAAAAAAATTAATATTTTAAGTAATGCACTGGTCCTAAAACTAAAAGAGTAAAAAAAAAAAATCTGAAAAGTTTTATTGCTTTATTTTCCTATTGCTTTTATGTTGTGGGAAACATGTATTCCAAAGTAATTAGAAAAAGGCAAAATTTCAAAACCGTTATGAAATATGCTGGAAAATAGACCAAAGCAAATATAAAAGAAACCTGAATATTCTAAAAATAAATGCTCTGAAACAACAGCAAATAATGCTAATAGATAAAAACACCAGGTATACATTTGTCAAAGGAGGGTATATGAATAGGAGGAAAAATCTCACATTTTCATTAATCTGCCTCTTTTGTATTTTACTTTCTTTCTGTTTCTTCATGGTTTTTTTTTACACAGAATGCTGTGGGACAGTATGCAACTGTTCTCATAAACTAGATTTTTGCTGATTTGCTGCTGGATATTGTGTACTGTGTGGATTGCAGTCATTACGTTTCCATGCTAATATCTTACCTATAAAAATTCTGTTACTTTTAAAATAAATAGAATAAAACAGATAATAGCCTGTATTTCATCAAGCATATTTAATATGGTTATATACAAGATCTGCTGAATTGGAACAAAAGTAAACCTGCTAGTACATACTTCATATACACAAGTATCCTGTTTAATGCAGGCATATGCAATTGCATACAATTAAATCCACTCTTAGAGAAGAAAATTGGGAGAGGTTGTAAAATCAGCATGCTTTGCTGCAAGAATATGTTTTGCAAGCGCTGGAATAGAGCTGTGGCACATCTGGAAGAAGGTGCAGCATATACTTTCACCATGGTCGGTTGTCTTGTTGCCCTGTTGCATCCCTTTAGAAATGGTTAACTGCAGAAGATAGTAAACAATCACCTCTGCATGAACAGGAATATAGTTTTGGAAAGTATATGTTCTCATTCCTTTCAGATCTTGGTTGTTCATTTTTATCATGTATGCCCCTTTCTTGGTCCCTAAATAGTCAGAAAAAGCCTGAAGATACTTGGGTGCATTTTGGTTTCATACTGGAGAATATACAGAGTCTAATTCTCACAGCTGGGTGATACAGCTGCAAGGAGACTAACAGAGGAGGAAGGAACTGATCAGGCATTCAGAACTTGTTATCTGCCTCACTAGCATCTTTAGAGGCCTTATCTGAGCACACTGAAGTAATAGCAATTCCAAAGCTCACACTGTCATTACATTGGTCAGCTGCTATTAAGCTTTCCAGCATCTGTTATCTACTAGTGGATGGGGTGTTCATGAGACTTGGTGAGAGCATATTCTTGTCCTTGCTCAGCTCAGCTTTAAGTATGCAGTTTGTCCACTCAAAATGAGATCAAGTTCTAGAATTTAGTGTTGGAGGCTTTTGAAATTGCCTTTCATATAAACTAAAGTATACTGTTCCAGGACAAAGTGATGCTGAGAATCTCAGCTATTATGCACTGGGTGTCTGCTTTCTTGAACAACTATAGAAATTTTATAACCTTCTGTCAGATCTGTCATTGGAATAATTAAGAATTCCCATTCAGAAATATTTGCTTGTCTTTAGTGGCTGGAGCACATTAGCTTCAAAGTCACCAGTTCTCTCCCATCCAGTTCTGTATTAGGTACTCTCTGTTCTGATTTTGGAAATGGACTAGAAATAAGGAAGTTAAAAAAATGAAACTCTGTTATGATTGCATTATTTACTACAGAAATATATTAGAATTTTGATTTTTTTTCTCATGTATGAGAAAAACTGTTGAGTCTGCTTCATTCAGCCCTTAGAGACCAATGGACAAGTTCTAGGGTGTTTCAGGCATTTTAACCACTAAATAGAACGTTAGACTCATCTGCATCACACACCAGCCCCACAAAGCACCAAATCTACAAGTCATTGTTACACTTCAAGTAACAGAGAGGCCTTCATGGAGCCATTAGACTCTAATTAGGAGTAAGTAATAAATGATGCAGAACCAGGGAATTCTCATATATACTAAACCCCTAAAAAAATAATGGGATGTCACAAAAAATAGTGTCTAAAACTGAAGAAAAATAGATGCAGTGATACAGGAAAAAACAATGACTTTCAGGAAGAACTTTTGTCTGGTTTTAGTTCAAAGAAAAGAAAGAATAAACTTATGTTAGATGAAATGACACAAGAACAAAGAAATATCTCAGCGAGAAAAGAAGTAACAAAGAAAATAGGTCAGTTAATAAATGAAGGAGCTGAAATTAATGCTGAATAAAAAAAAATGGCCTGGATGCTGATCCTTTTTTCCTTAAATAATCTGTCTTCAGCAGGAAAATTAAAAAAAGAAATGTTTATATGATTAGGAATACCATGAAGATTTATTACAATGAAGACTGGAGATATGAGCATAGGCACCACTTGGGAAAATTAGCATATAAGCATCAATCTATCTGAAAAGAATCATGGACCAGACTTCTGAAAGAACCCACTACTTAGAGTTCCCATTTCGGTGCCTGGACATTTAACAGACTATGACCTTATCAAAGCAGTTATGTGAATAACCAAGTATCTCAATGTTTACTTGTGCCGCAATGAGATCAACTGCCTCAGATGACTGAACTCCTCTGAAAAGATGAACACTTTATGTAGGTGAAAAAAAATGCGACTTAGTTATCTTTGAAAATCTGTCTTTTGGTGGATAATTTAAAGATTATAAATTGTGAATGAATAACCTTGTCAATTTTAAAACTACATGATGAAGAGACAATTATAAATGGATTTAAAATTTAACAAAATATTTGTTTAAATGCTACAGTTGAATGCCTTGATTCTCTCTCTCATATGTGACCAGAAAGTTTTGAAAAAAAATTAAGTTTTTATAACAGGGATGTTCAACAGTATGCTGACAGCTATCCTAATGTTTTGAATGCCACTGACAACTTAAGAAGCAAAGTCAAGAGTTGCAATGAAAGATGAAAATATCTAAGCAGCTTGAGAAAGCCTAATAGCACTTGTTATCTCTGAAATTATAGAGCCAATGACAGCATTGCATGTCCACGTCTGTTCAATGCATGTATTCAGGAACATAGTTTCTGAAATTCATCCTTTCATTCATTCTCTTAATGCTATAGTCAGTCCTTAAATCTACATAACCACCATGCAAGTATGTATATTTATACACACATGCACATATATATGCACATACATAAGCATTTTCAGTTTATCTTCTACTCCTACCTATTGACAAACACCAGTTTACAAATATTGTTGTTCTTGAGAAAGGGTAACAGAATGGATCCCTCAGATGTTAGGTTTGATGTTGACTTTCAAACATTTGAAATTATGAATCTTGGTGTTTCTCTAAATGGCTGAAAGTTCATAGCCAAATGGCTCCAGTGTCCAGGAAACACCCTCAGAGGATTTATTAGCACAGACCTGTACAGCTCTAACATGGCAGAGCCATTTCCTTTCTGGTGTTTGCTGTTATCAAGCTAAAACAAAACATAGACAGAACAAATGCATAACTGTCTGAGCCCACTTACATAATACAGTCAGGTACCTCTGGAGGGCTTGTATCTGCAGACCTGAGAAAAACTGTGCTATGTCCTCAACTACTGGGAACAATGAGGTAGTAAACAAAACTGCCACTCAATACATAATTTAGGCTTATTTAATTAATTTCTGAATCCCTTGTTATCGGAGGAAAATGAAGGCAAAATGGAAAGAATTCATAGAATACTGAAAAAGTTTTCAGAAGGCTGGATGGATTGGTTCCTGAAAGGAGATTAAATAACTGCAGTAAAACTTAGTATGTATGCAATTAGTTAATTAAAGAAAAAATGTGAGGGCACAGTTACAATATTAAGATGTTTTTATACCACTAACACAGAAAAATTAAAAATAATATTCCATAGTAAAAAAGAGTATGTCTTAAAGAAATATAGTGGAATTAGGAAAAGGAAAAAAAATAAGAGGAATTTTAAGGAAATCTTCTGTTGCAATAAAGTCTATTAACCAGTGGAATGTTTTTTAATGATAAAACTTCCCTTACCTGCTAATACCATGTAGACAAAGAAACCGAATACTGAATGGAATATATTAAACTAATTTGAGGTCTAGTTCTGCCACACTCAATCATATTGTTGATTTAGTAACAGGCAGATGGACTGGACAAATTTCAAGTACTTTAATAATTGCCACTTTGGCATTTGATTATGAGACTATCTGATGCTGTGTGGCTATTCATATCCTACAAGAACTTGAAGAGCCTTTCTGTTATTTGTCTAGAGTTTTACTTTTTTACCATGAAAATCAAGCTTGTTACAGACAATTTTGAAGAACTTACCAAGACACTGAAATTTCTAAGCAAAGAAAAGGTGATCTGTTCAGTCATCTTAAATGAAAAAAAAAAAAAAAAGATAAAAGAAATTATATTTTAGAGTATTATTAGCAGATACTAAACATAAAGGGAAAGCAAAAAGCTTCTGAGAATGGGGAGACGGAGGTTGGGCAGTCTGTTGCAAAACATATGATCACTTTCAGCTGAAACGATTCTAGTACACCATTTTGATTCATTTTTTCCATGGTATACCTATACTGCAGTAGTAACTTCGGCCATAGACTATTACAATTACAGCATAGAATATTTGAGGTGCACTCAAAATTCACTTGAGAATGACAGCTGGTGCAGAATTCAGCTCCTAAGTGGAGTGAAATATTATATGCATTGCACTTGTTTCTTGTTTACTACTATACACATTTCATAGCCTTCTGCTTCTGAAGTCCCACATGAAGTGACATGTAATTTCTGTATAGACTAATCCTCACCATTTACTGTTATCTCTGAGCAGCTTCCCAACATTCTTCACGATTTCTCCAAAAATAATAATTCTGAGTGAATATTGATGAAAATTTTGTGATGCAAAACTTTTCTGAGATTATCACTGTATACCATTGGGTTTAAATGCTGTATTATGGAATTCATGTTTCACAGAACATGAGTCTAGAGAATGGAAAATAGAAATGAAGCAATGATGCTTACAGCAGAGTTTTATTCTCAACCGTTTTTCCACCTCAAATATTTTTTTCAGGTTAAATAAGACAAAGACCGGAAGCTGATTTTCACAAAATCTCAGAATGATTGAGGTCAGAAGGGACCTCTGAAGGTCACCACCTGGTCCAACACCCCTGCTCAAGCAGAACCACCTAAGCTGGTTGCCCAGGACCATGTCCAGACAGCTTTTGAACATCTCTAAGGATAAAGACTACATAACTTCCATGGGCAGCCTGTTCTAGTGCTCAGTCATCCTCACAGTAAAAAAGTGTTTCCTGATGTTCAGACAGATCCTCCTGTGTTTCAGTTTGTGCCCTTTGCCTCTGATCCTGTCACTGGGCACCGCTGAAAAGAGCCTGGCTCCATTGTCTTTGCAGGCTCCTGTCAGGAATTTAAATACATTAGTAAGATGCACTGAGCCTTTTCTTCGTTAGGCTGAACAGTCCCAGCTCTCTCACCTTTTCCTCATAGGAGAGATGCTCCAGACCCTTAATGATCTTTGTGGTTCTTTGCTGGACTCTCTCCAGTATGTCCATGTCTGGATTTTTTTTTTTTTTCAGAAGTGGTCTCCTTCTGCAAGTAACTTTGTATCTTTGAAAGAGCTCATCTCTACAGTGATACTTATTAAAAAAAGCAAAAATCTAGGTTAACAGAGCTTTTTTAAACAGGGTCTCAACTGGTGCTAAAAGACTACAACACATCTATTTTATTCTATATCATATTTCTTGACCTTTTTTTGGTGGGTTTTTTTTGTTGTTGTTGTTGCTTCTCCCCATGTGTCATCATCGTCATCCCCCCTAGTCTGTACCACTGCAGAAAAAAAGTGTGTGTGTATATACACACACACACACACACACACACTCTTTTTTTTTGTAAAAATCACATCTGTAAACCTATTTAAAATCATGATTTGGTTAATGATATAATGAGTTTTTATTCGGGAAGGTAGTTCAGCAAGGAAGACAGAAAACAAATGAATCTGTGGATTTGTCAGATCACCCAAGAAAGGAGGGGGGATAGTCTGTTGTTCTATTGCTCTTGAAGTATATTGTGGGTTTGACCATTGCAGTCTCAGCTTTCATTTTACTCTGGCAGTACATGATCACTTTATGTCTATGCTTGTTCTCGTGATTGACATTGTCACATGTTCTCTACATTGTTCTTGTCTCAGCTATGAAGCAAACATAATGGACAACGTTTTTCTTGATGTTTGCTTCTAATTTCAGAGAGTAATAGCAACAAATACTAATAAAAACATGATGCCATTATAGATAAAATAAATACTTCTTCCCATGTAACCATTACAGGAAACAAACAAAAAAAACCTCACTGCAAATGCTATACAATTGTTTATAAGGCACAATGAGAAACTGTGCAGTTTAATGTGCCTTTTTAATTACAACCAATCTGCATGTTCTGCAGTGAAACTGCATGGAATTATACTATAAACTAAAATAGCATCACCATGATGGAATACCAGTGAAGATGGAAAGAAGGATTCTTTTTCATTTGTTTATTTTCTTTTTAGCAGAAAATAAATTTTGAACAAAAATACTTCATGACTATAACAATATAGCAGCTTCCCAAGCTTTTAAATGTCTGCTATTTCATACCTGTAAGATAATTACAGTCTTGGACATAAGAACCCATTTTCTCTCATATGTAAATTAATAAAGAGAAAAGAGGAAGTGAAATTATTTTTATTGCATATTTTTACTTCTACTTATATGTTTTACTGCAGTTTGGTTAATATTATTTTTGTTAACCTTTCTGTTATCACCATTATTATTGTAATTTTGGTGCTTTGAAATATATACTTCTTCTTACCACTAGATGGAACTGAAAAACCTTGTAAATTCTCTTTTTTCCTGTTACACAGATTCATACCAATTTCTTCAGGATAAAAGCTTGGAAACAGTCCAGAACTGGCACTTACCAAGTTAGGGAAAGGTATCTGAAGCACAATAATTGTTATTTGGTGTAGCACTACCTTTGTTGCTTGCAAGTCTAACTGCCAAAAAAGGAGATATTTAAAACACATTATAAAAGTTGTACCATCATAGCAGTGAAGCTAAAAACAAACCCAAGGAAAACAAACAAATAAAAAACCCCAACCATTATAGCTGTCCAAACTGTAATAACTTGGACTAGAAATCAATATTGATTGATTTTTCAAGAGATACTTTGGAGACAAACCAAGGCAGAAGTATGCTCACTTTCAATATATCTGACATTTAACTGTAGAAAGGCATGCTAAGAAAATAAAAACTTTTTTTTTTCTTATATTTCTTTTATTCTGTGTATGTGGTGGGTTTATTTCTTTACATATCCTACAGAAACAAACATTTACTCTTCTTCTGAAAAGAGTAAACATGCAAACCTGTAAGTTTCATGATGTATTCAAGTAAAAAAAATACATAATGTAATGTATTGTTGCTTCTGGTTTGAAGATCTATCATCAACTATTCTTTTCCTGAAAGCTTGTTACTGTAGCAGGATGATATCAAGAGAGTGATGTAACAGTCCTGAAGTCAGTTCATCTGCATTTGAATCAGGTGTTAAAGTATTCTCCAGGCCCAGGAAAAAGAATTATTTTTAAAACCTTTTAACTAGCATAATTTGTTTTGTATCCCTCTGTTCATTTGTATTGCTTTAACCTAACCAGGTTATCGCGGTTTTAGACTGAAGTATTACTTCTAATTAGACACACTTCTTTCTCTCTTGACTAGTGGCTGGTCTGCCAACCTTTCTATTAAAATTTTCAAAGAAATATTTTACTTCCGTGTCCTGTGATACAGGATTCTATATGCATATTTTCTATACAAGGCAAAGGTGTAATAAATACATAAGAAATGAAGGTTTTTTAGCATTGTTCTAAAATTTCCAGGAACCTGAGAGCTGGTGCCTTTCAACTTGATGCCTTGGAAGCTCAGTTTTATGAAGATCACTTTAAAGTATTTTAATTACGTTGAGTCATGTTTTCTTTGGTGGTTTTTTTGGTTATTATTGGTTTTTTAATGAGGTTCTTTTAAGAATTTAGAAATCCACATATTAAACACCAAATGATCAATATGCAAGCATTACAGATTATATACATGCACGTTTCCAGTTTGGTCTACCTGTATAATAAAGAAAAGCCAGCAGGGAGTGTCAGTGAATTGTGTGTATCTTCTTGATACTTCTCACATTTATTTCACTGAAAACAGTTAACAGTTGTGGGTTTTTTCCCTTTATCTCTATTGTTATCAGGTTTTCTTATTCAATTCCTTGACCTTTTCCTTGATCTTTCTTTGGCATAACAGTCCCTTTAATTCTCTCTGAAATTCTTTCCTTTCTGCAGCCTCCTGTCTCCCAGAAATACATCACATCCCTGGTGTCAACATCTATACGGAAGGGCAAAATACTGTGATAATTAAGTATTACAGACACAAAACTGTGACATATAATCAACTCTTACCTAGGAAAAAAAAGTATTTTGTTCAACCTCATTTGTATCTTCTTAGTAAACTAGAATGCATGTTAAAGGAAAATGGGTAAAATATTCTTTGTTTACTGTGGAGTTCTGAGGAAGAAGGGTAATAGAGGTAGGTTATAGCTTATGTTTGCACCCTAACACCCTTATAGGTTTCTTTATCTGTACCTTTAAGCTATTAAATGCACAGAAAAGGTTCCTAGCTTCTTTCTTTTTTTTTTTATAAAGCAGTCTGCCTGTTGCCAGCCTTCTGGAGCACCACATGACAGTCTGCTAAAGCCTGTAAAAGAGCTGAAGACAGTTTGCATGTTCTGTGAAATCCCTGAAAAAGATTAAGAAAAGAAAGTAACTTCCCATGGTTTCAGAAAAGATGCAGAAAAAAGTCTGTATGAGAAAGTGTGGTTTCTTTACTAAGTTCATGAATGCCCCGCAGAGTGGGGTAGAGGCAAGAAAGCTCCATGTATTACAGTTCTGAGGTCTTCCTTCCTTTTTCTTTAGGATGACCTCCCAAAAGAGCCTTTGTTAATATAAAATAGATGGGTAAAAAAAAAAACAAAAACAAGCATCCCAAAGGTGAATATGCGACTTCCTCTATAATTTTGTTGAGGGGTTAAGTTACAATAGAACTACCCTCTTTTTCTGCCAAAATGGGCACTGTTCTTCAGGAGTGTCTCTATTAAGCATTGCAGTGACTTTCTGTAGTATTCCATATTTTAGCACTTAAAATACATCCAATTCTAGTACCTTTGTCGTGGTTTAACCCGGCTGGCAACTAAGCACCACGCAGATGCTCGCTCACTCCCCCCTCCCTTAGTGGGACGAGGGAGAGAATCGGGAAGAAAAAAAAAAGGTTAGAGCCATGGGCTGAGATAAAGACAGTTTAATAAGAGAAAATAATAATAATAGTAATAATGAGAATGGTAACAGAATATACAAAACGAATGATGCACAATGCAATTGCTCACCACCCGCCGACTGATGTCCAGCCTGTCCCAAGCCGCGATCACTCCCCAAGCCACGATCACTCTCCCTGCAACCAACCGACCAACTAACTGCCCCCCAAGCATGACGTTATATGGTATGGAATAGCTCTTTGGACAGTTTGGGTTAGCTGTCCTACCTGTGTTCCCTCCCAGCTTGTTATGCACCTGGTCGAGAAGGAGAAGCTCAAAAAGTCCTTGAGTAGTCTGAGCACAACTAAAACCATGTGTTATCAACATTCTTGTAGTACTAAATCCAAAACACAGCACTATGCTAGCTTCTGTGAAGAAAATTAACTCTGTCCCAGCCGAAACCAGGACATTATCCACCCCTTATTCTATACCATTTACGTCATGCTTAGGTCCTACCCTTACAATACATTCCAATTAATCACTACCATCTTCCCATTTTTAAAAAAAATATATACACAGATAGTATTCCCTTAGTATATGGACCATCCTTCTAAAATGTCCATTGAGTTCATTTAGTCCATGGTTTTGGGCTTCATCTGTTGTAACAGTCTTTCAGGGCAGGAAAGGTGGGGTCTGGTGTTGGGTTGTTGCATGCTGAAGTCAGGTCTGGTACCATCCGCTGCACTTCCTCAGTTTCTTCAAAATTCATTCTTCTTAATCTGGGCGATTCTTACTATTATACCACTAATAGGATATATAGCAATAGTAAAAATTATTACATACTATATTATACAGCAATTAACATCATGCAGTTCAGTTCATTGGCTATTTTCACCCAAAATCAAATCCCTTTGAGGTACACATCGGACTTCCCCATCCTTCCGCATCATCCACCAAGTGGAGCCAGGTCCTTGAGCAAAACCAGTCCCACGGATGGGTTTGCCTTTACCTGAGGCAGAAGTAACCCAGACTGTCTTCCCTAGCATATTTTTTACATATACTACAGGGACTTTATCCCCTTCTACAGTACATAAGAGGTTTGATTGGGCAGGGCCAGCTCGGTTGGCAGATCCTCTAGTGTTGACTAACCAGGTGGCTTTTCCTAAATGTGTACCCCAATGTTTGAATGTTCCACCACCCATTGCTTTCAGTGTAGTTTTTAACAGTCCATTGTATCGTTCAATTTTCCCAGAGTGCATGATAGGGGATGTGATGGACCCACTCTTTGGCCCATTTGTCTATGAGGCTGTTTCGGAAGTGAGTTCTGTTGTCTGACTCAATTCTTTCTGGGGTTCCATGTCACCACAGGACTTGTTTTTCAAGGCCTAGGATAGTGTTCCGGGCAGTGGCATGGGGCACGGGATATGTTTCTAACCATCCGGTGGTCGCTTCCACCATGATAAGCACATAGCACTTGCCATGGTGGGTTTGTGGGAGTGTGATATAATCAATCTGCCAGGCCTCTCCATATTTGTATTTCAGCCACCGTCCTCCATACCAGAGAGGCTTTAACCGCTTGGCTTGTTTAACTGCAGTGCATGTTTCACGTTCATGGATAACCTGTGCCATAGTGTCCACGGTCAAGTCCACCCATCAGTCACGAGCCCATGTATAAGTTGCATCTCTTCCTTGATGGCCTGAGGTGTCATGGGCCCACCGAGCTAGAAACAATTCACCCTTATGTTGCCAGTCCAGATCTACCTGAGACACCAGTCTTAGCAGCTTAATCCATCTGCCGGTTGTTTTGATGTTCTTCAGTGGCCTGACCCTTGGGTACATGAGCACCTACGTGACGTACCTTTACAACCAGGTTCTCCACCCGGGAAGCAATATCTTGACACACTGCAGCAGCCCAAATGGGTTTGCCCCTGCGCTGCCAGTTGCTCTGCTTCCATTGCTGTAACCACCCCCACAGGGCATTTGCCACCATCCATGAGTCAGTATATAGAGCACTGGCCATTTTTCTCTTTCAGCTATATCCAAAACCAGCTGGATGGCTTTCACCTCTGCAAATTGACTTGATTCACCTTCTCCTTCAGCAGTCTCTGCAACTTGTCTTGTAGGACTCCATACAGCAGCCTTCCACCTCCGATACTTTCCCACAAGACGACAGGACCCGTCAGTGAACAGGGCATATTGCTTCTCATTTTCTGACAGTTTATTGTATAATGGGGCTTCTTCAGCATGCACCACCTCTTCCTCTGGCGATATTCCAAAATCTTTGCCTTCTGGACAGTCCATGATCACCTCCAAGATTCCTGGGCAATTGGGGTTTCCTATTCGAACCCGTTGTGTGATCAGTGCAACCCAGTTACTCATGTAGCAGCACTTGCATGATGTGTACAGGGGACCCTCCCTTTGAACATCCAGCCCCGCACCGGCAGTCGGGGTGCCAGGAGGAGCTGTGCTTCAGTACCAATCACTTCTGAAGCAGCTCGAACCCCTTCATGTGCTGCCAATATCTCTTTTTCAGTTGGAGTATAGCGGGCCTCGGATCCTCTGTATCCCCAACTCCAAAACCCTAGGGGTCGAGTCTCCCCTGGTACTTTCTGCCAGAGGCTCCAAGTAGGGCCATGCTCCCCGGCTGCGGTGTAGAGCACATTCTTTACATCTTGCCCTGCCCGGACTGGTCCAAGGGCTACTGCATGCACTATCTCCCGTTTAATTTGTTCAAAGGCTTGTCGTTGTTCAGAGCCCCATTTGAAATCGTTCTTCTTCCGGGTCACTTGGTAGAGAGGGCTTACAATCTGGCTGTAATTTGGAATATGCATTCTCCAAAAACCCACAATACCCAAGAAGGCTTATGTTTCCTTTTTGCTAGTTGGTGGAGACATAGCTGTTATTTTATTGATCACATCCATTGGAATCTGACGACGTCCATCTTGCCATTTGATTCCTAAAAACTGGATCTCCTGTGCAGGTCCTTTGACTTTACTTTGTTTTATGGCAAAACCGGCCTTCAGAAGGATTTGGACTATTTTCTTCCCTTTCTCAAAAACTTCTTCTGCTGTATTGCCCCACACAATGATGTCATCAATGTATTGCAGATGTTCTGGAGCATTACCCTGTTCCAGTGCTGTCTGGATCAGTCCATGGCAAATGGTAGGGCTGTGTTTCCACCCCTGGTGCAGTGGATTCCAGGTATACTGGATGCCCCTCCAAGTAAAAGCAAACTGTGGCCTGCACTCTGCTGCCATAGGGATGGAAAGGAAAGTATTTGCAATATCAGTTGTGGCATACCACTTGGCTGCCTTTGACTCCAGTTCGTATTGAAGTTCTAGCATGTCCGGCACGGCAGCACTCAGCGGTGGCGTAACTTCATTCAGGCCACGATAGTCTACTGTCAGTCTCCACTCTCCATCAGACTTTCTCACTGGCCATATGGGACTGTTAAAGGGTGATCGAGTCTTGCTGATCACTCCTTGGCTCTCCAGTCGATGATTCAGCTTATGGATGGGAATCAGGGAGTCTCGGTTAGTGCGATATTGTTGCCTCTGCGCTGTTGTGGTGGCAATCGGCACTTGCTGTTCTTCAACACTCAGCAACCCCACAACCGAAGGGTCCTTTGAGAGACCAGGCAAGGTAGACAGCTGCTTAATTTCTTCTGCCTCCAAGGCAGCTATACCAAAAGCCCACCAGTACCCTTTTGGATCCTTGAAATACCCTCTCCTGAGGTAGTCTATGCCAAGGATGCACGGAGCATCTGGGCCAGTCACAATGGGGTGCTTTTGCCACTCATTCCCGGTTAGGCTCACTTCAGCCTCCAATACAGTCAGCTCTTGAGATCCCCCTGTCACTCCAGAAATACAGATAGATTCTTCCCCTATATAGCTCGATGGCATTAGTTCACTGGTGTCTACTAGAGCTCTATACTTCTGTGGGTCTGATGTGTCAGGCCATCGAATCCACACAGTCCAGTAGACCCTGTTGTCCCTTTCCTCCACCTGGCTGGAGGTAGCGCCCCTGTAATCCTGGTCACTGTTGCTCATGGTTTGTGTATATGAGTCAGAAGTTCCTTCATCACAATCAGAATTAAGATCAGTCCTTCTATTCTGTCTGAAAAAACTATGATCTACCCAGTCTCTGGAAATTGGAGCAACAAGTTTCCTGGAAAAGTCCCCTTTTGTGATGGCCCCACTTTTTCATCTTCCCTTTCTAAATGAGTTGACTTTCGCTTCCAAGATTTCTTCTTTTGTATAGGGGTGACTCATACTGGCATGGGTTGGTTCCCTTGTTCAGCCGCAGTGCCTGTGGCCTCGGTTGGAGTAGCCGCAGTGCATATCACCAGGGCTGGAGTAGCCGCAGTGGCTGTGGCCAGGGTTGAATAGCTGCAGTGGCTGTGGCCTTGTCATCAGATGCAGAGACTTTCTGTTCCCTTTGGATGTGTTGAATCATGTTGAACAGGGCTCGGTAAGCATGGGCCAGGCCCCAGCACATTGCAGTGATTTGTGTTTGCCTAGAATTGCCAGGGTGACAGCATACCTTTTCCAAATATTCTACCAGTTTTTCAGGATTCTGCACTTGTTCAGGAGTGAATTTCCAAAACATTGGAGGTGCCCATCGTTCTAGGCATTTACCCATACTACCCCAAATACCCTTCCACTCATAACTATCCAGCCCTGGGGCAGACATCTGGATGGTATTATTAAGGTGCTTACTAGCTTTGGACAAAACTGAAACAATATTCCAAATAGATATCAATAGTTATACCTTAACTATCCAAGGATGTTCGAGATACTGAAAAGTTATTGTAATGAAGGAGGAAACATCATCAAAGAAGGCAGAGAAAGTGCCATTCTGTATTTCCTCCAGAACAAACTTTTCAGAATCCAATGTATAATTGTTAATTTTCTCCACGAGGTGGTACCCAAAGTGCAGTAAAGACTTCAATATGAAACCCAAATACCAGATAAGGCTCAAGGTCATTGTTTTAATAACAAGTCTCCCAAGCAAAACATGTTTAGTCACCACAGAGCACAGCAAACTGCAAAAAACACCAGCTTTTAACAAGTACAGCAAAGGAGGGAGCATGGTGCAGATTGGATAAACTAAGATCGAGAACAGATGAATCAAACTGCGACCCACAACTGTTAACAGATATAAATTCCTTAATATTCTGTGGTTACTCTGTCGTTGTCTCAAGCCCTTCGTGCCCCTGTTCAGGTGCCAAAAAGGACTGTTGTGGTTTAACCCGGCTGGCAACTCAGCACCACGCAGCCGCTCGCTCACTCCCCCCTCCCTTAGTGGGATGAGGGAGAGAATCGGGAAGAAAATAAAAAGGTTAGAGCCATGGGCTGAGATAAAGGCAGTTAATAAGAGAAAATAATGATAATAGTAATAATGAGAATGATAACAAAATATACAGAATATACAAAACGAATTATGCACAATGTAATTGCTCACTACCTGCTGACCAATGCCCAGCCCGTCCCGAGCCGTGATCACTCCCTGAGCCGCGATCACTCCCCAAGCGGCAATCACTCTCTCCACAAATGACCGACTGACTAAATCCCCCCCAAGCATGATGTTATATGGTATGGAATAGCTCTTTGGTCAGTTTGGGTTGGCTGTCCTACCTGTGCTCCCTCCCAGCTTGTTATGCACCTGGTCGAGAAGGAGAAGCTCAAAAAGTTCTTGAGTAGTCTGAGCACAACTAAACCCATGTGTTATCAACATTCTTGTAGTACTAAATCCAAAACACAGCACTATGCTAGCTTCTATGAATAAAATTAACTCTATCCCAGCCGAAACCATGACAACCTTAAAATACGTCCACATGATGCCCAAGAGGTTTTGCTTTATATGATTTCATCTTCTCAGTTCATATGGAATAATAACATTATGTTGTTATTAAGCTTCAAAATTCCCAGGAAATTAGACATACACCAGTATTGAATTATACAATTTACTAGTATAATTGTACTAGTCTTTAAGGTATTTCAGACGAGTTTACCTGGTGTAAATCGGATACCTTCATAGACTTAAATTAGGCTAGTTGTTTTTTAACAGCTGAGGATAAAACAAAAAACTAAGTACATTTCATTTCTTCCCAAGACATTTATTCAAATTGTGATGTTTTAAGGATATTTCCCAAGTGAAAAGCTTGTGTGTGAGTATACAGTATTTTCAACATTACTGTTTTAGCAATGGTGCAGTTAATACTCTGAGAACAAACAAATGGACAAGAATGCAAAACTGTAGTAAGTATTATACAGTCCTGAGTACACATTAATATTTCTCCTTACTTATTCATCATTGTTATTTCAGCAGATTAGGTGTTGAACTAGATTATTGTCAGAAGCTGATTAGGAAAAATTCTAAGCCCTACTTCAGAAATTCCAAACATTTAGTGTTACATTTGTTATCCCATTATTTTTCTTTTTTCTTCATTCCAGCTTTTATTTGGTGGCGTCATTGTAGTAGTTGAAGTAGTACTCTAAGAGAGTACATAAAGACCATTTTTTGCACGTATGTACCCTACACTAGGTAGCATAAACTCAGACAGTGAAGGTACTCTAATAGGATGACTATGGTGAGTACATATTTGCAAATAAGTTAACAAATTACTTTATATCAGAAAATATTTTACTGAAAGATTTATCTACTGCTATGTTTCATGGACAGTTTTATTTATATGCTGCAATTTTCATAAAATCATAAAATCATAGAATTGTTTATATTGGGAAAGACCTTTAAGATCATCGAGTCCAACCTTTAAACTAACATGGCCAAGTCCAACACTAAACTATGTCCTTTAGCACCACGTCTACATGTCTTTTAAATACCTCCAGGGATGGGGACTCAACCACTTCCCTGGGCAGCCCGTTCCAATGCTTGACAACTCTTTCTGTGAAGAAATTTTTCCTAATGTCTAACATAAACCTTCCCTCCCCTGGATCAACTTGAGGCCATTTCCTCTTATCCTGTTGCCCGTTACCAGGGAGAAGAGACTGACACCCACATGGCTACACCCTCCTGTCAGGTAGTTGTAGAGAGTGATAAGGTCTGCCCTCAGCCTCCTTTTCTACAGAATAAACAACCCCAGTTCCCTCAGCCGCTCCTCGTATGACTTGTGCTCCAGACCCTTCACCAGCTTTGTGGCTCTCCTCTGGACATGTTCCAGCAACACAACATCTTTCCTGTAGTGAGGGGTCCAAAACTGAACACAGTATTCAAGGTGTGGCCTCATCAGCACCGAGCACAGGCGGACGATCACTTCCCTACTCCTGCTGGCCACACTATTCCTGATACAAGCCAGGATGCCATTGGCCTTCCTGGCCACCTGGGCACACTGCTGGCTCATATTCAGCCAGCTGTCAACCAACAGCCCCAGGTCCTTTTGTACCAGGCAGCTTTCCAGCCACTCTTCCCCAAGCTTGGTTGCGTCCAGATAAAGATGACGTACTAGAACTAAAGAATGACCAGTCTCTGCTGTTTAACTTTTTTTTAGATGCACATCTTGCTGTCTGGCTTCACAAGAGTACTTATACCAATTAAAGATCAGCAGTAATGTTTGCCCTGATTTCTCTCTGTAAGTCTTGATTTGTTCTTTGCACTCACAGTGCAAAAAGGGTGATAGAAGATTTCACTCTGTGAAGGACTACCCCAGCTGAGAATAATATAGAATCTAAAAGTCAGCTTTTGATTTACACTTTGATTTACTTGAACGACTTAAAAGTCATCTGTTGATATGCTTTTTTAATACTGTCAAATTTCCGAAGAACTCCTAGTCTGAAATGTACCTGTTATTCCTACACAGTTTGGATCTCAATTTGCGTCTTGAAATTCAATGACGATTCCAGTTTTGGCATTGATTTATTCCCAAAAGAGTATTTAGAAATTCATTTAAATAGTTATAAACGAACAGACAGTTCCTCTACAGATAAAAAAAGATCAACTTTCTTGCAAAATAAAATGAATAATTTATTAGTTTTGACTTTCCTGTATCTATACAGTATTTACTTTGATGGAAACCACATTTTTCTTTGACCTCTTATATTAATTCTGTAACCACCAAACTAATCTCTACTAAATGGTACTTAAATCCTTTTACATAGAAACCATAGATTAGACAAAAAAAAAGGCCAATTAAGACAAAATCAGTTACAAAGAAAAATATATCTCCCCCAACATCTCAATGAAATCAAAAATGTAATTGATTAGACTAGATTAGGAAACATTCAAAAGGAGCAATAAAACAGACCCATGACCCTATACCTCACATCTATTGAAATATGAAGTCACACACTAATCTCCTGAAATACATTATTATGATTTTTAGGCTATGTGGAGACTCCCACAGCCTCTCTGTGCAACCTGTGCCAGTGTTTGATCATCCTCACAGTAAAACAAAAACCAGAAAAAACCCCAACCCTGTTTTCTTGTGTTCAGATAGAATTTCATGTGTGCCCAGTGCCTTGTGTCCTGTCAGTGGATACCACTGAGAAGAGTCTGGCTCCAGCTTCTTTATTCTCTCTCATCAGCTATTTATACACATTGATAAGATCCCCGAGCCTTCTCTCCTCTGGGATGAACTCCTGGAGCTGACTCTCCAGCTGGGACTCCCAGCTCTCTTGAGCCTCTTTCTGTATGCCAGGTGCTCCAGTGTCTGAACTGTCTCTGTGGCCCTACTCTGGACTCTCTCCAGTATGTCCATGTCTCTCTTGGACTCTGGAGCCCAGAACCGGGCACAAGCACTCCAGGTGTGGCCTCCCCAGTGCTAAGCAGAAGTGAAAGATCACCTCCCTTGACTTACTGGCAACAGTAGTCCTAATGAAACCCAGGAGGCTGATGGACTTCTCTGCCACAAGGGCACATTGCTGGTATATGGTCACCTTGTTGTTCTCTGGAACCCTAAGGTCTTTCTCTGCAGAGCTCCTTCCTAGCAATTTGACACCCAGTTTCTACTGGTGCATAGGATTATTCCTCCCCAGGAACCTCGCTTTTAATTAATTATTAATCAAATGAATCAAATCTGCCTAATTTGTCTTGGAAGGTGAAGAAAAATACAATTTGATTTGGAGCATTTGGGCTTAAAATACATAAATGTTCATTGACTCTTAATTATATAAATAAAAATAAATATGCAACATCATTAAAGAAATAGAATTAAATATGAAAGGAAAAGAAATACTTTTACCAGAAATATAAATATCAGTTCTTCTGTCACTCAGACATACCCTGACACTCTAAGGACTGGGATCTGATCTAATTTTGTTATTCCAAGAGCCACTTCATTAACTTAAAATAATTTCTTTCATTTAATAATGAAAATTAGAAAGAAGTTAAACTTTAAAATCATTATTATTTTGTTTTAATTAAAAAAAATCATTGTGATTTGACAGAAGTTTAAAGCAGGAGTTTTGTTTCTATTTATTTGCAATTTTAAGTGAAAGACTCAAAGTTTTAATGATTCTTTTATTAGCTGCCATGATTTTGATGACTCTGGGACATTTTAATCAATTTTCAGAGATGATAAGACATTGCAAAACCTTTGCATTTCCTATTTTTATCTTTCTGATGATGACAAATATAAACCTAGACTTTTCATAAATCTTGGTTTATTTTACTAACAAACTGAGCATTAGTTTTACATAAGATCTGAAGTTTTACACTTGGAAGCAACAAAACTTCATAAATCCCAAGGATAAGGATTGAATTTGATAATAAAAACATATTTCCCCTCCAGAAAGTTAATTTTATTTTAAATGCATTTTGTATGACATTTTTGAAAAATACTCTTCATTCAGCTGTCTAGTTGAAACTGAAATTGCATAATTTCATGTTTCTTTTTCACTCTACTATATATGACATTTTTGCACCAGGAATGCATCATATTTGAAAACAAGTAAAAAATACTGGAGAAAAAATGTCATTTTTCTGTCACACAGCCTTCTTATAAAAGAAAGGATAAAGAAACATACTTACGCCAACCTGAATTCTTTATGAAGTCGATAAATAGGTATTCTTTGTATGTCATCATCTCAGTGTATAGCATTTTAAGAATATGATATTATGATCAGAGATGTAAAGCTCGGATTATTCTGTTCTTGCAGTAGAAACTTTCTTGTATATTATATAGTGCTTCTGTGCTAGACTTTCAAATTTGGGGGGGGTGGGGTTTGAAGCTACAAACATTTCTAGACAGAAAAGAAGAACTCTCAAAAAAGTGGGAAGAAGGGGAAAGAAGGTGCTTACTCAGACTATTGGCTTGGAAAGATTATTCGGTACTATTCTCTGCTCCAAATCCTTCTTTGTTTGTTTGTTTATGTGATGTGTTTGGTTTTTTTCTTTCTTCAGACACTAAAGAGGGATAGTAAAAACAGGGGAAAAAAATCCCATGCCACCAGAAACTACAGTCTCTTACATTTTGCTACATTGAAACGTTACCTCCCCTCTTCTGGTTCAGATTGTCAGGGCATAATTAGCCAGGTGCAGAGAGACTCTGCTAGCAGAACATACAGAGCTTGAGAATATAAAACAACTATTAACTATCATGCACAAAAAATAGATAAGATTTAATAGACTATTACACTAAGCATTCGTGTACTTGCCTCCCCTGATAAGGTACCCAAAACCCATTTCTTGGCCAGACAGGCATAAGACAAGAGGGAAGCCTCCACAGCTCCCTGAAATGATTCCTCACTGCTGTTAAGTAGCCATCATCCCCCATTTCTGTCAAGAGTGGTGACACTGATGACTCAGGCCTGGAAACCCAGCAAACACCCAGCTAGACCCCAGCTAGTACCTCTGTTTTGTTTTGTTTTGTTTTCCTTCAGGATTATATATTTTTCTACATGAGCGCTTCTTTGTCTTGAATCCTTGAGCTAATGACAGTCCCTCTCTCAACACTCCTACCCCTATTCATAATTTCACTTTTCTTATCCTCTGTTGTCTTTCTCAGACTTTTCTTTCAGAGCTTTGCAATTTTTTTCAGAAACTGAAGCAAATTTTATGCTGGTGAGCTACATACAAACTGGTTCTTGGACCAACGGCGCTCAGGCCACTGAGTCTCTGGGGCAGGGGGTTTACAGCAGGACATGCAGAGAGAGAGGGTTACTGTGATGGCCAGGAAACAGAAAACATCCATCCCGGCATATGTACCTATGCATGCATGCTTCTATTTATGTAAAGTAGATGCTGTGGTATTCATCCAGGGAAAGACTGAACTTGGTCTGATTGAGATGGACAAGTTTCCCTGTTTCTTGTGCAAATGGCAAGTGGTGGTAGCACCAAGGCTCCACTTTATGAAGGCTTCAGCGCTGCAGACGTATGCTAGATTTTATCACAATACCTCTACTAGATTGTCTACCACTGCTCTGAGAGAGACTGTCTCCAGCACAGCTGAATCTAGGGAAGTCTAAGGTGAAGGAAACACTCTGTAAAAATTTAACAGATCAGTGTCCTAATTTTTCATTCATATCAACTGCTTTTCTACTGTAGGCAAATATCAGAGACTTTGGAAAAAAAAAATTCATAACTGAACAGCAGGCACCCAATTTAGATACCAGAGTATGATAAGGATCCTCTAGAGGATTATTCAGAACATCTGCCTAAATTAGCAATCATTAAATATAAATGCTGCTTTTTAATATTTTTCACTCTTTGGACGGAATTTTTAATGCTTGTAAAGCAGGAAAGACTTGAGCCGCATACCATCTTTAACATGCAGATGATCATATTCATATTCAAATTTGACCATGTGTTTTACTTTTTTATTACCTTAGCTTAGTCTGAGACTCAACAACTGCAGTAAACATTTTTAGTTAGCTTTCTTGGTTTTGGTGAGGGAGGGAAGAAGACTAAAAGGGAAAAGGATTTTGTAGACATCAGCTGGAGTTATGTAGGTTCTATAGGTAAATCTGACATGTGGTATATTCATCCACCCAAAGATATATTTATAATTTTATAATTCTTCTCCGTTTTATCTCACATGTTAGGTGAGTTACGCCCTTTAACACTAGAAATGAGAAGTGAATCTAGTACTGTGCTAATAACGTCGTCATTGTTTTCCTTCACAATCACCACACCTATGCATGAGGAAATAATGAACAGAAACAGCTCATTTAAAAAGTTTACTGATTCATTAAATCCCTAAAGTATCTAGAAATGTTTCTAGAAGACTGTTATGTAATCTTCTGTCTCAATGCTATTTGAAAGGCTTTCCCATGATTTTTGTGCTTCTATTCACATTATCTTAAAAAAAAAAAAACAAACAAAAAAAAAAACCAAAAACCACAAAACCCAACAACCAAACATCTACCAAACACAGAAATCAGGGAAGTCCCCAAGTTCCTAACTACTTTGGGAGCCTCACAAAACCCTCAGAACACAAAGTAAAATCAATAGTCAAGATACTCCTCTCCAGGTTCACTCAAATATTATCTTATGAGCCTCTGTGAAGCAAACAGGTGAATTTCTTTCAATTTTTTTCATTCCCCCACCTGACAGTCTTTCATATTAGTCCAGTGCATTATCAAGTTAGACGTATGCTCTTTGACAGATTTAGCAATTGATTAGTAGGAAGATGCAGTATCACAAGATACAGACTAGCTGAAGGACATACACAACACCTTCTAGTCACCTCATGGTATTTCCAGAAATCTGGATAAACAGTTTTCTGTTATGTTAATTTACAACAGTTAACTAAATCAATGTCTTCTTTGGTTATCTCAAGAATGGAACATGAAAGATGATGTGAATTTAATTGTAAATTGTCTCAGCTTCATAATTTATTTCTGTTTAGAGAGAATTTTTCCTTGCAGATTTAAAGTGTGATTCTTTGAGATATAAACTGCTTCCTTGCAAATAACATAAGCAATACTGAGGTAAAACATTTCTTATAAATGGAAAAAGTATATATACTTTTGAATCTAAATGAGACTATTTATTTTTTCCAGTCACAAATCCTTGTGTAAGAACTAAAAACCTATATTATGCTCCAGATAGATCTTTATATGTGAAGCTCTGTTTTGTCTGACAAATCTAAATTTCTGGAAACCATATATGTCATTAAGAGTCTACACTGTATGCATGGTAATATTTCTCCATCAGTACTAATACTGTTTTAGATACTTTTTCCAGTGCTGATCCATCTGGCAGCTTTAGTGTACATGGGTATTGTTTCAATAAGCATTTTAAATACTTCATGGAAAATTTCTGCTTGGAGCATTGCAATATTTTGTATTACTAAGAAATTTCCCAAGAGGACCTATGTTCTATGAACGAAAATCACTCTTCACTTGACTAAACTTCCAGAAGATCAAGGAAAGGGGAAAATGGGTTTCACACACAGCTTAATTCAAGTGTTGGTAACAGGATATTAGTAGAGATTCTCTTTTTTTGATACTACAGTTCTTATACATAGAATCACAGAATCGTTTGGGTTTAAGGGACCCTTAAAGATCAACTACTGCAACACCCCCCTGTAATGAGCAGGAACATCTTCAATTACATCAGGTTACTCAGAGCCCCATTCAGTCTGGCCTTGAATGTTTCCAGGCATGGGGCATCTACCACCTCTCTGGGCAACCGGTTCCAGTGTTTGACCACCTACACTGTAAAAAATTTCTTCCTTATATCTAGCTGGACTCTACCCTGTTTTAGTTTAAAACCATTACTTACACCTTGTCCTGTCACAGCTGGCCCTACTGAAAAGATTGTCCCCATCTTTCCTATAGGTCCGCTTTAAGTACTGAAAGGCCGCAATCAGGTGTCCCCGCAGCCTTCTCTTCTCCAGGCTGAACAAGCCCAACTCTCTCAGCCTGTCCTCATAGGAGAGAAGCTGCATCCCTGTGATCATTTCTGTGGCCCTCCTCTAGACCACCTCCAACAGGTCCATGTCGTTTCTGTGCTGAGGGCTCCAGAGCTGGGTGCAGTACTTGAGGTGGGGTCTCACCAGGGCAGAGTAGAGCAGCAGAATCACCTCCCTCGATCTGCTGGCCATGATTCTTTTGATGCAGCCCAGGATACAGTTGGCTTTCTGGGCTGCAAGTGCACATTGTTGACTCATGTCTATCTCTTTACCCACCAGTACTCTCAAGTCCTTCTCTGCAAGGCTGCTCTCAATCCCTTCATCCCCCAGTCTGTATTGATACCAGAGGTTGCCCCGCCCCAGGTGCAGGACCTTGCACTTGGCCTTGTTTAATCTCATGAGGTTCACATGGGCCCACTTCTCCAGTTTGTCCAAGTCCCTCTGAATGGCATCTTCTCCCTCAGGTGTGTCAATCACACTGCTCAGCTTGGTGTCATCTGCAGACTTGCTGAGAGTGTGCTTGATCCCATTGTCTATGACACTGATGAAGATATTAAACAGTATTGGTCCCAGTACAGACCCCTGAGGGACATCACTGATTTCCATCTGAACATTGAGTCATTGACCACTAGCCTCTGGATGTGACAAGCCAGCCACTTCCTCATCCACCCAACAGTCCACTCATCAAATCCCTCTCTCCTTAATTTAGTGTCCTGGTTTCAGCTGGGATAGAGTTAATTTTCTTCCTAGTAGATGGCATAGTGCTGTGGTTTGGATTTAGTAGGAGAAGAATGTTGATAACACACTGATGTTGTTGACTAGCGCCTAGACTAGTCAAGGACTTTTTCAGCTTCCTATGCTCTGCCAGGTGCACAAGAAGCTGTGAGGGCGCACAGCCAGGACAGCTGACCCAAACTGACCAAAGAGATATTCCATACCATATAACATCCTACTTGTGGGGAATTGGCCAGGGGGAGAGGGATCGCTGCTCAGAACAGGCTGGGCATTGGTCAGCAGGTTGTGAGCAATTGCATCGTGCATCACTTGTTTTGTATATTCTGTATATTCTATTATTATTGTTATTATTACTTTATTTCCCCTCTACTATTTGATTAAACTGTCTTTATCTCAACCCATGTGTTTTACTTTTTTTTCCCCAATTCTCTCCCCTATCACACTGAGGGAGGGGGGGAGCAAGCGAGCAAGCTCAGCTGCCTCTCAAGTGAAATCACAACATTTAGAGAGAAGGATGTTGTGGGGAGCCATGTTGAGGGCCAGATAGTCCAGACAGATGATGTCCGTTACTTTTTCCTTGTCCACTGATGCAGTCATTCCATCACAGGAAGCCACTAGGTTGGTCAGGCAGGACTTGCCCTTGGTGAAGCCATGTTGGCTATCTCGAATCACCACCCTGGCCTCATGTGCCTTAGCACAGCTTCTAAGAAGATCTGTTCCATGATCTTCTCAGGCACAGAGGTGAGGCTAGCAGGTCGGTAGTTCCCAGGGTCCTCCTTTCTACTATTTTAAAAAATGTTTGCAATGTTTCCCTTCTTCCAGTCAGTCTCCAGGGACTTCACCTGACTGCCATGACCTTTTAAACATCGTGAGGAGTGGCTTGGCAGCTACATCATCCAATTGCCTCAGGACTCCGGGATGCATCTCATCTGTTCCCATGGACTTACGTGTGTTCAGGTTCCTCAGGTGGTCATGAACCTGATCTTCCTTTACAGTGGGAGGGCTTTACCACCTGGTCCCCATTTTGTGGTCCATTAACTCTGGAAGGGTGAAGAGAGAGGTTACCAGTGAAGACTGAAGCTAAAATGTTGGTGAGTACCTCATCCCATTATCAAAAAAACCAAAATTGTGGTGGTGACCCAGCCATGGAGTTACATATTAATAGACTGGGCCTATCTGTTTCTTCCAATGTCACTGCCTGCAACTGGAAGGATAGAGGAAAAAATAACCTGTGCTCCAGATTCCCTTACCAACTGTCCCAAGGCCCTGAAGACTCTTTTGATTGCCCTTGGAATATGCATTGTGGCTTCATCGCAACCTCCATGGAAGAGCAGCAATGGGTAATAGTCCAAGGGCCATACCAGGCTAGGAAGTTTCCTAGTTTTCCTTAACCTGGCCCTCAGGGAGGCAGCAGACGTCCCTAAGAGAAGGGTCTGTCCAACGTATTGGAACCTCTGTTCCCCTCAGAAGGGAGCTGTCTACAACTATAACCCGTTTTTTTTTTTTCCTTGTGGAGGTGGTTGTAACAGAGGGGGTAGGCCTTTCTGACCTTGCCAACACCTCTGGTGTAGATGGACCATCATCCACATCATCTGTTGACTGGCCTTTCACATCCAGAGCCTCATACCTGTTGTACAGAGGCATCTGGGAAGGCAATGTGGGCAAGGAGGGGGTTCGCCTGCTGGCCTGAGCATGGAATTGCCTTCATTCACTCCTTTCCTTTAAGTACTACCTTCAGCCTGGCAGGGGGAGGATACAGCACCCCCTTGATCTTGTTTTTTTTTCTGATGGCTGTTCCTGTTTCTGTCTCACGGAGGACAGAGCATGGTTCCACCAGTCTATCTCTTTCTCAGACTCCATGATGCTCCTTAACCTTTCTGTTTCCTCTCATAGCTCTGCTGCCAGGCTGAGCAGATCATCCACTTGGTCAGACCTCAGACAGCTGTTCTCACTACTGCTACCCATTACCAGTGAAAGTCTCTGGCATGCCCTGCAGCCTGAGACCTGGATGACCTTGCATATTTTCGTGGTTGCTCTGTCATTCTGATGAGTGCAGAGGACATAGCTTTCTGCCTTGTGGATACCATAGCTAAGTTCCTTCTGAGAGGGTGATAACCACTAACTGAACTCACCTCTTGAGCTGGTAGTGTGACTACACCCTTTCTGCGCACCTTGCTGCATGAACTGCCACGTGAACTGCCAAGCCATGCCCTGGTTAATGCGCCACACTCTATTTGCTCTCTTTGTTCATTGGTCACTAACACTCCCCAGGGTGTTTTTTATAGGCACAGGGGTGGCCGTGGTTGCTCTGGCAATGTCCAGGCCTCATCAATGTCCCCCACAAGAACTGTTGGTTCCTTGTTGGGCCCCTCCACTGCTCTGGTATATCCCTGCTTCAGGAAACACTCTGTGTGCCAAGATCTTCTGCTCCACTGCAGATCACGCCAGCTGTGGAGCAGCTCCCCTTTGTAACTGACTGTGATACTTATATTATACATATATGTACATATATTGATATATAGAGAGAGAGCATATATTTTGATGCTGCACTATATTTTTTACACCTGCATTTTCATATACCCTCCCCCAAGGGATTAAAAAGCCTTTTTTTCACATTTCTAGTGCTTTTATTTTCCTACTATTCTAATCTTACCACAAGTTCACTAATCTCCTCTACTCCCTTTTTGATTTTGCATATGTTTCCCTATGTGATCCCTGCCTATTCATAACACTCCTGTAAGGCATAAATAGCATCAGACATTAAGGCTACGGAAGGCAGTGCAGCTAGAAGTAATTTGTTTAACAGTTCATCCAGAATTTCCAATTTCTAGTACTCTAAAGTCTTTAAGTTGTTAGGTTTTTTTAATGTTGCTGTTCATATACTTTGCATTTTTCATTCCCAATTTTATCTAATTTTTAGTAGATAAATGAAGAGGAGAAAGGTAACTTTTTATCTTTTTTTCTTTTCAAAATAGAACAAGTGTGTCACAAGTACCAGGAAAAAGTTATTGTCTCAGACAAATTCTGCTTTTCTCACACTTCAGTTGGTACTTCACAGTTTCATGCAAAATGTATTCCAAGTCCCTTCTGGTAACAAAGACCAGGACCAGATGCTCAAAGACTGGATGGCCTTTTATGGTCTTATGCTCAGTCTCTTTCTAAATGTGAACAAGACCCCATTAACACTCTTTTTGCATTTAACTTTCCTGTAGATGAATAGTGCTACTTATTGCTGTAGTTTCCTCTAGCCTTAACTGTAATTATTTAAATCTGCTAGAGGTGACATTTCCTGCTTGATTGATTCTACCCATGGTTCTCCTTTATGCTTCACCTTTCTAGAAGTGTGAGCCAATCTCTTCCATTATTTTTGTAAAGATTATGCTATAAAGTTGTACCAGTGAAATTCCAACTAGTAGATTTGTCTACATTGTTACATTACTCTTACAAACACCAGATTTCTTAGTTACAAGAGTTCATAAGGGTTAACTTGTAACAAGTGGCACAAGGTGTAAAAATATGGCAGGCAACTTCCAGAAGCAGGACATTATTTCTGAAGGATTATAATAATTTTGTGACTTTTCAGTAGTTGAACACTGTCTAGAAGATCAAAGTTTGTAACTTTAGATTTTTTTTTCATTTCTTTTTAAAGTCTTTTTCTGGAAGAATATGCAAAGATTATAGTTTTTTAGTAAAAAAGCAAATTTACAAAGTAAAAAGTCTTGCAAATACACGTAATGTAAAAAAATAGTTGATAATTTTCAGAACTAAGGAAGTCGGCAACTGAATCATAATTACAGGCTTTCACAGAACTTCTTTTCAGTTTCATCCCAGCTTTGTTGTTACCTCATTTTAACACAGTCAGATGGAATGTTTGCTACATACCTTCATATACACATATCACTGTTACACATGTAAAATCAGTTAGGAAACTTGCTGTCTATGTAAAATAATCCTGTTCTGTATTCATTGCATGCATATTTATAACCAAAACTAGAACTGCGAAAAAGGATTTCGCAGTACTGCAAAGAGGCATCATGAATTATTTACAGTAAATCAAATTTTATAACCCTCCTCAATCTTTCATAAACTCTATCTTCCTATTTTATTTGATATTTTATCCAGAGACTTAAAGCAGCATAAGTCAGGGAAATCTCTTAAATTCCTGAAAGATTTGTAAGACTAGATGAAGAAACAGTTCTTACAGTAGCTTTTGCATTTGATGTAGCTGTAAGATTATTGATATCCTATAAGGATTTAATATTTAAGAGGAAAGGAGCTAGATTTTCTAAAATGTTCAACACCCTGAGCCTCCTTTTATTCTGAATTAAGGCTACTGGAAGTTGTTAGGAAATGTGAAAAACTTTTCTCAAACTCATTCATTGACTTGAGCTTATCATCCTCACTGTTTCTGCATACACAGGGACAAATATAGAGTAAGACTTGAAATGTATGAGAGTCAAAATTCAGATCATAGTTGAGGAATGACAATGTTTCCTAAAAAGTGTTTCTGCATGTACCAGAGGATGCAAAAAAAGCCCTGAGAAGAGAGGAAATCCAAGAACAGTTAAAGTCCTTGAACATCGTCTTTACAATGAAGCACCTAAGAGGTTTATTTTTGGAGATAACTTAAGTGAACACTAGGATGTGACTTCATTGCAACTGTAGACGTAGCTAAGAGGTTTGTTTGTTAGGTTGACAGACACAGAAAATGCAGTTCCTGGAAGGAGAACTTGTATTTAGGGAAGTAGGAAATAAGGTGTCTGGACTGAAAATGATGTTTTGTTAGAGCATATATGATTTCTTCATCACCTAAAATTACTGGAGCAGGCTCCCCAGGGAAGTGGTCATGGCACCAAGCCTGTCAGAGTTCAAGGAGCATCTGGATGACGCTCTTACTCATATAGTTCAGTTTCAGGTAGTCTTGTGAGGAGCAGGGAGTTGGACATGATGATCCTTATGGGTCTCTTCCAATTTGAGATATTCTATAATTCTATTTTTCAAAATTATGATCTCTCAGTTATAAATATCCTCAAAAAATACCCATGCATTTACACTATCATCAGAAAAAAGAGAATATAAAGAAACCATAAGAAACAAGTGCCTTCGAGCCAAGTATTTTATTGAGACAAGAACATAAAGAAGCAATCGTTTCCTTCTATCTCTGTCTGAGAGCTGTAAGAGACTATTTTCAAGAGGGATCCCTCACATGTTTTCATCTTCATATCCCTCCAGGTTCTTCCTTGCTCAGAGCCAATTAAGCTTCCCACTTAACAAGGCACATCCTGGAGTTATTGTATCTGTTAATGATCCCCATGGTTTACTGAAGAGAGCTTAATGTCAAGAATTACAGGGTTAATTGTGACATTACCTTCCACCACATTTAAAGCCTGAATTATGTGATTTGTTTAAAACTGGTTTTCCATATATAAGCATATTCCTTTAGGAAATATAAAACAATGAGAATTAAAAAAAAATGTTTTCAATCATATTGTTTTTAATATCTCTTATTTGCAGCTGAAGTATCTTTTTTAATGAGAAAAGAAAGCATTCATGTAATATGTCAGTTGCTGGAACCTATAAAGTCTTCATAGTTTTTGAAATTAACATGTGGAGAAACGTTACACATGACACACATGCCAAAGCATTCAACAAAGCAAACTGCTAACATGGAAAATTAGTAAGAATGTGTGTAGTAATAAAAAATCAGACTGTCTGTATTCACACTTTCAACATTTAATTATTTATGAAACGGAGTCAATTTTATGTAATTTTCTATGAATGCTTGAGTTTCAGCTTTTTTTTTAAATTAAAACTGAAGCTTTAATTTATATTTTTCTCATTTTTAAACAGTATTTGAAGATTATGACAGTCTCACATATTGTAACATATAAGATTGTGAAATAATACAGGACAATTCTAAATTATTTTGCGAAAATATTGTTGACTGGTTAGAAATATTGCATAACATAATGTCCTAAATGTTGATAGAGAATAATTTTCTATTCTGGTAATATAAATATTAGGTTAATCATGCTCCTACTGAAATTAATATTTACTTTTTCATTGATCACAGCAAAAGAAGTATAGAGCCTTTATCTAAAAGTTGTTGGAAATTACTGAAATTATTATCTGAAATATCACCTAAGAACATAATGTGCATTTTTTTAATTAATAACTTTATGCTTCTCATTTTCTCTGAAATATATAGTAGAAAGATGAATTCTATGACCGATTGCAGACGTTGACAATGTGTTTCTATTCCCTCTCAGAGGAAGCATTTTGGGGTCACACAAAATCTAGGAAACATTTTTTTTCTTAAACATTTGAATGTTCTGGTAAGTAAACCCACTAGAACTAAATGGATTTCAAAATAAGATTTCTGATTAAAAATGGAACTGTAACCTTGTTTATGCAAGTATATTTAAAAAAGAATGAATTACATAAATGAAAAATTGACAATTATGTATGATATAGATTCTAAAGATACACAGCAGTGATCTTATCATATAAGAAATTGACAAGAAAATTAAAGTTATGTTGCAGTTCTTTTGTGATTAACCTTTTAAAATATTTAATTGGCAAAATTAAGAATAGACACCTGCAGTATTATGGCCCAGAACTACACCTCAGTGAAGGACTGTTATTTAAAGTTAATAAAAGTGATTATGGAAGAATAAATTGGCACTAAACCACTTGAATCTGATATGTAGGAAATAAACTTCATCTGAACAGAAATACCTAAGTAGTACAATTGCAATGGACATATTAATATGTATAGCCATACAAGTATGTTCGTGTAGGTATTCCTCATTTGTTACAGTATTTAAGCCAAATTTGAAAATTCCTCAGGGTGACCTATTGGGTTGATAACAGTTTACAAATTCTTTCTAGCATTTAATATTGAAATTAATCATTTTTAAATGGAACTCAGTGAAAAAGATTCTAAGAGTATTTTACAGATCAGGAGCTGGAGGAACTCTTCACTTGTCAGGAGACACCAAACATGCATGGGATGGAAAACCTCTACATTTGCAAAGATAGCACTAATAAAGTTTGGTCTCTTTATGGATCTTTTTTCAAGGTGGTTTTTTTTCTTTTTTTTTTTTCAAGTGTTGTCACAGCATAACATGCTACAGTAGGACCAGATGGATCCCTTTTTCTTCCCTGTTTTATTAGTCTGTTTTCACTTCTTTTTTTCATAGGTCAATATTATTCTTAAAAAAATAGAGACAAAATTATTATCAAGTGTTCCCAACAACTAGATTGTTAAATTAAGGTTTGTTAATTAAAGGTTTTTTTTTCATGTATCATTTTGTGCTTTCTAAGGATGGCTCTAGCTTCCTGAGCAATCTAATAAGTTTAGGTCAGCATACACCATAGGTAATGCTCACTTAAGATATTCTATAAATGACACTTTGTGTTTCATAGTTCTGATTCCTGGCAATCTCTATATTTGCACATACACATGTGTACCATCATGGTCAACTTCTCCACTTTTCTAAAACCTGTCATGAGCAAACACATCCCAATGAAAAGTCAGAAATATAACAATGTAATTTTCAGTCCATTTTCAAGAAATATTTTATAAAATTCTTCATACTTAATCTTTTTTTCAGACGGTAAACCAAAGTTGAGTATAGTTAAAATTATGTGGAACTGTAAGTGACTTAATATTAACCTATTTATTTTTAGGAATGGACCTAGCTTTTGTTTTAGTATAAGTAAAATTTTAGCAAAAACATATTTAAGAATTGTTTCTGACTCATTTAGAAGAAAATAGAACCACAGCTTGTTCCTAAGAAATGTAAATGAAATGTCAACTTTTGGGTTTGTTTGTAAAAGCCTTTGCTTTTCAGCTTAGAAATGTTAGCAGTCTGAAAAACAGGCTAAAGAAGAACAATTATAGGAAAGTGAATATTTCTCTTCCCTATAAATTTAATAAATTTAATTATTGCTTATAATATCTTATTTTTTTTTCCAGTTACTGTTTGAAAATATGTGCTATTTCAGCTCAGGCTTTTCAATGTATTACATTGGAAACTGAATTTGTATGAAAACTACCTATTTAGGAGAACTGGATTTAGAGAATATCTTAAAGTCTGTAAATATAATCAGAAAATTAATTTTAAAATGCCCTGAAACTGTTCTGACATATTGAAGATAATGTGATAAATTACATAAGTTTCAGTTAAGAGAATGGAATAAAACTTTTCATGGTACAAAACATCCCAGACTGAAAACAACGTATTTTTTCCTATGAATGCATGTTAGGTTTATTGTCTCCATCTGTCTCAATTTATTGGAGCAACACTCAGAATAAAAATTCACCTAGCACAAATTGCACATAATGAAACTATGAAGACATTTTACTGAAAAACTCCCTTGATTTAAAATCTACTTTGGTTAAGAAATCAATTATCCTCATATCTTTAGAAAGCAAAACAAATTACTCTCGCAACCAGGTTATATTGGAAGAATGAAGGGGAAAAGAAAATATACCCAAACAGAAAAACTTCAATCAATTTTGTTTTTTTTTTCCAGTTCTTAACATTTCCAAGACGCAATTATTTTCTTACAATGAAATTTTGTTTCACATTTGACTCCTCATATCTTTATTAATTCAACATAGTCCTTTGTAATTTATATAGCATTCTTCCAAATATCCACTTTTGAAAATATAACAGTTCCATCACTTCTGAATTTTGTAATAATTTGGTATGTTCCATTAAAAACCAGAGAAACCTGTGTAATGTAATTTTTCATAAACTTCTGAAGCTCCACTTCTTGTTATTCTTTAAATTAATTTTTCTAATTATAATTTAAAATTAATTGCTTTATTCCTTAACATTTATTTACCAGGTTCTAAAACCTGCACCCTGCATTGCCGTCTTACTCTTTTCAGATTCAGCTTTTCTAGAATCATCAAACCATCTTCAAAGAAACATCCCCCCAAAAAAACACCAACAACCAGAACTATGGCACAAGCTATTTTATCTTAGTAATCGATTCATCGTATCACTGCTATCTGCTTTTTACGTTGTTCTATAATCTTGCTGTGGCCTGCCATGCTCAATTAGTCTTTTGGTTTTGTTTAAAGCACCAAGTACAGATACTGCATGTAAAAATTCTTACTAAGAGCATGCTTATTATATGTTAGCAAGCTCAAGGCCTTAAACTGCAAGCTGTTGCTATCTTGTGTCACACATCTTCCCATGCAGCTTGATCCTGTTTCGGTTCTGTAATGATTTTACAGTACTCAATAACTCAGTAATCAAGTAAGGCAATTAGGTATTTCAACTGTTAGTTCTGAATGTTCTTAACAGTGAAATACAAATTAACAATTTTGTCTGTGGCCACTGTAGGAATTGTGTAACTAGTTGACCAAACACTAGTCCAGCTTATCCTTTTTCAGTCTTGCTTTTTCAGTACTTAACAGTAGTTTTTCTTAGTAACAAAACAAGTACAAAAATCAGAAGCAGATCACAAATTGTATGACAGCATCACATAGAAATGTTATCATATGTGGTAACAGAATTCCCCAACTAATCTAGGGGTGCCAGGTTAAGTTATTCAGAGGTATCTCCAACATACAGACAAGGTTACAGCAAGGTCGAAATTTGATTTTTACTAAGCTGCATTTATCTCCTTGAGATTCCAGAGCTGTATATGAATATTCATATCCTTGAAGACAGCAGTTGCATTAAAAACCCACACATCTGTATTAAAGGTGAAGACAAAGAGCAGCAGACAGTGATTTTTAAAGAGGTAACAAAGAAGTGATAAATGAGTGACAGAAGCAGCAGAACGTAGGGAAAATGAGCAGTGAGTGCACAGATTACTTAGAAATAATAACAGGGGAATTCCTTTATTTTTTTCTTTTTAAGAAATAATATTGATTTATCTGGAAAATGGACAAAATAAGTTAATACAACCCTAAAATAAGAACACTGGAGTTAACACTGTTCTTTGAAAGATGCTATTATGCACTAATACCCAGTGAAAATCTTTATTGTTTACCCTTTTATTTCAGCAGACCAAGGCACAGGCACTGAGACAGAGGTGCAATGTTTTCAGTAAACGTTAGCAGGGCTTTGATAACGGAACAAAAACATAGACTTGTGGGTGAGTGATGTCTAGCTACAAGAGTGCTCTGGGATGGTAACCGGGAATGATAATGCCCAAGTGCACATCTATGCACACAGCAGCAGCCTAATAATACCAGTTACTTGAAGCCGTATTTTAGAGGACTCCCTAAGCTGAGTTGAGGAAATCACCAAAGAAATTATCTAGGTTTGTAAATACTGCAGTACGCCCCTGTACTGAAGGAGATCATATATATACAGAAGGAGTGTTTTAGCAAACAGTGGCAGCTGAATGAGGACTATGCTAACTCATCTGTTATAAAGTTTATTACAGCAATACACTAATGGCTGAGGAGTTTTACCAACACCTGACTGCTCACTGTTGAAAATAGTATGACAACACATCTTTTCCTTATATGTTTATTTTTTCTTGCATACTTGATGAGCATGTTTTTTGCAAGGTTACAACTGCCTTAAAAATTTCTGAAGTCCATAAGTATCGTGTGAACAAATCAATTGTGAGGGAGTAAAGGATAATAGTTTCATTATTTAGGTTGACTATGAGTTGGCCAGATTGTTAAATAGACCGTTCTGTTCCTTTCCTTTAGAGAATTCACCTCACATACACACATGCACACAAAAAAACCCAAACAAATGAAGAATTCTACAGCTATTTTTTTTTTATTTAAAATGCAAACTAACATAACAGAACAAATTCAGCATAAGAACAGAACAGACATAAAAGAGCTTATAAACAATTTTATCTCTTCAAGTTATACTGGAGGTCTGTCCGTGTTTCTGCTCTTAGAAATCTATCAGTTTTTGCACATGCTGAGATTCTTTTCTTTCTCTTTCTTTCTCTGGTTTCCACCACCCAGCCCTCCAACACTTTCTTTCACTAAACATACTCTTTCTCTGAACCATTGCCCTCTTCTTCCAGGAAATGCTACCACTATGGTTGCAGCACACAAGTGAAAAGAAATCTTTCTCCTGCAGTCAGTACCTTTTTAAAGGGAGAGAACAGTACATAAGCTTCAAGTAAGTAGGTAACATCTGTTATGGTTGCTGCTGTAGAAGCAATAGAAATTTTCGCAACTCCATATTCATTTATTTGGAAGTGAAAATAAGACCTCCATTTGCAAATGTGGTCTGAGATAAAGCTGTGATAGTACAAATGTGGTCAAGTCTTTAAACATATTGAGAAAATTTTCTACCACTGTTTATAACAAACCTAACCCATCAAGAACCCAACATTCAGATCTCTGGAAACTACCAAGAGTTGCATATTTATTAATAATATACACATTTTTTGTAGCTTATTCCTGAAAACTGTAAAGCTGCTGCAAATACACTCTGTTACTGAATTCATGGGAAGCTGTGGAAATAGATACTGGGAATGGGAAGAGACTGCAGTAAATATGTGTAAGTTACAAATGATGCCCAGCTCTATGTAAAAGGACCAGCTTTACTTGGCAAATACTTTTACCTGACCTCAGTGAGTGCTGGCTGATAGATTCAGTATTATGCAAACATGGACAATTAATCTGACTCCAAGTGATTTTTCTTATGACTCAGGGCCAATGAAGACTAGGGATAGCAAATAGCACCTGGGGTGGCTAAATAACATCAGGCTCACATTACTCCTTATCAAATACATCTTGTTCTTCTTTTGCCTCTTATGATGTTGTGGAGCAGTTCGGGGAAAGGAGAGGGATGCATCATCCTCTTCTTAAGTTAATAAAATCACAACTTACCACTAAATATGTCAGTATCTTTCAATTAAAGGTTTTAGGGGGGGGGGTTTTGAGCTTTTGTTCTTGATGGATTCAACTCACACTTATTGTATTGAATAAGGTGATATACTACAGAAAATATATATAAAATAAAACAAATACACTTCTTCCATTTTTTCGAAGGGCTTGTGCCTTTCCTGAAAAGATCAGTGCTTTATTAAAATAGTAGTCTCTTCAGCAGAATAAATAGCAAAGTTCATTTAATAAGGTATGTCTTGACACTGGTGATACTATTTCATTAAAACTTAAACAATGCTTTTTTATTTTTGATAAAAACCATCCACTTTTGGCCTCCTACTTGTTTTTAAAAAATTTAGATGTTAATTATACCACATGTGGAAAAAGCTCAAAGACATTATGTTACCGAAGCTTGGAGGAAACCCAATAAACCCATTTCAGTCTAAAGCACCATCAAGGGAACTGAAACAAGTGTGTGTCAGAATGTTTAATATTATAGCTTAGGGGGACATAACACTTGCTATATGTGGGAAGTAAACAGCAGGGCTTTTCACTAAAAAATGAGACAGAGAAAAAACTTGTGATCACAAAACAGAAAACCATATTGCTGATCAGATATAAAAATAAGAGCTTTTCCACAAACTCAAGCTGTGCCTTTCCCAACTGAATTATCATATTAATTTTTGTAAGACTTTTTTTTAATAGCTAGTAAGGATTGAGAAAAACAAAACTTGTTGTTCTTTTCCCAGAGAGTCTCTTTGTGGCAAGATTCTTGCCATGTTTTTCACTTTAACTGCAACATCAGACTATGATTAGCTGATTCGTCCTTCATTACATTACTTAAATTAATAGACTGAAAAATGGAAGCCTTCAAAAATCCAACCCCTCTTCACAGATTTGAATTGAAAGTATGTGTGTAACTTAATTTGGGAGACATTCTCATGATTCCTGAATTAACAAACCACTTTCTAGGTATGGTCAAAATATATTTTTGCCTATTGATTAGTTTTGGATTTAATTTTGAAATAATCTTCTGAGTCAACCCACCAAAGGAGTGTTATCTTCCCCCATGAGACATATTATAATAAATGGAAAGTTCCAGAAGCAAATTTTCTAGGAAATAATTTCACACATTCATTTCTATTCATTCTTTCAGATAGTTGCTAGGCCCTTTTTATTCAACAAATGTTGATTTGACAATAAGGACAATAAGGTATGTTGGCATCCTCTTTTAATGAGTAAGAAAATAGGAATTCATACATAAAGCTTTTCAGGTGAAACATAATTATAATTTAGATTTGTGTTACAAATTACTGAAATGTTATAAAATGACAGTCCAAGGCAGAAAAATATTCCTGATGTCAGATATTAACTTTTCAAAAAAAAAATAGCTGTGCATTTTTATAATACAACCTTGTAAATGTCTTCAGGAATTCCATTTCCCCATGTTTTAAACAGTTTTCATCAGGGAAAAGCTCAGAATGTTGTGTTCTCGGACTATAACAGAATATATCCAATAACATTTGTCAGGCTACTCTTGTTCTCACTTCAGCCTAAGTGAATTAGATGCAAATGGCTTCAGAGATACAGGGGCTAGTAGCCAGTCATGGAAACTAATAGTGATTTATCTGAGTTCTTAAATAACCACACTTTTTCAGACCCTTGGAATTATCAAATCTCATTGTAATCAAGAGGCAGTAGGGTGAAAGAAGTACTTCAGCTATCTGTGGTCTGCTCAGATTTCTGAGGTATCTTGATTACTTGGAAGTCATAGATAGTAGTGAAAATTATTTTTTCACGAAATTCAATGATGTTTGAAAAGGGTCTTATTAATCAAATCCTTTTAATATTTTTGAACTTTGACTTTTGTCAGCTAGTCTGGATTTTGGATTCCTTGCCAAGAATTTAGAATATTGTTATGGTAGTTCCTCACTTACAGGTATCAAAGTCCTTTCTGAATCTAGACTGTCTGCAATGGGCATAACAAAGGTATATACATCATGACATACAGGAGCAAATAAAAAAGTATGGCTTTAATGCATGTTCACTATGCCCACTAAATACTGAGGAGAAAATTTTGGTTCCAGTGAAGGTTACCTTTCAGTATGGGCAACAAAAAAACCCTCATAAATCAAGTCAATATAAATAAATAAATAAAGGCAAATTCAATCTTTGTATTTACAAAGTCTTGAAGTTGTATTTCAATATTTAAATTAACAAAACTGGTTGCAGCAACATCTGGCACTAGAAAATTGCTAAATCCTATGACATTTATTCCCCTCTAATTATTAAAGTGAAAGACTGCATTGTGTCTTGGAGTAGCAGAAAGAGCCCTACTCATAGGAGTAACATTCAAGGTTTTTTTTTCCTACCAATGATTCACTGAAGATCACAACATTTTTTTTTTACTTCTCTTGTGAAAATAATCCACCTTCCTTTAAAATTATTCATTTTAATGGCTTTGATTCATTCTCCTTGTTTACTCTTTGTCTTTATTGTGATCTTTGTCTTTAAAATAAGTAGTATAGGAAACTATGTTAGGATGTAGATTTCCCATTCTGTTTTAACGGCTTTGATAACACAAAGTGTCTGCAAATGATTCCAAATAGGACAATGTGGATGAGTGTCTGACTGCACTGAATTGCTTAATTTAGTGTAGGCACCATAGAATGCTACCAGAATAAATCCAGGATCATTAGTCAATTGCTCTATAGTGATAACTGCTTGAATGAACATTTCAGGCAAGGAACTGGATGCATCTGCAATCTGAATTAAATAAACTCCACAGTCTCCTGAACACAAGGTGGTACAAGTGAGTATACTTTAAAACTGAAATGTTGTTGATTTATCCACACTTATGTGTGAAGACTAGAAATAATATTTGAAAGTTTTTAGCTTGTTTTTCTTTTCCTAGTCACTATACTGACATATCTTTTTCCTTATTACTTCAATACCTGCAGACAGATGCTTAATCAGAATAGGAACGGGACAAAGGAGGAAAAGCTGCATATGCTAATTGATGAAAAGAGAAAGTGAACAAGCTAAGGGCTTACACCTGTATTACAAAAATAAAGGCTTGCAAAGAGTGTGTGCATATATGTGTGTCTGTGTATATATACACACTTTGTATGTTACATATACATATGTAATACTCTTTTTTTTTTGTATAACTGAGTTGAAAAACAAGCATTTAGTTCCTGTAATGTATTGTTGAAGTATCTGACCTCCTAAATGGGTTCAAGTGTAACTTACTGTTTCCCATCACAAGGTCACTGCTGTATTTAGAGCCTTGAGAAAAAAAGATAATTGATTGAGCTGATCTATGTGTCTTGCTCATCTCACTAGGCCTATTTCTCAGCTGCCCTGGGTTAATCACCAAGTCCGCAGCATGCTGATATCCCCCATTACATCATAATTAGAATACAGCAGGCAGAGATGGGGAAAGCTGGTGTAATTTTTCATATTTTCTTCTGAGGAGCCAGATGTTTCTGGATAGATTTCATTTAGTTCTATGACAGCTGCAATAATAGTCTCCATGTGCAGAGAGCTGATAGTGACATCGATAACAGTGTAAGGAAAGTGAAGCGAGGCATGCTTTTTAGCTAGTTAATTATGATTATTCATTATTGTGGATCATCTCATTTTATTTGACAATTATAGTAGATTGAGGAAAGATTTAACATATGCAAATAGAAACTACTTAAAACATAATTCTGCAAAAGTTAGATTATATTCTCTAATGTAATGGCTTTGGACTGTGTTGCTCATGGGTAGTTAAGAGGCTTGATTTTTCTTAGGACATAAAGTTTCCTATTTTGTAGCACATCTAAGAGATAATATGTACCAAAGTTCTGCATGGTATTGCTGAAGCTGAGACATTGCTGAGTTTCTGCTCAAAGTTTATGTGTTTAAAACTGATACTGACTGTGAAAAATATCAAGATATCTAGAGGAAGGTAGCATTTTCTAAAATGCATTTGCATTTTGCATAAACTAAAGTAAAATTTTAACTTTGAGGGATAATAAAATAACAAATATAACAAAATGTGGAATGAGTGAACAAATACTACCTGTGGGGGTGGGGTGGCAGACAAAAAAAAATATATCTTGATTTGAATTCAGTTATTATATTGTAATTAATTTGAAATACTTACTTTGAAATATATCTTGATATTTTAATATTAGGAAACTGTTTCCATAGTATTAATATGTTGCAAAAAGTGTTGCTTTGTACTTTAAAACTAAAATATTAACAGTAAAATAAAAAAATAAAATAAAAATAACTAAAATAAAAAAAATAAAAATTAATACATGTTATGAATGTATAATTAAAAACATTTGGAAATATGAGCAGCTTTATTGAAGTGTTACACATTTCATGATTCCTGTCTTAGAAACTAAATATATGCATATATATATATACACACACACACATATCTACATATATGAAATGTGATGGCACAAATATTCATGCAAGTTAAAAGCAAAATGTTTGTGAAATATTTTCTTCCTGAAATTATTGAAAATTATGGAAAATTTTAATTGATCACACTACATGCTAAAAAGAATATTTAGGTTTGTCTATTAATCAGATTAAGACTACTCCTGAGTTCAAACAGTCTCAAAGCATATCTTAGAGTGCAGTCAGCACAAAAGGATCACTATCTCTTTAATGGATACAACAGAAGAAAAAGGAATACCTCATTCATACAAATTACTAAAATAGACAGAAAAAGTGGTGTCTTTTTTAAAAAATTTGAGGGTTTGGGCTTTTTTGTTGTTGTTGTCAGTTTTTTCCTTATCACTGATTAAAGAAGAAGCCTATGCTGACTAGCTCAGGTACAATTGTCTCATTTAGTGAGATGACTCCTGCTTGATTTGTTCGAGATGGCTCCTTGATTGATTTCTTCAAAATAGCATTTCAGTAAACAAAGATCAGCAGCTGAAAGAAAGAAAATAACTATGAAACATAATTTTCATTCAATAATATTTTTCCGGAGTTCTGTTGTTTCACTTTTTCTTAACTAAGGTTTCTGTCTGGGTATATACTACATTCAGGTGTAAATAAATAAACCTATGACCCCATTTTTCATATCATTCTGTTCATCCTTTTCTCAGGTATTAGTGTTATCTGCCACCACCTGACTGCCTGTGAGGAGTTTTCTGAGTCCTTATTAATAAATTAGTTTCACAATAATATCCCATAGCATAAGACAATGTAGAAATATATAACAAAAATACATTTTCTAATTTATACTGTTAAAATCAGTGACAATGGGTAATTGCTGGGGATGCACAGTGTATAAAATCAATAAGATGATTCTGCTGAGCAAGCAATCTTGTGATCAATGCAAGACTTCATCAGTCCATTTAGATACCTGTATGCCTATGTAAAACAGCTGTTTGTTTGTTGTGGAAGATATTAAATACATGATCCATGTTTGTTATTTCCACCAAAAGCACAAATTTAGAAATAATTTATAAAAATATAGTTAGATTATGATATAAATTCTGACATAATTCCCAGGGAAAGTCCAAGAAAACTTGATAGCTAATCAAAAGTTTATCTTGAAGAATGAGGTCAGAAATCATCATGTAGACAAAGCTTTGATTTCCAATTGGTACTATGCTAATGAAGACAGATATCAGATCACCTTGAGAAATAGTTACTATCCACAGAGACAAATATTTGACAACAGAAAAAAAAAATTATAATCACATTTCAATTACCTTATATATGTGATGTGTCATGTTAAGGAAAACAGCGACAGACAGAATACCTTTAACTATGCTATCAGTGTGTGCAGACAGTGCCTTACTATGCTCCAGAGTATTGTTTCAGCCATTAGCAACACTTTCAAGTGTAGATTTTTTTCCCATCATCACTACCATTTTGTATAGTATTATTTCAAATAATTACATGTTTTATCTCCTTCTCAAATTATAAACAGATTTTTTTAATTATGCATTTGACCATGAAACTAAAAACTCTCTGTTTCTAGACTAGCCATTTTGCCTTAACACAGGCAATGACATGGAGATGTTGAGACACTTGATGCTGACTCACGACAGCAATAGGACAGTCAAAAAAACAGCTGAATTGAATATCTTATTAAAAAATTACTTTTATAAGAAGAGGTTGTCATTTATCCAATCTACAGACATCCATGTGAACTGTTTATATTCAGCTGAACTTTTTTATGGATAAATATTATAAGTAAAATTACTAGACACTCATTTGTGTAGAAATTCTCTTGCTAGAATGTCAAAGCTTTTTGTATATATATATATAAAATAATGTTATATCACTTTTATTTTTAAAATTTTTTTTATATTCAAGAAAAGAGGACAGGTAGTCATTACATGTCAGAACTACTAACAAAGTTTAACTGCAGAGAAATGATCACCAGGAAATATGAAGCATGAGACTGATGATTTTAAGCATAGTCATATGTTAAATCTGTTATCACTCTAAAATCATTACCAATAGAAACACAAATACAACAGGTGATTTTATATCAATATATGGATCTAAAGAACAAATCTGAAATTTCTATCATTTTTAACACTATGTGGAATTCAATGGAGCTAATTATACTGACCTTCATTTTAAGTTGTTTCTCATTGAAATTTAATGCTGGTTTAAGCATAAATCATAGATAATACACTTATTATTCAATGTTTATATCTTTATATATGTATAAATAAATGTGTCAGTGAAATAGTTCCTACATGGAGCTTACCAGTTATAGTACCATATGAAGAAATAAAAATTAATTCTTTACCTTTACATTTTTTCATTCATTTGCAATAAACTCAAATTCATCATCTGTTTTCAGTAAAATGAAGTTTCAAATCCAGAAATAGCAACTGTTCTGCTTGATTGGTTTCTCTTCAGGAGGAGCGATATTTTTCATTTTGCACATTACATTTTAAACTGCTAAAAAGACAGTAAAATTGCACAAAATTTAGAAGACAAAAAAAATGATAGAAAGTCTGGAAAACTCTGAGGAAAGACTAGGATAGCAGGGTTCATTCTAAGAGAGAGTAAAACCATCTGTAGGGCTACAAAAGGCTTTCACAATGTTTATGGAACAAAAATGATCAGTTGTCAGAGATGATAGAAGAAAAGCTAGCAAGCTCCACAAGGAAAATACGTAGGTTTGCACTCCAGGTAAAACTCTATGGGTCAAACCTTGCAAAATTTTGAGTTCAGCACTAAACACAGTAATTTTATACTAACAGGTATGAGGTAAGAGTATGCCTCAATAATTTTAAAACATCTTATTTATATCAGTTGGGTAAATGTAACTGATGAAGATAAATAGTGAAGATAAAAAAGATTACAATACTCATCATTTGACCATCTATTTATTTAGCTAAAATAAAAATAGAAAAAAATAAGCTACTAAGCCCCTGTAAATGTTGCTAAATGAAATTCCTTCAATTTTTTTTTTTTCAGTTACTATTGAATTGTACTTACAAAGATTTTAAGCAGAAGTGCCCAAAGTTATGTATTAGAAGGTAGAATAGAACCTGGAATTTTGGACTTTCATTTTATGAATTACAAAATAATGATTTTTCAATAACATCATCCCTTTAACACAAAATATTAGATAAAAAAAAATTGTTTCCTAAAAGACATATTCCTGATTCTTTCTATAGTTGATGAGAGGCATGCAGGCAGAGCTGCTTTTAGGAACAAACAATTTGGGCAATCACGTTATATCTAATGGTGACTTGCTACACTAAGTTATGTAGTCTGCATTTGTTTAATTCACTGATGACTATTCAGCCTGCAATTTAGTTTATCTGTTGTTTGTCCAGAAGACTGACACTTTGCCTTCAGATAGTCCTAGGGATGCAGCAAAGTGCTTCAAATCATGATGTTAGTACATGGTCTTGGGATGATCAGCAGAAGATAGAAAACCTCAAATGTTTCTAATATTCAATATTCAGAAAAGCAGATTTATTTTGTGTTTGTTTTTTTTTCTTCCATCACATTGTAATTCCAGTCCATCTATTATCTAGTATCAATACTATGAAGAAGATTTGACAAATATTTCAGATGCTTTATTAAAATGGAAATGAAAATAAGGAGTGAGGAAAACGGAAGGAAAAGGAAACTCTAACATTAACCCCGCCTCCCCTCCCCTCAAAACAAAGAAGCTTACTTATGATTTACTGATGTTTACACAGCTTTAAACAACCATCATACATGTGACATGTTGGATCATAGGAAACTGGAGTGTGATGCAGCAAAGCTTAGCAATGATTTATTGTCTTTCAGCTTCCACATTACTTCCTGCGCTTCTTTTCCCTTCACTGACGATCCTAATCATCCATCATATCACAGAATCACAGAATAGATGAGGTTGGAAGCGACCTCTGGAGGTCATTTTGTCAAACGCCCTTGCTCAAGCAGGGCCATTTATAGCTGGTTACCCAGGACTATGTCCAGACAAGGATGGAGACTCTGCAACCTCTCTGAGCAACCTATACCAGTGCTCAGTCATCCTCACAGTAAAAATGTGTTTACTGATGTTCACATGGAGCCTGCTGTGTTTCAGTTTGTGCCCACTGCCTCTGGTCCAGTCACTGGGCACCACTGAAAAGAGCCTGGCTATCTTTTTTGGACCCTCCCTTCAAATATTTACACACATTCATGAGCCTTTTCTTCTCTAGGCTGAACAGTCCCAGCTCTCTCAGCCTTTCCTCACAGGAGAGATGCTCCAGTCCCTTCATCATCCTTGCAGCCCTTTGCTGGACTCTTTCCAGGATGTCTATGTCTCTCCTGCACTGAAGAGCCCAGAACTGGACACACTACTCCAGGTGTGGTCTCACTGGTGCTGAATAAAGGGGAATGAAAATGTCCCTTGACCTGCTGACAATAGTTTCTCTAATGCAACCCAGGATAACATTAACCTTTTTTACAGCAAGGGCACATGGTTGGCACTTATTCAACTTTGTGTCCACCAGGATCCCCAGGTTCTTTTCTGACAAGCTGTTTTCCAATTGGATGGACCCTGTCATATATTGGTGCCTGGGGTTGGTCCTCCCCAGGTGCAGGACTTTGGGTATACCCTGGGGTTCACTGCTAGGTACTGGCCTCCAACTAGACCTTGTGCCACTGATTATCTTCTTCTGGGCTGGTCATTCAGCTCATTTTTAACCCACCTCATTGTCTGCTCATCCAGCCCATACACCAGCAACTTCTCCATGAGGATCTTATGGGAGACAGTTTCAAAGACCTTACTTAAGTCCAGACAGACACTGCACTACTCTCCCCTCATCTACCATGCCACTCATTTCATAACAGAAAGTTATAAAATTGGTCAAGCATGATTTCCACTTGGTGAAGCCATACTGTCTTTTCCTGATGATTTTCTTCTTCTTAATGTGCCTGGAAATACTTTGCAGGATAGCTGCTACATCACCTTCCTGCGGTTCAAGGTAAGGCTGACCAATCTGTAGTTCCGTGGTTCCTTCTTCTTGCCCTTCTCGAAGATGGAGGTGACATTTCCTTTCCTCCAGTCTTTGGACACTTCTCCCAGTTGCCCTGATTGACCATAGATTATCAAGAGTTGCCCACAATGACATATGCCAGCTCCCTCAGCACTCCTGGATGCGTCCTGTCAGGGCCCATGGATTTATGGGTGTCCAGTTGGCTTAAGTATTCCCTGACCTGATCCTCTTCCACCAAGGGTACATTTTCCTTGCTCCAGCCTTCCCCCTTGGTTTCCAGGACCTGGGATTCTTGAAGGCCGATCTTGCAAGTTTAGACTGAGGCAAAGGCAGCATTCAGTACCTCAGCCTTTTCCATGTACTGCATAACCAGGTATCCCATCTCCAGGCCCACATTTCCAGTAGTCTTCCCTTTGTCACCTAGGTACTTACAGAAGCCCTTCTTGGTGTCTTTGATGTCCCTGGTCAGTTTAAATTCCATTTGGACTTTAGCTTTCCTAACTTCATCCCTGGATGCTCAGACAATATTTCTGTATTCCTCTCAGGTTACTTGTCCTTGATTCCACCCTCTATGCTTCCTTTTTGTGTTTGAAGCTTGGCTACAAGTTCTTTGTTCATCCACATAGACCTCCTTAGCATTTTTACCTGACTTCATATTCATTGGAATGGAACCCTCTTTTGCCTGAAGAAGGTGATCCTTGAATATCAACCAGACTTCTTGGGCCCCTCTTCCCTCCCAGGCCTTATCACATGGGACTTTTCTAAGCAGATCTTTGAATATACCGAAGTCTGCACTCCTGAAGTCCAGGGCTGTGAGCTTGCTCTTCACCCTCCTCCCTGCCCTCAGGATCTTGGACTCCACCATCTCATGGTTACTGCAGCCAAGGCTGGCTTTTATCTTCATATTATCCTCAACGAGCCTCTCCTTGTTGGTGAGTATGAGGTTCAGCAGAGCACCTCTCCTCATTGGCTCCTCTATCACTCGAAGGAGGAAGTTATCATCAATGCACTCCAGGAACCCCCCAGATTGCTTATGTCCTGATTCATTGTCACTCAAGCAGATATTGGGGTGTTTGAAGGCCCTGATGAAGGTCAGGGCCAGCAAGAGTGAGGCTGTTCCTATCTGTAGAGGGCCTGATCCTCTTATTCTTCCTGGTCAAACAAATACGATAATGTCATTTTTGCTTCACTCTTTAATCCTAACCCATAAACTCTCATTTGGCTCTTCATCCATCCCCAGGCAGAGTTCCATGTACTCAGCTCCATCCAATATAGCTGCTGTCTCACATAAAGGGCAACTCCCCCTCCTTGTCTTCCCATCCTGTCCTTCCTAAAGAGCCTGTATCTTGCTTGTAAATCCCATTTGTCCTTTGCAGCACATACAGCCTAGCCCTACACACCACTCATTTGATCTTAGCTTTGGGACCAAACTGTGCATCTCTATTCTGAGTGCTTATGCAGTTTGCAGAATGGGATTTTATGACAGTTGATAAAAATTTCTTTACTTGTATCTCAGTTTTCCTTTGAAGATAATTTCACAACCCATGCACAGGAAGCACTATTTGCTGTTGGATCATGCTGTGCCATAAAGAGAGCTCTACTCTATCCCACTGATAATGTGACAATAATTTCCAGGCAAATTCCAGATTCATTTTCTTTGCTACTTATGTGACAATATCTTATTTAAGAGCTTTGAGAGAAATGGCCTTGTTTGTTTAATCATTTTCATGCTACAGTGTTTACTCCTTGATCTGTAGGAACAAGAAAGGCTTTGCATCTGCTTATAGCACAATGATGGCCTCATATTCACAGAAGCAGAACTCTTTCTTTCTCAGCTTCTTCTTTTTCTGGTCAAGATATCCCCCCTCACCCCAATACACATACACTGCAACTCCATTTTGAATATATTTTATGCCACTTCTTCTTTGAGGGTACAACAAATATATTTAATCCTTATGTAGCTGGCATTATTTTTTTTTCTATCTTCTGTAGGAAGAATCTTTCCAAGTAGAGCACAGCAGAGCATGACAAAACAGCAGACTTTAATATGGTAAATGTGAGAAGAGAGTTCATATTCACTTACAGTGAGACAATTTATTGAGAGGTTTCAATGAACTAACTTATTTTGCCATGGGTTTGAATCTTATTACCCAAGGTTACAGATTGGTTTGGAAGATCTCCAATAACTGTCAAGGCAGTGAAGCTCTGTCAAAGACTCTGGAATGTATCCTTCAAACTTTATTAATATCTCAGTGGAGCAACAGTTAAAGAAGCTTGAAATTTTATGAAGCTATATTTCAAGGGTTTGCGAGGCTAAAATGTTGGGCTCATTTTTTTTCCACTGTATTGCCCTCTGAACAGTATGATATAAAATACTGTTTTGAAAAGGTACAGTTCTAGACACGTTTTGTAGATGTAAACAATTGCATGAGCTGCTCAATGACTAAGATCTAAATTCTGCTGTCTCACAGAGAATCAGGAGTCAGCCTTGGTAAAAGACAGCTAACCCACATCCCTGTCTTAAATCAATGTGGGGTCACATAGAAGATCCGTGTCTGTTTCAGTTTCTTTCTGTGAAGCAGACAATATTATCTGAAATTGTGAAGCACTGGTATTAAATAACTGACACACCAGAAAAAAACAAAACAAAACAAAACAAAACCACAAACAAGCCAAAATGTAGCATTATTTTTTCTTTGGAGAAGGATTTTCATATTGAATTATAATTAAACACAAACCCCATCCTAATAATTAAGAACTAAAAACCCAAATAGGTGATTATTCGGAAGGGGTTTATAAAATAATCAAACACAAAACGTATCCTGGTCTGACTGAGTCTGCAAGGGGATTATTATATTATGTATCATACTGAAGAATGGTCCAATTTTAGTTTTGCTTTTTTTTTTGAAAGAAAAGTGGCTTACTTTCATAAAACTCTGTTTCGTAATAGCCAAAAATTATTAGTAAATTCAGATCAAATCCAATTAATATTTTTGGTAGCATAAGTATAGAAAATTATTATAATAATAGTAACAATAGCTATAAATAATAATAATAACAACAACAACAATAGATGAAGGAATAAGGGAACAACAATTTTGGATGTATTGAAAAGATTTGAACTTGGTTTTAAACTGCTGGGAACATGTTCATACCAGCCAATAAACATATTGAAAGCTCCAAAGCTAGTATCCAACAAGTGCCTTGTAAATGAATACAGAATATGAGTACTTTTAAAGTGTTCTGATACAACAGAAATATCTGATGTTCTAGCAACCAGGAGAAAATGGCAGTTCCAAATGAAAATAGAAAGAGGAGAAGGAATCACAAGGAGATTCAGAGATGTAAAGTGCGGACAGTGAACAGCATGTTATGTTTACAGAGGGTTTGATTTCCCAAAATCTGAAATGAATGTTTTAATTGGAAATATGATCAGATCATGAAAAGAACAGGAAGAAAACTAGTGCTTCTGCTCTTCTGAATAAAAAGCTCTTTTAATTAAGAAGTTTAAAAAAAATATATACATGTATGCAGCATATTAAATCTAACTATATTAAATATTTTTTCTATTATATGTTGAATGACTCGGTACCTTTGCTTTAGTTAGAATTTTTATGACTGAATTATGTAGTTTTGATTCTCCCTTGAACCTGGACATCTGTAGCAATGCCTGAAAATGCCCTATGGTTCAGGGTTTGCCATATTTCCTTTCAAAAAAAGTTTGTTTGCTTGTTTGTAAATTTCTGCACTTAAATGATCACATTTATCACCAGTTTTCTGTCTTTGTGGTTTCTCTTGGTAGGACTCTAGTATGAAATCATTCTGACATTTCTCTTTTCTAGTTGTTTACTATAATTGATTAATAGTAATTTCAAGAGTACATGCTGCTAAAATACTGCTGAATAATTGTATGATAAAATTATGAATAGCCACAGTTGCCATTAAATAGGACCATATTCTCACAAGGATTTTTACTTGAACTTTGTTCTACAGTTACTTTTATTCCTCTGCCTAGAAAAAAAGGGCAATGCTGTGTCAGACCTCTCTCTCTCTATCACGGAGTACTAACTCAGATGGCTCCCTATTCAGCATCCCAGAAGCAGAACATTGTATAATCAGTCTGATCTAAGGTAATACAAATGTCTATTACATGGAAAGTTTTATACTTCTTATGTGAAGCCATTCTAATAGGAAGCTGTTAATAAATTACTATCAAATTTTCATTTTGCCGAACTATAATGCTGAATGGGACAAGTATACCCTAGCCTTAAACCATCTGATTAAATATAGTAGATGAATGTCTCGTCTTTCTACTATACATATGGTCAGACTCTCAAACTGTCTAGACTTTTATGCATGTTGACTTATGTAGATAGCTGGGTTGTCTTAACAACTTCGTCCATCTAATGTATTAGGTACTACATTTGTTCCAAAAAAGGTTTTTTTCTACTACTTATACTTTAACATACTTCTGTATGCACTTTCTTATGTATTATTTGATACACATCCCAAGAAGAAGAAAGTTGAGCAAATCTAGCTTTTCATAGATCTGGGTCACCATATTGCTACAGATAAGCAAGCTGTTGCAGCTACCATATCTGTTTACACATTTTTGAAAGTGACTTCCATAGCATCATAATTTCTGTAGGGCACAGATGTTCACCTCTAATCACTCTTAAGGAGAACAAAAATATAAAATATTTTTTTAGGAAACTCTGTTACAACAGTCTGTATATAAATCAACTCTAGATATTAAATATGAAATTAACTGCAGTGAGAATTCCTACAGCAAGACATGGTAGATTTGGGGTTGAAATATGCTCTTGGCTATCTAGGCTGTAGCTCCTGATCTTAAAGGGCATTTCCCAGGCATCATTCTGCTTTATTGACTTTAATCAAGAGATTCCTTGACCTCTCTCTGAAAACATTTATCATAGGGCTTTTTCACATGAAGCATCTGTTATTTATCAGTGTCTTTCAGAGCAGATATTATTTTTATAATCTGTTGATAGTTTTTGCTTTCGTCTCAGAAAACACAAGTAAAAATACTTCTTAGGGCTAGAATTTTTGATTACTCAGTAGAGACTAAAATTGCGGTACAGAAAGAGGCTAACATATCCAGAAAATACACAGGTAAGGCCATATTTAAAAGAAATCCAAAGGTAACCAGGTATGGGAATAAACAGATCAAGCACATTAAAAAAACCCATCTAACTGTAAAAAAAATATCTGGGATAAATACAGGGTATTAGTGTAAATACAGGATAAGTACAAGTTACAGTAAAAAGAATCCTACTTTTGTTTGAAGTCATTGGTTGAAGAATCTGGGGAGTCTATCATGTCACTACAAGGTATATTTGTGGAAAAAAGTACACTTTGACCAACAGAACATTTTAATATCTTTGAAAGTGTCTATTTTTTCAAGTACTGTTAATTTATTAACAGATTTATTTTTAAATATTCAAAAATAATTCCACGTTGAGTGAGGAGGTTTATAATTTGAAGAAATAAATGCTACCAAGGAGATGAGACAAAGATAGAGAGGGTGTTATACATTAAAAATGTAATTTGCTGAAAAATGAAAATCATGTTTAATTATGGATTATGGCCAGTGACTCCATTTATATCAATTACATAAATGATCTAAAATAAATTCATATCTAGTGATCTTACTTTTATGCATTTTAACCATTTCTTCAGAACTCATCAATAAGTTATTTGTATAATTGGTAATGAAGTAGATATTATCATAATTCCTAAAAAAACTTTTTACAGAAAGGAAAGTATTGCATCAGTTTCTAAAGTTTTACACATTTCATTTCAAAAGTTCTGAATGTCAGAATGAGCCAAAAAAACATTTCAATTCAGGGAACTTCAGTTTAATCAATTACCAATTAGCAGACTTTTGGTTACTGATTCTAGTATTATAAAATAACAAAGAAACAAATAACAAATATTTAGGCAAACCACCTTTCCTTCCCACTTCCTAGTCTCCAATTCCCCTGCCACACTTTATACCCAGTCCCTTTGGCAAGGTGAAGGGCAGTGGAGTTAGTGGTCAGTGCACTGTGGGTTCTTACTTTATTGCTTCAGTGTGGGTTCCTCCATCAGCTGCAGGCCCTTGCAATCGTACCTCCTCCTCAACCTCCTCCCTGTTTCTGCCTGGGGTGGCTGCTTTTGCTCATGCCCTGCACTCAGTAGCTATTTTGCTTTTCTCTGGTGTCCCTCCTTCCATGCCATTTCTGTTGTATCTCTGTCTGTGTGTCTCCTCCTGCATAATTGTGCATATGTCTCCTGAAGAATCAAATCTGAATAAATATTATCTTATTTTGTAAAATAAATTCATATTTTTAAAATTATAAATGAGAATGGAGCCTTATGAAACATCTGGGCACCTGTCCAAACATACATAGCTTTAACTGCATATTGAAATTATCCTAAAGCTAGGGAATTCTGTGTCCTAAACATTTGAAAGGTTACTGTGGCCAAGTGACATGAATTGGCACAGGAATAAGGAGAAGAGCATGGATGGTTGCCAAGCAGGAATGCTAATGAGGAATGAGAGTAGAAATCAGCCCGGAGGACAAATGTCATGACATTTGTGAAAAGAACATCATATCACAATGATGTGCCTAAAATCATAAGTTTTATGAATATGAAAAAACACAAGGTTAAATAATGTAAATAAGAAAACAGTAAGCTGATCCTAAATAAGTCTTGTTAAAACAGTTAGTGAAGATACAAGAATTACCTTTATATTTGCCTTATCTATCTATTTGCCTTATATTTTCAGCCATGAGTAGTGATTTTCAAAGCCCTGGTTTTGGTGGCCAAAGCTAAGATGCCAGAAAGATGGCCAGATTCAAAAAGTAATATTCACTGACTAAGTAGTGAATACTGCCTTGAAACCTGGGACTGCTCAAAATGCCTTGAATAACTCTTTCTGTTTTAATTTGACATACCTGCTTTCTTGTAATTAGGATATTCGGAAACTTTACTTCTTAATCCTTTTTTTTATATTATGAAATGCTAAAACTACCTTTATTTTCATATTCTGCTTCAGAATGAAAATATTGAAACTTTTAAGTTAGTAACAGGTCAATTATTTTACCTCTTGTGTCATCCACATCATCCCTGCTATTGCAATTTGTAGGTTCTTATGTTTTAAATAAAGCAGGTTTTGTAGAAAACTAGGAAAACAGATACTTTTTAATTGCATACTTAGCAAAAATAAGTACTTAAGTCAGAAATTACCAGAACTGTTAAATTGAATAGTTTTATGATTTTTTCCTCCAAATTACATTTTTAGTCTTCTTTTTAAATTAAATTCTCAGTCAACCTTGTAGAATACTATAGTTCTTGTCAAAACCACATCTTCCACTGTTGTTAAACATCCATAAACAAAGCTCAGTTTTTCAATAAGAGTTAAGTAAAATGGCTGACCAATTACCATCTTTCTAGATTCAAGTTGCTAAAAAGATTAGATGTTCATGAGGTTTTGTCATGTGTCTAATTGCACTAATACAAGTGATTTGTGGAAGAAACTGGGTTTCACAGCCTATTGAGTCAAACAGCAAGAAAAAGCCAGTCATTAATTTAATGGATTGAAGTTTTGTCTAGAATAATGGGCATCAAGGAATTTTGTCTTATAATTTTATTTTGACAAAGTAGATGAGGACAAACAACTGGCTCCTTGTTCAACATTTCCAGTCACAGACCAGAAAAAGTTGTCTGTATTGTTAAACTGATATTTTTCTCAATGTAACTAATACTTTTGCACATGCACTTAATGAGATTTTTTTTTGTTGGATCATGTATAGAAAATATTTCTTGTACAGAGTAAAGATATTACTTATATATTCCTACCAAGTCACGAGTACAGGAGCAAGCCTACTAGCAGCAATTGCCCCAAGCGAAATGCTGTCACAAACTCCAAAGCTTTGATGTGTTCAGAAAGGGTAGAAAGCATAAGGTGAAGAATGAGGGGTGGGTATGAAAGGGAACGGCTGAGTCCCGTGCTTTTTTCTATGTTAGTCAGCAGAACAGAGAACGACAGGGTGTTAGGGGAGTGCATTCTGTAACCTTTCAAAAGGAGTCACAGCAATTGCTTTCACATGTGTTCCTTAGCTCCCCTGAGAATTTACTCATTGCTTTGGATGTGGAGTGATCACTATTCTCTTGCAGCACAGGCCCTACTTCTAAAAGCCGGGCTAGACTTCAGAGGATAGAGAGCAGGCAAAGAACAATAGCACTTCCTTCTAAAGTGCCTTGTACCAGTTTGTTGTTAGGCACTCCAAGACTTTCTCCACAACTTCTAGTCACACACTTCGAGCTTAAAATAGATTTTACACAGAAACCCTGATGTGCCTGTCTGATGGAATTCATCTGTTTAAAAAAAATGGCTTTGTTTCCTGCTGTCCTTGGAGTTTTCAGACTATAGATATTGCTCCAACTTGCCTCACACAAGGACAAAATATTCCCTGCAAGTAATTCAGTCACAGGTGGTGGATACGCTAAAAAGCAACGTGCCACACCATGTGATACAGAAAGCTTAGATTAAAATAGCTTGTTTACTCAAAATAATAGTTCCCACTGACAATAGTAGGACCAGTTTTAATATGACATTCATACCCTTCCACTGCTTTTAGTATTATATTTCCTTTAGAGTTATGTGTTAGTAGCCAGTACCGGGGTATCATTCAAGTCTCTTTGAAGAAAAACAGAGGAAGGATCACAGAGGACACTGGCTTCTTTGACAGGAAGAATATGAAATTTTGGGGGACATGTTGAGTTCAATGGAGGACATTTTTATAAATAAAACATATAAATAAAAAATATGATAAATGTAGAAAAGAGGAAGACAAGTCTAAGGAGTGGACAGGGCTTATACAGCATTGTCATTCCTATAAATGCTGTATATAACAACACCTACCTATGTGCAACTTCACTGAATGGCACGGAGCCTCACTTCAGACTTACAAGGTAATTTTATAGAATCATAGAATCATTTAGTTTGGAAAAAACCTTTAAGATGATCAAGTCCAACCATTAACCTAACAGTGCCAAGTCCACAACTAAACCACATCCCTAAACACATCTACACATCTTTTAAATACCTCCAGGGATGGGGACTCAAACACTTCCCTGGGCAGCCTGTTCCAATGCTTAACAACCCTTTCGGTGGAGAAAGTTTTTCTAATATCCAGTCTAAACCTCCCCTGGAACAACCTGAGGCCATTTCTTCTTGTCCTATTGCTAGTAACTTGGGAGAAGAGACCAACACCCTCCTCACTACAGCCTCCTTTCAGGTAATTGTAGAGAGCGATAAAGCGTCCCTTGATCCTCCTTTTCTCCAGGCTAAACAACCCCAGTTCCCTCAGCCGTTCTTCATAACACTTGTGCTCCAGACCCTACACAAGCTTCATTGTCCTTGTCTGGGTACGCTTCAGCACCTCAGTGTCTATCTTGCAATGAGGGGCCCAAAACTGAACATATTATTTGAGGTGTGGTGTCACCAGTGCAGAGTACAGGGGGACAATTACTCCCTACTCCTGTTGGCCACACTATTCCTGATACAAACCAGGATGCTGTTGGCCTTCTTGGACACCTGGGCACACTGCTGGCTCATATTCAGCCTGCTGTTGACCAGTACCCCCAGGTCCTTTTCTGCCCGTGAGCTTTCCAGCCACTCTTCCCCCAAGCCTGTAGCATTGCATGGGGTTGTTGTGACCCAAGTGCAGGACCCAGAACTTGGCCTTGTTGAACCTTATACAATTGTCTGCAGCCCATTGACCCAGCCTGTCCAGGTTCCTCTGTAGAACCTTCCTACCCTCAAGTAGATCAACGCTCCCTCCCCAACTTGGTGTCGTCTGCAAACTTAAAGAGGGTGAACTCAATCCCCTCATCCAGATCACTGATAAAGATATGAAACAGAGCTTGCCCTGCTAGTGAGCCCTGGGCAATACCACTTATCACCAGCAGCCAACTGTATTTCACTCCTTTCACCACCACCTTTTGGGCCTGGACATCCAGACAGTTTTTTACGCAGAGAAATATGTGCCCATCCAAGCCATGAGCAGCCAGTTTCTCCAGGAGAACGCTGTGGGAAACAGTGTCAAAAGCTTTACTAAAGTCTAGGTAGACAGCATTTACATTTTTTCCCTCACCCACTAAGCAGGTCACCTTTCCATAGAAGGAGATCAGGTTAGGCAAGCAGGACCTGCCTTTCATAAACCCATGATGACTGGGCCTGATCACCTGCTTGTCCTGAATGTGTAATATCTTAGATTAACCCCTTTTCAATGCTTTTTTTTGTGTGTGTGTAGGTTAAACTTGCTTCATATTTAGAAAACTCAGGACCATCAAAAAGAAGCCTGATACTCAACAAAAGGAATAGCAAGGAGTGAGATAATTTGTTATCCAGAAATGGTATGATTTACTGTGACCTATTAAATGCAAGATGAGAAGGAAACATACACACAGCACTGTCACAGAAACTGTCAGAACTCTTGAAAGTCATCATACATTTTAAGACTGTTTCCCTGTCCTAGAAAAATTATTTACACCTCTGGAAATTGTCTATGTCAGACTTTTATTGGTTCAAATTCAGTTCAAAACCAGAAAGTCTAACAACACTGTAGTTACTGTTATCAATAAGGCATACAGTGTTTTGTTTCTTGGAGGTTGCTACCTTGGGATAATGTTCTGACACTCAGAAAATGCAGTTTTGAACAGAAGCAAATACAGGTCACACCTAACCTTTTAGTACCTGCCAAAAGACGTGTTTTATTGTTATAACTCGAAAGTGTTTAATTTAAATATGTTCCATGTTCCTTGTGAACCACATGGCTTCCTCATGGAAGCCACGCTGGCTCCCAGGGTGGTTGGATGCATGATCCTTTCATATTTCAAATTTCTGGTGTTTGATATTTGGAGAATCCTATTCTCTATGTCTGGTGACAAAACACCAAGCATCTCTCAGCTGTCTCTGATTCAAGGCTTTGGTAGATGTAACCTTGATTTAGGTTTACTGTGAAAATTGATAAGCCATGAGAAAAAAGCTTTGGGAATGTACATAGGCTGCAATAGTACAGGTACAGAAAGCATGTGCAGAGGTGATATTGCTTGGATGCAGATAGTTAGTGACTGTAAGAACCTTAAAAAAAGTACTGAAGCAAAAAGGTATTAAGCCTTAGGAATAAAGCACAGAACTGGAAGAGAGCAGCTCAGCAGCATCAAGTACCAAACCAGTTCCAAAAAACAGAAGGTAGACTGTTCTTGCCTATTAACTATCTGGCCAGAAAAGACTTGTCAGGCATCTTATGTGGGATAGTGAACGTATCAATGTTTAGCCTAGCAGCTCACCAGTCGTAGATTTCTGTTACATGTATATGAGTCTATTTAAATAAAAAAATAGCTGTTTAATCTTATACTGAACATATCCTGCCTACAGAGTTTCTGTACATGGTAAAAGATGCCAGAACAAATGTGACCTGGAGAGGGTCTGCTGCTGCAAATATTCTGCTGCTTTGGTACCTACAGCTTATCTGTAATTTCCACAGTGATTAAATCTATGACATGCTTAAGGTACCTATGAGATAACATTTACAACCAACACGAAGAGCACTTTTAGGATAATAAAGGTCTGTTGCATTTTTTACAGTCTGCACTGTCTGAATGGGTGTGGAAGGACTTGGTGTTTTAGAGGGCTATCAACTAGCCATGCCTTCAGCATGAAGCTAGGATGTATGTCATACTGAAGAACTTAAGTATGATGGTGCAAAAAAGGAACCTGAAATAGTACATAGTTTAGGACTTGTTGATTTTTTTGAACAATTGGATTTTAAAAAAATGCTAGTTTGTTCTTTTGTTAGACCAGAAAACAAATTCTAAGAACTTCTTTTTTTCATGAGTCATGTGGTGGATAATTTCATAATTTTTGTATCCCAGGGAAGGTGGTGTTTAGAAGAACCACATAATGGCTGATCTTGGAAGGTACCTTTAGAGATCATCTGGTCCAACTTAACTGACCCAAAATTGGGTCAACTACAGCAGGTTGTCCAGGTTCATGTCAAGTCAGGATCTGAATATTATCAAAGTGGGAGACCCCAGAACGTCTCTGGTCAACCTGTTTCAGTGTTTGACCACCCTCACATGGAAAAAGTTCTTAATTGTTTAAATGGTATTTTCTGTATTTTCTGTCCTATTCAGAGGATCGCCATCAAAGCAGAGTGCTAGGCAAGAGTCAGAGATGTCCTAAGTTCCTGCTAGAAAGTGCAGAGAAAGTTGGAGTCATCCCTCATCTCTTTAATTTTAATGAAGGAGTGGATACATCTCACAAAACCTAATTCCCAAATGCACCATTATTTTAAACAGAATGTAATATCTAAAAGGTTGTTTAATAATTTGCATTTAGTGTCTCTCTTGTGGAAAGTGCTTACAGATGAAGACTAATACTTCCTCTTCTAGTTGATATTTTCTTCTGTATCCTCATTAACAGGTTTAAGATTTTAGCCACTTTGTATGGTAAAATTTAATAGAAAATGCAGATAACCTTTTAAGTCTTTGATTTGAGTCACTAATTGCAATTAATGAGCAGAAAGCTCTTATTACTCTCTCCTAGTAGTACAATCAGTAATGAATAAAGAGCATTGGAAATAATTGTGTTTAACACACCTTTATCTTTCCCAAAATCAAGAAGAACGGAGACTATATTAAAAGAAGGGTTGTACATTTTAATAAAGTTCAGTTCCATCATGGCTAAACAACAGGTGTCAGTTCCAGAAATTACTTTCGCGATGCTAAGTCAATAAATTAAATTCCCTTTCATTGAAAGAGTGGTATTAGGCAGCTAAAAACAAAATTCACAACAACCAGCACAAGAATGAAGAGACTTATTTTCTTATTTGTGATATCAACTCTCAAGCATTATGTTCTCATTTTATTTTCTTTAAAACCCTGTTACAATCTAATATAAAATTCTCACATGTTTTGGGGAACAATAATGTGCTTTAATGTTTCCCCAAATCAGTTAATTGTCTTAACTAATAATTTTGTGCTTTCTTTTTTTTCTATCTATACTTTATCCTGTCTTATAAAATCAAGGTCTCTGAAATCTTTGTACCCAAACTTCAGCAGAAACAAACAAACATGTCTACCTTAGAATAGTTCTGGGAAATGCAGAATGTGGAATTATTCAAGATGACAAAAAGAATTCAATGCAGGAACCTACCACCTGGTAAGGAATGAAGCCACTATATATTTTTAGTCAGGAGCCAGTGTCATCCAATCTTCTGTGAGAAAGCCTTAAAAAGGAAAAATGTTATTGTTTTCGGTAAATATAGGTTTTGGACTGAATAACTTCTTTTTATGTCATTCAAAGCAAAAAACTAACTACCAACCAACCAACCCCTCTGCATTAACTTTGTACAATACTTGAATTTACTAAAGTGAACTTGTGAAGATGAAAATGCATCTTCCTATAACTTCCCTTATCTTTCAGAGTAACTTTTTCTAACTCCCTTACTGGAATTCTTTTACGTTATACCTTCTGTGAGTCACATAAAGTAGCATTTTTACATACCTACTTGGTAACTTAATTTGCTACTGCATACAGTATGCAATCAACATCTATTTTAAATGGACTAATTGCCCTAAGGGAATTGTATGAAATAACTTTTCCTTTCCACTTTTGATATTAATGCTGTGTATTCTTCAATGGGTAGGATAAAATGTAAATTAGTCATACAGCATTTATATAATTTACTTCCCAGTGGCCTTGCACTTTTTTCAGGTATTAGTACTCTCCTTAAGGATAAAGTTTGAAACATATATTTTTAGTACTATTTGGTACTCAGACTCCAAAACATGCCTTTAGATTTTTTGCATCTTTATATAACGGTCTCCAGGTCAAACAAAATATAAATCTTCTGTATAAGCTTTGGCTTTCTAAAAATGCAAGGCTACCAATGAAGATGAGAGACCTGGAACTTCATCTGGGTGTCGTGCTTTAACCCAGCTGGCAACTAAGCACCATGCAGCCGCTCGCTCACTCCCCCCCCCTCTCCATCAGTGGGATGGGGGAGAGAATCGTAGAAAAGAAAAAAAAAGTAAGACCCGTGGGTTGAGATAGAGACAGTTTAATAAGAGAGAAGAATAACAATAGTGATAATAATAATGGTAAGAGAATATACAGAATTTATAAAACAAGTGATGCACAATGCAATTGCTCACATTGTCTGAGAAAGTTTCATACTCAGTCTTATAGCATATTTAGCAATAGCTTAAAATATTAAAGAATATGGTCTGGAACTTTCATTATTTGTGTAATTTCCCAGATAGTTTTTTATATCAAAATAACCTTGTTGTCCTGGTTTCAGTTGGGATAGAGTAAATTTTCTTCATAGTAGCTAGCATAGTGCTGTTTTGGACTTAGTACTAGAAGAATGTTGATAACACACTGATGTTTTTAGTTGTTGCACAGCTAACCCAAACTGACCAAAGAGCTATTCCATACCATATAACATCATGCTCAGGGGGAGTTAGTCAGTCAGTCAGGGGGAGAGGGATTGCGGCTGGGAGAGTGATCGCCGCTTGGAGAGAGTGATCACTGCTCGGGATGGGCTGGGCATCGGTCAGCGCATGGTGAGCAATTGCATTGTGCATCACTTGTTTTGTATATTCTGTATATTCTCTTACCATTATTATTATTACTATTGCTATTCTTTCCTCTTATTGAACTGCCTCTATCTCAACCCACAGGTTTTACTTTTTTTTTTCCAATTCTCTCCCCCATCCCACTGAGGGAGGGGGAAGAGTGAGAGAGTGGCTGTGTGGTGCTTAGTTGCCAGCCAGGTTAAACCACTACACTTGTAATATCTGAATTTTCTGAAAAAATAAAATAACATAAAAGAGAAGGTCCCTCCATTTCTTAGAGGCTTTGTTCCTCTCTTGATTATTAATTTGTGAATAAAAGGATGAAATCCCTAATATATTTTAATGTTTTAAGAGAACAATAGTAAGATCATCTCTACTTCCATTCTCTGAGAAGTTATTAAGATTATAACAGATGTCCAGTATACTAGTGTTCCTCCAAAAGAAACCGTGTGTTTCTTATAAACAGAAGTGACCATTTGAACAGGAAAATAAAGTTAATGTCCTTTCTAACAAATTTAGGAAAGTGTCCCATATTTTTAGCCATATATGTAATCTTATTTGAACTCTGAACTAGAGACTTACCTCTATATACACATTTCCAGAGATACATCATTAAAGACTAAGGGTTTTTTTAAGAACTGAAGGAGTAGGATGCTTCTTGGAAAAGAAAGTGTCTGGTCATGACCCTATACGCAATTATTAATCAAGGTTCCATCTCATCTTTTTGCCTACAGGGTATTTATTCATTTAAATAAATAATTCTTAAAGCTTGGGCTAATCAAAGTTTTTAGACTTCAAGCATTTTCATAAATCAAATGTCATGAGTGGACCTATTATACATTCAAATTTCTCTAAAACCCTCACTGGCCACTTAGAATTGGCATGTAAGATGAATTCAAAGTATCCTGTAATCTTGAATTTTTGAACATCTGCCAATCCATTCAGAGAATTATTTAGAGTTTCCAAACATTCAGAAGTCCTGGGCATACAATGGTCAACTCCAAGTGTATGGAAAGAGTTGGATGTAGATGTACTGTAATGAGCTTGCTATGAAGATGACCTATATATTTCCAGTAAATAAGATACAAATTAAGTTTACTGTTTATGTACAAGCTTTCTAAGCAGCATATGTACAGGAGATGTACAACTTGTGGAATACAATGAGTTTTCTATCCGTTAGTTATATGCGATATTTTATCTGAGAAATTACAGAAATATATTATCCATGAACAGGGTTTACAGAGTATTTCTAAAGGACATGAAGAGGATGTGTGCTATTGTGTTCAAAACATTTAAATGGTCCAATCTTTTGCTAGTGAAACTTACAGAAACAAACAACTTCCCCCCCTCCCACTCAAAAACCCCTCCAAAACAATGTAGGCTTAACTCTCTTACAGGTCAAAACTAAATCACAGTTCATAATAAGTAAAAGAATGTTCAGAAGAAAATCCCTATCCTCCAGTTACCACAGGCTGTAAACACAAATATTTTATTGTTATGAATCCTACCATGGATCTTGTTTATGTTCTCACAGTCATCTTTCTTCCTAGGCTTGTATATTTTTCTGAACTTTGCAAGTGAATCACTGATGTATTGAATCCTTTCTCCATCTATTTACTGTTGAAAATCAAGGTACTTTTTTTTTTCCTAGAGTGAGTGGAATAAGTGCCTTTTTGGTATTATTTTAAGGTGTGTGGCAGAAGCGATACATAGGATTTTATTCCTTGATTGTGGTGTCTCAGGGAAGTAAGTGATCCTCAATTTGCTTGCAATCCAATATGCTTAAGCTGTAAAAGTTTGTAATTAAAAATGTATGCATATCACTTTTTTTTTAGGTTCACTTTGTGTCTTTGGGAAATTAGCTACAATGCAAACCAGTCTGCTACTTATTTTATCCCATTTATATCCTTGAATGACTCATAGGTATTTGGGAAATCTATGATGAGTACTGTGGGGAAAAAAAATCTGAATAAAAGTCTGTGTTCTCTGAAGCAAATCTCTGGCATAGATGGGCCATTTCTCAGCAATTTAGTGCTACAGATATACTCTATTAGTTCCTTTACTCCTCTGGGCAAAGTTACACTGAGTATTGGTACCAATGGGCCTGAAAAACAGGAACATCTGTTTGAATCATATGATATTTGTTGGTGGAGCTTAGCAACACAAGAGTGTTTAGTCTATCTCAAGAATAAAGGAAGTTATTTGTAGGAACAGAGGCTAGAAATTACATCTGCAATGCATTTTTTTTCTATCTCATTTATACCTTTTTTAGTTGGATATGAAATCAAAAACATTTACACTAATGTTTTATTTAGATTTTATATGTGCATTGTTTGCATAGCCACTTCCTTTATATTATTTCAAATTTTATGCAGTTTATATTATTTTTATCTTTACAACCTACATGTTTTTTCACACTTCTCCATTGAAGTGTACTTTTGCTTTCTCATGAATCAGATCTTTCTTTTGAATGTTCGTCCACCATAAAATCTATTATTATTACTCTGTTCTCATAAACAATGTTGTTAATCACTATGTAATAAAAACCTAAAGACAGGAAAATTAAGCCGTATTTATTTTTCACATGTAGTTCAATAATTTATATTTACAGGGCCTCTGTGTATTAAGCCTCACATCAGGGAAAGAAAAAGGACCTGATTTAAAAGACAGCTAGCTATTTTCTGTCAGAGAAACCAAATGGAACACCAAAGTACCAACAAGTACCAAATATGTCTAGTTCCTGGTTTACTTGACTGAGGAAAGAAATACAGTTTTCTGTTAATGAGACATTATGAGATACATTTTCCATGTTTTTCAACTAAGTACAAGGCATGTCTATATGTATATTTTCACAAAATACTTGATAGAAGCTATGTCATACATCAAAAAAAAACCCCACTATTGGTAACAAATAAAGTATTGTGTATGACTTTTTGTCAGAGATTAAACTGAAATTCTTTTCACCCTTGTGTTCTTTCTCTTTTAAAGGTTTTTTTTTTTTGGATGCAGCATATTCAAAGGCACGTTTGAAAACCACAATAAGGGAATGGTGGAATCTACTTTATTTATTGTTTCTTTTAATAGATAGTCCAGAAAGCTTTTATTCAGTCTTCACAGGAAAAAAAAAAAAAAAAAAAAAAAAATCTTCATTATATCTCTGTGAAAAATGTAGAAATGGGTAAGGAAATATGTCTAACAATATTTACCTAATTTACTCATTTTCATTGTTACAATTCAGTAAGGAAATCAAGAACCCCCAAATGAGGGGATTAACCTCAGCTGTTAGTCCTTTAGTATTCATATGCTTAGTTCAAGCTATTTATGTAGCAAGTGAAAAGGGAGATTCATGAAGAAAATCCCATACTAAGGCTTGTATCTTAAATAGCTGTAATAAATTGCTCCCTAGAAATGTTTAGCCGACTTTAAAAAGAAGCATATGATTAAAAAAAAAGTTTTTGCATAAAAACACTAGAACCAATTCTTTGCTATCTTGTCTTTTGATATTCAGCTCTCATTGATTGACTTCTCAGTGCAATTTTTGTTGAAGTCTACAGGAAAATTCCTTTAGGAATTGCTTTCACAGAATAAGATTAAAAGTTTTTGAAGGAAAAAACTATTCCCATTCTCCTAACTTTCCTCTCCCCCCCTTGCCTTCTCAAGCACTGATTGAAACTTTTGTTCCAGTTGAAATCACTCAATTTTGCTACTATTTAGGACATGAGAATAGTTCACTTTTTATTAATGCTCCTGGGGTCTTTGCATATAGGAGAATTGTTTAGATTTTTCTCCAGTGGACATTGAATAATGAATATTTTGCAGAATGGATAAGAAAACCAAATATGCTTAATGGAAGATTATCTAGTCAAGATATTTTTTCCCTAAATACATGCATGTGTTTCATTCATGGAAATAAATTAGGCATGCAATGAAAATATAAACAGTCTATTAGAATATTGCCATTGTGCTCTAAAACATTTTATTATTAAAAGAGACAGTTTTAGACAAAAACTCACTCATTTGGATTTTCTCATTTGCAATTAGTACTCAACTTTTGAAATAATGTATAGAAGACAACTTAAAATTCTGATTTTGAAATCTCTTGAAAGAAAATACCACAGACACATTCCAGGGTGAATGGCTATCAAAGGTCAAATTTGCAATTAATTTACTGAGAGAAATAGTTTAATTAAAAGATAATAAAAAGCTATAATTTATTGCTGATTTTAGCATGCATTAATGTCATTAAGGAAACCTAACATATATGTAGTATTTCTTATTTGAACAGAATATGAATATGCTTAACCATTTAGTATTGCATGCATCACACTTATTACAACACTGAAAAATCCAGTTCTACTGGTCTACCGGTAGATCTGTTGTTCATTCAGTCATAAATAAGGGTCTCAGGATTTTTTTTTTTACAATTATTTCAGTTAGTGCTAGTGGTTATGAGTGGATGACACTGTCAGCAATCCGTTATGTAGCATTAGGTCTTCTGTCACCTTTATTACAGAGGAGGATAGTAGCCAATTTATCCATGTTATAGAAAAGTTTTATGATTAATTTCTCCTCTACCTTCTTCTAATAACCATAAAAAATGGTTTTTTGACCCTGACAGAAAAAAAAAGAAAGCACCATGGACAAAATCCCCTTAAGGTGGGAGCTCAACAAATCCCAGATTGCTTAATTCAAAAAAACAGGAACCTTATTTTTCAATTAACATTTTGATATATACGTGTACTTTTTAAATTATCTTATATGAAAGTCTTTCCATTTAAAAAATAATTTAAGCTCTTCCCCCATGTGTTTTATGAGTGCTGAATGGTATCTGAAAGAAGTTGAGTGCTATATTTCTGGACAGTCATTTGACATTAAGATCAGGTCAGCTTGAAAAAAGTATACACCTTAGTGTCCTAGGCCTGATCTTTTCCACTTTGGAACCCTAACTAGAATGCACTGCACTCTAAATGGAAAAGAAAAAGAAGATGACAAGTTATAAGGAAACACAAGGAGATACACTGTATTATATTTCCTGCAAGAGTTGATCCTGAAATCTTTTATTTATATGATTAACTGAGAAAATTAATAAAGTGGGGTTTTTTACTTTTTTTTTTTTCCCTAGTCAGTTAATCATACTAAGAAGGGGAAGGTAGATAAGGCAAATTATCCAGGATTGTGTAAAGGAGTCATAATATTATAGGGCCCTGATGAGAATATAAAGTATCACGATCTGTAGTTCCCCAAATAGTTTTTTGGCTATAACTTTTCAAATTATCAAAAACAACTTTAAAAACCATTTTAAATACTCAGAAGAAATATTAACACTAATGCCTGCTAACTGTAGGTATGTGTCCAACTGTATAAAAAATAGACAAAAAATAAGAAAAAAACTTTGTGAAATGAAATGTTTCTCTTAACCTACAGTCTCTCTTTCTCTTTCTTCAAATAGTCTGCATCATCAGATTTTCATGTTTGTGACAACCTGCAAAGTGTTGAACAACTGTTAATTTTACTTCACGAAAGAATGTACACTAATTTTGTTTTTTCAGTGGCATAATGAGCTTATGCTTTGGCTATGTGAAAGACCTCTACTTGTTTTAGCTCCAGGTGGATGAATACTCTTTTAAATGCCTGAAAACAGACACATAAAAATCTATATCCCTCATGTCCCAAGAGATATGGAATATATTTCTCACAAACATTACTGCACTGACAAAGAAAGAAAGAGAGGAATCCTCAAACTGAGACACAACACTATTTAAAGCTAAATATTCACCATGAATAATGGTAGAATTCCATTGAGTTATGTAAATATCAGGCCTATTGTTTCTCCCTCAAACTAGAATACTATTAGGAAGATTTGTCTTGTCTCTTAATGAAGGCAAAATGAATATTCAAAATATTATTAAATAGAATCATATGCTTTATCAATAATATTCAGCCCCTTTCCACATAGGTATAATTGGTAATATATGTTGATGACCTTGTGAATGGGCACCAATTAATTTTGTATGAATATGTATACATTGCTAGGAAGGAAAGTGATTTTCTGTTTAGATTCTGACCTAAATGCAACTTCTTAGTTTGTAATTGAGCATGAAATAAAAAGTTATTATCATATATATTTTGTTCCTAGATCAGGTTCATGAAGTCTTGTGGTCTGAAAAGGTGAACCTTTCTTGCATTTTTTGTTTATTTTCTTTATTATTTTTTTTCAGATGTTTTATCCACTTACTTGAAAACTAAAATAATTAAATTAATTGAACTTCTGAAAAGGCAAGAAAGCTGTTGCTACCAAAAGATCTTTTCTTCAAAACTTTTATTGAAAAACATGTATCTGTTTAGCTGATAAATAGAGGAACTCTGATACATTTTCAGTTCCTTCTTGTCCTGGACAGACATGAAATGATGCCACTAGTACAATGACCTTCCGCAATGCTACTAGTTTTTCAGCTGCTTCACAAGAATCACAGTTCTGTGCAACTCTGCTGATCATAGGATCATAGAATCATAAAATGTTTTGGGTAGGAAGGGACCCCTAGAGGTCATCTAGTCCAACCCCCCTGCAGTGAGCAGGGGCACCGCTAACTAGATCACGTTGCTCAGAGCCCCGTCCAACCTGGCCTTGAATGTTGCCAGGGATGGGGCCTCCACTACCTCTCTGGGCAACCCGTTCCAGTGTTTCACCACCCTCGTTATAAAGAATTTCCTCCTTATATCCAGTCTAAATCTACTCTGCTTCAGTTTAAAAACATTACCCCTTGTCCTGACACAGCTGGCCCTACTAAAAAGATCTTCCGCATCTTTCCTATAGGCCCCCTTTAGATACTGAAAGGCCGTAATCAGGTCTCCCCTGCAGCCTTCTCTTCTCCAGGCTGAACAAGCCCAACTCCCTCAGCCTGTCCTCATAACAGAGGTGCTCCAGCCCTCGGATCATTTTTGTAGCCCTCCTCTGGACCCGCTCCAACAGGTCCATGTCCTTCTTGTGCTGAGGGCTCCAGAGATGGACGCAGTACTCCAGGTGAGGTCTCACCAGAGCAGAGTAGAGGGGCAGAATCATCTCCCTCGACCTGCTGGCCACGCTTCTCCTGATGCAGCCCAGAGTATGGTGGGCCTTCTGGGCTGCAAGCGCACATTGCCGGCTCATGTCCAGCTTTTCATCCACCAGCACGCCCAAGTCCCTCTCGGCAGGGCTGCTCTCGATCCTTTCTTCCCCCAGCCTGTACTGATACTGGGGGTTACCCCAACCCAGGTGCAGGACCTTGCACTTGGCCTTGTTGAACCTCATGAGGTTCACACAGGCCCACCTCTCCAGCCTGTCCAGGTCTCTCTGGATGACATCCCGTCCTTCTGGTGTGTCAACCGCAGCACTCAGATTGGTGTCGTCCGCAAACTTGCTGAGGGTGCATTCGATCTCACTGTCTAAGTCACTGATGAAGATATTAACCATCACCAGTCCCAGTATGGACCCCTGAGGGACACCACTCGTCACCGGTCTCCATCCGGACATCGAGCCATTGACCACTACCCTCTGGATGTGACCATCCAGCCAGTTCTTATCCACCAAACAGTCCACCCATCAAATCCATAGCTCTCCAATTTAGAGAGAAGGATGTTGTGGGGGACCGTGTCAAAGGCTTTGCAGAAGTCCACATAGATGACATCTATTGGTTTTCCCTTGTCCACTGGATGCTGTCACACCATCATAGAAGTCATTAGGCTCTCAGGCAGGACTTGCCCTTGGTGAAGCCATGCTGGCTATCTCGAATTATCTCCTGGCCTCCATGTGCCTTTAGCATAGCTTCTAGGAGGATCTGTTCCATGATCTTCCCAGGCACAGAGGTGAGGCTGACAGGTCGGTAGTTCCCAGGGTTTTCCTTTCTACCCTTTTTGAAAAGGGGCACAATGTTTCCCTTCTTCCAGTCCCAGGGACTTCACCTGACTGCCATGACTTTTCAACTATCATGGAGAGTGGCTTGGCGACTACATCGGCCAATTCCCTCAGGACTCTGGGATGCATCTCATCAGGTCCCATGGACTTATGTGCATCCAGGTTCCTCAGGTGGTCACGAACCTGATCTTCTCCTACAGCAGGAAGGGTTTTGCCCTCCCGGTCTCTCTCATGCCATCCATCAACTCGGGTGGGGTGGGGAGAGAGGTTCCCAGTGAAGACTGAGGCAAAAAAGTTGTTGAGTACCTCAGCCTTCTCCTCATCTGCTGTTACCAGATTGCCAGTCTCGCTCATCAGCGGGGGTACGCTTTCTTTAACCATCTGTTTTCCGGCTGATATACCTGAAGAAACCCTTCTTGTTATTCTTTGCATCCCTAGCCAAGTTTAGCTCCAGCTGAGCCTTGGCTTTCCTGACCCCATTCCTACACAACCGGACCGCGTCCCTATACTCTTCCCAGGATGCCTGTCCCTGCTTCCACTGCCTTTGCAGTTCCCTCTTCCTCTTTAGTTTGACCAGCATCTCTTGTCTCAGCCATGCCGGTCTCTTCCCTTCTTTGCCCGATTTCTTATACCTGGGGATCGAGAGCTCTTGCGCTCTGTGGATCACATCCTTAAAGATCTGCCAGCTCTGTTCTGTTCCCCTGTCCCTGAGGACCGTTTCCCAGGGAGTCCTTCCGACTATCTCCTTGAGGAGCTGGAAGTTTGCTTTTCTAAAATTCAGGGTCCTGACTATACTCTTCATTCTTCCCATTTCCCTCTGGAGCGTGAGCTCTACCAGCCCATGATCACTGCAACCCAAGCTGCCTCCGATCTTGACATTTCCGACGAGCTCACTTGCATTGGTGACCACCAGGTCCAGTATCGCATCCCCTCAGGTAGGGGATGTCCTCCTTATCTTTGGATAGATTTTGAGACAGTACTGTGACCTGAAGAAAAGTGTCGAGGACTTGCTATTTAAATTTCCAACATGAATAATGATAAAGTCTGCTTCTCCATCCTGGCCATTAATTCCACTTCCTATATGAAATTTCATACTGCAGGCAGCTGCTCAGAGAGTCCGAGGTTGCATTACTCTTTTTGGTAATTCATCAGTTACGATTGGAGGTACAGCACAGAGATAAATGCAAGTTTTTCAAAATGTTTACTACTTAGCTGCCTGAGAGGTGAATAAAACAGCTGCTTAGATCACTTGTTTCAGTTCAATAATATAGCTAAGAAACTTAACCAACATTATCTTAAGGAAGATAGTTTGTTTATACATATGCTTGAAAACAAATTCTTGTGTTATTAAGAAATCTTTCATACTAAGGAAAATTACATTATCCAGTCATGTTCTAAAAAAGCAAAGTAATTCAGATGATCAAGTCCTCTATGTTTCAGGTGACTGAGATTTTCTTTGCAATCTGTTCAAAATATCCATTAATCAATCAGCTAGATTTATCTGTAAACCTTCCTTTACACTGTTACTGGTCAGGCTGAGCTGAGTCTTGTTCCATAATCAGCAATTCTCCATTGCTGGTCCCTGATGTTTCACACCAGGCTCAACTCTTGATATGGGTTTCTTGATATAGCTGTCCTTGCTTTGTGGAACAGAAATTTGAGTTTCTAAAGCAGGGTTTCTGTTGAGCATAAAGTAGGTTTCCAAACCAGAAACTAACATCTCATGTACATTGGACTTAGATTGTTTAGGGCTGGCTTTTCTCTTCCCCTGCAGGGAGATGAGACTCAAACCTTCCAATATTTTAATTGGGCTGTCTTAGGATTTAAGTGTTTCTCCTTTTTGTTTGTTTGTTTGTTTCTTTCACCTCTCTATTGCCCTATAAAGAGTAAATGGATACACAAAAAAGGCAACCTTAGTCAGAGGACAAGAAAATTCCTGGATGCTCAGCAACAAAGACAAACAAAACTACTTGGAATATAAGGGAAGAGTTGAATATTTCTGAATGACATTTGATGATTAAATGTTTTTACCATTCTATCAAAACAGGGAAAAAAATGCATCAAGATTTTGGATAATTTTGTGAATTAAATTATTTTACTGGAGCAAAAATTAAGCTGTGGCATGTGGGACTGACTCGGTATTTTTGTATAAGGAATTGTGTTCTATAAAACATTAATTTATTTGCACTGCAGTAATATATTCCTCTACTCATGACATTGGAAAATAATATTCAAGTTAAAAGAATGAGCTGTTGTAAAAAAAGTGTACAGTAAAATAAGATTGTTACAGAAGAAGAAAAGTTTTTTCTCATATTTTTTTTCCCGCCTATTACTTCTGTCAACACTTTCAGCCTTTAAATCTCATAGAATAATCACAGTACTTCCCAAAGTGTTATGTTTTGTGTTAAACTCAACACTTACAGGATGTATTAAATTTGAGTTTGCCTGTCAATGAAGACTTTTCAATGGATTAAGTATGGAGTTTCCCATTGCATAAAAATAAGCATCAGAAAAATACTGAGACATTTAGCTCAGCTTGAAGTGGTGACAGAGCAAGTTCACCATCATCAAAGCCTCTGTTCTTCAGACCAATGCAGTGCAGAAGAAAAGTAGGGATTTGTGGATCACCCTCTTAGGTATATATACATATGAATATTAATGTGTAAACACATTCAAAAATGCGATACACAGTGGTTAGACTCAACAACATTTTATCCTCAGTCTTCACTCCTCACCCTTCCTGAATCAATGGACAAAAAGATGGGGACCAGGGGGTTAAAGACCCGCCCACTGTAAGGGAAGATCAGGTTCATGACCACATGAGGAACCTGAACACACATAAGTCCATGGGAACAGATGAGATGCATCCCAGAGTCCTGAGAGAATTGGCTGATATAGTTGCCAAGCCACTCTCCATGCCAGTTCAAAAGTCATGGCAGTCAAGTGAAATCCCTGGGGACTGGAAGAAGGGAAATACTGTGCTCATCTTTAAAAAGGGTTGAAAGGAGGACCCTGGGAGCTACCGACCTGTCAGCCTTACCTCTGTGCCTGGGAAGATCATGGAACAGATCCTCCTAGAAGGCACATGGAGGACAGGGAGTTGATTCAAGAGATCCATCATGACTTCACAAAGGGCAAGTCCTGCCTGACGAACCTAGTGGCCTTCTATGATGGAATGACTGCATCACCAGACAAGGGAAAAGCAATTAATGTCATCTATCTAGACTTCTGTAAAGCCTTTGACACAGTCCCCCACAACATCCTTCTCTCTAAATTGGGGACATACAGATTTCATGGGTGGACTGTTTGGTGGATAAGGAATTGGTTGGATGGTCACATCCAGAGGGTAGTGGTCAACGGCTTGATGTCCAGATGGAGACCGGTGACAAGTGATGTCCCTCAGGGGTTTGTACTGAGACCAGTGTTGTTTAATATTTTCGTCACTGACATAGACAGCAAGACTGAGTGCAACCTCAGCAAGTTTGCAGATGACACCAAACTGAGTGGTGCGGCTGACATGCCAGAAGGATGGGATGTCATCCAAAGTGACCTGGACAAGCTGGAGAGGTACACCTGTGTGTACCTCATGAGGTTCAACAAAGCCAAGTGCAAGGTCCTGCACCTGGGTTGGGGTAACCCCCAGTATCAGTACAGGCTGGGGGAAGAAAGGATCGAGAGCAGCCCTGCCGAGAGGGACTTGGGCGTGCTGGTGGATGAAAAGCTGGACATGAGCCGGCAATGTGCTTTGGCAGCCCAGAAAGCCAACCGCTTCCTGGGCAGCATCAAAAGAAGCATGGCCAGAAGGTCAAGAGAGTTGACTCTGACCCTCTACTGTGGTGAAAACCCACCTGGACTACTGCATCCAGCTCTGGAGCCCTCAGCACAAGAAGGACACGGAACTGTTGCAGCAGGTGCAGAACCTGCCACACAAATGTTCTGAGGGCTGGAGCACCTCTCTTATGAGGACAGGCTGAGGGAGTTGGGCTTGTTCAGCCTGGAGAAAAGAAGGCTCCAGGGAGACCTGATTGTGGCCTTTCAATACTTAAAGGGGACCTACAGGAAAGATGAGAACAATCTTTTAAGCAAGGCCTGCCCTGACAGGGCAAGGGTAAATGGTTTTAAACTAAGAGAGGATAGGTTTAGGCTATAAGGATGAAATTTTTTACAGTGAGGGTGGTGAAACACTGGAACAGGTTTCCCAGAGAGGTAGTGGAGGCCCCATTGCTGGAAACATTCAAGGTCAGGTTGGATGGGGCTCTGAGCAACATGATGTAGTTAAAGACGTCCCTGCTCACTGCAGGGGGGTTGCACTAGATGACCTCTAAAGGTCCCTTCCAACCCAAAGCATTCTATGATTCTATAATTTAAGTGTGAAATTTTTGTCCCTATAGGCCTATGCATGAAGTGAGCCCTGGATTTCTGTGCCTGTTTCAGTCGTTCTGGGCCTGAAGGATGTAGCCCATAGTATCACACATCATTGGTCTCAGTGCAAAACATAAATTCATCTCTTAAATCCCATATTGGAATTGTAAAAATTTTTGGTCCTTTCCAACCCTTGCCACTCTGTGATTCTGTGATTAGCCATATAATATATAAACAGTCTTAAATAACCCCATAATACTCAAAGTTAATTTTTAGATACTATGTACACACCAGCAAGTGTCGGTCTGCATCAGGTGCCTCACTTGTACAGCAATGTACGTTTTTGAAGTCAAGATAAAAGTAGGTTCACAGCTCAACCATGTTTTACATTTTTCTTTCTCAATAACACCTTAAGAAAGCTTGTGATCTGCAAGTTCAATATTATCCGCAGTACCAAAAGCAATTTCTTGGAAAGCATTTTTATTTAAGATAGAGATAACATATAATGTCAGCTCAGTTTCACTGTTTGCTTTCTCAGTTTTAAAAGCAATTCAGAGAGAATATTTAGTATTCCACAGTATATACTTTCCCTACCTCAGTTTAATTGTATGACAATGAGTGTAAGATCTCAACTGTGGAATAGGGAGCTGTGAATATTGAGTTTCATTATGCTAGAAATCTTAATTTAAGCTCAGTTTCATTGTTGGTTTACCTTATCAAAGTGCTCTCCAGCAAGCTGAGCTGACGAGATAATGTAGAATGGAGTATTTGTTATCACCTGCCAAGTACATAAACACAGAACAAAAGTAAATAACTGTCATCCCAAAATTAACATACTCTTCCCTAAAGAACTGCTGTTCATAATAATCTAATTAATTCAATGAAGGTATGACTGGGTATATTCAATAGACTGCTTGGTTATTTTGTCTTCTTATGGGGAAACATGTCGAAGGGAAGTAATCACACTGTTAACACTTCTGAAAATTCCTAAAATTCTTGGTTTTAAATTACTAGAATTTTAGCACTCATATCACTTAAATCTTTTTTTATGTAAAAAACCTAAACCTATTAATATAATTTCTACTCGATGTGTGTTTTACTAGCGTCTCATTATGTTACATATTACATCATCTTAACATAATGAGTAGGAAAACTGTGAACTGATAATGCATGGCCATTCATTTAAATCAGCATATATTTTACAGAATGATTTAGAAAACACCTTTGTTTTGTTTTGTTTTGTTTTCCTTGACCTGCCCAAGAAGTTGTTCAACTGATCGCTTACTTATCTGGGACACAGTATTATTCCCTCAAAGTCGGCACCATTTTGGCAAAGACTTACGTGTAAGTATGACTGATTCTCACAGTACTGGTAAAGCAAGGATTCCTAATTATATAATTATGCTTTTTATACAGTAAGAATGAAACTAAATATTTACATTTCCACTTTTAGGATTTGCAAAAATAACACTGAAAATGTTTTCCCTTGAATCAGCTGAAGTTGCAATGTCAAGCTTTTATAGCTGCAGAGAGTTAAATTTGCATACATAGACTGGAGTTTGAATAAATTAGGAAAGTTAGGCTGAAACCTCAGTAATGTTTTCATTGTCTCAGAAAAGATCTGTTGTATTTCTATCTGTCATCCCATGGATGATGTTTAAATTACTGTAGGAAAAGAACTTCTAAGAATAGGGAAACATCTTAAATTAAACTTGACCAATTTCATAACCCCAAGCTAAAATTCCTATTATGATAAACACGTGGCCTCTCACTTTAACAAACAAAGGAAACAAAGCCAGGTGTGGCTGCTGGTTTTGGAAATAAAGACACTAAGGAGAATACATTAAGCTGAAGTCTGGACATTTTAGGAATATTCTAGAGAACTCAACTTTTTGTTTAAGTTCTCTCACAGGTGAAGAACTTTTAGACTACCAGGCATGCAACTAGCAAATTGTTTTAAATGTTACTACATATGCTAGACACTCTTACTTTATAGGTGTTTTGGTTTGTTTTTTTTATTTCTGCTGAACTTGCTTTTTCTGTGGCCACATCTATTTTACAACTATTAAATCATTTTGGTGGGATTTATATGTATGCATGTTGTGTATTGACATATGATTTTATAAGCTCTACAACAGATAGGTAGATAGATAGACAGATGGATAGATAGATAGATAGATAGATAGAAAAATATTGATGTTGCATGGCAAGTCTTCCTAACTCTCTTATCTGTTTGCATCTGTCTATGGAAAAAGGTGTGGATACTGTCCTGGTTTTGGCTGGGACAGAGTTAATTTTCTTCCTAGTAGCTGGTATGGTTCTGTTTTGGATTTAATACTAGAAGAGTGTTGATAACCCAGTGATGTTTTTGTTGTTGCCAGGCAGTGCTTAGACTGGACAAGGACTTCTCAGCTCTTAGCTCTTCCAGGTGCACAAGAAGCTGGGAGAGGGCACAGCCAGGACAGCTGACCCCAACTGGGCAAGGGGGTATTCCAGGCCATATGACGTCATGCTCAGTCTATAAGCTGGGGGAAGAAGAAGGAAGGGGGGGACATTCAGAGACATGGCGTCTGTCTTCCCAAGGAACCGTTACGCATGATGGAGCCCTGCTTTCCTGGAGATGGCTGAACACCTGCCTGCCCATGGGAAATGGTGAATTAATTCCTTGCTTTGCTTTGCTTGCATGCGTGGCTTTTGCTTTCCCTGTTAAACTGTCTTTATCTCAACCCATGAGTTTTCTCACTTTTACTCTTCTGATTCTCTCCCCCATCCCATTGTGGGGGGAGTGAGCAAGCGCCTCCATGGTGCTGAGTTGCCATCTGGGGTTAAACCACAACAGACATGAAACTGTTCATATATATATGCTCAGACAGAAGACTATTGTTTGTCATGTGCTGAGAGAGTAGTGTAATGCTACTGTTGTACAGTAGATTCAAAATAACTTATAAGTATTTGCACATGTGTTTAAGTCCTTAATCAAAACAACACAGAAAAAGAATCCCTCAGTGATAACAATTCTAACGTCTTCAACGTGTTTTCAAAAGAAAACATTTAAATATCTTTAAATGTTCATTTATAAGTATTTATTAATTAATTGTACTTTCATAGATATTCAGTGGAGACATCTGTGGTTGCAACTGAGAACTAAATAGCTCTACTACTACTACTAATACAAAAGAACACTATATTCCTATTCTTTAGACTTGAATCAATTCTCAGTGTTCTAGTCAATAAGCCATATCTTATGCCTATACTTTTTCTGGTGCATGTTTATATGTAGAGTCTAGTCCACCTAGGGTGGAAGGCTGGAAAATAAAAAAAAATAACCTTATCAACTCTGAAACTTCAGGAAGTATGTGAGCAGGTATTCTCAAAGGCTGGTTTGAATTTAGGGAGCCTGTCTCTGTTACTAGTGGAGATAGATAAAGGACAGATGTCTTAGTTGGCTGAAGTTGTTCTTCGCTATTCTTTAAACAGCTGTTCAGACAATGCCAAACAAACTCTGCCAAACTCTGCAAATACAAGCATTTTGGTGCCTAAAGCCTTTAGGTATCTCCATATTTAGGTAAGTAACTGTATAGTGATTTAATTTAAACTTTAGGAAGCAAGAGTAACATTAGACACCTGCATGACTATGGATTTAGCACCCTGGATCTGCATCCGCTCTTCATGATTCAAACAACCCTAAGCTACACAACTTTCTGAGTGAAAAGCTGCTGGTTGTGAAGCTCAGAAAATACAAAATTTGAAAGCAATTAGTGCTTTTCAGTGATGTCACTACTTAGAATCATTAAGATTGGAAAAGACTTCCAAGATCATCAAGTCTAACCATCAACCCACCATGCCTACTAAACTATGTCCCAAAATGGGGACTTCCTGCCTCTCTCTTGGTTTAGCCTGTTTGAAAGATGTTACGTAGGATTGTTAGGCTTACTTATTTGAAATCTATAACAACACAGTCACTGGCCTGTCTTGGAACAGATTTAGGACAGATCAAGAGCTTGACAATCATATGTTTAAAATCTTGCTGCTTTTAATAAACTCAATGTAAAATCTTGCCCAGATATTGCTTAAACTGAACAAAACAAAATTTTGCTGTGGTGGATTAACCTTGGCTGGACTCCAGGTGACCGCCAACCTGCTCTATCACTCCCCCTCTTCAGGTGGACAGGGGAGACAAAATACGATGAAAGGCTCATGGGTCAAGGTGAGGACAGAGAGAGATCATTCACCAATTGCCATTACGGGCAAAACAGACTTGACTTAGGGAAAATTAATTCAATTTATTACCAATAAAATCAGAATAGGATAATAAGAAACAAAATCAAATCTTAAAACACCTTCCACTCCTACTCCTCCCTTTTTCCCAGGGTCAACTTCACTTGCGAATTCTCTACCTTCTCCCCTGAAGTGGTGCAGGGGACAGGGAATGGCGGTGTGCTCAGTTCACCACGTCTCTGCTGCTCCTTCCTCCTCACAGTCTTTCCCTGCTCCAGCATGGGGTCCCTCCCATGGGACACAGTCCTCCACAAACTTCTCCAATGTGGGTTATAGAATCATAGAATTGTTTAAGTTGGAAAAGACATTTAACATCAAGTCCAAACATGAACCTAACCCTGCCATCCCACCTCTAAACCATGTCCCTAAGCACCTCGTCTACCCATCTTTTACATACCTCCAGGGATGGGGACTCGACCACTTCCCTGGGCAGCCCATTCCAGTGCCTGACAATACTTTCTGTGAAGAAGTTTTTCCTAATGTCTGACCTAAACCTGCCCTGGCGCAACTTCTGCCTGGCAGAAAAAGACCTGGGGATACTGGTTGACAGCCACATGAATATGACCAGTGTGCCCAGGTGGCCAAGAAGGCCAATGGCATCCTGGCTTGTATCAGGAATAATGTGGCCAGCAAGAGTAGGGAAGTGATCTGGTGAGATCTCTTCCTTACTGCACTAGTGAGGCCACTCCTCAAATCCTGTGTTCAGTTTTGGGCCACTCACTACAAGAAAGATGTTGCATTGCTGGAACATGTCCAGAGGAGAGCAACCAAGCTGACGAGGGGTCTAGAGCACAAGTCTTACAAGGAGCAGCTGAGGGAGCTGGGGTTGTTTAGTGTGGAGAAGAGGCGGCTGAGGGGAGACCTTATCACCCTCTACAACTGCCTGACAGGGGGTTGGCCTCTTCTCCCTGGTAACGGACGATAGGATGAGGGGAAATGGTCTGACGTTGCACCAGGGCAGGTTTAGGCCAGACATTAGGAAAAACTTCTTCACAGAAAGGGTTGTCAGGCACTGGAACGGGCTGCCCAGGGAGGTGGTTGAGTCCCCATCTCTGGAGGTATTTAAAAGACGGGTAGACGAGGTGCTTAGGGATATGGTTTAGTGGTGGGATGGCAGGTTTAGGCTAACGGTTGGACTTGATGATCTTAAATGTCTTTTCCAACCTAAATGATTCTATGATTCTATGATTCTTTCTTGTTGGCCTTCCCCCTCATCCTTGCCCATAAGCACTCAGCCTCATCACAAGCATCAAGCTCTGTACAGTCAAAACACTCCCTAACATACAGAGCCGTCCCACCACCTCTCCTTCCTTGCCTGTCCCTTTTGAAGACCTTATTGCCATCCATGAAGTACAGTACTTCAGGAATGAACTGCTCCAGCGTAGGTCCCCCCCCACAGCATCGGAGGTCCTGCCAGGAGCTCCAGTGTGGGCTCCTCTCCATGGAGTCACAGATCCTGCCAGGAGCCTGCTCCAGCACAGGCTTCCTATGCCCTTGGGAATTCCTCTCCAGTGTGGCGTCCTCCCCCGGGCTCTCTCTGCACTTCCCCCCTGCCTCCCTGACCTTGGTGCCTGCAGAGTTGTTTCACAGTTTTTTCCCCTTCTTAAGTATGTTATCACAGAGGCACTACCACCGATATTTGTTGATGGGTTTAGCCTTGACCAGCAGCGAGTCCATCTTGGAGCTGTCTGGCATTGGCTTTGTCTGGCATACGGGGAGCTTCTAGCAGCTTCTCACAGAAGACACCCATGTAGCTCTCCCACTACCAAAACCTTGCCATGCAAACCTAACACATTTACTCATGAACAGGACTTATACAGAAGTATCAGATGGCATTTTTTTTTCTTTTTCTGAAGAAAATACATCTCCAAATAATAAATGCTTTGTACTGAGCTAAAACTGAGACCTTGTTAACAAAATATTTGCTTTCATGCTGTATTCATCCAAAATTGTTTCAAATAGGACATTGGCTGTTGACAATAAATTCAGATTTTTAATTTTGTGTCAGTTTAATACTAATACCAATACTATGTCAGCTGGAAGACATACGTTTGGATATTTATTGTACCTATTGTCCTAAATTGTCTTGTTGGCCAGGATACATCTTCCATTATAAATTTATCATACAGAACTTTCAAGTCAGGTAGCCATGAAACATTTTATGAAAAACAATCTATTTGGGAATCCAAATTAGAAAATAGGAAATGGTGGCAAGAAAACAATTGCCATGGCATTCACAGCTGTTCAGAGATAAGCGGGCTCATGCTGTACAGGACTGACTATTTTCAAAGTGAAGATATTGTCAATTCCTCTTAAAAAAATAATCTTGAAAAGGTGATATTTTGGCTTTTCATCCAATGAAAAAAAAAATTAAGATTTTCTGTGTGAAACACAGTACAGAAATGTAGTGTGTTCTAGTTGTTATAAAATGACTGAATTTATATATCTGAAAATAGTGATCTGTACAGTGTTCTATTTGGGTTGAGAATTAATGTATAAAAACTGTAGTTTATTTTTATGTTTATATAAATTGTTTCTGGTATCCAGTGATTAAGATAATTAGACAGTTAATTTACTGAAATTGGTTGCTCTGATGAGATACTATGAATAGCATATTTCTTTACAAAAAAAATAGTAAACCAATTAATTTTAACAAGGTGGAGGAATCAAGAAACAGAAGAAGGGCTTTATGGTGAGTCGTAAACAGCAGCTGCTGCTACATTGCATATACTCTTGCTTTGCATTAGGTTTCTCTTTACACTAAATGAAATAAAACCTTCACAAGTTTGTGAATACTAATATGCAATTTTTTTTTTAAATTTTTTAATTAAAAATATAAAACTTAAAAATAATATCATAGCACAAACTTAAGGTAAATTATTTCTTCCTTCACTGTTTGTGAGGAGTGCAGTACTTTAGGGTCAAATTCTCTGAATGAGTGATAGTGGGGACAGGAGAAGGAAAGGACAACTAGAATGGAAGGAAATTACTGTTGATGGGAGGAAAAGAGGGAGTGCACTAAAATATTCTAGGGCTTTTACATTGATTTGATTTGAGTTTTATCTGCACACCTGGACAAATTTAATTAAGGCTGTTCTTTTTATGCTTTCCGTGATTCACTTGGTGTGTTTAACTCCCATTCTTTCTCACTACGCTGAACTTGTACTCTGACTGCATATTGCCATTGAAATATATATTATAAAAAATACTAAACTGATTCAACTCTTTAGGTAAATTTCTTCACGTACTTCTTACACATAAGCATTGTGAACCTATAAAGAGTTTTAACTCAAATATAGGTAAATCACCAATTATAGATATGCTTAAATGTGCATTTATGTATAAAAATGGCCTTTTAAACTTCCTGTTACTTCTTAAAGCATGTTTAGATGATTGCTATCATCTGTTTACTAATTTTGTCAATGAGATGACACGCAAAGGCTCACTGTGGGGAATCTTTATAATATCTTTCAAGTATTCTGTGAATCAGAGACTCTTATTTTCTGCTTCGTGGCGTGTGGTAAGAACTACAATAACAATAATCTGGGGGTAATTACTGTCTCTAAATTACTTCAGTTTAGCTTTCTCTGCAAATTTACACACTAATTTCTCAAAAGGTGGCGTACAGAACCTGTTTCAGAGGGGAAAAAACAACTTCTGAGAAATTAAATTTTTTTGTTTGTTTTTCTCAGATGAAATCAATAAGCTAGACTTGTGAGCAAGTTAAGTGTTTTCTGCGTGTAAAACACACATCCAGTTATTTTGTGTGTACAAAAAAGGGAGAATTCTGTATAAGTCCTGTGACATTCAATTTGCTTGAGTAATGACCCTGTTTTATCTGTTTGCATTGTGAAAAATGTATCTGCAAAGCTCTGTAAGTGAGTGCTAACAAACCTGTTTACCAGTCTGTTTGAGTTTTCAAATAAGTAGTGACATATAAACAACTAGGTGGAAATATCTTCCTGATAGAGCAAGAGTATATAGAACATAAAAAAATAGAAAAGTGACTAAGTAGTGATAGGAAGCTGATATTTCCATAAACAGCAGGTAGTAATTATGAACCTGTTCCTTTTATGGCTAAGCAAGGAGCTTTTGAGAAATAGCGAAGAAACCATTTGTACTTCTCAAATTATAAAATGCAGTTAAAATACAGCTCAGGACTATGTTGGAGCTAAAGGATAAAATTTAATCAGATCACCAGTACTGAATTTAAGAAGAAAATATGAAAACTAGGTAGACTCTGCACTGACTCACACACTTGTGGTCCTCTAAAGTTATTGTGTGAAATTAATTTGTAAAGGTTAGATTTTAGCATTTTTGGATTACATTGACAAATGTGCTTGTTTCTTTCTGAATGTATAATTTTGGCCATTTATTACATGGATATGAGACTCATTTTTGAGCACTTTGAAGACAGAGTAGCTAAGTTTTGGGTATATCTATATCTAAGTTTCAGTTCTGATCAGATGAGAGCTTCAAAACTTAATCTCCCAGATAATCAGTTGTTATTTGTGACTGACCAATAAATCCCTGCTACGGAAGAAGGCTCAGTGGTGATGGGCAAGGGTGATGTGCCCATGAATCTCAGGGAATAAGGTAGGGTGTGAATGGTGATAGCTGTTGCAAACCAAGCTGACTTTATCTCAATGCAAAGGGGACAAAAGAGGGTGGCCTCTGGTTTAGATAAACAGCTATGTCAGTTAGGTAGGTCGGTTGACTATGTCAGAGTTAAGTGGATCAACTGGTGATGAAAATGTTTTTCCCTGAGTTGATGAAAGAGTGTGAATGTCTCCCTGATTTAGCCAGACCAACATGGGGGAAGTGTATACATGGCTCAGTCCAACACAGAGTATAAAAACTAAACAACAAATGAAAGAATGTCAAAGAAAGCAATGGACTTGAGATGGTTTCAACCAACGTATTCCTTCCTGGCAACTGGAAATGCCCAACGTCATGACAGTGGGCATATGATAGAGACTGGTAATGGGAATCACATTGGTATCGTGACTGAACTGTGTCTTGCAATTGCTATATTTTGCTAAGTGTAACTTACTTTTGTATTGTGTTGTCAGTATACTTTTTATCACTCTGCCAAATCAAAAATCTCATGTAACATCCAATATTTTCAAAATAAATTTGATATTAAACATTACACCCTTAACCCATGGAATTCTAGAAGAACCCAGTCAGAGAGTATCAGACTGTGACACTATCATGTTTTATTTCCACTTTGAGAATACCAGTGTAGTTATTTTGGGAGGAAATGTGTCTGGAAGAAGTTCTTCAAGAGTTCTTCAATACACTTAAATTGCTAATTGATGTTTAGTTCATAGGGGCAGACTAGAGCTAGTCTAAAGTGAAACAAATTACTCCTCTGTTTTCTGAAGCCTTTTCTTCTCATCACTCTGTCTGAAAAGATGGAAGTAGGTTTTGGGACAACTTATTCTTTCAGTGAATATAAAAATACTAAGGCCAGAAGAGACTATTATTATTATTATCAAGTCAGATATACATAACAGTCCAAAGAAATGTTCAAATTAGAATTATAAGTAACATGTTTATGCTAAGAAAAAAGAATTCAAATGAAGAAAATGTTATGTTTATTTTCAGCACATTTTTCTTCTTTTAGAAAGTATATTTTCAGGCATATTCACCTATACATTTGGTTGTTCTTAAGAATTTTTTAATTATAATAGATAAAATTTTTAATATATATTAATATTGGATTGTGATCCTCTCTTAATTACTAGAGTGGGATTTTTTAGCAGAATGAAGTTTAAATGCTGATGCAGAATAACATTGCACCCAGATTAAATTGTTTCATGCAATATCATTCTATATCACAATATTTTAAACCTTAAATTTGTATATGAACAGAATAAAATTAGGAACAAAAGGCCTGCTTCTACAAGCTGTTTCACATTTAACAAATCTCAGAAGGCAATGAAAATATGTGCATAGGAGTCAGCTATATTAGTTACTAGTAGTTTGGGATCTCAAAAAAAGATTAAACAGTAAAGATTTCACTATATTTTGCATTTCAGAGGGAGAAGTTCCTTCATACCTAAAAAGGGATGAATTTTGCTCCGTATGGTAGTTAATGAAAGGAAAATCCACTGCAGTCATACTACTGAAGAAATCAAAGTGAGTCAGATGGCCAACTCTGACTGATTTTTTTTTTCACCAAGATGTAGGTACCTATATTTCTTATGAGGCTTCTTTGAAATTTTATCCTTCCAAGATTTGTGGATTTTCTCAGGCTTGTTCTGTGGTTATAAGCCAAAAAGCATTATTACTAATTTTTTATATTGCCATAAATCAGCATCTACCATTTTTACTTCTTTAACATCTTACTGTCTTGTCAGCAAAAGAAAAAAAAATCAAAAATCTTTAAATACTTAAAAAGATTTGTCTATCTGCTAGGCAAGTTAATAGAGATGTTTGCACAAATTGGGATTTTCTCTGCAGTCACCTATTCTTTTCCTTGATTCTTACCTACTCTTTCAGAAAATTATAGTAGCATTAATTTCATCTGAATGTGCAAGCATAATAAAGACAATATTTAGAGGTAAATGTACATCTCCTGGAAGAAGCTGGGAGAGCTCTTATTTGGGATTCCTGCTGATACCTTCATTTGGACACTAGTATGAGTGGTGTTGGACATTCTGCGGTGGAACAACACACAAGAAGGGTCCATGGTGAGGCAGAGAAAGGATCAGGTGATATTTCTTTTTATTTAATAGTGCTTTGTAATAAGGACAGTCAAATACTTCCAAAACAACAACAAAATCCCACCAATGAAAAATATGTTGATTTAATAGTATCAGTAACTGCAAGGAAATGGAATTAGTGTGGTAGTTTGGCAGAGGGTTGGGCCTCATTAAATACTGTTACCTACAACTACCCTTTACCAGCAGTGTGGTTATCATGGAGACAGTGATGGCCAATCACCAGGCATTGTGGGAGTTTGAGTCAATCAGAAGTGGGTCTTCTGTATGTGCCCATCCCAATGACTGAGGGGGTCAGGGGTTGCTCTGGGGAGGGGCTCTGCCAGAGGCTATCCAGCACCCCAGGGCTAATGGTGGAGCAGCCCATGGTCTGGCTTCAGATAACACCTGGTAAAACCAGATGAGTTTGGCTTAGACATTGACACAACATCTGGAAGTCCAGTAAATGTTCAGAACATGCTCAGGTGAAGTGCACCATGTGCAGCCTTCAGACATGTGGTTCTTGAGGTAGAATCATGTGGACAATGTGGTCTCTGAACAATAGTTAAGGAGAATGTGTGGAGAGAAAACCAACAATGAAATCCTCCCTGCCTCTCTTGTGAAAGAACATACAATACAGTAGTTAGGACAGTTAGCTAGGACACTTGGCACTTGGATGGATTCCTGTCCTGACTGGTTTAGTGAAAATTATATAAACAATATTATTATTGTGACTGAAAGGAAAATCCATCCCTTGCAACTTAGTGCTCCAGTATGTTTGATACCTAATTGTTCATTGTCTTCATGATCTCTCCTCTTCTGGTTGCATGAAAACTCTCTTTGTTACTACATTGTGCTGGAAAGGAGATAGTTGTCTTCCAACCTGCATTGCATCATAATGAAGAGCGCACTTGCCTGGGTGACTCCTTTTTAGACTAAGTGAATTATAGTCTTTAGTGAGGGGTTTTCAATGTACATAGAGCTATGGAAGTCCCTCCAGACAGAAAAAAAAGCAGTAATTTGTTGCCAGTACAGCTTTTGGTTATGATGCAGTTTTATCACGACTGCCTCAAAACCTGCCTTACTGTTTCCACTCCTGTTGACAGTAGGATCCTAGCAGTAGCGTGACATCTCCATTGCTCCCCATTTTGCTGTGAAGAAGTCAGACTGTAATCATCCTGAAACAAGGAAGAAGCAATAAAACACACTGCTGAAGTTAACTCTGTATAGCGTCTGACATGTTAATAATGCAAAAGCCTTATTCAACTACTTCCCTTGTATTCCATTAATCTGTGTGTAAAGAAAACCATTCTGCTCTGTTTCACTTAGTACAGAAAATAGCATTGCTGAGCCTCAATCCCCACAAATATTGGCTACAACTGGAGAAAAATATATCCTTCTTTTCAGTATCTTTTTTGAGTGTCCCTTTGTCAAAGGAAAAAATTGTTTGCTTTCTTCAGTTTCACTCTGTGAAAAAAGGGAGAGTGACAAAAGAGAAAGGAAGGAGTAAGAGGGAACTCGTTAACTTTGCTGACAACTTATTATCTAGAAAATACACAAATGGATAATAAAAGTAAGCTGCAAGCTTCATATAGCTTTTGATGAAAGTTTTTGTTGTTGTTTAACCTGGCAGGCAGCCAAACACCACACAGCCATTTGTTCACTCCCCCACAGTGGGATGGGGGAAAGAATCAAAGAAAAGGTAAAATCCATGGGTTGAGACAAAAGAAAATCCAACAGGACAGAAAAGAAAGGGAAAACAATAACAATGATAAAAGAATATACAAAGCAAATTATGCACAATGCAATCACTCACCACCTACTAACCAATGCCCAGCCAGTTCCCAAGCAGTGGCCATGCCCCTTCCCCCTCCCTCCCCCCAAGCCAACTCCCCCACCAGTTTCTTTGTTCAGCATGATGTCATATGAGATGGAATAACCCTTTGGCCAGTTTGGGTCAGCTGTCATGGCTGTGTCCTCTCTCAGCTTCTTGTGCACCTCCAGCCTCCTTGGATGGCAGGGCAGTATGAGAAGCTGAAAAGTCCTTGACTTAGTGTAAGCGCTGCTCAGCAAAAACTAAAACATCAGTGTGTTAGCAACATTATTCTCATCCTAAATCCAAAACACAGCACTATATCAACTACTAGGAAGAAAATTAACTCTGTCCCAGCCAAAACCAGGACAGTTTTAAAGACAGTGTAATTCCATAGTGGAACAAAAAATGACATACAATAAAAACATAGGAACTCCCTGATTTGCCATAGCAATACTCCACAGAGTTTACAATTGTCTCAGACATTTGGCATCAGCTTGGAGCATACCAATATGTTTCATCAGAAATGCTACCTCAACAGCAATCCTTATCCTATTTTAATTTTTTAAATGTGTCACTGACCTTGTTCATGGGCAAACATGTTGTCCTTAAGATGGATGGAAATATTAAGGTGAAAAAGGCTATTTCAAGAACCTATAAATCAAGGTAATCAGATGTTCTCATCACATGCCCTAATGACCAAGTACAAGTTAGTGTTCTTATAGCTCAGCTAAAAGTACTGAAAAGTTCAGAAGGATTATTTTTTTACATTTTTGCTGTCAACCAACTATGGAACTCTAAATGTTTTCTGATGTTTTCTGAGGAAAAAAAGCACAAAACTTCAGAGGTCTAAGTAAAAAGATTTACTAAAAGAATACTAAAATTTAAAAGAAAAATGTTACAACAATTTTCAGTAATAATAATAGTTAAAAAAATCTTACAGGCTCAGCATAGGTCTTTTTCCTGAGAATAAACTGGATTTGTCATATTTAACATAAATGTACAGCTTGAGCTTCAAGCTCTACAGAGCTGAAGTTATAGTGTCTAATATTTTTCTGGACCAAGTATACAAAGCAGAGGAGTGGGCAAAATAAAAGTTTATGTACAGGCACGACATATCTGTTAAATTTGGCAAAAGTAATTTTTAATGCAGTAGCTGATACCTGACCATGGGGAAAGCATAATGTTTTGAAGAGTTTATCTTTGTGGAAATACCTGTTTGCTTGTTTTTTCTGGTTCCCCCCTCTCTCAGTTTTCCCTGGTGAGTTCTTGCTTCTGACTTCCCAGTTTCCAAAGCTATTTCCTTCAAAATAAAAGGAATAAAACATTACCCACAATCAAGAAGAATACAGCTAAGGAATGTTTAAAGCAGCAGGACAAATAAAAAGTCCATGGAGACAGATGAGATGTACCCAAGGGTGCCGAGAGAGGTAGCCAATGCCATTATAAGGTGGTTTTCTGTGATCTTTGATCATAGGAAATGAAAAGTTCCTGAACACTGGAAAAGGCTAATATCACACTCATCTTCAAGACTAGAAAGACAATCTGGAAAACTACCTGGTGACCAGTTTAATCTCAGATCCTGAGAAGATTATGGATGAAATCCTGGAAGTAATTTCTTGAAAAAACAGGACTATGATTGGCCAGAGTGAATTACCCAAGGACAAATCATTCTTGATCAACTGCATTGCTTTCTGCAATGAAATAACTAGCTTTGTTAGACAAAAGGAGAGTGAACAGTAAATGTCATGTGCCTTGACATTAGCAAGGCATTTTATGTACTCTTCCATCATCCCCTTAGAGTCAAAATGTTTATGGGCCATGGAAGTAAACAGTAAGGTCGATGAAAATTGACTGATCTATCTAAATTAAAAAATTATCATCAAATGTAGAAAATCCAGCTGGTGCCTGTTTATTAGCGCTATGTCTCAGAGACTGATACTCAGCCAATACCATTTAATTTCTTTATTAGCAACATGGATGATGACATAGAGTGCCTTCTCAGCAGTTTTGCAGACAATACCAAATAGGAGGAAATGGTCAATGTGCTGGACAATACTGCTATTTAGACGAACCTTGAGAAGCTGGAGAAAAGGGCTGAGTGGAATGTCATGAAGTTCAACAAAGGCAAATGCAAAGTCTCGCATCTGGAATTAAATAACCCCAGACAGCAGTTACAGGGTTCAAGCTGACTAACCAGAAAACATTTTTGTGAGCAAGAGTCAGCAGTGTGCAGTGAAGGTCATCCAGACACTTGGCTATAGCCAACAGGTTGAGGAAAGTGATTTTTCTCTGCTACTGGTCAATTGTGAGATCACATATGAAGCATTGTGTGCAGTTATGTATTCCTTGGTACTAGAAAATGTAGAACATTAGAAAAAGCTGAGAAAGCTGGATTTGTTCATGTGGCTAAAGAAGGATCTCACTGCTATCAAGGGAGGGTATAGCGATGATGTAACCAGATACTCACTACTGGTGCACAGGGATAGGACAAGAAGCAACAGGTACAGCTTGGAACAGTATATAAGGAGAAAAAAAATACCATGAGAGTGGTCAAAAACTGGAACAGGTTGCCCAGAGACACTAGGGACTTTTCATCGTTGCAGATTTTCAGAACTCAAGGAGATAAGGGCCTGAGCAACTTATTCTCAGTGGACACACCTAAAGCAGAAAGTTGGTCCAGGTGACTCACAAAGATCGCCTCCAATCTCTACAATTCTATGAGTAAAGTTTATAAAGAAAAGCAGAATACTTACTCTGTTATTTTTCATAATAGACACTGCTTAAGTACTGGGGGAAAAATACTCCTTTGCATAAAATTATGAAAAAAGAAGAAATGGAAGTACTAGGAAAAAATTAGATATGTTTATAAGAATATGAATAAGAAAAAAATTACTGCAAAGTTACTGATATATACCAAGACTAATAGTTTCCTCTACTTTTTAAATTATTCTCTTTTTTTTTCCTTCAAAGCAATAGCCTCTTTCAGAATTTTTTTTTTCATTATCTTTTTGGGAAAAATATTAAAATTTTTAATCCTTAGAAATACTAGGCCTTTGGGAATCTTGGAACAGAATGGAAGGCATACATTTGCATATGTCAGCTTCACTACAGAAAAGTAAACAAACCACAAAGCAAGGAAATTAATATGCATTATCTTCCCTTATTACCTTTAAATGACTCTTTAACAAACATTAGAAGCTCTCATAAACTCTTTGTTGAATCTTTCTATTTCAACATATGTGTCTTTGATTGATAACAACAACATCAAATTATACCTATAAATTTTAGTAAAAACCAAAGAAATTAACTTCTTGCTTCTCAGTCAAGTTTAAAAAAATAAATGCAAACAAAAAATTGCCTAGATAGGTTATGCAGTCTTCATCCTGGGAGCTTTTCAAGAGCATACTAGATACAGTCTTAAGCAACCTCATCTGACATTGCAGCTGTCTCTACTTTACTTTGTCCACGATGTTGGATTAGAGACACCCTGAGGTCTATTCCAATCTGAATTATCCTGATATCCTATTATCTTATGCAGACAATAGTATTTATGCTATGTAGAGTTTAATACAAATTTCTTCTCACGTTTTCATTCTATCAAAATTTGCAAACTCTAACACTTTTTAAATCCTCAGAGGGAAAAAAAAAAACCCAAAACAAACAGCACCACCACCACCACCAGACTCTTCTATATTAGAAATCTCAATTAAAAATTAAAACAAAATAATACCCCCCCACACACACATATCCACACAAGCAATGTTGATTATTATTTTCCTTATTACAATAGCACCTTTATTACATAATGTACTAGACCTTCATTCTTTTAACTTCACTTATTGGACTTTCAAACACTGGAATTAAATACAAAAAGGATTAATCTTATCTGGTCAGTAAACCACATAACTAAACAAAAACAAAAAATGCAAGTCTGTTCACTGTTTCTTTTAAACTATTTATCTAATGGAAAAAACTGTTTTAACAATGCTGTTATTTCCTCCAAGAAAATGTCTTGTATATTTTCTCATTTCCTTAGAGGAAGATAAATAGAGATATATTTTTCAAAGCACATTATTAATTAATAAAATATCTATTTGATTCTCTTTAACTAATCATATATGTATAGAAATAAAATCACTGTCCTTCATATTCAAATATATTTTTACATCTATTCAGTTATGATATTAGTTACTGTTTTTGTGAAAACTGAAAAGATTATATCTCTCTGCTTTGCTGGGCAGAATGTTACAAAACAATGCTAGAAATTCACAGCTCCCAAAGTATAACAACATGAATAAAATTTACTTACAACATCGTCAAGGAACCTTTGGATTTTACGTAGATTCTTTTCTCTTTCAGGTATATAGCTACTACATGGTATCTTACTGGCTAATACAAGCCTTAAGCAATGGAAAAAGAAGAAAGAAGTCAATGTGAATATTATTGCATAGTATGATAAATTGTACCAAGAAATATTGAATAGTTGTAGTTACCAGAACACAGGAGTACTATGAAATTTCTTGCTCTATTTTATGAAGCATTAAACTGTTCAAAATAACTATTGCTTCTAGATGTCATCCATAAATCAAATCAGACCAATGGCAGCAAAGTGATGGATGCCCACCCATCTAAAGGATTTGATCAAGAGATACAAGCTAAAACAGTGACAAGGCAGAGATAAATGTTTGTGTTCAGATTAACATCCCAAGGTCAGAGTGCCTAGGCATATCAATGAGGAATTTCAACCAACACTCTAAGAATATTAATATAGAAATGTATAATAACAAACTGAAGAAGAAATTGAATTTTAATGAAGTTGTCTATTTTGATTGGCTAAGAAAATATTTATAGTAAATTAATCACACAGAGATTGGAATTTGTTATTGCACGGGGCCCATTTCCTGAAAATATCAACCTTGTCTTGTGTTTTAATGACAGTTTTATTTTTCATTTATTTAATTTTACAAGGATGTTAATAAAGCATTAAAGGAGAAATTGTAGTGTGAAGTCTTTATTTCTTGAATGGTAAAGTAGAAAAAAATAACATAATGTCATGACAGTCATGAACTACTAATTCTAAGATGACTGTGTTTATACAAAGTCTTGTTAAGGTTGTACAAGATTAACATTTTTGTTTGTAGAAATTAACAACAGAAGATAGTGGGAGAGACATTTCAAGTACATAGCAATTAATGTCAAAAGAACTCATCAGCTTCCTAAGGCAGCCTGGTTGGTTGTTCTTCATGCTGTATTAGCTGTATTTGCAATATATGATATTTTGTTCAGGTATATAAGATATTGAAAATATAATTTTCACCATAAAAAAATCTGAAAGCTAGGACAGCATACCTAGGGTTTACTTCTGATATTATATTTTCAGTATGTATGTGTGTAATAGCTGTTTTTAAAAAATGCTCAGCAATGCACGCCTGTCTATCAGAGACCAGGGTCAAGCTTATAGGGCAGATTGTCGTTCTGGTGTGGGTTGGGGCTCTCTCCCCACCCCCTCCCCCCCTCCATCTTCCCTCCCTCCCTCCGTCCCTTCCTTCCTTCCTTCCTTCCTTCCTGCTTTCCTTCCTTCCTTCTTTCCTTCCTTTCCTTTTTTTTTTCCAGTGCACTGCTCTTCCAATTTGTTTCTGTGCATTCGGTGAATTGCAGTAGCAAGAAAAAAATCCAAAGTAATGAGTAATTCATTCAGTCTAAAATAACTCTTAAGAAAATGGATTTTGTGAACTGCATTATACTAGATCATTTAAACCCCGTATACTCATAACTGAAATGTACTGGATTAACAAGCTTTGGGTCCTGATGCTTCTGTAAACACAAGCTGAAAAGAAGTACTAGTTTTTAAACTACACAAAAAAGAATGTTGAGCACTTCTGTTTAAGTAATAGATGACAGAGTTATTTCGAAATGTTAGTACTTATATGTATGCATGCATGTATTTATATATATAAACGCACACATACATTCAGTCTTTCAAGGTGAATCATCCATTAAACTATTACACAATAAACAGTTCTAAAGGACTAATTTCTGTTCTGCTTTTACAAAATTCAGATGAAGATAAATAAGTGTTTTATCTATTGATGTTACCCTTTTATTCCTACTCCTTTTATACTCAGCAATAGTTTTGTTCCTAGTTTTCAGAGTTTTGGATGAGCTCAGGTATATCTATGATACATGTATAACATATACACAAAATCCCAATATATCAATCTGTTACAATTCTAGCAGATCAGTAAATAAACTATAGTGAAAAAAAGGTGTATTTTGAAATAGATAAAAAAGAGAAAAATATTAATTTATTAAAACTATTTTTAATTAAGTAGGCAGGTATTCTCAGTTACAACCACTGTTTTGAAGAGATAAGAAGAATAAAAGGTTGCTGCTGTAGGAACCAATTCAGTCTTAAATGTTGGCTCTCAGATATTACTTAACTTTCCTAAGTTTATCTTTCTGTTTAAGACAAAATAAGTCTTAAATAGCAAATTTATTCAGGTAATTGACCCATAAAAATATTTTCAGTTTAGAAAACAAACAACCCCCACCATACTGAACAGCTCCTTAATTGTGAGCCTACAAAAAAGAGGAAGGACAGATGATTAAGCAAAATTGATCTGAAAACATTCTAACTCCTTGTTATACTTCATAATTTTTTTTATTCCTTCTTCCTTTTAACTGTGAAAAATGAAAAAAATTGATACTTTTAGTTGCAGGTTGATTAGTTAATTTGTCTCTACATCCTTAGAGAACTGAAGCTGTTGTAGAGAAAATCTCTGGAACCCTCTGAAGGCCAATTTTGATGTATTAAATCAGTGCAAGAAGAATCAGTAAATAATTATTAATCATTAACTGTGAAAAATAAATGCAGAGATAAATGTTAACATGATTGCAATCTTCATTTCTTCCATATCATTGTGATTCTGAAAGTATTTCTGAACATTTGCGAACTGCAAAAGAACATGCTGTTCAAAGTTATAATGAGGGAAAATTGGTAAGAAACTTGTTTCTAAAAAAAGGATTGGCATGACTTTGTCTGCAGGGTGATCAATGGAATAATGCACTGTATTTAAATGTTTCATCCAAGAAAAAGAGAGCAATATTAATTATAGCCTTTAGCTCTTTTCATGGCAATACTTTGGTAATTATAGTTCAAGAGAAAGAACAAAATAATTTAAAGATGTATTTCTTCATAAGATAGCAAATTTTATTTTTTTCTTAGAAAAGAGTACATTTCAAAGGAGGACTTTGTCTTATGTTTGATATGCTTCGTTTGCACAGAAGTCATGAAATAAAGACATTTCTTTAGTGGATGTTATATTTGCAGCTGCATCCATGGTAGTAAACTTGGTTATTGATACTATGTTAATTAGCACCAAATTTGATGGTACCTGCTCAAGACCTTAAAATTATTTTGGTGAATTTTAATACAAAGTTTTACAAGGACTGGCTTTTTTTGATTTTTTGTTTGTTTGTTTTTTCTTTTCATACATGGATTGCTATCTTAAAATATTAACTTAAATCTTAAAATATTAACTTAAATAACCATAAATTAAGACATTTAGGGAATGCACAGTGATGTAGTAAGGAGACAACAAAATCTTACAGGCCAAACTCAAGACAGAAAAGAGGAGATTTATGTTAGAAAATGTATCTGAATTAATGGGAGTTTGTGATTTTATGTGGTTTGTCTCATCACACAGACATGTCAATGCCCTTCTTTAAAAAGATAAATGATACACCAGACTGCTAAACCCCTTTAGACACCTTGCCTACATAAAAACCCCTCTGAATTCAGACCAGAGAGATCTAGGTCACCAAATTCACTAATATTAGTTATTAAATAAGAATCTTGTAGTGTGGGATATTACAGCTGGATAATCTGTTAATGCTTTATTTTTAGGTAGCTGTTTAGAACTATGAACAATAACTGTATTAGAAATTTGAGTAGCATGACGTGGGTAGGGTGAAGATACCTGTTGTAGGTTAACCCCAGCAAGCAGCTCAGCCCCACACAGACACTCACTCCCCTCCCAGCAGAACAAGGGAGAGAATCAGAAAGGTTAAAAGTAAGAAAATTCATGGGTTGAGATAAAGACAGTTTAAAAGGTAAGGCAAAGGTGTACATGCAAACAAAGCAAAATAAGTACTTCACTACTTCCCATCAGCAGCCATTTCTGGGAAAGCAGGGTTTCATCAGGTGCAGTGGTTACCTGGGAAGACAAATGTCATAACTCTGAATGTCCCCCGCTTCCTTCTCCTTTCCCTGAGATTTTATTGCTGAACACAACATCATACGGCATGGGATATCCCTTTGGTCAGTTGCAGTCAGTTTCCCCAGTTGTGTCCCCTCTTAACATCTTGCATACCCCCAGCCTACTTGCTGGCAGGGCAGTGTGAGAAAGGCCTTGACGCTGTGTAAGCACTGTTCAGCAATAGTGAAAACATAGAGATTGTTGCGGTCACAAATGCAAAACACAGCACCATATGGGCTGCTGTGAAAAAAATTAACTCTTGGCCAAAACCAGTATACTGCTAAACTCAGCCTATCAAAGAAAGTAAATGAGACAGAAAGCAGTCAGTGGTAGATGATCTTCTGACACAGGCATTTGTTACAGCAAAGTCCTTCTTACGAAGAATGCAAATGCATCATAAAATCGTGTGAAGTTCTCCAGACATAATTATTATCTAACCTAAGATAGCAGTCTAGGCTTTCACAATCAGCTGTGAGAAATACATGCTTTCAAAAAACTATTAACCTCTTTGCTGTTGTCTCAAAGGACTATTAACCTTTTTGTTGCTGTCCCACTCCTTTTCACACCTGGGGCTTCACACTTGTGCTTGAACAGTGACCTGCTTTCAAAAAAAAGATTAATATCCTTCCACCCTATTCACTCACAGCTGGTTCTTAACCTATTATATCAACCTCTGCTGAAAGAATTCTCCTGGCTTCCAAAGTCTACATTTTTTCAGGCTAGGACTCAGGCATATCATCTACTAGGTATGATCTAGCAGATGATCTAGCATAGAATTATGCACAATATTTCATTAAGATATACAATACATATGTTTGCAGGTTTATGTTGTATGTGCCAGCAGGATTAGATGGCATGCAAAAGCATATCTTGGTTTGCTTTTGGCAACGCACATGCCTAAAGTATGCTTGAATTGAACTTAGACCATCTAGATTAATCCTATGATATCTTCACATGGATTTTTTTTCACAGGCATTAAATTTCTTGGGTTTAGTTTTATGGCTTTGGTTTAAAAAGTAAAACAATTCAGAAATCTGTTTGGTAAAGTAATTTTTTTTTTCAGCTTTCTACTTTTTTATTTGCAGGAAGAGGAGGAAATAAATAAGAATGACAAAAAGGAATGGGTAAAAAATATTTAATATATTCATTTATTTTTCACTCAGTGAAAAGGATATTTCAAACATGTTTTATTACCATTTAAAAAATATTTTTATGTGAGAATAAACTATTATTTGGACAACTTTTAAAACATTTAAAAGCCTAAAAATCCACATTATTTATTTTTTTTTTATTAAGTGCTTTGAATATGTCCCACTTTTGAATGTATATATCCACTTAGACAGTGAGCCAAAAAAAGTAATTCTCAGTGGTGGATAAAAGAGAGTATTTCTCACACTGTTTCTGAGGATTCTTAACTTTTTTATTAGTGGCCCTGAATCAGAGTGAAAAAGAGTATCATGAAAATATTCAAAAGATGGTGATATCTTAAAGATAAAAAATTAATTGAATAAATTTAATTTTTAATTTATTTTCATTATTTTATTTTAATGAAGATTTATTTTAATATTTTTGCCTTTTAGAAAAATAAATCTTAAAGCTATTTGTGAATAGAATCACATGACTTTTAATTTAAGTAAAAAAAAATTTCTTTTCTGAGAATTATAAAACTCAGTTTTCACATTTTTATGGAGTTTGGAGGTGCAGAAAAGAAGTAGGACTGAAAATTGACCAAAACTAACATTTTCCTGTTAGTTCCCACATGTGTCTGAAACATTTTGTTTCATGCAGATAGATTTTCCAGCCATATTTCAACAGTACTTAGAGCACTAAAAGCATTCTAAAAATAGTATTTACTAATGAAATCAGATCTAAAGAATAGATTTTTGTGGCAGAAGATTTTTTTTCCTAACTTTTATAGCACCACAGAGTATGGTATGAAAGTACATCCCTAAGTGAATGATTTTGTTTTACCTTAAGCTTGAGATGCTCAGGGGCTTCCTTACAGACAAGTTCTGCCTTTCCCCCTAGAACTGTAGTCAATCTATTTTTCACTAGGTTAATTTATATTGTTAATGGTTCAAGGAGCATTTTGAGTAGGTAGATAGTGAAAGATAAGACAAACTTAAAAGCCTTGGAGTTCTGTTCAGAGAGGCATTGATGGAACTCTATTTTTATAGGCTATTTTTATACTTGCAACCAAGCTTCTACACCACTGAGCCTGAAACATGGCTTCCTGCCCAAGGTATTCATGAAGATATTGCCACAGCACCTGAAGTGGCTGATGTAAACCATGAACTATCATAAATTGAAACTGTAGAATGAAATTGTGAGACTGCAGTCTGTTTATCCACCACTATTAACACAGTGTTGATTTGTGTTGCAGGTTTTTTATAATGGAAAAATCTCTCTCTGCTTCCCTCACATCTCTCTGAGAAGCTCTCTAATAGAAGCTGCAGAAAAGGAGGGTAGGGAAAAGTTAGAGTTGTTAGCTTCTATTACTGTCCTTCTTTGAAATGTTTAATAAAGGGAGATGCATCTTCTTTGAATCTGTCCTTAGTTTTTCCTTAATCAGTGATTTGGACTATTAAGTTTGATTAATAGTTCCTTATTTTGTTTCTCGTTGCTATAAATATCTTTTTTTTTCAGATACTTCAAACTGTCCCTAAAATTTCCTCTATTTTCTTCAAGGTAAAGATGTACTTTATGAAGAACCTTTAACCTCAACACGTATCTGAGCTAGCCACCCTATTTCTCTTTTTAGGTAACGGGAATAAACTGTCATGTCTAGGCAATGACACATCTCATCTGAAGTAGAGGCCTCTATCCAATCAGACTAACCTTAATGTAGTAGACCATATTGCTCTCCATTCCTTATCAAAATAGCAATATAAACATGAAGACTAGCTCAAATGCAGACATCTATGTGTGGTCAAAGGAATTCTCATTCTGCATTATTTGGAAACAGACAAGTGTGTTTTGCATTTCAGTTTTCAAGCACTCAGAAGTGAATATATGTCCTGGTTTTGGCTGGGATAGAGTTAATTATCTTCCTAGTGCTGTGTTTTGGATTTAGTATGAGAATAATATTGATAACATGCTGATGTTTTAGTTGTTGCTAAGTAGGGCTTACACCAGTCAAGGACTTTTCAGATTCCCATGCTCTGCCAGGTGCACAAGAAGCTGGGATGGGGCACAGCCAGGACAGCTGACCCCAACAGGGCAAGGGGGTATTCCAGACCATATGATGTCATGCTCAGTATATAAGCTGGGGGAAGAAGAAGGAAGGGGGCAGACATGCAGAGTGATGGCGTCTGTCTTCCCAAGGAACTGTTGTTACACGTGATGGAGCCCTGCTTTCCTGGAGATGGCTGAACACCTGCCTGCCCATGGGAAGTAGTGAATTAATTCCTTGCTTTGCTTTGCTTGCATGCATGGCTTTTGCTCTCCCTGTTAAACTGTCTTTATCTCAACCCATGAGTTTTCTCACTTTTACACTTCTGATTCTCTCCCCCATCCCATTGTGGGGGGAGTGAGCAAGCACCTCCATGGTGCTGAGTTGCCATCTGTGGTTAAACCACCACAATACAGTTCTGGAAAGAGTTTTGCATTAGAAAGTATTAAGTAGAGTTATTTGCCTAAAAATGATTCTACAAAAAGGTTTTATTGATCAAGATATATTAGACAGTCCTGTACAGAAGTGTATGCAATAATACAGGCAGAGTATTGTGAAGATGGGTTCCTGGATTGTAGTTCTGATGTTGGAATTCAGATCTGATTAAATTCAGTAAGAAAAAAAGGTTTCACTTAGGCTAGGCTAGGTTGTTATTCATAATCTTAAGTACTACTATATCCCATTTACCAATGAACTGAAGAGAAATCATTTTACCTGTTTGCATGATTGCACTTTTGAGTTTTTCCACCTGTAGATGATATAGCCTTGAGTAATTTATAACTTCTGGCAAATTTTCTCATTTTGGAACAAGTATGTAAAAAATATGTCTGAATGTATACCTTGCTGATGAAAGAAATATTTCAGTATGAAAATAAATTGAGGGGTGATTTTGTAAAGAGAATTATGCTTTCAGTTATATACTTGTGTAAAAGAAGACTGACAATGACAAGAATAGATGAGAAACAGAAAAGGAAAAATGAAGAACTAAGCAGAAATTTATTTTAATTCACCAATATTTCATTGTTATTTAAATAGCTGTTTTCGGAGCATCAGCTAAGGAAAAATAAACTGTCAGAAATGTTCTGGTTTTACCAATCTTTGCATTTTTCATAGGTTTATTTGAAGGTCTTAGCTTGGGTACTAACTGACTATTAAGAGCATGTAAAAATCAGAAAATAAGCTTAATACTGATGAAGACAACATATAATGCTCTAATCTTTTTTTTTGTTTCTTAATTTTTAAGTGGAACAATGTTAAACACTTCTTTTTGTACTAAAAGCATGCTGCAACTCAAATGAAAATATTACGTACAGCAGACTAACAATAATGTTTTATAAATAATCTCAATCATTTTAATTTTAGTTATTTAGTGATTGTTTGGTATTTGGAAAGGCAATATGTAAACAAGTTTATCTCAGTAAAACAAACAAACAAGAAAATGAAAACCTGGGTTTTGTTTAAAATGTCATCACACTGGAACCAGTATAATGAGTTTATGTGAGTTTATTTACTATTGTTGTCCCCAAGATGTTGCCTCTCATTTCCAAGCAGTTCCTGGAACATTACAGATAGCAGTAAAATGCATTTAAACTTTTGTCAAATGCCAGGCACATGGCTCAATGCACTGTAGGACACCACCAGAAGGTGATAGAAACCCTGGTGGCAAATTCTAATTTGCCTTAGATACAGAGAAAGCCAAAGAAACCAGGCCTGGAACTACATTCTTAACAAGGCCACTGGTAGCTTAGGCTAAAAATCTAGAAAGTAATAAATAGTGAAAGTGGTAGCTCCTTAGATGTAAGACAGGCATGCATGCTCCTAGACATCTGACACTGCAGAGGACTGAGCATGGGTTGGAACCACTACACATGGGAGCTGGGAGCCCAGACAGGATGCAATAAGAGCACATGTCCTATTCCTCTGGATTCATGATCTAAGTAGACCAGAGGGGCAAGACTGATGTCAGTCTGAAGCGTGTCTCTGTTGTAGAATAGAAACCTTAGACTAGAAATTGCGATCTTCCTGCTAGACCTATTCTGCTTAGTAAATGGATTTTACAGTATATCTCATTGAATGGTGTGGTTTTCTTCTTGTGACCACCCCACCATTAATGGCCTGTGACAAACTTTTTCATGGTACTTTCTCTTCTTTTATTCTACGCAACTGTTATATATATATATACACACTCTACCTTGATCTCAAAGGTTTGAAATATTGTTTTATGCAGTTTCTTTTGCCTCTGAAATCATGAAAGCAGGAGTCTTCCGCTGAGTGTCTGAGTCTGAAGGATTCCCAGGAACCCAGAGGCCAGTGATGAATGCATGCTGAAGATTCAGCTCCCATATAGTCCTGCCTGTGCAATGTGGAAGTTGTGGCTGCTAGCACCATGGTAATTTCATTGTCCTTTATCCTCCTCTCCTTATGTGTTTCATCTTTCTATCATATCCTGACTGGCATGTAGTTTATAGGACTCTGGGGCTACAGCTACCGATATTGTGTTGAGTCATTGAGAATCTTTCTGTTTCTCCAGCAGAAATAATATGCGACTGAAGATGGCAAACAACAATCAATTTTTACGTAAGTGGAATGATATGTAAAATGCTATAAAAATCAAACTTTCTGAAAGCAAAGTTGTTATTGGAAACACCTGATAGCTATTTTCACCTTGAGGAATAGCTATTCAGGAAGAAAAGGAGAAAAAAAAAAAGCTCCAGGGGTAAAAAATAATAGAAGTAAGGACTTGGAACTTTCAGATACCTTTTTCCTGCATCTTTCTGAAAAATGGATGTGCTTTCTCTCTACCTTTTTTAAATTCTGTTTTTTTTGACTAAAGATTTGCTAACTAGTGAACAGGAGAGAAGATTTGTATTTCAAGATGAAAGTTTCAGCTCTAAGTTTCAAAGAAAAAGCAAAGAAGTTTTAAATTATTTCAGAATATTTTTAAATTAAAAATGTAAATACTTAAGGAAATTGTTTTGTGCATGAAACTTTTATTATGTGAGTTTCTCCCTTTTAAATGGCATGTGGAGGTTTTTTAACTTATAATAGGAAGGTATTAAGAAATCTCCTTCCCATTTTGTTTTCTCTTTTAAACACTTAACATCTTTCTTTTTCTTCACCATCAAAAGGAAATAACACACTAACTTTAGGAAAAATTTAATTTGGAACAGAAGGGGAAAAATACTATTTTCTAAATCTATATTTTATAAATACCATAATTCATTTATTTAATCATTATAGATTGTATCTTATTAGAGATAATATACAAGGATTTTTTTATATCTTTAACATGCTTAAGATTTAGGTAAGGAAGAAAAAAACAAGTTTTGATTTTCTGACAATCCAGAAAAACATTGAAAGTCCAATGGTTAGATGACAGACATTAGTATATTAGAATATGTTTACTATTTGCTTTATTTACTACCATTTTTGTTTGTGCCCTACACATATATACATATTATATATGCTAAATCATGAAACTGTCTCACCCTTTTCTTCTTTAAAGTACTTTAATTAGTAGAAAAAAAAAGAAAAAAAAGCTTTAGAATTGAGACCACAGGGATGGACAAAAAGAATACATCATTTGGTCCATATCCTGGACAACCTTGCCAATATAACAACAATTAATGTGACATTCTGAACAAAATGAAAAAAGGAGTTGAGTACATAAAATGCACATCTATTGCTCTCATGTAGATAGTGCAAATGTGACATCAGGATGTGAACCAAAGACAAAATCTTACATGGTGTCAGTGATTCTTTTATGAAGCAGCCAGTGAATAAGCCTTTCAAAGGAAATGTAGTGTCTGATTTGATATTCTGTAAGAGTCAGGAGACTTAGTTTAAAGTAATTAAATGGAACTGCCATTTTGTAACACTGATCAAAATGTACAAAATCATTTAACATTCTCACAGTAGTAAAGAAAGCTAAAATATCCACCTCATTTGTGTTAACCTTCAAAAACTTCTTTATCTAGAAATGAAGGAGTTTTTAAGAGCACTAAAAAATACAAAGAAGCAATTAACTGAATCAAGTCATTACACATGTCATGGATGCTACTGGAAGATACCATAGTGGAAGTGATATGCATATCATAAGTTTGGAAAGCCTCAGGAAAGGTTAAAAGCAAGAGTAAACAGCTAAACAGCAAAGACATTTGCTAGAGCAATGAAGTTTTCATTTTAAAAGCTGAACTTATCTTTCCCTCTTAGATAATGTACTTTCTCCTACTTCAAAGAATCCTAAAATAATTGGACTTGTTACACATAGGAAACAAGGGTAAAATTAATTGAAATTGATGTTAATTGTATTATTTTCTTAATTGCTACAAATGTGGGTCAACACTGCCATGGACTTCATATAGACTTTAATATAAATGTGAATTCTAAGATATTTTTGACTTGCTTCAAGCATTAAGTTCTTAAAAAAATTATATGGTTAGACCTCATATCTGATGCCTTCCCAGGGAGAGCCGATTCTGAGCAGTCTTTTATGAATGGATATTCACTTTGGGAGTGTAGAAGATATGTCCGGCTCACTATACTAATGCAGGAACTCAAAATATGTTTTCTTATATAGCTTCAGAAGGAGAATAGTGTAATACATAAAGAAACAGAGGGCATGGTTCAGTTGTTAGCATAAAATCTTCTAGTGTAATTTCCTTAGGGTGTGCTGTGTGATACCCAGTTACTGGTGTAGATGCTCAGAGATCTCCCTTAAGTCCTGTGTCACACTTCTCAGCTCTGTGTGAAAGCTTCCATTGCCTTAGGGCATCTGAAATGACATTATCCATCTGTGTCTAATGGAGATGAGTAGTTGTAAAAAAGATTTCAATTACTCCATGTAATGTGGGTAAATGTTCATGCAAGATACAAACAATAAATTAGATGTCATCAATAACTGCTTCTTGGAAAAATTAATCAGAGAACCACAACAAGAGATTTTTTTTTCCCTAGCTATGCATAGGGCTGAGATACATGGACATAAAAAAATAATGTGTAATAATGACCACACAAATACTCTGGTTTACCCAGAAGTCAAATTCTCAAAGGAAAAAAAGAGTGAGACCCTCAACAATAAAGTACAAAGTCAATAGAGAAAGCTACAGAAAAATGGTGTGGTTATTTTAAAGGAAAATGAAAAAAAAAGTGGCTGAAAGAGTAAAATATTTGCATGCGGCATGAAGAATTTTCAAGCATATTTTTAATTTTTTTTTCAGAAAAAAATACTTTTAAAAAGAAATATTCACTCAGAATAAGGTGGGGTTCTACCCAAGAATGAACCTGAAGTAGATAAATAAAAAAACAATAGAGTGGATTATGAAAAAAGCATCAAAGGTTAAATATCAGAGAAAGGCGGCTATCTATAAAAAGGTACATTCCAAAAAGAAGAAGATGTGTTCAAATGAAGTGAGCATGAACTCTTGCACAATAAATGTATATCTTCAGCAATGTAGACACTATTACCTCATTTACACTTCATGTATGTACCTCAGTAAACAAATGTTAAAAGATTTTGAGAAATAACCTGTCAAAACTACTGATCACTCATATGAGCAGGAAGAAAACTCTGAAAGATTCTGTACTGCTTAAAAATGACCAAGGTGCAAAAAGAATTTAAAAAGGGTGATTCTGTTGCAAGACAGTGTTCAAAGAATTCACATATGAAATTATGGATGTACTAATTATTATGACAATTATCATTTCAGTTGGCCTAAGTAGCAGAAGTAGAAGAAAGCAGTAAGTTTATTAGTATTTTTAAAGGATTCTAGACATGGTATAAAGTACAGACTGTAATTCTGACTAATACAAACTTTAGTAAATAACATGCTTTGTACATATTCTTTAGCTGTATATATTTTTCAGCTGTAAATAAAAGTATCCTCTCAAAATTTTTGGAACTTCCTATAGGACATAAGAGGACATGTAAGAAAAAAAGCAAAAACTGTAACTACTAGAACCACATGCCGGTCAGCCTCACCACTGTCCCTGGGGAAGGTAATGGAGTTCAGGAAACCATTTCCAAACATGTTAAGGACAAGAAGGTGATTGGCACTGGTGAGATACATCTGGAGTGCTGGGTCCATGTCTGGGCTCCCCAGTACAACGGAGATGTGCACATACTGGAGGGAATCCACTGAAGATGAATTAAAGTGTGAAATATCTCTCATAGGAAGAGAGGCTGGAACTGTTGAGCCTGGAGAAGAGAAGGCTCAGGGGGATCAACACGTATAAATACCTGATGGGAAAGTGTAAAGAAGGCATAACTAGACTATTCTCAGAGACAACCAGTCACAGGACAAGAGTCAATGGCTACAAACTGAAATAAGGGAAATTTGGGTTCAATATTAAAAAATATTTTATGTCTGTCAGAGTGGTCAAGCACTGGAACATAGGTAGGAATTCGCTGTTAGTCTGTAACTCTTAATAATCTGATCAGAACATCACATTAATTTTTCAGTTCCATTGTGGTAATACTAGGTCTTTTAGTCAAAATTAATAAAGAAAAATATTAATAATTCCCTAAAATTTTTATGCATAAAAAGTTACTAATATCTATGCCCTCTTTTTTATTTTTTTCTCACTTGTCCGTGCTCGCCTAGGTCTCTGAAGCAGGGACATGGTGGGGTGTCACAGTGAGTTGTCAACATCCCAAGTTCTCTGTAGGAGGGGAGTTTGATGTTCCCTTTAAGTCCGAAAGCTGCACTGTAGCCTCCACCCACTGTTATTATGCAGTGACTTTCTCACTGGGTTTCTCATGCCTTTATTGTATGCAGTATTCTCAGAGCTTCAGCTATATAGTGGTTTGACCACTAGGGAACAGCCAAACCTAGGTCAGACCAAGGCACAAGTCAATGTCATACTGCTATGAAAAAAGGAAAGATCTTTTTTCTGTCTTAAAAAGCGTAGCCTGTAAGATGGGTAAAATAAATTTTCTGCCCTTCTCTGCAGTCTTAACCATTAGATGAACTAGATTTGGGTACTGCACTTCTGGGAAGATGGGGGCTAATCCAAGAGAACTCATATCAGAAAACCAAGAACATTTAAACATCAGGTCAATACAACCTCAAATTTAGGAAAGTTTATACTGAGGGGATATTCTAATATTCAAATTCATAAAAATATTTTTAAAAAGGTGACAACAATTGATGTCCTACATCTACAATAAATCAAGACATAAATTGATCTAAATTCCAGCAAGGAAAACTCAGGACAGGTATTAGGAAAAGCTTCCTAGAAAGAGTCCAAAAGAGAGCAACTAGGATGATAAAGGGACTGGAACATCTCCTCTATGAGGAAAGGCTGAGGGAGTTGGGCTTGTTCAGCCTGAAGAAGAGAAGACTGAGAGGGGACCTCATCAACATGTACAAATATCTTAAGGGCACAAATCATGAGGACGGAACCAGTCTCTTTGCAGTGGTGTCCAGCGACAGGACAAGGGGCAATGGATACAAACTGAAGCATAAGAGGTTTCAGTTGAACATGAGGAGGAACTTCTTTACTCTGAGGGTGACAGAGCACTGGAACAGGCTGCCCAGGGGGGTTGTGGGGTCTCCTTCTCTGGAGATATTCAAAGCCCGCCTGGATGAAGTCCTGTGTAACATGCTCTAGGAGAACCTGCTTTAGCAGGGGGGTTGGACTAGACGATCTCCCGAGGTCCCTTCCAACCCTTGCCATTCTGTGATTCTGTGATTCACTGTGATATGAACACTAGCATAGTCTACCTGGGCTGCTCCTTGCCTAAGTTGCACAGTAGGTATGCTGTGCTTGCTCTTATACCTTACTGCTTTCTTTTGGTCTGTGGGTCTGCACTTTTGTTGGAGGGGGTAATTTCCTGCCTGCCTTGCTGTCACCCCCAGCTTATGTCTCCTTACAGGGCAGTTCAACCCTGACATCTCCATTGCAGGAAGCCCTTAAGAGCAACCTAAAAAACTTTTGCAAAAATGACACAGACGTAGCTGAGCTTGTTTTGGGGCAGAAAGATAGGTTACATAAACCCTTTTAAAGCCTCCTAGTTTTTCATTTGTGATTATAGTACAGGACATTCTTACAATAATTTATGTATATGCTTTGTGGTTTTATTATTATTTCAGTTATTAAAGGATTTCATTTTTTAATTGCTATTATTGAGCCAATGTCTTTTATACATATCAAAGAGTTTGCATTTGATTTCTCTTTTGTATTTTGTACAGATATCTATTGCCAGGTAAAGAATCAGATTCCCTTATGTTCCAAAAAATTGTAAAATTTACTCTCAGGGAGAGGAAAGAGAAAAGATTAAAGAACAACTGTGTATGCCAGACATCCAACAGTGAAACTCTCTGAGGAGTTAACATTACACAAGATACCCCTATTCTAACAAGTTGCTTTATGTTCATGCTTTGTAGAAGAAGGTACTAGAGAGATAAAGGAATACATTTATTTTTTTGTACAGCTTTTTGAAATACAAAGTCATCACATCACATTGATAAACTGCACAGTAATTGATCTAAGGTAAGATAAAACAAGGACTTGCTCACATTTTATGGAGAAAAAAAAAAGAAACTTCCTTACATTGTGACTCTAGGCATTCCCATCTAGATGGCCAAGGTAAAAGGCAATGGGAAGGCTTAGATTTAAAGGAATTTTAAAAACAACTCAGAAACTTGGAGTCACGTGTTTACCTTAATGATTCCACTATGACAAGTTTGTTTTCTTAGTCACTAGAAAATAGTCAGAGCATAAGAAGACAGAGAAAACATTTGCAGTCTTTTCACCTGTTTTCTAGTGTGACCCAGATACTCTTTCACATTATTTGGTTTCTTATAAATTTTCAGTGGATCTTTGTTGACTAATTATGTGCTGAGTGCTAGCTTAAACTAAGTCAGGCTCAGCAGCAACATTTAAAACCAGCAATGAGTATTTTTTTTAATATTTCAATGATTGTATCTTATGATTATGCAGCTGGAGAATAGTTAAGTTCCTTTCCTAAAACTTGTAAGTAGACTGAAGTATCTATTTTTATGTATCTAGTTTCTGTATTTGTAGACAGATATTTGTATGTAATTGCTACTGGAGGCCCTTCATGGATCTATCTGACAGTAGCATTTCTTCCTCTTATTAAGTACTTCATGATTTTTGTAAAAATATTTTCTTCCTCACCCATTTCTTATACTTAAGTTTATATTTTAGTTGAATATTTAATATCTCCAAGGGTGGAGAATCATAACATTTCTGGGCAACCTGTTCCAGTGCTGCAATGGTGAAAACAAAATAAGCCCTGTAGTTAATCCGATTTTCCCTTGTTGCAACCTGTGTCTATTTCTTTTCATTCTATCCCTCTATGTCTCTGAGAAGACTCTGGCACCATCTTCTGTATACTGTGCTGTTGTGTACATGAAGACAGCATCTGCCTTTAGGTAGCTCCTACTAAGTCTAAACCCAGTTTTCCTATCTTCACATGATGTAGTGAGCTGTGGTAAACAGGACAATGGAAACAAGAGCAGAATGTGATGAGCCTGTGGGTCAACAAGTGACAGGAGAACAATATCTGAAACTGTTAGAAAGATGCACTGTGATATCACCATGGTCTTATCTGATCAGTGTTCCGTGCAATCAACTCTTAAGGGAAGTGAGGACCAGCCACCTCCTCCAACTGCCCCCACCAGAACCTTCCTGCTCAGCTACTGGAGCCCACACCAGTGCCCCAGTGACCTGGGGTCTCTGCCTAGGCTGAGGAATGCGGCTTCCATTTTCCCATTTGCAGGTTCAATCAGCAGCGAAGCTGAGCAGGTATCCCAGACACACAGGCACACATACAGAGGACACAGCCATGGCCATTCACACAGACGGCCCAAGAACCCCAGCAGCACCCATGTTCAGGGCTCAGAGCAGACACAGGCACAGCCACGTCTCCTCCTCCTTTTGGGCGGGCAGAGGCAGAAGGTCACTGGTGCCGCACACACACCCCACGCTCTCCAGCTTCACAAGCACACACACATTTGCTGATCCCCGAGCACTGGCATGGCCCCTCTTCTCTCCCAGCACCCTTGCGTGGATTCTGGCCCCCTTTGCTGACCCCATGGGTCCCCAGCTCACCAGCTGATCCAGATGGGTGCTTGCTGCAAACACACAACACTCACATACTCATCCTACAGGTACCCCACACTCATGAGTCCCCCCAAATATCAGCACAGACCCTCTGTCAGACCAAAGGTGATCAGATGCAGGGCTCAAACAGACAGGTGTACTGACTGGCCCTGTTTCACACTTGACTGGCCCCTTTTCTGTCCATTTCCCCACTTTGTTCCTCCCTGCTACTTCTTCCCCTGCCTCCTTTATCATTTGTCCGTCAGGTTTGTGTCCCTGTATATTCTTGTTTATGACCTCCTCTTCCTCTTCTTATTTTTTTTTTTTTTTAATTGAAAAGGCACTTGACCAGGTATCTTTAGAGGAGCAGACAGTCTGCTTTCACATACCCTTACCATATCTAGCTGTAAAGACCCACAGCGGTAGAGATCAGGGGAACACTGTAAAACAGATTTTCAAACTGCACAGTGCCAAGTCACTGAGTCGATAACTATAGTGGGCCTCCATTGATGTGTGTGCATTAGTTATGGGACAAGCTTTTCCCTGACAGCTTATCTTGTGCTTTCTCTGCTTGATAAATTGAACTCAGCAGTGTCACTTTTTCCCTCAGTGACACATCCTGTGCTCCCACCACCCAACAATCCTTGCTAGCCCTCCACTTGACTCAATTCTGCCACGTCAAAGCCTTCCTTGTACTGAAGACCCAAGAGTGCAGGGGACAGTACTCAAGGTGCCAACCAGTGGCAGCTGACTTCAGTCTTGCTAATACAATCCAGCAGGTGACTGACTTGCTTTGTTTGATCTAAGGGCCTACTGATGACTGGTGTTTAATTTCTTGTCCTGCACATCCCTATGCCTTTCACAGCAGCCTGCTTTCTAATCAGCTGGAGCCTAGTCTGCACAGTTGCACTGGAGTTATTCTACCCAAAAGCAAGGCTTCGCATTTGCCTTTGTTGAATTTAATGAAATTCCTTCATCCTGTTGAGGTCCATCTGAGCAGCAGCTCTCCCCATAAATTTAGCTTCTCCCTACCACTGGTTATTATCCGTGGACTTGTTAAGGCTTTCTGTCCCATCTTCTAGGTCTTTAGTGGTATTAAATAGTCAACAGAGCTTATTTTCTCTGTCTAGAAGGCTATCAAATGGGCCAGGCATGATTTGGGCTTGCTACTTCTTTATCAGCTGTTCTTAATTACGTTCTTGTCCTTCATGTAACTGGACATTGCTTACAGAGGGATCTGGCAGACTGATAGACTTCTAGTTCCCTAAGATTTTCTTCTTACCCTCTTAAACAAAAGAGTAGAGATTTGTCTTTTTAAATACTTGTCTTTTCATACTAACAATAGAGTAAAGTACTGTATTGCAGTTGCAGTGAACAACTATAGAATAATTTCCATAAAATACCCTCCCCAAAATAGTGAATGTGATTTATAGGAACAAGAATAATTCAGCTTCTCTAAGACTGCATATTTCACCATGTTACTTTTCATTTATGAAAACTGGAACAACTTCAAACATTTGTCATGCTTTTGTTTTCTCTCATCATTAGCAGGAAGAATACTCTGTGTCTGTATAGCCATGTGACTTCTGCACTACACATGGGGAGGGAGCTCTATCCACAGCTTTTCTTTTGGGATGACATTGGTTTCAGCCTTTTTTAACTCCACATCATCAGTAATCAATGTTACCTCTGCTCACACTACCATCAGCAAGAGCATAACAACCTGCAGATTGTTCCAGAGTGCTATCATATTCCTGACAGAACAAATTTACAATAAACCATAATCAGCAGTGACACTGGTCAGAATTCATTCTCACTTATACTGATGAAAATCCAAAGCCAGCTGAACTTCGTTAAAAAGTTCTCAGATGATAACAGAATTTGTCACTTTGAACCATGAAGTGAAATTCTCTGAGTTTTTGTTGGTACATCTGAAATATTACTGACCTTTGCCAGTCTAGTTGATGCTTGACAATCTCTGTCCAGTAGCTCATACAGCACTGTGTTTAATTATAATTATGAATTTTGATGATAGTATGAAATGCTTCTTTCTGCCTCCCTCTCAAAAAAAAAAAGTACATAAAATACACATGGATCTAAAATCTAATACAAAGAGAAAAGTTCCAGCTCAAGGATTGCTGTAAGCCTGATCCCATATTAGCTTTACACTGCAAATCACATAAAGAGAGCACTTAATTCAGAACAAATACATAGAATTAATGAAGTCCAGTACTCATTAATCCTATTAGAAAGAAGTAGTTTAGTAATCACTTTAAGGTTTCCTGTTTCTTTTAAATCCTTAACAAACTTTAATATTCATTTCTATATGCAATACAAAGCCCCGGAATTTGTCTGTGGACATATGTCCACGTGTCTGTGCATCTGCCTGGTTATGAAAAGTAATTCAGAGTTTGGAGCATGAATAAAATGCTTCCAGATCATCCTCCTTCATAAATGTTTCATCAGTTTTGCTTTATTATTATTTTTTTATTATTATTATTATACACAAAGCTGAGGGAGAGAAAAATGGTATTTTTTCAATATGCAGCAGGTAGGGGTAGGAACTAATAACGTTACTAACAGTATTACTGATTTCCAGGTGATTCAGTTCTGTAAGCGTCAAGCTGCTAGTGCAGACAATGATTCTGTCATCTGTATCAAATGTACATAGGACATAAACTTTCTGATTCAATTCTGTATTAAGTTTTAATTTACTTCTGTCAAGCTTTACACATTGGCAAGGCAAGCAAGGCAGGCAAGGCAAGCAAAGCAGGCAAGTCAGTCAAGTAAGCAGAGTTATTAGGAAGAGGTCCAATAATTGGGACTATCCTAGAGTTAATCCTGTGCAGAAAAGAGAAAATCTAAAATTAAGAGAGTTAAAGAATAGTGCTATACCTTTGAACATAGGTCCAAGTCCTAGAGAGTCCCTGGGTGGAGTGTAAAGTGTTTTTTCTTCTGGACCTTCCTGAATTCTCTATAAAAAAACCTGAGCATCTTCTCCAAATCTCAGATCACCCTCAGAAATATTTCTGCCAACAAGGTGAACATCATCAAGAGAGCTCATCTTGACCATGAATAAAAGTAAAATTCTGAACTGGAAAAAAAAAAAAAAAAAAAAAAAAAAAAAAAAAGAAAGGAATTTCAAGATTTGGACAATTATTGCTTTCTGATTTTAGTTTTTCAAGTTAAATCCTTACATCTGTCTCTCATAAATTAAAGAAGGAGGAATATACATTTTTTAACACAGAAGAGAAGGATATCCATATATGGTGCTATTATGAAAAATGTCACCATTAAAACTTCATGACTTTTAATTTAAAACTATTTTGAGGACTTGTTATACTGGAAAATGTTTTCTTCCCACAATATAGCAAGCAACTTACTCATTAAATTTATTTATTGACATTATTGGCATTATTCTGACATTTAGTTTACAATTTTAGCATTTTTTACAGTTTTTTTAGCTTTAGGTTTTTCATAACTTTTTTAGTCTTATAGTTTTCACATCTCTTTGACAAATTTTAAAGCCTCTAAAATGGTGGACAGTGTATTGTTTTCCACTATTCAGTAACTCGAAAGTGGACTAATTTATTTGTTTCCCAAAAAATTAAGAGTAACAAAACTCAATAAAACATACATTTACAAAAATATTTCATTTAGACCATGAGTGTTCAAGTAAGAAAACCAAAAAGTGTGACCCTATGAAAACATGAGATTGTAATAGAAATTATAAGAAATATTTCTCTTCATCATTTAAATATCTGATAATGGAGGTTTAGCTTAAAGATGGGAAAATGATCTCCTTAAATACTGAAAAAGTCAATATAGTTTATGCTAACTTTGGTCACTATCTGTGGGTATCTATTTTAGTGAAAATATATAGTTTGTCTTCTCGAGCTTCTTGTATTTTTCCACTGCTGTTTATTTTCCCTAAAAAAAAATCACAGTAAGTACCAGCAGCTATGCAGTTTTTTTACTTGAACGTTAGATTAGTTTGGAGAGGGCTTTTTCAGTCAAAAGACGACGAGGTGACAATGTTGCTTTGAGGTTTTCACAGTGATAGGAAGACAGGGATTTTGACAATAAAAAGAGCGTAAACTACTAATTACAAAGGTCCTACTTTTCAGGTAAGCACATGCACAAAACCGCAAGAGCAGCATTTGATATATGAAACCACTTAATTCAGGTTGAGGTTAATTTTGAACCTATGTTTAAAGATCTAAAAGTTAGCCTTCAGAATCTGAGCAAGGATCACTTTATAGTCAGTGAAAAGAAAATAAAACTCTCCAGAAAAATATTCAGTTTGTTATAAGACAGACACCTACCATAAATTAGATAAGTGTCTTCTGGAGATATTTATTCCTTTCCTTTAGCCATAATGAGAGCTTAGGAGAACTTAGATGGCAGCTGGTACAGATCTAAATTTAGATGAAATTGCTGTGTGCCTTATTGCATGCCAGTAAGTTTAAAAGGTTCTTTTCCATGAAATTCAACTAACTGTAAAGCCCATTTCACGGAATAAAATGCATCTACTCTCCAGTACTTAATCATCCTTGTCAGGGCTAATAAATTAAACATATCCAGGACCATTTTCTGACATCGAAGCCAGCTGCCACAGAAAGGTTTGTGCCTGTACTGTTGAACTCTGCTGCTCTCCAAACAAGCACAGCCACTACCACCCAATGGGGACAGGACCCTCGCCTGTGCGGTGGTGCAGAGTGCCAGACGGTCCAAGGCAGACTGTGCCTGGGATTACTCCCATGGGTTAGCTAAATAGACGATCAGTCCCACAGCCTGGAAACCCTCTGAGGCACTAATTTAATTTTTGAAACAATTAACACCTTCTTGTCTGCAAATGTACTTTACTGAAAGTGTATAAAATACTAAATTACTGCTACATTAACAAATTACATTACTGGCGAGCATTATTGTGGTTTTTACATGTGAAACAATTACATTCACTTTAAGTGAAACGGACAACATGAAGTGAAATGGATATGTGTTAGCAAGAATAGCAACAAACAAGTGGTTTCTTAGTACACACTTCAATGGTTTCATATGCTTAAAAGGATCACTAAAGCACTGTGTAGATATATTCATTCGGTACTTCAGAATTCTACAAAATAGTAACACTATATTCCTTTTTATTCTCTAGTCTGGTATTTTAGATCATAAAGAAAACAAAATGTCAAAATGGATCTTTTTGTTCATATATGAATTGTATATGCTAGGTTGACCTTAAATTAACATTTCAAAATCCTGGTTTAGTGCCATGCAGAGCTAATTTTAGGGGCAGTAAACAGGAAATGCTGGTTTCTGGCCAAGGAAAAGGGCCTTCTCGGTAAGTTAAAGCACAGTGAAAATGGAGAGTATAAGTGGCCAGTATTGGGCTCCACTTACAGGCCCTATGAATCAATAGTTGTGCCTGCTACTTGAAAGCAACATTCTGATGCTAGAATGTACAAGAAATCCATCACTTTGCAAATTTGTATTTGAATGTCATTACATCTCAATAATATCTTAAAGACATAAACCAAACATCTGAACATTCAACCAGTAAGTAAAATTTAGGGAAATTTGTTTTCTACTAAAACAGTGGTACACTCAATATAATATATATTACTTTTCCTTTTAATTTGAACCAAAGACACATTTCTCACTGATGTGCTTTTGGGACTTTTCAGTGGAAAATTTCATTTGAGCAGCTTTGCTTTATCAAGTTATAACGCCTTAGGCAAGACGCACAAATATTTTCATGTGGAAGAACTAGAGCGCACCACTGAAGAAGCCACCACTGAGGTTTGTGTTAGAACCACTCTGTGCTACAGCACTTCGGGCCAAACTCTGGCAAAGGGAATAGTAGGTAATTCTGAAAATGCAACTGTCAGAGGGTTTGCTTCTGAAATTCAGCTGCAAACATCAGAACTGGATCTTTAGTGTTTTCATACTTAATGGGTAATAGTTTAAACGTCAAGTATCTTCAGTAAACACTCTTACTCAGTAAACTCTTTGCTCTATACTTTAGTAATTAGACATAAGGCCAAATTATTCTCCAAATGCTGGAAGTTGATGGTATTATAGAATGTAGGTCAAAGCTAATTCATAAAAGATACACATTTTGGGGCAGAGACAGAATGTGTTATCAGCTACTTTGCATTCTTTATATGACCGTAGTAGGTTGTGTACTAAGCGTTTCAAAACGTATTGAACAAAAAACACTTTTATGGTTTAACCTATCCTGTTTGTTCAATCTTCATTCCACTGCTCTCCTTTGTCATCATATGTCCTGGTTTCGGCTGGGATAGAGTTAATTTTCTTCACAGAAGCTAGCATAGTGCTGTGCATTGGATTTAGTACTAGAAGAATGTTGATAACACGCTGATGTTTTTAGTTGTTGCCAAGCAGTGCTCAGACTGCTCAAGGACTTTTTGAGCTTCTCCTGCTCGGCCAGGTGCATAACAAGCTGGGAGTACAGCACAGCTAGGACCCAAACTGTCCAAAGAGCTATTCCATACCATATAACGTCATGCTCAGGGGGGTTGGTGGGTCGGTCGGTCGCTCGGGTACTGATCGCTGCTCGGGACGGGCTGGGCATCGGTCAGCGGGTGGTGAGCAATTGCATTGTGCATCATTCATTTTGTATATTCTGTATATTTTGTTATCATTCTCATTATTACTATTATTATTATTTTCTCTTATTAAACTGTCTTTATCTCAGCCCTCAGCTCTAACCTTTTTTCCCTTTCCCGATTCTCTCCCCCATCCCACTGAGGGAGGGGGGGGAGTGAGTGAGCGGCTGCGTGGTGCTTAGTTGCCAGCCGGGTTAAACCACGACATCATACCTTTCATTTTTTTCCTATCTGCCAGCAAGTTCCCTTAGTCTCACCTAAGTTAATGAGATATGCCCAAATACTCATGAATAGTGACTAATGTTATAAGAAGAAAAAGGAGTTCAATTAAGCTATTTGTGCATGTCTCATTGAATTTTGCTTTGTTTTCCCTTACATACACTTTTTATTGTCCCTAATAAGAAGGGATCACTTGAAAGATGTGTCAAAACCACAGCATTTGATTCAACTTATTTTTTAATGTAGAAGTCTCTTTCTGCAAAACATAGAAGCCAGAAACAAAAAATAAGCAATGAAATAAAATAACTAAGTTCACTTATCAACAGCCATTCCACTACATGTAACGAAATCTTATTGTCTTTGCCCTTTCAGAATGTAAAACCAATTCTACACTGAAATTTCAAAGTGTTTTTATAAGTCAAAATAAAAGCCTAGGAAAACATATCTGCAATAGCTCTGCAAAGCTTTATATGTTTCCGTGTAGGCAAAAAAAGCAGAGTTAAAGCTTTTTAAGAATGCTGGTGGTGTAATCAGGCAACGAGATCAAGCTGAAGCCAGTGCTGCTATTTCCTCACTGGTGCTGCCAGCAGAATTCATATCTCATGTTTGTATTTCATATCACATTTTCTTTTCCTCCACAGACAGTTTGTGTAATTATCTATCTAATCTATCTAATCTATCTATTTATTATTCTATCATTCTCTCTACGCCTATGTATCTTTTTCTAAATACACACACGTATATACATAGCACATTTTTTAGATCTTGTAGAAATTATGTTTGTAAAAGTAAAAAAACCCAAATTACGAGTTGAGAAAACCCCAAAAGTCTTTAAGCACCTTACTTTTTTCTGTAAGAATGAAATTAAACTCTAACAGCTGAAACACATAATAGGCTTATGTATATAATAATAGATACCTATCTAGATATATTTAAGTTCCAACAAATAAGAAAATTAAGAAACATCACATTCTTACATTTCTTTCTTACTTTCAGAATAGTGCTAAGACAGAGACAGATCCACACTGTGGACAGCAAATCTTTGTTAACCTGCAATATAATAAAATTGCAGAAAGTAATGTCTGTAAAAGCTTATTTAAAATTCCAGCAAGGCTGATACCAAATTAACAGCAAAACCTGCATGAACTATGGCAACAAGGAGATTCAATTTTGTGATCAAGAAGCAATTATTAAAAAAGAAATCTATATAAGAAATATCATAAAATGTCCTCCCTGTACTCTTTTCATCAGACTTCAAAGGGACTTTACTCAAGTGCATTAAGAATATACTATAATTGAAAGGTTGCATTTATGTTGTGATATTAGCTACAAGAAACAAGAGAACTGAAATATGCACACTATAAAAAAAAGTAGCCTTTGTTTCTTCTGAAGAGATGTGATAATTTCAGCAACAGTAGTTTTCCACAGGCCTTTAAATTTGAAAAGGAAAAGAAGCATATCCTATATTTTCTGGAACCTTCTGAAATAAGACAAAGAAATCAATATAACTTGAATAAAATAAAAGTAACTAAGCAGTATGATTTTGGTAAAGATTAAAGATTGGATAAAGAGAATAGTACTGAGAAATTAAAAGAACATTTCTGCACTATGCATGGGTGGAACTAATAATGGAATGCCATGACCAGTTCTAGTATCTGCAGTCCAAGAATAAAGAAGAATCAGAGAAGACCAAAGCAACTATTCTTAACTTTAAAAGCATTCTGAGTAGTTTGAAACACCACACATTCAATCATTTTAGTTTAACAAAAACAGTTAAGGTATGACTTGATCAACATATACAGAGAATGAACAAATGATAACAGCAAACAGTTTAAAGTAGAAGAAAAGAGAAAAATTACATCTACTGAGATGAATGATCAGTAGCAGAAATAATCAGGATTACTGATATTACTTATATATTACTGATATATTGTTGACATACTTAGGACAAGCTTGGATGTTTTAGAAAAATATGTTTTAGTACAATTACAAATGAGAAAAGAGAAGCCTTCATCTTTTATTATATTGAAGTATTTATTTTGTTGGTTTTCATATATGCTAACAGCTCTGAACAAACCAGTAGTCATCAGAAAATTAGAATATCTTTGCAAAACTTTCATTCTATTTTTCCTTTTTTTTTCTTCTGAAGGATGTATGTGAAAGGTAAGTGACCTATAAAATCTCATTTATTTGTCTTTAAAAGAGCTAATGAGGTAGTACAATAAATACCTGTAGTACAGTCTTTCTTAGGAATCTGGTCCTGTAGTATAATCTTTCACAGATTCTAGAGATTTATTTTACACATATGAATATCCCATCCCAGACAAAGTTTATAGTGAATTGGCAATATTTCTTTTGAAGTCTCTCTGAAGCATCCTCACTCTCTAACATAATAATAACAGTTGGGGTGGGTGTGTGTGTGTGTGTTTGGTTTGATGGGATTTTTTTAATAGAGAAGAGTCTAAACATTGGCTGATTTCTAACTCATGCCATATGTATTCTCACTCTATACAGTTAAATAATTATCTATAAATGTTACATAATTTGTAATATTTTCCAGCAATCACAATGTAGTTTAAACACTTATTTTCCTATCATCATGTTGATTGTCTATTTGTGGATACATATAGCAATTTCTGGAATTGGAGAAGGTGTTAAAGTGCTGAGCTTGTTTATATGTGAAAATAGGAAGGTAGGAAGAAAGGAAGGAAGGAAATCTAAGAAGTTTTATAACTTTCAATAAAGGTGGCATGATAATGTATCTCAAAGGTAGATTTAAAAAAAAGCTACTCAGACTTCAGACACAAGTTACTGTATTCTGTGCTGCACAGTGAAAAAAATGAGTCAGATTTGTGGGGGGAAAAGAGGAAAAGACAAAGAGCAGATGTCAAGGAACATTGATCATACAGAGACTTGTAAGCATGTAAAATAGCCTATGAAGCATAATCATTGAGTCAAAAGCACTGGAAATGTTGCAACAATTAGATGGCATCCTAGGAGACATACAATGCTAAGAAGATCTTTGATGAGTTGAGTGATCTTTAGTCATTTCACCAGTATATCTATCTTTTATGTTGGGTTTTTTTTCCCTCATCTGTGTAAGGCAATATTTTACTTCCATCTGTTATAAATTGTTCAAGGTACTACACAATAAATTAGGGATTTAGCAGTTCATCTAAAAAAGTTCATTACAGAGCTTTTTTGTTTTCTTTTTTTTTTTTTAAAGAAAATAAAAGAATTGAGAAAACGACCCCCAGTTAACCAGAATTTCTTAAAGTTAATATAAACAGAAAACTATATTTTGTATACTTTGAAAATATTATATTTGATCTATCTTTGTAGGAAAATAAAATGAAGCAATTTTGAAAAGTGATGGGATTTCCATTCAATCCACCCATCATTACTAAGCTGTATATTGACTCAGAGTTATATGTGAAAAAAGGAACTACGTTAATTGTCTTACTTATTTATGCTAGTCCCAGAGAAGATAATGAGATGATTCATGTATTTTACATCAGTAGAGCTTGGCTTATGTGTTAGAAATATTAATGGTGTTTTGAATGCTTAATGAGTAGTCAATCATAATGAATATTTCATAATCCTCACACCTTTGTTGATGTAAATCCTTAATACTTTGATAAAAATATTAAAAATTTTAAAAATAAATTGTTCTCCTTTTTATGAAAACTTACAGAAATTTAATTCTGTTTCATTTTATATAATCCACTATATAATTTCTTATAACTTTTTTTTCTTTTTTGTTTTCAATTCTAAAGCTATAATTAATGAGGGAAGAGTCCTCCTTATAGTCAGTGAATATTAGCACATATTGTTTGACTGTTATTTCATTCTGAGCTAGATAGAATTTAAATAAACTCTTAACAGATGCATAAACATTTGTTAGTTTGTATTCAATTTTTTTAGTTAATAGTAAATTAATTTAATTTCTCACTCATACACATATTTCGAGTATTCCTAACGACTTAAACCATTTTTGCTGGTCTCCTTGTGTTGACATCCACATCTCTACAACAGGTTACTTTCTCCTAAGCCATAGTACAGTACTGTATCTTTGGACGTTAATTTTTAGATTAAAAAGGAAATCAATGAACTGCAGCTGGGATGTAAGTCAAGTCATTTATCTTTTTCACGGTTGTATTCTATTCTTAAAATTCAGGGTACAGCGATATGCAGAGTAATTTTCATTTTTCTGGTCAACATAACCCATCTGGAAAGGAAAAAAAAAAAAAAAGAAGCAAAAAAAGGTACTGCAGAGAATCAAAACTGTAGACATTCCCTTGGTAGCTACGTAAAACACCTAAAGAATCTGGACTGAAGGTATAGAGTGGATGCAAATTAAGATGGTTTAGAAACAGATTTGTCAGGCGTGAGAGAGGGTTGGAAAATGGGACTGCAGTGACAGTAGAAGAGCAATGAAGAAAGGCTTTGAGGAGAACAGGACTCAGAATCATAGAATGTTTTGGGTTGGAAGGGACCCCTAGAGGTCACCTAGTCCAACCCCCCTGCAGTGAGCAGGGACACCACTAACTAGATCAGGTTGCTCAGAGCCCCATCCAACCCGGCCTTGAATGTTCCCAGGGATGGGGCCTCCACCACCTCTCTGGGCAACCCATTCCAGTGTTTCAGCACCCTCATTGTAAAGAATTTCCTCCTTATATCCAGTCTAAACGTACCCTGGTTTAGTTTAAAACCATTACCCCTTGTCCTGACACAGCTGGCCCTACTAAAAAGATTGTCCCCATCTTTCCTATAGGCTCCCTTTAAGTACTGAAAGGCCGTAATCAGGTGTCCCTGCAGCCTTCTTTTCTCCAGGCTGAACAAGCCCAACTCCCTCAGCCTGTCCTCATAAGAGTGGTGCTCCAGCCCTCGGATCATTTTTGTGGCCCTCCTCTGGACCCATTCCAAGAGTTCTATGTCCCTCTTGTGCTGAGGGCTCCAGAGCTGGACGCAGTACTGCAGGTGAGGTCTCACCAGAGCAGAGTAGAGGGGCAGAATCACCTCCCTCGACCTGCTGGCCATGCTTCTTTTGATGCAGCCCATGGTACGGTTGGCCTTCTGGGCTGCGAGCACACATTTCTGATCACGTCCAGTTTTTCATCCATCAGTACCCCCAGGTCCCTCACTACTGGCTGTTCTCCATCCCTTCATCCCCCAGCTTGTACTGATACTGGGGGTTACCCCGACCCAGGTGCAGGATCTTGCACTTGGCCTTGTTGAACCTCATGAGGTTCACACAGGCCCACATCTCCAGCTTGTCCAGGTCTCTTTGGATGACATCCCGTCCTTCTGGCATGTCAGCTGCACCACTCAGTTTGGTGTCATCTGCAAACTTGCTGAGGTTACACTCAATCTTGCTGTCTATGTCAGTGATGAAAATATTAAACAACACTGGTCCCAGTACGGACCCCTGAGGGACACCACTTGTCACTGGTCTCCATCTGGACATCGAGCCATTAACCCCTACCCTCTGGATGTGACCATCCAACCAATTTCTTGCTCCTTTTGGTGACACAAAAGGGACTGCTCCTTTTGGTGACACTAAACCATTTTATGGCCTTGGTGGCACCATCAAGCTACAATCTCAGGATCTGAGCAGGTAAACAAGCACCAGTAAATGAGGTCAGGCACTGGGTGCAGATCTCTGACACTGCTTAACTGTATCAGGCCATTTCAGTTAAGTCTTTCCAAGGTAATGACAGGGCATAGCTTGGAGCATAGTTCCCTTCAGTTACAGGTCACAAAAGACAACAGAATGTCACTGCAATAAGACTGACCTCTTCATGTCTACATCGTCCTCTAACATTAATGCCAAAATGCTTTCCATTTTCATATACTCTCACATGTTCTGAAGTCATACTCTAAGATATGCAACATATAACTTTTTAGAAGCACCGCTCAACGCATACAACTGAATCCTAACATTTCAGACATTTTGGCCTGAAAAACTTTAAAAATAACAGTTATGACTGTACCTGTGGTCTGAACAGTAATGGATTCTGACAACATGTTATAAAACAAAGCCTTACTGGGGTAGTAAGAAAGATGAGCAACAACCTGCCCATACAACCACTCACCCCATCACCAATAGCAAATACAGGATCACAAGCCATGCTATGGCTCTGGCAGATTGCCAGGGGCACTTAGTACCCAGGTCATCTGGCAGCAACAGCCAATCATGCATATGCCTTTTGAATGCAGGTAGGAGTTGCTCTGCTCCTTGACTCCACCAGTATGATTTAACGGTATCACACCTTATATGCATAATGTGGGCAACATCCTGCCTATGCTGCTGATATCAATAAAGGGTCAGGGCATCAGGAGGCAGGGTGGTGGCACTCTACAACAATGATGTTGGTCAGGGGGCAGGGTGTCAGTACTACATGAGCTGAGATGAAACTTGGATTACATCAATATATTATGGATGCGTCCAATCAGCTATGAAAGGACGAGCACTGCCTAGCCTCGACTTGAGTCTTATGTCTAGAGCCAAGGACTAGTCCCTGCCTTTTTTTATTTAACAATATAAAATATAGGAATAGCATAGCATAGCCTCAGGTTCAAACCTTGTGTCAGTAATCAAAGTAGAAACTTTAACCTCCCTTCATGTACCTCAGGTATTGCCAAACTCATCAGGTTACAGCTATGGGCTACAGGCTACATCTATCTTAATTTTTCCTTCTAGAGGATTTCTATTTTATATTAATAATTAAATAGTAACTGCCTGTAAGAAAAAATGCTTCATATACCCAAGAAAAGAATTGTGACTGTCAAAGGTAAAATTCTGAATAATGACTCTTTTTTGTGGGCATGCCAACCATCTCTTGTTGTGTCCTTTCACAGACTGTTTCATTTAATGTAAGTGGGAATTAAACTTCTAGATCATATAGGTAGCTTCTGAAAAACTGTAACATGAAACAAGCTGCCTGAGCCCAATACAATGATTAACCTTGTGGTAGCTACTTGTATACTTGAAAGTTATACTGAAAATAAAAAAAAAAAAAATTTGAACGTTGCTGACAACATGAGCTATAAAGAAAATAAGAACTGTACTGTTGAAAGCATTTTTTATTCTTTTTTCATATTTCATTTCATAGTTTAAAATAAGTTTCCATCTCATGTAGTTTGACAAAAAAAATTCATCTGAACTTGAGAATCAGTTCCTTGTTGTAAACTAAGTTAAACCACCTCTTCTGAAAATCCATTACAGTATATGAGTTATACCATCTGCACAAACATAGTTAATCATTATCAAAATGTTTATTTTACAGGAAGAATGAAAGACCGCTGAGAACAGTGTTACTCAATGAATTAATTAAGAACCTGCAGAATAGGGTAGAAGTCTGGATTGGGAAAAGTAGTACATGCTAGCACAGAACTAGCTACGGACAAAGAAATAGCAGAAATCAGTCTAACTGTCTCTTAGTGGCTTCTCACTGTGTGTAATTAAGGTGTGGATCTCCTTGTCACAAGGCATTGTGGTTGTTAAAAATTTATGGGAGAAATAATCCCCTTGGTGACCATTAAAAAATAAAAATATAACTTCAGGCTCAGGAATTTACAGATTGCTGGAGGCTGGCAGAACAGTCTGGAAAAATATCTCTGCATGTGCGTCCTATTTCTATGCTGCTTCACAGTAATCCCCTTTTAGCTACTATTGAAGACAATGCTGGACTGATGGGCCTCTGGGCTGACACGCTGCACAGCTTGGTCATTTATCTGTTCGTTTGTAATTGCCCTTTTTTTTTCAGTAGCAGAGCTGTCTGTGAAAACAAGTTTTGTGACAATGTATGCCTGTGGATTCTGAAGACATCAAGGTAGACTAAAGCTACACTGTTTTCAATTAGAAGATAATAGTTCCTTCCTCTTGAAGATTTTTTAAGTTGTCAGCCTAGCCTTCTGCTTGGAAAACCTCTTGTACATTACATTAATTGCCTACATTAGCTTACAAAGTTTTAGTTAGTTTTAATCTCAAAAAGGCAGATATATTGTTGCTGAAATCAGTGACACCATTCTATGTTCAACAGACAGGCTGAAGATCACCTTTGTTTTAGATAAGAAGCTATCAACAATTGGGTGTATCGACTGCTGGTGTAAATGTTTCTCCCCTGAGTTCATTAAAAGAGTGTGAATGGCTCCCTGAGTTAGCCAGACCAACATGGGGGAAGCATATATACATGGCTTAGCCCAACATAAAGTTTAAAAACTACACAACTAGCAAAAGAATTTTGATGGGAGCTACGGTCTTGAGCTGGCTTCAACCCATCTATTCCTTCATGGTGACTGGGGATGCCCAGCATCGTGACAGTGAGCATACCATAGAGATCAGCAATGGGGTTGCCACTGATATTGTGATTGAACTGTGTATTGTAATTTCTGTATCTCACTAAATGTAACATGCATATTTTGTATCGCTCTGCTAAATCAGAAATCCCATGTAACATCAGCTATATTTAAAATAAGTACACTTTATATTAAGCAGTACACCCTCCATGTGTGAAGTATCTAAAAGAACTTGGTCAGAGTCCTGGGTTCTGACATCGATGCTGAGGCCAGCTATTATTTTTTGAAATGGACAACATTCCTAGATAATTACTTTTCTAGGGCATGGTAATCAGTGATTAAAAAAAATAAATCACATGTATCTCTATGTATATATAAACACGTGTATACATATACAAATGTATATGTACACAGTTTTGTGCACAACATGTAGTGTAGCGAGGATAAACTAATTCGGACAGCTCTGTAAGAAGACTGGTTTTCTGACTTCCTCAGAGTCTCGGGGGGAAAAAAATCAATATCTATACCTGGTGTCTTGTTTACTGTCGTTTCTGTTCATAACACTTCTCTATCTAATCATGGTGTTGTAAAGAAAAGCTGATGAGTGATTATGAGGTAATAAGATACTGCAAGAGCATCATACAAATAATGGTATTAATATTAACTTCTAATTTGGCATATTGACATTAAGAAACTAAATCTATTTTACAAAATTGGCTAAAATCAGTATTACCCTGTTAATAAAAAGTGTTGGTTGTAAATACAGTGTATTTCCAACACTTTGTCACTTGCAGAATGTCTGTTTGGATTTGTAGGGTTTTTTTCTTTTTGGAATAACAACATAAAATCTTTTTCAGATCACTATGTTCAATGCATTTTTTTTTTAACAAAAATTGTCCAGTGTTAGTAACTTGTTGTCAAAATATTTATTTATATTTCCTTACGCTGAACTGCATTTACTCTCTGTTGTCTCAATTGCGTAAATAGCCTAAAAGCTGTTGAATCTAGTTGAATGGTTACTAGTGTTTGCTATGGCTTCAAATGTAATGCTAGTTTGAATGTTTTCTCTACCATTTTCCAGGATCTCTATGGGGCATTCTCTGTAAAGCTACATCCTCTGTTAACACAATTTTGTGTTACCATATGATTGCAAAGCAGCCTTGACAAGCAAAGACTTCCAGGGATATAAAGAAAGTTTTGAAGGGACATCTGGACACCCGCTAGTCCGACCCCTGCTCAGATCAGGGTCAGCTAGAACAGGCTGCTCAGGGCTGTGCCTTGTTGGGTTTTGAATATCACCAAGGATAAACTCCATGTCATCTCTGGTAAACCATTTCTGAATTACGGCTATGTCATATTGAAAATGGTTTTCCTCTTATTTATATCTTATATATGTATCCAGAAATATTTCTCTTAGAATCTGTTTCTATATAAGAGAAAATTCTGTTGCCTTTCTGTTCTTTTCTGTCAAGTTTTGCCAAAATGTTTCGTTTGACAGCAAAAAAGCTTAGAAGAGAGGAATAAGAGAAATAAAGGAGTGGAGCAAAATTAGAGGATGTCTAGGTAGTGCGCAGCAATTTTCAGCCCTTCAACTGAAAGATGAATTGGATCATAGGACAGTTGGATGAATTTCAAGAGTTTTATTATTTTTTGTTACAGATTAACTCTTTGATACAGCTGCATCCTCAGGCATAATTTTGTAATGATGCTTCACAGTGCTGGAGTTAATTATTATGGTTTATAATGGATATTCAAAAAATTGCTTAATGGACAGAATAAGATGGAAGACAAATAAAATATTTCTGCAATACAATTTCTTTCTTCTTCTTTTTTTTTTTTTTTTTTGCAATAGATTCAGCAATGAAAAAGTGATTTTTCAGGTTTCATATATAAGCCCAGTATATTTCACTAGTCCAGAGGCTGTGTTTTGTGGGTTGCTTACGCACATTGTTACAGAAAGCCTGAAACCCAGCAAACTAATGCAAAGTTCGTAATGTTACTCCTAAAAAACCAAACAAATTGTTATTGCCCTCCCAAAAAAATTACAGAAATCAATCATAGTGTCTATTCTTTTTTTTTTGTTAGCATATGACAAAGGCTTTTGAACTCAGTTTTACCTATAGTTTACAACTAATACATTTGTTTATAAATCACAATTTTTATGTGAATCATTACAACTCACATTTTTTTATGGCTGATTGTTGTATTTATTGGAGTAAAATATCAATCTATTCAATCAATTCAATATCAATTACTGGTTGAATGAAAATCTCAAAACTGTAGTTTTACCTATACTTTACCATCATTTTAAAGATACTTTATGCAAGGGTTTAGATTCGGTAAATCCATGGTGTAGTTGATGGAAAGAAGCAACTAGTTCTCAGCATTTCCAGAGAGACAGTCACCAATATAGAGAACAAAATCTAGTGAATTAGACACTCTTCACTGATTGAGACTTTATAGACCTGCTGATTCACTGAAAATGGAATTTAGCCTCAGATTCAAAGATCTAACTAAGTGACGACAAATTTTGTGTCCATATATAGATGAAGTGCTACGACTAGGGCTACTCACAATTATAAAGTTCTGTATATATTAAAAATTTATCAGGATATGTTTGTCTATCGTGCCTTATGACACTATAACCATAAGTTTGTGCTTCAATAAGTGGTGGAGATAGCACTCTAAAACAGAAAAAGTATACATGGAGAAAGTCTTATTTAACTTATCAGTATAAACCTATCACCTGACAGAGTCCTGATTCCCTCAGCAGGAAAAAAGGATTTTTGCAAAACCAGGTTGTAGGACAGCATCTAAATGCACATTCAAGTGTTTATCATGTAAGAACATATAAACTAAAATTTAAATATTTGCTACTAACAATTCAGCGTTCAAGTAATGCTTTTCTTTGGGTTTTTTGTTTGTTTGTTTTTTTTAAAACTATTACCCCTCACTGCAAGGTATGAAATATAAGATATACTACCAGGTAATTATCCTAATAGATTCTAATAAAGGGAAAATCAGTGCATGACAACTCTTTCTAAACACAGATCCTGCAATTTTGTATTAAAACATAAATGCAGATTTTGTCTCTCTACATCAGTATTCTGCCTTCTGTAAGAACCTGTCAAGAAGTGAGCAAAAAGGATGAAATACCTCACATTGCAGAGGATGTTCAAATGATGAAAATTCATGAATACTCCTGCGATTTCCTTTTTTTCATACAGGTGTTAAATCTGTTAGTCTACTCTTCCAATGCATTGTAAAAGTCAAGATGTTGTTCTTCATCTCTGAACTGAATATGACATTTTTTTTCTATATACACAATACTCAAATTGTAACAATACTGGAAAACGTAAATAGGGAATAAGTTTTTTCTTTTCTGAAAGACTGTATCTTAGTTATGCTTCTTCAGTTCTGTATTTAAAAACAATTTTTTAACATTTTTGAATGGAAAAAAAATATATTCACAGAATAAATTCAGAGGTAGATTCAGTATTTCTACAGATAGAGATTCTCTACAAATAAGCTCAGTAAAACCAATTTTAATCAGTTTTGCTAATCTGCTTCTACAGTAAATTCAGATTTCCTTTTACGTAGTAATATCTTGATTGCTTTAGCTGATTGAAAATAAATAAATTAAATAATATATAAATATTTATTAGTTTGATTCTCTTGCTGTTCTTCATTTGGTATATTCATGGTTCATATGTAGAAAGTGCCTCTGCATTTTTATCCCCTTAATTTCTCATATCTACTTTTTCTGTTTGCACCTTTTTTTTTTTTTTTTTACTCTATTTCCAACATACAAGAAAACATTTATGGTAAGTATTTAAATACTTCTGAGATATATTTCTGTGTACACTACAGATGTTTTTAAGTTAATATGATAAAGATGGAGATGTGACAGTAATCTTCAAATCTACTCCTATCTCCTTGGGAAGTAAAAACTGTAAAACAGAATTCTGTTCTCATATTATGCAGGAAAGACACATGGATTCTTTGTCACTAAGGTTCTGTCACTAAAACATCTTAAAAGGGGCTTTTTATTGAGTGTGCTGTCTAAATCATCTTTCCCATCAATTTTGAAGCCATTTGTAGTCAAAAGTAATGAGTGTCTCAGCTCATAGGTTTCAAAGTAATATATTAGAAAATCAAAGTAAGAGTGCACTGAATGGAAACTGCATTGAACTTCAGAAAGAAATATTGAAACTTTTTTTCCTGCTGAGACAATTATGGGGAACAGCAAAAACTGGTTTTGATGCTATTAGCTGTTGACAATTTAATTATTCTAAAGATTTTCTTAAGAAGTCCCTTCAAAGTATTATTGTGTTGCACAACACAAAGTTGAGTTGTTTTTTTTAACAAGGAATTATAAATTGCTACTAGATTGCATTTAAAATGTAATATGTATGAAAATATTAAAATTAGAAATATATTTTCTCTGAAGGGAACTGGTTTTTAACACCAATGAAATAGTTCCACTTATATATATATATATATATATTTTATTCAGAAAATAAAGAAAGATTCTACCTTCTTTCATATCTATTTCCCTTGACTTTAAGAAGTCACTATAGGTAGGAGCAACATTTATTTCTTCAATAAAAGAAGCAATGGACCTTTTAAAATCCTAATTCAAGCTATATGCACCATGAAAAAGGAGTGAGAAATTCAAATATATAAGGAGGAAATCAGAAAACAGAAAAAAGGAAAGTCAATAAGGAGAAGATAAGAAATATTTAATCCCTGAAAATGGTGGAAAGATGGACCCAGAAGGGTTAAGGTGATGTAGAGAAATCACAAGAAGCAATTAACCTGTCATTGCAAACTATTTGGACTCTATTTTGGAAACATGTTATTTCTCCTCAGAACAACTTGTGTACTTGATCTAGTTTAATGATAACAGCAAGAAGAGCAGCAGAAACAATGTATTTTCAACTTTATGTTGGAAATATAAACTCAAAATGTAATCTTTCTCATCCCCAGTGATGGGGAAAAGCATTTTCCCCCAATATCTGCTAGATAGTTTACCTAAATTGCATTACAAAAACCCAAAAGAATCTTACACATATTTCTTAAGAGGGAAAAATATGTTTGAAAGAATTTTATCCTACTTAACAAAGGTCTCCATTGTAGTTTCCACTTTCCAGTCAATGTTTCTTCAGATGTGTCACAGGCTGAATATAATTCTGTGATGATATATTCCTACTATGACATTCTTGTAAATGTGTCTCCCACACATGTAACAAAAATAGGTGATAGAGCAGTTTATCCCCTATTGTTGAACATAAAATTTAGGATGATTGGATGATTCTCTAAAGAGTCTTCCCTGCATACTGAAGAAGGATGTTATAAGGGAAGACTTCTGCAGCACCTATTATCTTCTACTCTGTAGAAAAGAAGAAAGGGAACAATTACATAATGGGATTATTTTCTTATAATCTGTCAATTAAGGAATAGAAGACGGGATTAGTTGAAAACTGGAAGAACTGCAGAGGTATTGATTCAGAACAGATCTTCATCCATTGGTGAGGGGATGTTCACCTTGTATTGTTATGTCTATTTTGCCCCATATGAAGGCCACCTTAAAAAAATACAGATTGAAGAAGAGACCAGATAGCATGCAATTTAGTTGTTCTTCCTATCTCTGACATTTTATTTAGGTAGGCAGGAAATAACTGGCAAGAGCTTTTGGCCGTTGGACATCTTGTTGAACAACAGACAAAGATCCTTTTGTGGCTGACAATTTAAACCAATTATGTAAAAAACCTTTTTGTTTGTTTGTTTCTTTCTTTCTTTTGCACTGCCATAAACTAACTAGAAACAATATAAATATTATTGTCATGGGATGGCTTGAGTAGGTATTGAATATGGCACATGGTACAAAGGGGTGAGTGAGGGGATGCCACCCTTGTTAGAGCTGTCAAAATCCAAAGTGTATTTTTGGGGTAAGATCTGGATGATTCCCTAAAAGGCCTGTCAAAAAGGATCTACATTTAGGTAAATAAAAAAAAAATAATTAATTTTAAAGTGTTGACCTGACAATGGTACACCAATTATTATTTTCTGTTGTGTTTTTGTTTTCATCTTCTAGTTTTACTTTTTAATTTCATCCACAGCTATCAGAAGCAGAAATACTGCATAAATTGCCTAGAAAACAAACCTGTACTTGCATAGAACTTAATTGATGAAAATAAACAAAAGGTACTGAAAAGAACCCAAGAAAGTTATGTGATTTAAAATTTTCAGTCACTTCAGTTCTGAAATATGGGAAAGTTAGGAGAAATTCCAGGTAATTATTTATTAATTGCATATACTCATGTTGCATACTTTGCCAAAAATTTCTCCTCAGAAGTCAGAATGCAATTACAGGAATGGTTTTAGAAGCTCACAGAATTATTTAGTGTCCTGTTCAACAGTGAAATACAATTATGGAATTATCTTTGATGGATTCAGTTGTGAACTGCTAACCTCTACTAGTCATGACACCCTATGTATGTTCTACAAGAGCTTCCCCCTTGCTCTCAAGCCATACAAATTTGTACTGTATTTTTTCAGAGAGCCTGCTTTTTCATCTAAGCTTACACCTTCATCCAGAAGAGCTTGCTGCCCAGCCTAACCATCTGTTGTCAGGATTCCTTCTTTCCAGACATGCACGTCTTCAATGATAATCTAAGCAGATTAGTTAAGCAAACCAGTATGAAATGGAAAGGCACATTTTTCTGTGTAAAGGTATGATAACATGATTCTTTATGAAATGAATAATGTCTTTCATCGTAGTAAATAAGAATGTAGCTTTGCCATTGTTAGGAAAACAGGCAAAAAATACTGTAACATTACGGGAAAACAGAAATCTGTGTTCCAGGGTTGGCATGGTGAAAGAGTTTTATGAAACATATAAATGAACTAATGGAACATAAATATTACAGTGATAAAAGGCATTCTGCTAGGGGCTCTCCTAATTTAAAATCTGTTGCTTCTGTGTACCAGCTATTGGGAAAAAAAAAAAAAAATCTGAGACCTTGAGTCAGCTGTTGTCTAGGTAAAGAAAGACAAAAATGCAAAGGCGCTATCTCTCTCTCTCTCTCATTTGTCCCTGGATGGCAAGCCTTAGAAAAGACATTTCCTCTATTCACAGAGCACTGGATAAAACCTCATAAGTTCCCAGGAGCTAAAGATAATAATGCTTCAGTCACTAAGAGAAAAAAACTCTTCAAAATCTAATTTCTTCTCTGCTATTTTTTTCTTTTATTTATTCAATATTTACTTAAGAGGAGATAGTAATTTTCTTTGATAATTTTCATATTTACTGCTTAATTTACCAATTTTTTTCAGTTGGTAACTATTAATTTATATGTATCTGCTAAGCTGCAAGATATAGTAAATTTTAAATCTAAGTTCTTTTAGCAAGAGAGGTTCTTAGTAGCTGAATTTTAACTTAAAACCATCATTGCCGTAAATATAGGTTTTTATTGGAGGTGAAGAAAATGTGCTAATTAACTTTTCCTTAAAATAAAATCTAGATGTATGAAAGCATTAATGTTGTTATGTTATGCAGTTCCACCAGAGAGAGCAAGAGCTAAAAAAATTAAAATTTGTAGTGGAATTCTTAGCATTAATTTCAGACCATACCTGTAGCTGTGTGAATAGTGGTAAAGAAACTTTAAAGTACATTGGTCATCTGCTTTAACATCCAGGATTGCTTGTGCATTTTTTAAAAAATTAAGCTAAATGAATCTTCCTTTCTCTAGGCTGAACAGTCCAGCTCTATCAGTCTTTCCTCATAGGAGACATGCTCTAATCCCTCCATCATCTTCATGGTCCTTCGTTGAACTCTCTCCAGTTTGGCCATGTTGCTCTTGTACTGGGGAGCCCAGAACTGGACACAGCACTCCAGATGTGGCTTCACCAGTGCTGAATAGAGGGGGAGGATCATCTCCCACAACATGCTTTGTCTAATGCAGCCCAGGATGCCATTAGTCTTCTTTGCGGTGAGGGCACATTGCTGGCTCACATTCAACTTGGTGTCCACCAGGACTGCCAGGGCCTTTTCTGTTAAGCAGCTTTCCAGCATGTACTGGTACATGGGGTTGTTCCTCCCCAGGGGCACTTCCCCTTGTTGAACTTGATGAGGTTCCTGTCAGCCCATTTCTCTGGCCCATTGAGGTCACTCTGGATGGCAGCACAACCCTCTGCCATATCAGCCACTCCTCCCAGTTTCGTGTCATCATCAAACTTTCTGAGGGCGCACTCTGCCCCATAATCCAAATCATTAATGAAGATGTTGAACAGGATTGGATCCAGTAATGACCCCTGGGTTACAGCACTAGTCACTGGCCTCCAGCTAGACTTCATGCTACTGATCACCGTCCTCTGGGCCTGGACATGCAGACAGTTTTCAATCAAGATCACTGTCTGCCCATCCAGACCATATTTCAACAACTTGTCTATGAGAATCTTAGGGACGACATCAAAAGCTTTGCTGATGTCAAGGTAGACAATATCCACTGCTTTTCACTCAACTACCAACCCAGTCATTTCATCACAGAAATTTGCTAAGGCATGACTTCCCTTTAGTGAATTCAAGCTGAATATTCCTGATGCCTGTCTTGTCCTTCTTGTGCTTGGAAATCTTTTCCAGGATTAGTTGTTCAATCACCTTCCTGGGGATCAAGGTTAGGCTGATGAGCCTATAGTTCCTTCGATCCTCCTTCTTGCCCTTTTTGATAATAGGGGCAATATTTTCTTTCCTTTAGTCTTTGGTCACTTGTAATCACCATGATAGTTCAGAGATTATCAAGAGTGGCCTTGTAATGACATCAGCCAGCTTCATCAGTGCTCATGGGTAAATCTCATCAAGGACTAAGGACTGCACATGCAGTTTGTCTAAACATTCTCTAACCTGATCCTTTTGCATCAAAGGTATGTCTTCAAGCCTTTCCCCTTGGCGTCAGTCACCTGGGATTCATGAAGACTGGTCTTGCTAGTAAAGACTGATGCAAAGGCAGCATTCAGTACCTCAGGCTTTTCTATGTCCTGTGTCACCTTCACCATTCAAGACCAAGCCCACATTTCCCTGAGAGCCTTCCTTGTGTCACCTATGTACTTACAGAAGCCCTTCTTGTTGCCTTTGACATCTTTGGCCAGCTTCAATTCCATGTGGGCTTTGGCTTTCTTAATGAGGTCTCTGGTTAACAAAGTATGCTCTGACAGTGTCTCTGTATTCCTCTGAGGTTACTTGCCCCTGCTTCCACCTTCTGTATAATTCTTTTATGTTTGATTTTTTCCAGGATCTCCTTGTTCATCATGCAAGCCTGCTGGGTTTTTTGCCTGACTTTGTGCTTTTTGGGATGGACCACTCTTGAATTTGGAGGAGGTGATCATTGAATATCAATAGGCTTTCTTAGGTCCTTCTTTCTTCTGGGGCCTTATCCTATGGGACTCTCAAGAAGATTCCTGAAGTGTGGTTGTCCTGGTTTTGGTTGGGATAGAGTTAATTTTCTTCATAGTAGCTGGCATAGTGCTGTGTTTTGGATTTAGTACTAGAATAATGTTGATAACACATTGATGTTTTAGTTGTTGCTAAGTAGTGCTTAGACTACTCAAGGACTTTTTCAGCTTCCTATGTTCTGCCAGGTGTGCAAGAAACTGGGAGGGAGCACAACCAGAACAGCTGATCCCAACTGACCAAAGGGCTATTCCATAACTTATGAGGTCATGGTAGGGGGGACTTGGCTGGGAAAGAGCAATCGCTGCTCGGGACAGGCTGGGCATAGGTCAGCGGGAGATGGACAATTGCACTGTGCATCATTTGTTTTGTATATTCTGTATATTATTATTTTTATATGCCCCTCACTACAAGAAAGATGTTGTGTTGCTGGAACATGTCCAGAGGAGAGCAACAAAGCTGGTGGGGGGTCTGGAGCACAAGTTGATGAGGAGTGGCTGAGGGAACTGGGGTTGTTCAGCCTGGAGAAGAGGAGGCTGAGGGGAGACCTTATCGCCCTCTACAACTGCCTGAAAGGAGGTTGTAGTGAGGTGGGAATCGGCCTCTTCTCCCTGGTAATGGAAGATAGGATGAGAGGAAATGGTCTGAAGTTGTGCCAGGGCAGATTTAGGTTAGACATTAGGAAAAATTTCTTCACCAAGAGGGTTATCAGGCACTGGAATGGGCTGCCCAGGGAGGTGGTGGAGTCCCCATCCCTGGAGGTATTTAAAAGATGGATAGATGAGGTGCTTAGGACATGGTTTAGTGGTGGGATGGCAGGGTTAGGTGAACAGTTGGACTTGATGGTCTTTTCCAACCTAAACGATTCTGTGATTCTGTTCTGTGATTCTACTGTTGTTGTTGTTGTTATTGTTATTGTTATTGTTATTATTATTATTATTTCCTGCTGCTGTTTCATTAAACTGTCTTTATCTCAACCCACAGGTTTTACTTTTTCATTCTTATTTGCTCTCCACTGGCTAGCAGAGGAGTGAGTGAGTGGCTGTGTGGTATTCAGCTTCCTCCTGGGTTAAATCACAACAGTGCTCTTCTGAAGTCCAGGGTTATGATCTTGCTGTTTGCCCTGCTTTGCTCTCACAGAATCCAGAATTCATGTTTGCTGAAGCTAAGGATGACCTTAACTTTCACATCACCAATGCGTCCTTCCTCGTTTGTAAGTATGAGGTACAAAGGTTTGTAACTATAAGATTTTCAGTAAAGGAAAAGCTGGATAGTAAACATGCAGTTGTCCTGTGTGTTCATCTACTGATTTTTTAAAAAAAAATTATTGTGATTGCCTTGGAGAAACAAAGGAAACAGTGTTGAAATATCTTGTCTACATACACTTTCTTAATTACCAATGTAAATTGTAAAGTAAGTGTTAACTTTTCCTGTCTGGCACAAGTAAACCTGCAGTCTGCATCAGATTAAAGTTGGGAAAAATTGTTAAATTATTCTTCATATTTTCATCAAGAATATATTGAAGTGCAGTACTGCAGCTTTATTGGTTGTTACTGTTTCAAGAACAGACTCCGAAAAGTATGTTATTCCAAGACACCTGTGAATAAATTAGATTCATATCACATTATTTCAGTACTGTATAGGGTAAGCTTGCAGGTTTTTTGGGGGAGAAGATAATGTCATAGCTGCATATTGACCAGTAAAATATAAGGATGGAAACTTTGGTTATTATCTGAATATTTTTCACTGAAGAATATCACTATGAGATGTAATATGGTGGTGGAAACATAGATTAGAAATGTCTACATATTATCTCATATGAGATAGGCTGGATGTCTTATTGCCTTCTCTGCTGATAGGATTAGTTGTCTAAATATTTTCCTTTGTAATGAACCACTAAAACTGCTTCTATGGTGTCATGGTTTATCCTGGCTGGCAACTAAGCACCACGCAGCTGCTCGCTCACTCCCCCCTCCCTCAGTGGGATAGGAGAGAGAATCGGAGAAAAGAAAAAAAAGTAAGACCCATGGGTTAAGATAGAGACAGTTTAATAAGAGAGAAGAATAACAATAGTAATAATAATAATGGTAAGTAAATACACAGAATATATAAAACAAGTGATGCACAATGCAATTGCTCACCACCCGCTGACCGATGCCCAGCCTGTCCCAAGCCGCGATCACTCCCCCCGAGCCGCGACCACTGTGCCTGTGACTAACCGACTAACCCCCCCGAGCATGACGTTCTATGGTATGGAATAGCTCTTTGGTCAGTTTGGGTTAGCTGTCCTAGCTGTGCTCCCTCCCAGCTTGTTATGCACCTGGCCGAGCAGGAGAAGCTCAAAAAGTCCTTGGACAGTCTGAGCACTACTTGGCAACAACTAAAAACATCAGTGTGTTATCAACATTCTTGTAGTACTAAATCCAAAACACAGCACTATGCTAGCTACTAGGAAGAAAATTAACTCTATCTCAGCTGAAACCAGGACATATGGGTATCACAAGAAAAAAGGGGAATTCTAAGAGCTGAAGGTTGGATTTGGAATGACAACTGTTTTGTTTTAATGTTTTGTATAACAAAAATCAATTTCATCCCAATCATCCCAATGAGTTATACTATAACTGAGTATTTGAAAGCAGACTAGACTTAGACTAGCAGCACAGAATTAGATTCTTACATCCATAAATCTTACATTCAAAATAACTTCAAAAAAGTCCATCTTTTTCTGTAAATAGGAACATCTTAAGATGGAAGACTAAAGATGAAGCTTTTTTTTTTAATTTTTTTTTTTTTTAATATAAGGGAAAAAAGATGAAAAAAAAACAAAGTGTAGAGACTTTTGCTTTGCCTTTTAAGGAATTTCTTGGGGTTTTAAAATTGATAATAGCTAGTGTTTTTTGTCTTCCGCTGCACATTTCCTTGTTGTGATTTTCTTCAGTCTTTAATAAGACGGGCAGAATGTTCAAACCAGAAAACTCTTCTGCTCTTCAGCTGGAGTAAGTTTTCCAAATTGATACTGATTGGATATGTAGTGGGCAAAACCCCCCATTCATTCAAAATTTCCTGTGATTTCTGATGCTAAACCAAGCCACATCTTGGGCAAGGCTTCACCCTAATATCTGTGTAATTATACATAATATCTGTAGTTTGACAAGAGCTTTTATTTCATTTATACAAATAATTTGGACAAACCAAAGTTTTGGTCCTGTTCTTCTCTATGCTTCATATCAAGTCCCTAATTTGTGCAGTGAATAACTTAAATTCAACTATCAAGAAGACACTATAGAAGCTGCTTGCTTCACATAGCAATTTTCTTTAAACTACTGCTACTTAAGTGAAGCCATGGTGAGTGTGCATTATTTATTTCTTAATTTTTACACCAAGGATTTGGGGCAGGTATGTAAGTCAGTTTATTTAAAACTTACCTGTTAAATGTCTTTCATTGTGAAGGATGTGCTTTATTTTAGACTCAAACCTGATGTTATGTTAAACATTCTTTTAAATGACTTATGAGTGAAACGCTGAATCTATACATGGAAGTGATTCAAAATGTTACACTGAGTCGGCCTTCACAGTAGGGACCATGACAGTGGGGCTCGCTACTGGGATCACATTCAATGCCAATACTCTTCCTTATTTAGCTGACAACACAAACTTTCCTACTGAAGATATGTGCAGGGGAAGCATGGTTTTTTTCACTGCCAAGAAGAAGAGTGGGAAGTTAACACCACTGTCTTGAATATTGTGAATAATACTTGAATGGACACTGTGTTCCACTGTCCCTCCTATCCCATTTGCCTGTGGGAAAAAAATGTATCTAGGTTAATTTTGAAGAATTTCTAAATGCTCTTCCAATATAAACTTGCATATCATTGTATTATTGTTTTCTTCTTTGAGAAATGAATGCAAGGCTGACCAGATGATAATATCACCAACACAAGTATTCAGAAATCATGTGTTATATTTTTAATATCATAATCTTCCTTTAAAAATAATTTAAATAACAAGTTTAAAGATGCCAAACTCTGTCCTTTGCTATTGCTTTTGGGTAAATAGCCTTGTTATACTGTAGATGACCCTGCACAAGGTCTTTGTTCTTTTCCATGACAGTGTATTTGTCATCTTTACAATGCTCAGAAAACAAAAAGACAGTAGTAATGAAAATGCTTTGTATGAAACCCTTAACATAGCGAGCATAGTATATTGAGGCTGAATTAAATACTTTATTGTGCTTTTTATTTTGTTTTGTTTAAGATGCAAGTGTAGTATCACTGCAGTATCTGATAGCTGTAGCAGCTTGACCATTTTTTATAGCAGCAGTAAGATTAATGTGGTTGTTTAATAGCCTAATTAGGTATAATTTTGGTTTCTCAGGTGTCTGAAAAGTCCTTGAGGTTTCTGAAGAAGAAAGATTACAGAGAGTATTATTCTTTCTGGAACAGGAACTATAAAATATTTATTTCACAAAGAAGGATTTTATTTTTCTTCAACTTCTAAGAAAGAATAAAAAATGCAAACACAGTATCTTCCACAGAAAACAACTGGTTTGCATTCTTCTTTCTGCAGAGTATTTAAGATGTCACTGTGATTTATAAAATATCCTTCTTTGGAAATTTTTCCACTCTACTTGTAGGGAGTCAACAATTGAATATGTAAGGGGTTAATATTTTTAATATGCAATAGTCATCAATATATGCTTCTTGCTCTTTTTCTGACTAAGCAGTCATTTTCTGTATCAGAGCATGATTTATTGCCCAGAAAATTCAGACATCACTATGTTTAGGCAAAACACATAACAAATCATGTACTGAAGTGTAAAGACTGGTGAGTAAAGATTCTTTTTATTCCTCAGAGGAAGAGAAACTTGCTAATGGGAAACATAAGCTGCCCCATAATAACATGCACAATTCTTACAAAGCATGAGCTCTTATTTAATGGAATTTATTTACCAAAGAGGATCTTTAAAGAATTAATTGTGGGCAATAGTGTTTTATGGTTCTGTTTTGTTTCCTGTTGTTTTTTTAAGTCCAGGCTACATATGCTTTACTTTAATTTTACCATATGATGGGTTTGAGTGTTTTCAGCACTGAAGAAAATAAAATAATTTTTTCTCCCTTTCAGCTTCTCTCTAAGTGCACATCAGACAGCTCTTCACTTCTGTATTCAGTGCTGCTCAGCAGCCACAAGAATTGTACAAGGCAATCTCTTATGCTCTGCAATGTGTCTGAATATTTTTATGCTGCTTTTCTCTTCCTTCCCTTCAGGAAGTTTTTTTTCATAGAAAATCCATAGGTCATTTGTGGCCTTTCTGTACAGTGCAGCAGAAATAACCAAAACTTCACGTTTCCTTCATCTTTTTCCTCATGCCTTCAGTAAATTCTTCACTCTGCACTGATTTTGGATCTTTCTAATTTTATCTTGATGTTCTTTACTATTACTACACCTGAGAAAATAGATTTTAGAAAACAGGAAGACATGTCCTCAATACAGTACACTTTTCATCATTTTACACATAGAATCATAGAATCATAGAATCATAGAATGTTTTGGGTTGGAAGGGACCCCTAGAGGTCATCTAGTCCAACCCCCCTGCAGTGAGCAGGGACACCACTAACTAGATCACGTTGCTCAGAGCCCCATCCAACCTGGCCTTGAATGTTCCCAGGGATGGGGCCTCCACTACCTCTCTGGGCAACCCGTTCCAGTGTTTCACCACCCTCGTTGTAAAGAATTTCCTCCTTATATCCAGTGTAAATCTACTCTGCTTCAGTTTAAAAACATTACCCCTTGTCCTGACACAGCTGGCCCTACTAAAAAGATTTTCCCCATCTTTCCTATAGGCCCCCTTTAGGTAGTGAAAGGCTGCAATCAGGTCTGCCCGCAGCCTTCTTTTCTCCAGGCTGAACAAGCCCAACTCTCTCAGCCTGTCCTCATAGGAGAGGTGCTCCAGCCCTCAGATTATTTTGTAGCCCTCCTCTGGACCCACTCCAACAGTTCCATGTCCTTCTTGTGCTGAGGGCTCCAGAGCTGGACGCAGTACTCCAGGTGAGGTCTCCCCAGAGCAGAGTAGAGGGGCACAATCACCTCCCTTGACCTGCTGGCCACGCTTCTCCTGATGCAGCCCAGGGTACGGTTGGCCTTCTGGGACGCCAGTGCACATTGCTGGCTCGTGTCCAGCTTTTCATCCACCAGCACGCCCAAGTCCCTCTTGGCAGGGCTGCTCTCGATCCTTTCTTCCCCCAGCCTGTACTGATACTGGGGGTTACCCTGACCCAGGTGCATGACCTTGCACTTGGCCTTGTTGAACCTCATGAGGTTCACACAGGCCCACCTCTCCAGCCTGTCCAGGTCTCTCTGGATGACATCCCGTCCTTCTGGTGTGTCAACCGCAGCACTCAGCTTGGTGTCATCCGCAAACTTGCTGAGGGTGCATTCGATCTCGCTGTCCAAGTCATTGATGAATATATTAAACAGCACTGGTCCCAGTACGGACCGCTGAGGGACACCACTCGTCACCGGTCTCCATCTGGACATCGAGCCATTGACCACTACACTCTGGATGCGACCATCCAGCCAGTTCCTTATCCACCGAACAGTCCACCCATGAAATCTGTATGTCCCCAATTTAGAGAGAAGGATGTTGTAGGGGACTGTGTCAAAGGCTTTGCAGAAGTCCAGATAGATGACGTCCATTGGTTTTCCTTTGTCCACTGTTGTTGTCACACCATCATAGAAAGTCACTAGGTTCGTCAGGCAGGACTTGCCCTTGGTGAAGCCATGCTGGCTATCTCAAATTATCTCCCTGGCCTCCATGTGCCTTAGCATAGCTTCTAGGAGGATCTGTTCCATGATCTTCCCAGGCACAGAGGTGAGGCTGACAGGTCGGTAGTTCCCAGGGTCTTCCTTTCTACCCTTTTTGAAAAGGGGCACAATGTTTCCCTTCTTCCAGTCACCAAGGACTTCACCTGACTGCCATGACTTTTCAAGTATCATGGAGAGTGGCTTGGCGACTACATCGGCCAACTCCCTCAGGACTCTGGGATGCATCTCATCAGGTCCCATGGGCTTATGTGCATTCAGGTTCCTTAGGTGGTCATGAACCTGATCTTCTCCTGCAGCAGGAGGGGTTTTGCCCTCCCGGTCCCCCTCATGCCATCCATCAACTCGGGAGGGGTGAGGAGAGAGGTTCCCAGTGAAGACTGAGGCAAAAAAGTTGTTGAGTACCTCAGCCTTCTCCTCATCTGCTGTTACCAGTTTGCCAGTCTCGCTCATCAGTGGGGGTACGCTTTCTTTAACCATCCTTTTCCGGCTGATATACCTGTAGAAACCATTCTTGTTATTCTTTGCATCCCTAGCCAAGTTTAGCTCCAGCTGAGCCTTGGCTTTCCTGACCCCATTCCTACACAACCGGACCATGTCCCTATACTCTTCCCAGGATGCCTGTCCCTGCTTCCGCTGCCTGTGCAGTTCCCTCTTCCTCCTTAGGTTGACCAGCATCTCTTGTCTCAGCCATGTCGGTCTCTTCCCTTCTTTGCCCGATTTCTTACACCTAGGGATCGAGAGCTCTTGTGCTCTGTAGATCACATCCTTAAAGATCTGCCAGCTCTGTTCTGTTCCCCTGTCCCTGAGGACCGTTTCCCAGGACTTGTTTCTTATTGCTTGCCTGTTCCATTTTCCCTAGGAAATTATTTCCTTTAGCTTTCTGTCCATTGCATGTGACTTCTTGTCACAGAAGTTTCTGAACAAGGTTCCCAGTCTACGTGCCTCATTGCACTACACTTTTACTCTTGAGCTTTTTACCCAGAATGTGAACATTTTCATCATTCTCCTTTGCATTTCTCCTTCCAGTGCAAAATTAACACACCTTTTTAAAGTTTCTTTCACTTATCATGGTATTAAATTAGCAGAAAACACCTAGCACAAATAAAAAACATCTGGTGTTCAATGCAGTTGCCCATGGAAAGCCATCTACCACCATTTGAAATGCTTGTAGCTGTTTAACCTCCACTCTGGAAGCAAGCACTTAAAATTATCTTTTAGCTGCATGGAAAATTTTCATGGTTTTTCTGCAAGCATTTATTCTATAAATCTTAGGAGTATGTTTTTGTTCAGAAACAGAAATAAAAGTCTACCAATTATCTGTAATATGAGATTATCTCTGATCACATCTAGGTTATTAACAAAAGTTAACTCAGTTTGATTCTTCAAAGTGACACACTGTTAACATTATACTTCACTGCCTCAAGGAAAGTGAACAATCTGTCAGCCAGCAAAGTAAAATGTAAAGGGGAATGTTCTCTTTTTCTTGATGAACCCCTACCCCCCCAAAAACTCCAAAGGTCAAACTTGTTCATTAAAAATTGTTTAGAAAAATTATTAGAAATAGGAGACATGGAAGCAACCTAAAAATCCATGAACATGGATATTTAATATGCCTGCTTCAGCTTCTACAATCCTGTTCTAATTTTCTGACAGCTGGCTTCTCAAAATCTGCAGTGACATTTTGTCAACAAGCCATTTATTTACTGTGCTGAACAGGCAGAACTTGGTATCTTTTTGGCTAAAGTATGTCTTATCTCAGTATTGTAAAACCTCTCATCTTCCCCTATATCTATGGATACTGAGTGGACAATAGTTTCACTTGAAACTATCCAGACTGATTTTCTAAAGAGGATATTGTGTAGAATAATGTGTAGAATTTCCATCCTAATAATAATAACAAAAGGTGTTCGTAGGTTTTTAAGTTGTCAGCCAAACTATTCCTCAGATAAATCAGCAGAAGGTGTTCTGATGGGATCTAGATCAATAAAAAGTATCCATGAAAATCCTTCCCCAAAGCTATGTGTACTACAGTACCCTTTTTTAACCATGCAGTGGGAGTTGTATCTGGGACTTGCAAAAGGTTTCTAAAAATCTAGATCAACTTTGGGCAGTATGTCATATTGCCATTTAAAAAATAGTTTTATAACTTAACAATACCAGTAAAAGGTGAAATTTCACATGGAAAAATTTTGTGAGGTTTATTACTTTAGTTAGAAAATTTTTTCAACCAAATAATAGAAATTTAAATCCTACTTTTTGTCATTAAAATGGTTTGTCTTTTGTGGGATATCATCAATGTCTAAATGGTTTTCAGCTAAGGAAATTGACCACTGCGGTCTGCAGCTTTTACATAAAAAACCCAATTTCATCATCGCAAGTCTTCCTGTTAAATGTCATCTAAAAGGGCTCAAATGAGCATATAATATTCATGTAAAATATGAACCATCAACAAAATAAACTTTCTTTGGACTCCAACTGGGAAAATATTGCTATTTTATGAGATAGTGCATATTACTCTTTTTGTCATGTAAGATAGCCTTGGCATGTTTATTCAGAGGAATACAATAATCATGACACATTATACATCATATTTTATACAATTTATGTACATTTGGACTCTCTTATGTAAATGCTATATTTTATGTTTCTAGAATTTGTCCAAAACACTACCTCAGATATGGAAAATTGCCAATGTAAGTTTTGTGAAAAACTAAAGTTTCTATTTTCATGCAAAACTGAAGATTTTTATATCTGAGTGGTTTTGGGTTTTATCATTTGGGTGGTGATGTTTGTTTCAATTACTTAATTTTTAAAAACATGTAATGACTCCACATAAAAATGAACTTAAGTTTTCAAAAACTTTAAATGTTTTACCTTTAGTTCTGGTTTCTGTATATTGGATTAAACCCAATCATATTTTCTTCTGTATCTACCATGGAAGGTAAGATAACACATAATCATAAATGGTCAGCATAAATAACTCTTAATTTTATTATCTTATAAAAGGGTATATTTTTCTGTACCGCATGCTCTGATGGCAATGTCAAAAAATTGCTCACAGAGACATAAGCATTGTGATCTGTAAATTTTTATATCACTCTCTTCATAAAGCTATAATTTTCTTCTCAGATGCAACCACCTCACTCAGCATCCATGTCATTAGATTTTGTCATTATCCACGGAGATTTTACTGCTGCTGAAAAAGTTGCATCTTTTTCACTATACCTGGTAGACAAGCCGTCTTGACCCACAGCAGATATAATTCCACTTCACTCACTCTGGTATGGCCTATAAGTTAAAATATATCTCTAACATACCAATTACCCATCAATAGTGAACCTGGGTCAGAAGAGAAACATTAAGGATACTGATTATGGGCCAGATCTTTCAAATAACTGAGCAAGAATATGCTTAGATTTAGCCCTCACAGTATGTTAGGTGAAGATACAAAGCTTAAGTCTTCCCTTTGAATGCCTCGCTCAGGAGATACAGAAAGGTCCTTCTGCAGTCTGGAGTTCCCAGGTAAGGTCAGGTATCCACATTCATTCTTCCAAATAACTGAGCAAAACTGAGGTTTGTTTCTTTGCTTATTTTTTTAAACCAGTTGTGAATCTGCCTGCTTTTTCAACAACTGCCTGTCTGTTAAAGAAAAATTACTTCGGAAGAAAGAGATAGAGGTACAGTTCCCTTCTGTGTATGAGTAGATTAAAAACCATATTTCAATTTTCCACTTAAGTGCCCTAACCATTGTGTAAGCTACTAAGTTTATTAGGATGGTTCCACTTTGCAGAACATAATTCAAGAATCGTTGGGTCATACAAAGAAAACATAAAAAAAGAGCACAGTTTTGTAGCTTTAGTAGTTATAAACCTTACAAAGCTGGGAAGAAGCCTAAATCTAGTGCCAGCTCATGGGACAGCTTCTGTGCTTTAACCAGTGGAATTTGCCTATAAAGCCCATGTTTTTTCTTACACATTCATGTTAACTATTCTAATCCCTAAATTATTCTTGTTTTTTCATTTATTTATGAATCCTTTATTTTTCTGGGCCTTATGCAGAAGCTACAGTAGAAGAACTGATATTTACCTTAAGTATCTTCTTATATCATGTATTTTCATGGCTACTGCAGAATGTCTTCAAATAGAAGAAAACACAGAAATATTTTTTTCCACCATTTTGCTGAATCTTCTAACTAGTGCTTTAATAAATAGGATAGAACAACTCATCTTTATATATATATTTACACACATATATATACTTACAATAGTAGCTTTACAAAAGTCGCTCATACTATTACAAGTTTTGTAGACCTCAGCCACTTCAGCTTACTCACAGAACTGCTGAGCTCTTACCAGTTCAGAATTCTATTATATGCAGAAGGACATCTTGAAAAAGCTAAGAAATCTTCTAGTCAAAGTGTCATTCAAGTTTGTGGGGTTTTTTTTCCTATGTCTCATTGTCAGGTAGCTGTTGACAGAGAACTAGCAGGTTTGCGATTTGTAATATATGCGCCTATGTTCAGGAAAAATCTAAATTCAGGACTAAAACCTCTGCTGCATCTGAAACCGCTGGGGTTTTTCCATCTCTTTATATCAATCCGGGCTTATTACTAGCCCTGCTACGCATATAAAATGTATATATATATTTATGATATGAGTTTACTAATAGTCAATCATGCATGCATACACTATAACATTACAAGATAAAGCATTTCAGAATGTGCCAAATATGTTGAGAAAATAAATTTAATAAACTTATTATGTGGGACTGAAATTGAAGAAATGTAAAGCTTGCATCAAAAGACTTATGCATAGGGTGTACTTTCCATATACAATAGTTAATAGCTGCTATTAAAAGCAAAAACAAAAAACCCCAAAACCTCTTAATTTTATATCATTGCATCATAGTGTTCATATATGCAACACCCCTATTAAATATTTACAATCCATTGGTATCATTTAAATGCATTAGCACCATTAAGCCAACCAAACAATTAAAATGTGTTTTCTACATCAAAAAAATCACGTATGCAACCAGCTCATGCTGTTTCCATGAATTGTTTATGTAACAGAGAAGAACGCTGCAGGAAGCATATGCAGCTTTAGACAAGAAAAAATCATCAAGGATTTATGAAGGTATGTGTATTTGGTTTTGGCAGGAATTAAAGACTGCAGAGTATCATGCTGCAAAATTGTGCCTGATTAAAGAATTGATACTATATGGCAATTTATATAAGGACCTCGAAGCCTGTGTTTTGTTATCAGATTTCAAATTCATGTTTTACACGTAGTGCTTTAGCAGAATCTCCTAGATATGTCTGTATAATAAATTTTTCAAACCCAGAAATTCATTTATGCCAATTTCATTACAGAAATATATGTAAACACACTCATATATTTAACAGAACTGGGCCCCGTAAACACACTTTCCATAACAGCATACAAGACTGAGGAGGTGGTGTGGGCTCCTTAGCACCACATCTTAAATAACTTTTACTGCTACCCAACTGTGCCTAGTTTCCCAATGCTGTCAGGTGACCAATGCTTTTAGGCAAGTGTTGCAGTGTCTCATTCTTAACATCTGTTGTGTTGGTGGGGAAATGTCTGGTAACTGATACATAAATCCCAGAGAAGTATGATTTCTGGGATTTCAGACAGTGAGAGGTAAAAATAAGTCGAAGCTGGTTATTATACAGAAAACAAAGAAGTCTAGAAAGTTTACTGAAGCAAAATTCCCCATGAAAATTACAAGACCTGAATCTAGAATTAGAACCTTAAAAACTCATGTTCAGTGTTGCTTAATCATGGGGTTGTTTAACTGTGCAGTCAATCAGCTTTTGACCTTAAAGATTTGTACACATTTAAAGATGTGGTTTTGCACAACAGCAAATACTTATGCCTATCCCTAGCATGGGATCCAAAAACTAGGTCTTTTTCTGTTAGGCTATGTTTGTGTGCTGCAAAAGAGGCCAGGACATATTCTGTATCCCCACAGCTGTGTGAAATGGTGATTCACATCTGTATGGCTAGATTTTCTTCAATCTCAGAGCAGGGTGGCCTTAACTAGGCTGTTTACAGTGAGTTTGTTATCCCCCAAACCATGACTGAACCTCTTCTGGTAGTGTGCTATCTGGTGTGGGACAAAATGTGCCAAGGAGCATGCAGGCAGTCAAACAGCACAGGGAAGCATGTGCCAGCATTCAAGCCCATGGTTTGACTTTTAAGTTTCCTGGGATAGATGTAGCCTGAAAGGCGTAATCCTCTGAATCTCCTATTCTTAGAGAATAATTTATACAGCTCTTCAAAATCTTATTGCCTGTAAAAGACATTTGTCTGCCTTAAGAGAAAATACCTTACTTTTAAGATATGAGCTTTGAAGTGCAGGAACTGCTGTGTCTTTTGATTCACTATCCAGTATCTTGGAGACCTCTATTTCTTGAGCTAGTTCATCCTCATATTTCTTACTTTTGGGGAGAATATTTTAAGGCTAACTGTAGCCTAAAGGTAAGAATACTCATCCAAAATGTCAAATGCAGAGCAAGAGTTTTCTTTCCAACCCCTGTTTGTGTAACAGTTTTACATGAAACAGCCCTTGCATGTGTTGTACTAGGGACTGGGACTCATTCTTCTTGGATCACTGTTTCAGTCACTTTGCTGGAGAGTCATACTTCTCTGCAGGTTCAGGGTGTTGGTTTTCATTTCGGGAGGTTTTTTTAACACCTATGTAGTCAGAGTCCAGTGGGATTAAACCCTTATTGAGCAGATTTTGTTAGCTTTTTAATAAACTAGTTTACATGAAATTAAGGTTGTAGTTTTAGATAAAAAGTCAGATATTAATAAAAAGATTTAGATAAAAAGTTGTAATTTAATTGAACATATACTTCCCCATAATTTGAACAGCAAAAATAAAGCGTTTTTCAGGTCTTTAAAAATGGAGTAAAAATTTGGTATAAAATGAAATATTTATTTCTTATTTTTCACTTTCATTTATGGGTAACAAATCTGAATAATATTAAAAATGAAAAGTAAGCCAAAAAAGACTCAGCTTCAGAATGAAGCACTTTGACCTCCTTTAATATTTTGAATTTATTATACAAACATGCTGATGAAATTGACAAAAAGTCATGTCCCATTTGTGTTAGGAACTATGCTTATGACTACTGTTGTGAGAGTTAAATCACAAAAAAAAAGGTATTTTTGTTATGAGTTTTAATGCATATCAGAAATGTAACAGTTGCTTCTTTAAAATCCAAATATATAAGGTCGTAGACAAATCTGTAAGTGGAACTTTATCCTGCAGAAAAGTGAAGACCACGGCAAGTTCTTGGACTTTCATGAATACTATCTTCCTTGATCTTTCACGAGACATTTCTTGAGAATGTCAGGATTTATAAGACTTCATTAGTGTCAAAACTGGATCATTTCTTTTTCAAGCTGTATTATAGTGCTCAGATATGCTCTTAGTGAATGTTTGTGGGGTTTTTTTCCCCTTAATTCATTAAGGATAGGATTCATTTCACTTCTTCTCCCTGTAAGCTAAGTACCTATCAAGTTATCTGTGTCCTGTAATCTATGGAAAGAGAACACCTGAAGATGTCTATTCTTTCCCTCTATCTTATGGTCACATGTCTTCAGTCCCTTTTCATTGACTCTGCAATGAAATTAATCACCAGTTTGTCTTAAACTACATCAAAAATTTGAAGACAGTTGATGTCTGTCAAGATAAATCTCATTCTGAGGTTAAGGTTTCATCCTAAATGGAAAATCTTAGCCATCATATTTCTTAGTGAAAATTGTGAACGTTGATTTGATATATGCCCATAATCTGAAAAAAGTTATATAGTTTTTGTTCAGAAATACAATTTTCATGTGAAATAAATTACATACTACAGTGGGGCAAAAGGGGGGAAAGAATTGATGCAATTGCAATTTTTCACTCCATATTCGAATTTTGAGTTTTAACATTGTGTTTAATCTTGAGCAAACACAATCACATATATTTGCACTCTAATAATTCCAAGAAAAGAACTCATAGATAAAAAATTTAATAAAGTCTAATTAAGGACAAAAAGTTCAAACATCAGAAACTTTGTAAAATCACAGTATTTTCCAACACATTAAAAAACTTCAGTAGAAAACAAAATTACATATTTCTTTATGTATAGATTTCAGACATGTACAGCTACTTCTATAATATAACTTGTATATAATGTAACTATAATGTAACATTCTATAATGTAACTTAGCTGAATTGAATATTTTTCTTTATCAAAGGTCATCTTTTATCAAAATTATTTAGACTATTGAATGCAGAGAATATGTAGACTGACCATCCATTTATTTATTTATTTATTTATTTTTAAAATTCTTGATACCAGTGTATTGTCAGAGAAATTTTAATTGTTCTGATTTCTTGCTACAGACTGAAAAATAAGCAATGGAATTAATTATTCAAAATGCAAAAGTTATGATCAGTTTTCACAAGCCCATAGCCATCTTTCAAATTAGAAAAACAATGTATGTCTTTAGTGAGTTTCACGAAAGGTATAGTGTTCAGCAGGACCATTTGCTCCCGTAGTTTCACTGGGAAGCAATTATATATCCATAGATGTATTGCAAACATTCTTTTTTTGTTCTTTATATCAACATTATTGCCAATTAGATATTTTAAATGTACAGGAAAACAAATGCTTAGAGAAGCCCTCTAGCTTTGCAGTAAATATGTGGGGGAAAAAAGTGATTTTCTGATTGATTCAGGTAATATGAATAAATTATTAGTCCCTACAGTAGCAGAGAAAATTAATCTTTTGAGCACAATGAAATTAAAAGGTTTTGGCTTGCCTGATCTCAACAAAGTAAGATGAATTTTTAATACAGCAAATTAATTAGGCACGTAATGAGGAATAGGATGCATAATAGCTCTAATTCTGATAAATAGCAAAATAGTTCAGGTCCTCAAGGAAATAAATATCATCCATCACAAACACACCTTAAATTCTGTTTATTGGGAAATATTAATGGTAAGAGAGCTTGCATAAAGGAGTTAGATAAATTCTATTTGCTGATTTTGTTCAGCGCAATTACATTACATGTTGACCCTCATCTGTAACTTTTTGTGGAATTGATTTTAGGACATTATTCATTTCTGAAGGTGTTAATGTACCATAAAGGATTTGTATTATCGTTAAACATACTGTCTATGCCAGGTGTTACATGTTATTTGCTTCTGCCCTGAAGATCGTTTAACAGCTTATAAATCTTTATGGTCCCATGATGTTTTGCTACAATAATTTGCATCTTTAAATAGCTTTTGAAAGATGCATTCCAAAAATAAGTAACAAGCAACATTTTTATTATTAAAGTACATTTATCTTCTGTTTTACAGGAACACTAGTTACAAAACTCAAACAGTACTTATATGGGAAACAATAAAGTTGATTAGAAAAGTGGGAACAAATGTTTTATCTAACTTTTTACAGCATAAAGGTATTTCAATGTGGATTAAGTATTTAATAAGTTTATGAAATTGTATAGTATCAGACTTCTCCGTAAGCTTTAAAAAATTATACAAATGTATAACTCTTTATTTCAGTAGAAAGCCATGGAACCTATTTATAAATATGGAATGGAATTTATATTAATAAACTGATATAATCTCATCTCTTCTGTAACATACTGAAACAATGGAATTAGAATTAAAAAAAAAAGACTGATTTGACAGATCTGTAATGATCTGTTGTTACTCTGTGTTATCTTTATTTTAATGGGTATGTCTGTGTACCAGAGGACGCTACTCTGGGGGCTTGTTGCACACAGTCTGAACCACAATGGAAGAGAGAGGCCTTGGGAAAAACTGGTCTCGCTCCCTTCCAAGTACACTCCACAAGGGGATGGATAGAAGTAATGGAAACAACAGGGATTTTATACCAAGAAAGAAGATTCCTCAGAGAAGCATGAAGAAAACAGGTAATCATCAGACTTTACAAAAGGAAAGAGCATTTCTTATGGATCTTATGGATCATTTTGCAAATTTTACTTGGCAACATATTCTTGATCCTCACATCTGATCAGCTAGTACCTCCTTTTAATAACTTGTAATCTTCTGATGTTTCTGATGTTGCTGTCTTAGTGGTGACCTGGTGATCCAGATGGTCCATATGCCTACTTTGATCTGTCTTTTCAGCTGCAGCTGAAATTCTTGGGAAAGTCCCCACTGACTTAATTTTGTAGATCTTCCATTCTGAGATTTTTCTTTTCAACAAAAGGTAATGACAAAATTTATCATGCTTCTATTGTCATTTCTGAGATTTCTTACACAGCAATGTTATGTCTACACAGCTTATGCCCATTTATTGTATATGATGTCTAATACATATTTGTAAGTAAAAGAACCTGAAAATAGATGGTAAAACATATATTGACTTCTAGCTGTTGATGATGTAAGGCAATAATCATAAACTCCAGTGTAAAACTTAAATTACTTTTCTATACTTCCATTCACTAACAGTAAAAAGTCACTGCTTTATCCATATTTTCAGCATTACTTATTTTCTTTATGAATATATTCTATATACTCATGTTATTAGTATTGATTCTCTCTTCTGTAATTTAAAGTTTGGATTTACTTAGTAGGAGCTTTCACAATATTCAGAGATGCCACTTCTTTAACTTTCTATTAAAAGTTAGAGATTACAGCCTGCGTATAAATCATTATTTTATTCAAGAAAAAAAATGATACAAAGGTAAAAACTCTGAGATCTCAGTACCATTAAGATAACTTGTATATACAGTCGTTGATATGCATTCTAAAATAATATGCATTCTAAAATAAATAAGTTATGGGCAAAGATGGTGATACAAACATAGGCCTGAAAGTCGTGAAAAATAAGTTAGATGGCATTTAAGAAATGTTAAGATTATAAATTTATTCTTCATAACAATTGTGGTACGTATCATACCAAGCTATTTGCAGAATGCCTTTTATTAGAAAATAAATTTATATATATTTTAAAGTATGAAAGTATGGCTGCTGATGTTTCTATCCAGGATAACAGAGTCTATTTAGCGTATAACATACTGTATACTGTTTTATAATGAGCTAATAGAAGCTTTTTTGGTTCATTGTTCATTGTTAATAAAAACGTCCTGAGAAAACAAATGTTATGAATGTTCAGTGTTAACAGGAATGAAAAAAAAAAAGACTACTGAGAGTCTTATAATTATGCATTTTTTAATCCTTTAGTCGTAGTAAAAAAACCCTACACAACTGCAAAACAGCATCAAGCCATCAGAAAAGATCCCTTCTGTAAATCCTACTAATTCTCTGATAATAACCTTCTACAGAAGTGTTTTATGCCTTTCAAACAATGGCAAAGTATGCTATTTTTCATATGGTCTATCTGTTCATATTTTAATCTCAGTCAAGGATAAATCCTGTACACAAAGAAACAGAAAGTCTTTGGTTTATTTTCTCTTTTTGAACTAAAGGCTAATTACTGTATTCTATTTGAGACATATTTATGAAGCTTTTTTATACAGGCTTTATTACTTGAAATAGAAAAATGTATTTAATATAGTAATGAGAAATGTTAATATAATGGAGGACAAAGATAAAATTGTTCAAATATAAAGGCCACAGTTAGAATTTTAAAGATTTTGTCTTTTTGTTCTTTTTTCCCCCATTAATTCTGTATAAAGGTATCATCATAGGTTGAAAATTATGTTTATTTTAAATTTCTTGTTTATCTAAACACAAAACAGTGATTTCTCAGTACATCTGTATTGTCACGGGACATACTGGTAATCAGGCCTTGAAAAATGTACCCTGTATCTACTGTTCTCAGAACTAAACTCAGTAGCTCAGAAGAAAAGCACTTGTTTTGCTTGGGCAGGTACAGCTTCTCCAAGGCCGTGTTCTTGCTAATCTTGAATTTCAAAAAAAAAAAACTATGACAGGTTATTCTTAAAGGCATCTGATCTACAACTTGCTGTATCTAATGGAAGGTAGGAGAGATATGCCATCCATTTACAGTCAGTTAGCTGTGAAATACTGTTAATAACCTTTCTATTTAGTGGGCTTGTATATGACTAATAATTAATTTTATTTCTTTTAGTTGTATTCTGTTTTTTCTTTGCTGAGTTTGTTCCATTTCAGCTGGGTCAATAACAGATGGTTCCTCAGGTCCCTCAGTCAGGTTTAAACTTTAAAACTAGTTTACTAAATACATTCATTAGCAAAGTATTACTTGCAAATGGTCAGTTCTTACAAATTATTAATGACCATTGCTACATATAGAAAACTCTCACTTTTTAAACAATTATATTTTAAATTATGTGAGTATAATTTGTGAGTATACTTTGTCATAGAGCTGAAGTTGTACAGTTAGCTCTGACATCTGTATTTCTTGTCAGCTCTTATCCTCAAGGTCAAGGTGATCAGGCTTGAGAGCTAATCAACAAAAAAGCCATAACCAAAATGCAAATTTCTTTTTCAATATTCCTTGCTTGTCCTCACATGTTGTTTTTATACTCTTGCACCTCCTCCCAAAAAGGGGCTATCTTCTCTGCTACCTATAAGACTTATCACCTTCCCTTTACCCTTTTTCCTTCTTCCTCTTTTTCCTTTTTCCTTTTTCCCTTTTCCCTTCCTTTCCTTTTCCCTCCCATTAGTTGTGCTTCTTGGACTCAGGAAGACGTCCTGCCTATTTCCAGTTCTTTGTGGTTTTATTACCATTTTTCTGGCAATTTTTCTTACCTGGATGCTCCCTATGTCCAACTACACCCATCTTTCCCCATCTGATGATCACATTTCTTAAACAGTCTTGTAAAATTGAATATGGCTGTGCCACCACAGTGTTACAAAATACACGCTATAGTTAGATATGCCATTTTAGTACAGTTATGTTACTGGTCTCTGTTTTGACTACACTTGGTTACAGAAGTAGCCTGCTTAAACCAGACAGTAAGTGTGATTGAGTTTAGCAATTTATATTATATACGCTTTGATGCTTAATTATGGAGTCTACCTGTAAGTCATGTGTTTAATCTTCCATCATAATTGATGAGGGATAAAGTCAATATAACCCATATGGCTATTCATCCAAGCAAATGTTATCTAATTCAGAATGACCTGAACAGCTCCCCAGACTTCACTAGGCTGAATTCAGTTACCCACACATGGATATATTCACACCTGTTATTTCAGATGCTGAAGGTATCCAAGGCATCTACACAAGGCAGGCAGTGTGACTTTATGTCTCCATCAGATCCAAGCTCTTCTGCAGGGGAGAGCTGAGACCAGGAAGAACACCCTACAGTATCTAAAATAACATTAGCTACTATGTGAGGGAAAATGAATGAAGCCTTACTCACTGTGTTGGCTATTATGGGAGCTTATTTCCTATGTGGGTGCTGGACACAAGTACAAATTAAGAGAGGAGTGGCTGGAGAGCACCCCTGCAGCAGGGGATCTGGGGGTTCCTGACAGCAGGTTCAATATGAATCAGCTGTGTGCCCTGGCAGCCAAGAGGGCAAACCACATACTGGGGTGCATCAAACAGTATAACCATCCAGTCAAAAGTAGTGATTATCCCATTGTATTTAATGTGATATGGCCTCACCTTGAGTACTCTGTGCAGTTCTGGGACCCACAATTTAAAAGGTTAAGTACCTTTGTTAAGGTACTTGAATGCATACAGAGAAAAGCAACAAAGCTGGTGAAAGGCCTGGAAGGAATGTTCTATGAGGAGCAGATATGGACTTTGAGCCTGGCTAGTTTGAGAAAAGGAGGCTGAGGGGCGACCTCATTGCTCTCTACAGCTTCCTGAGGAGGGGAAGTGGAGAGGGAGGTGCTGAGCTCTTCTCCCTTGGATCCAGTGACAGAATGCATGGGAATGGTTCAAAGCTCCACCAGGGGAGGTTTAGATTGGACATTAGTAAGCATTTACTTACTGAGAGTGTGGTCAAACACTGGCCCAGGCTTCCTAGAGAGGTGCCTGTCAGTGCTTAAGAGTCATTTGGACAATGCCCTTAATAACACCCTTTAGCTTTTGGTCAGCCCTGAACTGGTCAGGAAGCGGGACTAGATGATCACTGTAGGTCCCTTCAAACTGAAATAGTCTATTCTATTCTATTCTAATACATCTAAATTTTGGTGTTTACAGCCTGGATGTAAATCTATCCTCTAAATTTTAGATAACTAAAGTTAAATTAAAATAATTGAATTCTCTGTAATATATGTTTCTTTTGTTATTGTATTATTCATGTAGATAATGATTACAAAACAGAACATTGCTGATGAAAAACACTGCTAAGCAAAGGTATATACAAGTATGAAAAAATTTAAAAAATCTAAGAATATAATATATAAAATGGCCTAAAAATAATCAGAAAATGCCTTTAAAATATCCATTAGAATTATGAGTCTCAGAGCTATGCTATACATTCTTTTAATATTTATATTTGAGAAAGCAAGTCGTCAGTACTTTAAACCATATTCAGTCATCCAGTTCTGAGAAACTGTAATTAAGTTAAATTAAAAAAAGACTTCTTTTTTTGCTTTTAAATCTATGATTTCAGTTTTTCCCCTTAACTAATGATTAAAAATATTCTAAAAAATAACTACTTATTCTTCAATAAGACTGTAATATAAGTATATACATACAGAGGTTTATTCGTATCTACACATTATATAACTTTGCTAACCCAAACCAAAGGTATCTGTGAGGAGATTTAGAGAGGCTCATCACAGGCAATTTTTTTAAATGGTCATCCTAACAGAAGAACATCTATTAACCCCAAGGCCCAAGGCTGGATAGTTATGAGTGTCAGGGTGTTTGGAGTAGTATGGGCAAATGCCTAGGGCAGTGGGCACCTCCAGTGTTTTGGAACTTCATCCCCGAAGTAGTGCAGAATCCTGAAAAATTAGTAGAACATTTGGGAAAAGTATGCTCTCACCTTTGCAATTCTAGGGAGACACAAATCACTACAATGTTCTTGGGCCTGGCGCATGTTTACGAGCCCTGTTCAACACTATTCAGTACCTTCAAGGGGAACAGAAGGTCTCTGGATCTGATGACAAAATGACAGGAACTGCAGTTACTCCAACCCCCACAACAGGCAGTGCAGCTATTCTAACCCTGGCCACAAACACTGTATCTGAACCAGGGAACCAGCCTATGCCAGTATCAGTCACCCCCCATATGTTGTGGAAGCAAGTTTAGGATCTGCAGGTGTGGTGGGTGAGCTGTAGGATCTGCAGGTGTGGAGACTTTGGTTTGGGACCAATGAGAAAAAGGATAAATAGCAACGGGATCACACTGATTGTGCTGGTGTAGGAACTTGGGATTCTTCCTTTCTCTGCTATATGCCTTCAATGCCACAAATGATGCCCCTTGTGAGGAGGAAAAACTCAACTTCTGAAGGTCTGCTTAATGGTCTGGGCTTTCATTGCCACAAATGGTGCCCCCCGTGGGGAGTGAAAACACAGCCTCCAAAGGTTTGTCTGCTGGTAAGCCCCACAGAACTTAGTGCTGCTGAAAGGAAGAAGAAGCTGGCTTCAATCATCCCTGGAGATGAGGTGAGCTGTGGGGAATGTTGGGCAGTTATATGTCTGCAAATGACCTGGACTTATGGAGGGACCTTTGCAGAAGTATCTATAGTTTGAATGGATGCTTGCTTGTTTTTCTCAAATATCTCCAAGTTGGCTAAAGCCCTGACAGATCCAAAAGGACTTTTTATCTGTGGGGCTTGAGCCAGTGGCATCTTGCTTCCCCTCCCCTCAGTCCTGCTCTGGTTGAACGATGCGTGGCTGAGACAGTAACCAAAGGAAGCATCATGATTCCAGAAAAAGCTCAAGGGAAAGTGCTACAAGCAACAGTAGTAGCAGTTGGATTGGGAGCCAGAGGAAAGAACGGCAAAGATTGCGTTTGACTTCAGTAAGTGTACTGTTTTTTTATAAGCAAATCAAGAACTTCTGTCTTTGTTCTTAGTAAAGAAGGGGGAGCTGTTGTAGGAACAAGTCCAGAAAATGGTAGCACTTTGGAAACTCAAAACATGTGTGTTTGACATCCACTGGTTCTGAGAAATGTGAATTGATTTGCACAGAATTATCATGTTATCAAAATGTATTATTTAACTGTTTATATAGTGGTTCTTAAACCATGGGATGCTTGTGTAAAACTGCAAATGTAAATATTAATCTTTTGTTTTTATCCCCCTTTTTCTGTTGTTGATCATACAGTAGTTGGGAAGCCATGTTACTTTACTACCAGTTATAAGCTATTTTCTGCTGCTTTGTTCTTGGAAAAGAAGGGGGAGTTGTTGTGGAAGCAAGTATAGGATCTGCAGGTGTGGAGACTTTGGTTTGGGACCAATGAGAAAAGGGATAAATAGCAATGAGATCACTCTGATTGTGCTGGTGCAGGAACTTGGGGTCCCTGTCTTCTCTGCAACATGCCTGCAATGCCACACACATACACAAGAAGAAATCTTGGAAGCAAAAGTCAGCTCATTCAGAAAGAGAGGATGAAAAAGCAGGGCCACCTGATGTGTGGAAAACAGACTCCACAATCTATAAGATTGTAAAGTAGGTATGTTTATTCAGCGCTGGGCAGCACAGGGGGTAGTCCCACCAAAGTCATGCACACCGCAACACGGCAGCTTGTTCTGTTTATATGTAGCAAAGTGTTACATATACATGAAGTTTCCCAATACACCTATACATAGGCATAACCTGTCCCTGCTTCGTATTAAAATTAGTTTCAAGAGGTCATTTCCATAAGTCCCTCCCAACTGCTCATGCTCCGTGATTTGAGTCGGTGGTCTTCAGGGGTCGCTTACTTCATCCACTCCTCTTCTTCACCTTGTCCTTTTGGTGAACTCCAGCTTCTACTCCCCTTATTCCACTGGCAGAACAACACAGCTGGTACCAACTGGCTCCCCATCCTTGGCTATCCTCATGTCGACAAAGTGCCAGATGCTTTGTTCTCCTAGGTGCCTTCCAAGGCCTGTAACAAAGATGGGCCATCTCCTACTAATCTCTCCTCTTCCACATTCCCTACAGTATTAGTTTCTTATCTATAGTTCACTTTATATGATTAGTAAGTTAATCTAAAACACAATGCTAGCAATCTAAGATGGATCTACAGTTGGCTTCACAAAGGTCCTTTTGTTAACCCTTTAGCCTCCCTTCACCACCACCAGGAGAGGAGGAGGAAGAACTCATTCATGAGACGGAAACCACCCCATCCCCAAACTAGAGTGAGCTGTAAGGTATGCAAAAAGATTTCAGCTGTCATCCAGCTGAAATTTGATTTTGGGGATTTGATTTTACGTGAAACTAGCCAATGAACTGAATATATGATGTTAATTGCTATATAAAACTGTATGTCATCATTTTTATGGTTCTTGTATGTCATATCAACAGTATTACAGTAAGAATTCCCAGAATTGTCTTCAGCATGCAACAGTCCAACACCACACACCATCTCTCCTGCCCTGAAAGACTGTTATGACAGATGGAGCCCAAAGTCATGGACTAAATGAACCCAACAGACATTTTAGAGGGATGGCCCATAGACTAAGGGAATGATATCTGTGTGTATATATCCAAAAGATGGGGAAAGTGGTGGTGATTAACTGGAATGTATTGGAAAGGGTACAACCTGAGCATGACATAGATGGTAGAGAATAAGGGGTGGACACTGTCCTGGTTTCAGCTGGGATAGTTAATTTTCTTCCTAGTAGATGCTGTATTTTTTAGATTTAGTACTTGTTGTGGTTTAACCCTGACTGGCAACTCGGAGCCACACAGCCGCTTCCTCCCCTCACAATGGGATGGGGGAGAGAATCAGAAGAGTAAAAGTGAGAAAGCTCATGGGTTGAGATAAAGACAGTTTCATAGGTAAAGCAAAAGCTGCATGCACAAGCAAAGCAAGGAATTCCTTCCTGCTTCCCATGGGTAGGCAGGTGTAAGGGACTAGAAACTTGTCTCAACATTGGTGGCAGGCAAGCTTAACTACCAAAGCTTAATCACCATGGCAACTGAGTTGGGGCAGTTTCAGCCCATTGAGTCCCAGCTCACAGGAATGTGTGTCCTGTTATTTTGGAGTACACATCCTCTGCACATGTGTCCGGGCCCAGAGTCGACTGACAATGGGGAGGGGGCTCAGACCCCTTAGAACTTTTGAGCATACTCTAGTGATGGTACTGGGCATGCGCCCCACTGCCGAGTGGGAGGCATGGGTATGCAAAACAGTCATTGACTATACAAAAAGACAACCCTATGAAAGGGGAACCAGTGGAGACCACGAGGGAGCATCCAGAAACATCTACCCTCCACCAGATTTGAAGATACATCAGGCACATTGGACTGCTCGGGCCACACGGACAGCACATAGATCCGAATCTGTAGTTCTTAACATTCCAGACCAGAGAGTCACTGAGACAGTACTTTCCATTCCTGCTTATTTAATTGGGCTAACCCACAGCCAAGAACACCAGAATTTGTGGGACAGAAAGAGATATGAGGAAGCCCAATTCTACCAAATGTTCAAGATATTCGGTGATGGGAGTGTTTGGGGACTCAGAATCTTGCTCTCAGGCAGGCTATTTCTGTTTGCACTGGTAGTCTCACATGCTCTCATGAAAAAGGGCTGTAAACCCAGACTTGCACAATCCCAGAGACAGGCTTTCTCTCTTCTATTTTCCTGGTAAACTGCTTTCCTGGTGGCATGGCAGCTGTACTTCAACAAGAGCAGATAGTGCTCCTATGTCTTCCTTCCAGGCATTGAGCTTTCCCAGTTAACAGATAACATTAAAGAGCCTACTTGGAGCAGAGTAGATGCCATTTATTTTGAAATTATATACCTTGCTCATTTTTCTTGAGGATTTCAGTACATATTTTAGGACTTGATTGCCATATGCTCCTGAAATTTAGTGAAACTCCAGAAACACAGAGAAAGCACCACATAAATGAGGTACTGGAATTGGACACAAAGGTTCTCACTGATAATAATTTCCTATGTCTGCCTTTGTCTCTCTTGCTTTTCCAGTTAAAAAATTCTAAGGTATGTTATACGTATACTCTGGTAGAAGAATCCTTCTCTGGTGGATCTTCACAGCATTTCAGATTGGAGGCAGTGTAGATGATCTGTAAGTTTTAAAAATTAGAATTTATAACAGCAATCTGAGAAGCAACCCAGTTAATATAACCCATTACTATTATCACACGTAAGTTTAAATTCATCTGGTATTGAGAACAGATGTATTAAAGAACACTGTTCCTTAGGCACAATAAAAAAAATAAGTTCTGTTCTTTTATGTTACAAATGTTTTGCTTAAGAATTATTAGAAAAGTACCAAATAGCATGAAAACAAATTTTGTTCCTAGTAAGTTTTATCACACACAGAAGTCATTTAATGTTAAACAGAAATCAGACTGAAAATTCTCTACTCTGCTCTGGTGAGACCTCACCTGGAGTACTGCATCCAGCTCTGGAGCTCTAGGCACAAGAAGGACATGGAACTGTTGGAGTGGATCTAGAGGAGGGCCACAAAAATTATCAGAGGGATGGAGCACCTCTCCTACAAGCACAGGCTGAGAGAGTTTGGGTCGTTGAGCCTGGAGAAGAGAAGGCTGTGGGGAGACCTGATTGCCACCTTTCAGGACTTAAAGGGAGCCTAACTAAAACAGGGTAGTAAGAAAATGAGGTATTACATTATTACTATTGCTGCAAAAGCTTGCTTGTAAAGTTTTAAAATTATTCAAAATTATTCACTAATCAACAGTCTTTTACACTGTGCATGAGTTGCCAGTGACTGACAATGATAAATGATATACTATTCTGACATATGTTATTCACATATGAATAGCTTTATCTATTTCTGAAGTTCTTTGTATTGTTTAACCATTATTTAGTAATAAACATTTCCTGAATTGCATGCAAGAGTCACTGAATGTAATGTTTCTTCCAAATCCAAAGAATAAGCAAGGTCCTTCACATTTTATTTGTTCAAAGAGCAAAATCTGATTTTAACCAAATGATCTAGACACTTCAGTTCAAATCCTTAAATGAAAATATTTTATATGTTTAGCAATGCATCCTTTTTTACACCCTTTAAGGTATACATGTTTTAGCTACTGCTAAATGGCAATGAAATATATCTTGAGGGGGAAAAAGGATGCTGTATGGTCCAAATTTCCACTGATGTAAATTGGAGCAATCCTCTGAATTTAAATGATCTGTGCAGAGCCATGCAATCTGAGGATGTCACCTATATTTCAGTTTTACAATAAGTAATCGATACAGCTACATTTTTTGTTTCATTATTGGAGTCACTCGGCCAATATTTGAAATGTTTAGGTTCAAGTTACTCATAAATTCGAGTAAGCTTATTACCTACCTGTAATTCCAATTACTGTGATTTCTTTATTTCTTCCTCTAATCTCAGGTATCTAGTAGTCCTTTGACTCCAAGAAGAACCACACTTTTCTCCTACATTAATTCCAGTTCCTCATTAATGACAGTGTTTATAACACTTATATTTACAACATTTCAATATACCAGACTTATGTCCAAATATTATTTTTCTAGAGACAATTTCTCCTCATTCTCAATCAATTTTTATTCATGTGCATACACATGTATCTTTTATTTTTCTTTCTAAGTCTTACGATTATCTGGGTATGTTAAAGAAAGATTAATTCTTTTTTTTCCATTTTGAACTTAAAATTTTTTTTGGTCTGGTCTCTGAAATTTTAACTCAATGTATATATTCTAACTTCCATCCCTCCCACCCAGGTCACCTAAACACACACATTCAGGAATAAAAGTTGTTAACGGTTTGTAGGTTTTTTTTGGTGTTTTGTTTGGTTTTTTTTAAATTTAGAAACTCTTAGTCTTAACTTTACACAGTTTTACCCACCAACCTTATGGCCCACATCTCAAAAATGCTAATCAGATATTATTAAGTTTTATATCTCTTCTACTTTGTTCTAGTTAATATTAGCTGCCTGAAAATTAGGCCTGTGAGGCTATGTCTATAAATAAAAGGGGACTAGCTAATCAGTACACTTAAGATCAAATGTTAAATGTTCAGCATCCATGATGCTTAAAGCCAGTACTCTATGTGTCAGATTTCCATGAAGATGGCTACATGGAATAACCAAAAATAGACTCAGGAAATGTGTTAAAGATTTAAACAATGTGAAAATAAGTGGTCAGCATTGGAGTGCATTCCCTGACCTGCTTTTGTTCAGCAGTTAGGATGTACCTTATGTCTAAATCCATTATGTAAACTCCCTCTATTATTAAGGTAGAGAGATAGGTACTTCCAGAGGAATATTAATGTCATCCTAAATTAAAGCATTTAAGATGCCTATGCAGGTTCACCCTGCAGTAGCTCCTCTCTCTGTGGTTATAGAGGAAGCTCAGATGTTTAGAAACCTAATTTTAGGTAGTGAAAGTTCATATAGAAGTAAAGAAAAATCCTTTGAATTAAGGACTTAATTAAAATTTCTATATTTTTTCATGTGGTTATCAGCAAAAGGCCTGATAAGGATATAGGATTTATCATATTATAAACATCTGACAAGTTTCTGGATAGATGTTTATATTTCTTTTCTAGTTTGATAGTAGTTTTTTATTTAAAAAATATTAAGAAAATGTGGTCTCCCCCCAAAGTATATTATTCATAGGTTTTGTTTATCCTAATTCTTTCTTTTTTTTTTCCCCACATAAAGGCCTAGAAAGAGTTTCAGTAAGTTTTATTCCTTTTTAAGCAAAAGCATTTTTTTTTGTGAACAGAATAGTGTCTTTTACAATTACTTTTTTAAATTTTATTGGTAATCTTGACCTGTTTTCCTCTGGTCTATTCATACTGAAGCCACAGATGCTGAGGTTTCTTGTTCTATAAGCTATACTTTCAACAGCAGATTCATTTTCTTGTTTGTATGTACAAAAATGGTATGTTTTGGTAGGAGCATCTTTATTCTTTAATTGCATCCTTTCCAATCTGCTAGTCTGGATTTTTGAAGACTTTTCCTTCTTATTTAGATATGCATAATTTTATGTTACAGAACTACAGATTTATACAGTGGAAGATCTTCATAAATAAAATAAAAGAATATGCCATAATTATTTGTATCAGTTCATAACAGACAAATAAGATCAATGAACTGTTAAGACAGATAAATATAAACCCATAACTTTCAATTTTTGTATTGCCTTTTTTTTGGCATATAGACAGGCATTTTCACACAAAAATGGCAGCTAGTGTAACCTTGCTTTTTTTTTTTTTTGGCTTTGTCTCTATAGTGAAATTCAGACTGCAGGACAAAATTTGTGTTCTTTAAGGCTTAGCACCCAAAGGATACACTGATATCCAGAGCCTGGCTTTATACTTGGAAGACAGGCATAGGAACATCTAAAGGGTAGTTCATTTCCTGGGTAGATTCAATTCCTTTATTTCTAATTCCATTGCTCTCATTTCTGCTCCTAAGTCTGGTGTTATGATTCTGAACCTAAGGAGTTTGTGCCTAAACTCGTGTGGCGCATGATCCTGTTACCTCAGAGAGATCCTTACAAAACAACTTACTGGCAAGGTAGGGTTTTTTTATAAACACTGATAATTGATATCTTATATCTTTCTTCACAGTTATTAAATTTTCTTTCACAAAACGACCTTTATTTTCTTTCTGATTTTTTTTTAGTATGTAAAAGAGTTAGTATCTGTAAAAGGAAAGCAAAACCTCATCTTGACTTGAAGACCCATGAGAGACCTTACTTCCTGACTAGCTGGAGGAAAGACTGCTGTGGTTCTCATAGATGGGTCCTGACAGCAGTGAGGTTGTGCATGCACTCCCAAAAGGCTCACCCAAGCAAACACACATGATACAGACACAGAGGGACACAAACAACTGAGCACAGATGAACCACACTCTTACAGGTATCCACATAAACACAAACAGCAATCAAATATACATGAGCAACAGAAATGGCCCAATCCTATTTCTCCTCAAGGCTAACCACTAGTAAATTTTGCTTACGAGAACTTACACCTACCACCACTTACTAAGTCACATGTCCAGCCATGCTTACTGGTCCTTCAAACATTGACTTTAAGATCATCCAGTATCCATGCCTGTGGATACATTCCTAGCAGAATGAGGACATCAAGTCCTGGTAAGGACGGAATGCTATTAAAGGGGAAATTCTTAGCTAGTATACGGAACTTAGTTGCTAGAGTAGAGAAGCAGTAACCGCAAGCAGGATAAGATGATGACAAATAACCAATGAGTGAGCTGGAGGCTTATATGCTTGTCGGATAGACAGTAGTATGTATGAAGTAGAAAAGTATATGTGATCGTGTGTACGGGGCTTGGAAGAATATAAAAGCTGTATGCAAAGGTATAATAAACGGCTTCTGGAGATCATATTGGTCGACATCAGGAGTCCAGTCTTCTGCAAATGGTGAGCCCAATGTGCCTATGATGGGACAATGATTTATGAAAAGGCGGAAGGACTCGGCTGGTGAGGACGGAGTAGCTGGACTACCCAGGATTTGAAAGAATATTGGAGACATTGCACAGTGGAGCACCTAAGAGAAAGGTGAGCAGCTGAGGCTAGGAACATGGGAATGGTTTTAACTAAAGAGGAAAAGGCAATACAGGACATGTTTCAGCATATTCTCTCTAGGAGAGCACTGAAATATGATAAAAGGACTTTAAATTGCTTATTGTGATGGGGACAGTAACATGGTTTCTTTACCTCAGCCCGAGATGTTTTTGACTTGGACCTCTGGAATAAGCTGGGAGCCGCGTTGTGGGATGAGGTCGGCAATGGGTCTAAGGGGGCTGTTGCTTTAAGTTCGGCATGGAAACTCATTACCACAGTGTTCAAGGAATTAAAAGCCGAACATTCGGTAGCCGCCTGTGCTGCGGAAGCATTAGACCCGAAAAATACCTATGCAGAGGCTTTCCTGGCTAATGCTAAGGCGTTTTTTGGGGAGGAAAATGATCTGTTTGGTATCCCCATATTGTCATCAGCTCCTGCTGAGGAACAGGAAGCTGAGTCAAAACCAGACAAACCTATGATTATTGAAACAGTATTTCCCATTCCACCTTTGCCAGAGACATTCTCTCCTGTTGAGGCGTAGACGATTAGAGAGGAATTGTGTAAGCAAAATCAAGAAATGCAAAAAATCATTCAGAAGTTAGCTGACATGTCTCCAACTCCATCTGGAAAGGATCTGTCTGGGGCAGACATGTTGTTCTTACGAACTGAGTTGTCTAGGCATAATGCTGAAGCGCAAAAGCTAATAGACCGATTGGCTCACCTGCCTGTGCTGGACGATGAGATTTTACCAGGGCTGAAAGAGTTAACAGAGCAAAAGGCAAAAGTCTGAGAAGCCCTTGATGGAGGCTGGTATGCAGGAATTTGACCACTAATTGCCAGGAGAGGGAAGGAAAGCTAGGGAGGATAACCAAAGAGGAGCAAAGAGAATTAGAATATTGGGGGAGGATATGTGATGAGAACCAGGCATGGCAAGCTCTGACCTCAGGGCCTGACCCACATAATTCCAACACTCTCCCTAATCCACAGGGCTCAGATAGCCCCCTGATCCAGTTCAACGGTGGCACGGAGTAATTCAAAATGCAATCATCAAAGGGGACTTTATGCCTAATGTTACTGCCTTCCCTGTTCAGATGATAGGGGACATTTGGAGTGATGTCATCAGTCTTTCCAAGTAATCGTTATGCGTGATGGAGCCCTGCTTTCCTGGGGATGGCTGAACACCTGCCTGCCCATGGGAAGTGGTGAATGAATTCCTTGCTTTTCTTTGCTTGTGTGCGCGGCTTTTGCTTTACCTATTAAACTGTCTTTATCTCAACCCATGAGATTTCTCACTTTTACTCTTCTGATTCTCTCCCCTACCCCATTGTGGGGGGAGTGAGTGAGTGGCTGTGTGGTGCTTACCACGTCAGTCCCTTTTGGCACGAAAGATGTATCTGAAAACACAGAGTTGCAGAATTGGAGTCAGATTTTGTTCGAGTAGTTTTTAAGATACTCTCAGCAATGATATGGGGCTCGAAGGGTTCGAGATAATTACAGGTTTGATTGGAATGTGCTAGATCGAATTTATAGCTGTTATTGATGTTTAGCTATTAATCGGCAGGCTCCTGTGCTTGCCATGGGGCTTGCTTGCCTTACTGTATATTAGAGTCCAGTGCTCGTTAGTGGCTGCTTTTTGCTTTTGCTGCTTGCTGTTTTGGGGGGGGGAGTTGCATGCTAAACCCTAAGGTCTGGTCCAAAGAGACCAGGGGTAGAGATTGTAATGAATATACCTTTAAATTGTTGTAACCCATTATTTGAGTTGCATGTTATAGGAATTAGTATAGCAAGAACCACCTGAACCAATGGAGGACAAGCCTTACAAGAAGCAGTGCAAGTGCAGCAGTGACCTGACCTGAGCTGGCTTTGGCGCCCAGTTACTCCATGCAACACACCACTTCTCCTGTCCTGAGTGACCAGCATAAGAGATGGAGCCCAAAGTCATGGACCAAATTAACTCACTGGACATTTTGTGGACATTTCTGGACATTTTACAAAGGTGGTCCATAGACTAAGGGAAAGATATCTGTGTAATATATTAAAGGATGGGAAGGGGGTGGTGGTTAATGAAGATGTATTGGATGTGTGGGACCTGAGCATGATGTAAATGGTATGGAATAAGGGGTGGATGCCATCCTGGTTTCAGCTGGGACAGAGTTAATTTTCTTCCTAGTAGCTGGTATAGTGCTGTGTTTTGGATTTAGTACTATAAGAACGTTGATTAACACACTGATGTTTTGGTTGCTACTGGGCAGTGCTTAGACTGGCCAAGGACTTCTCAGGTCTCAGCTCTGCCAGGTGCACAAGAAGCTGGGAGGGGACACAGCCAGGACAGCTGACCCAAATTGACCAAAGGGCCATTCCAGACCATATGACGTCCTGCTCAGTATATAAGCTAGGGGGAAAACAGATTATGCAGGCAATATCAGCATTATGGTTCAAACAAATCATCCATCTCTATCATTGAGCAGACACAACAAGTTTTGAAGGGCTTACTTGATATAAAAAAAGAAAAAAGGGGGGGAGATTGGCCTGAGCCCCTATGATCGAGTAATGAAAGCTGTATATGTTATGAACCATCTCTGTCTTACAGGCGATAGGACACTACCCCCTGCTTTAATACATGCCAAAGGCTTACAAGAAACAATAGACTGGTCTGACATGCTACAGGTGATGTGGCAGGATCCTATGAGTGGTACCTGAAATGGCCCCACAAAGCTACTAACATGGGAAAGGGTTATGCTTGTGTAATTACAGATTCTGGACCACGATGGGTACCAGCGAAATGTATCCGGCCCTGGCTGTGACATCCCAAGGATGACGGACAACCTCAGATGCCCAAATAACTGCGGCTGTGTTCCTTGGATACAGGTCATCTGTCCAGACTGCGGAGATATTCGCTGGACTGCTGTGACAGGACGTTTTTTGTGCGGAAGGAGCGACAGCGGGATACTGCTCAACCTCATCATGAAGTTCAAGAGCTTAGCAATGGGATTGTTAATATGTATATGGGTAATGGTATGGAAAATGGAGCAGATAGAGGGAGTTACAAGCATTAAGAACTGTAGAAACATGTGGTTAACATGGGCAAATGCGACAGGGCAAACATCCTTTTGCTTATCTTTAGCCACTCCAGGAGACCCTTTTAGGATGTGCTTAATAGGGATGCTGTATTTGAACATGAACGATTGGAAGGAGTTTGTTAGAAACAACACAATACTAAATGCGTCCGTAGTGAACTCCACTTACTGTCAGCATTATAACTGCAGCAAGTTGTGGCTACAACACACCTATCACAATGATACAGGGGTGTTAGCAGCTTTGATCACCAACAACTTGAACATCTCATTTCCATGGGACCTACAGGAGTTAGATTTGATGACATCGCTAAATGGTAGTAATGGGTGCTTTACGTTGGGAGGTAAGTTGTGTAGTCACCATGGCCAATATGAAAGGGGAAATTGGTATCGATGGACAAATGTAACTAGCCTGACTCCAGGGTGTACATACACATCCTCAACCGGCGACTATTGCCTCGGATCCGTTGGATCTGAAGCTCTCAATCAGGTATTCCCTGTGTGGAGCAATGATTCTGTGAAAGCCCTACCCCCAGGATATTTTTTGATATGCGGAGATCGAGTATGGGCAAGTATTCCAAAAAATGCAATAGGAGGCCCATGTTATTTTGGCAAGGTATCATTGTTGGCCCCTACTCATGCTAGCTTGCTAAACATGTCCATCTGGAATATCACGAAAAGACCTAGAACTAAACGATTCCTACAACAATTAGGACCAGACTGCAAGGATCAGGTAATTTTCTGGGACACGCCAACCAGAGTAATCGTGTCTTTTCTGGCCCCCGGAGTGATGGCCGCCCAAAATGCCTGAACTGTTCAGAAATTGGCTTGCTGGACAGCAAAACAGATGAATATCACTTCTGAAATTCTGACCCAACTTATGGCTGACGTAGATAGTGTAAGGCATGCAGCTCTACAGGCCAGAGCCACCACAGACTTTTTGCTGTTAACGCAGGGTCATGGATGTGAAGATTTTGAAGGAATGTATTGCTTTAACCTGTCTGATCACTCTAAGTCCATACATAGTAAGTTACAACAACTACAAGAGAATATGAGTAAGCTACAGGTCGACAAGATCCGTGGGGCACATTTTGGGGTAATTTGGGATGGGGAGTACTGAAATGGCTGTGTGATTTATTAATGCATGCTTTAGTATTAATTTTAGCTGGTTTGTTTATATTGGCTTTAATTCCTATAATATTGTGCTGTGTAACTGATATGATAAAGAAGGCTATACATGGAGTTTGGATAGTACAAAACAAAGAAGGGGGAATTGTGGATACATTCCTAGCAGAACAAGGACATCAAGTCCTGATAAGGATGGAATGTTATTAAAGGGGAAATGCTTATCTAGTATATGGAACTTAGTTGCTGGACTAGAGAAGCAGTAACCGCAAGCAGGATAAGATGATGACAATGAAATAACCAATGAGTGAGCTGGAGGCTTATATGCTTGTCGGATAGACAGTAGTATGTATGAAGTAGAAAAGTATATGTGATCGTGTGTATGGGGCTTGGAAGAATATAAAAGCTGTATGCAAAGGTATAATAAACGGCTTCTGGAGATCATATTGGTCGACATCAGGAGTCCGGTCTTCCACACATGCCTAGAGCATTTAATCCAGTCTTTCATCCATTTCATCCAGTCTCCAGCTTAGCGGCTACATCTTTACAGATGTTGGTCTCCATCTCCTCACCTGTTAGTTTTGCTTGAAGTTTCATAGTGAACCACTTACTGTCTCACCACACCAAGAGAATAGAAAGTAAGATCACACAGAAAGTACTTAAGAATAAAGTTCAATAAGAAGATAGGATGGACTGTGGCAATCAGGTACATTAAAAAATTCATTAAAATAATCTTCAATGAAATGCTTTGTTAAATGTGAGTAGTTAACAAGTTATTCTATGTCTATGCTATGGTGACCAGTGTTCATCTGCTATCTATTGTTTTACAGTGTGATTGTACATTTTTTAAGGTAGCCACTGGCTTAATGTTTGGTATGGGAATAGCAATGAAGTCTTAGACTCTCTTTAATTAAGATTTATTTCTGTATCACAAAAAACCCCACCTTATTCTAAGAATAACCTTTGATTTTCTACCTTTGAGTGATTGCACTGAAAATTCTGTTAGGTAGCTTTTTCCTTCTGAATAAATGAAGTTGACTACATTATGAATAAGATGTAATGCTCATCTGAACCTCAGGGACTTTTAAATGTTACTTCTAATATGGACAAACTTTGGCCTCCTTGCAAGACTGAATGATGTAATATACAGTTTTGCAACATACACAGTCAAAGCCTGTCACTAGTTAACATGTTTTAACAGATAAAGAAGCACAGCAGACAGATGGTCCTAGTTGTCAGTTTCATCAGTTCATTGTAAATAATATCAAAGAGTCTTTCCAGACCATGTGCCAAATTTCCCTAAATGCCTGCTTCAAGGGGCAACTCATGTCTTTTTATAACCAGGAAGTGGAAAGCATACTTTATAACTTAAAAATGTGAGGTAAGACATAAGATACAGAAGATAATATCTGGCTTAGATGTGACATAACAGTCTTCTGATATATTTAATAGAAATAGAATCACATAAAAAATTAGGCTACAAGTGACATCAGGAAATATTTTGGTCCACCCCTGTGTTTTGCATAGGTTTAACTTTTGGATTATATCAGGTTTTTCAGTATTGTAGCGCAGCAACTTTTCTTCCAAACCACCCCTCCTCCAAGATTGAACAGAAAGTGAGTATAAGTAGCTTACTGTATCGGACACATAATCATAATAAAGTCTTTTTGATACATTTGTTTAATTGTGCAATCTGCAATTATATACTTTAAATCTGGTTTTTGTGGTTGTTTTGTTGTTTTGTATTATTTTTATTTTTATCTTGTCATATCAGACATTCTTTTAATGCATCAGAAAACTGAGACACCTAAAATGGAAAAAGGCTGAACGCGTCAGTGAAGGCTTTTCTTCACAGGTTTGCTAGTATCTTCTGACCTTAAAAAGAAGCCTAAGGCATACATAGAAATCACCTGAAGGTTCCAAGATAGGCAGTGGAGCACGACAGACTCTTGAAACAAACAGTTCAGGCTTCCCAAGATTTGAACTGCTTGTGAAGAGCAAGAGAAGATAACTCTCAATTAGTGTCCCATACTCCACATTAGTTGAATACCCGCAAATTATTCCTCTTAGCAGAGGAGACCACATTTGAGTTAGAAAGACTAAGCGCCACTTTGAATGTTGTTCATTTTTAGGGACAGATCCAGCAGGCCTTTACTTGTTCTCGCAATGCTTTATCTTTTCTTTTAGATTCAATAGCTGTTCAACAACATGCTCAGAGTTTTGATTAAACTCAGAGCCCAGAAAATAAGAACACAATGTATCTGGTCTGCTAAAAGACACTGTTTCAGTATTGCACCAGAAATTTGTACTGGAACTGGGAAAAGAAATGAGTTTTTGTAATATGAGGTATGTTGATTTACTGGTTTAGTGAAATAGAATAAAATAATTACTTATCCCCTTCCTAGTCTTTGTTCATCTATGTTATCATAACAAGCCCAACTGTTTTCAACATATGTAAGCCTTTTTACTGAAGGATATGGTGCCAGTGGCTGACAAAAACACTTTAAAGAGTAAAAGAACAGTTTCTTCATTTCAAGAGAAATAGCAACAACTAAAGTGAAAAAAATACTGAGTGAAATGATAAAAAAAATAAATCCACTCATGCACATAGCCTCTGGATATTTGCCTTTTACATTTTTTCTCATCTGAGTTAATAACATTCTGGGGAAAAAAAAACCAAACCCACACCGTTTTGCTGTAACAGCATCTGATTGACTCCCCTTTTTTCTCTGTCACACACGGACACTTTAATGAATTCACATGTAAATACATATGCTACTCTGACAAGTTTCTGTACTTCATCTTCCATAATTTAAAGGTTTTGCAGTTTCCTTTGATACTAGGTTTAGTCCTGAGAAAAATAAATCCTGTTTCCCAGATAAAACTAGACAGTCTATATTGCAATTAACAGCTTTTCCGTGGTTTTATCAAAGACTTTTAATAAGATACCCTTTCTTATCTTTGTAATTGTTTTATTTCTTGTTAATTTCAACCTAACAGGTTCTGTTTAGTTTAATTTTATGCCATCAGAATATTATAAGCCTTTTAAACAAAGGCATATAGAATTTATTTTCACATTTCTTTTATGCAGAAAAATACTTTGTGAATTCCCTCCACTCCCTGCCCCCTCCAGTGACTGGCTTTAAAACACTGGGAGATGATGTAAAACATAAGTCATAGACTTGCACTTACTGCTTTAAGGGCATTTTTTTATTATTATTATTATTTTTGGAGGTACACTTTCCAACAAAACAGTTATTTCCCTAGCTTTTTTACCTACTTACTCATTTTATTCGCTTAACTGAAAGCCAACCTGGCCTGGCCTGATTTGACAGATGAAAGATGTTATGAGTTGTTCTTTCCCCACATCCAGATTTGGCAAATATCTGTGCTAATTTCATAACTTTTTATGCTTCGCATCTCCAGAATTAGTTACTTGGTTAATATTATGGTACTATAGTTATGTAATTACACTTGGTAACAAAGACTTGTAATGGTATCAGAAATGCAGTTTTGTCAGGAAGACCTGTAAGTTTTTTGGTGAGGGATTAAATAAGTTTTCAGTTCTTGCTATAGTTTTGTTTTTATTTTTTAAAGAAGCAGTTTAAATAAGCTTATACTTAATTTCTATCTTTCATTTGGCATTTTTATTTAAAAGGGAGAAAGAATTCTAATTTCTGATTTGTCCTTTAAGACAACAAAATACATTCTTTATGCTTTCACCTGACAGAATGAAACTCTTATTGCCAAGGTCAAACTATAGTAAATTGAAGATATATTATGAACCTTGAAAAATAGAATAATACTACAGTTCAAGTAACCTTACAAAATATAGGTGTATTATCACTCATCTCTCTTATAAAACATTTTTGATTAACAGCTTAAAGTAAGATGAAATGAGAAGTTCAGAGGCTTAATCATGTGATTATACTATTGCAGATGAGGTTTTGAAAGTTTATGACTTTGTTTTACATATTTAGGTAGGTTGTGTGTTTGCAGAATGCCTTACAATGATACATTTTGTGCTCTATATTAAACAACTCTGTGGGCCTTTTCAGAGAGAAACAGAGTAAAGTATGACTTATTCAAACTAAAATCCTGGAATACTTAAAATATTAAAGACCCTAAGTGCCAAGCAAATTTTATCCCTTGATAATTCCTTTTTCTGAGCTCCACTTTCAGACATGCAATTAGATATATCCCAAATTGGTTTTTTAGACTACAAAATTTTGACAAAGTTTGAAATTTCTAGATTCAATATTTTAACTCATTTCCTTTTTCCTTTATGTTTTATTTAGGAAAATATATAGCTAACACAGTGATTAACCACTTCCTTAAATTCCTTTCTTCCCTTCACCTACACTCAGTCCAGTAAAACAAGGGAAACACCTAATCATAGAATCACAGAATGGAAAGGGTTGGAAGGGACCTCGGGAGATCATCTAGTCCAACCCTCTGCTAAAGCAGATTAACCTAGAGCATGTTACACAGGACTTCATCCAGGCAGGCTTTGAATTTCTCCAGAGAAGGAGATTCCACAACCCCCCTGGGCAGCCTGTTCCAGTGCTCCGTCACCCTCAGAGTAAAGAAGTTTTTCCTTATATTCAACTGAAACCTCTTATGCTTCAGTTTGTATCCATTGCCCCTTGTCCTGTTGCTGGGCACCACTGAGAAGAGTCTGTCTCTGTCTTCGTGACTTCCACCCTTAAGATATTTGTACATGTTGATGAGGTCCCCTCTCAGTCTTCTCTTCTTCAGGCTAAATAAGCCCAGCTCTCTCAGCGTTTCCTTGTAGGGGACATGCTCCAGTCCCTTTATCATCCTAGTTGCCCTCCTCTGGACTCTTTCTAGGAGTTCCTCATCTTTCTTGAACTGGGGAGCCCAGAGCTGGACACAGTACTCCAGGTGGGGTCTCACCAGGGCAGAGTAGAGGGGGAGGATCACCTCCCTCGACCTGCTGGCCACACTCCTCTTAATGCACCCCAGGAGACCTTCTTGGCAACAAGGGCACCCTGCTGGCTCATGGTCAGCTTGTTGTCCACCAGGACTCCCAGGTCCCTCTCGGCAGGGATGCTCTCCATCATTTCTTCCCTTAGACTGTATTGATATTGGGGGTTACCTGACCCAGGGGCAGGACCAGGCACTTGGCCTTGTGGAACCTCATGACACGGGCCCACCTCTCCAGCTTGGCCAGGTTTCTTTGGATGACATTGAGCCATTGACCACTATCCTCTGGATGTGACCAACCGAACAGCTCACCCATCAAATCCATAACTCTCCAATTTAGAGAGAAGGTTGTTGTGGGGGACCGTGTCAAAGGCTTTACAGAAGTCCAGACAGATGACGTCCATTGGTTTTCCTTTGTCCACTGTTGTCCTGGTTTCAGCTGGGATAGAGTTAATTTTCTTCACAGAAGCTTGCGTAGTACTGTGTTTTGGATTTAGTACTAGAAGAATGTTGATAACACACTGATGTTTTCAGTTGTTGCCAAGTAGTGCTCAGACTACTCAAGGACTTTTTTTGCTTCTCCTGCTTGGCCAGGTGCATAACAAGCTGGGAGGGAACACAGCTAGGACAGCTAACCCAAACTGACCAAAGAGCTATTCCATACCATATAACGTCATGTTTAGGGGGGGGGGGGGCGGGGCGGTTAGTCGGTCAGTTGCGGGGAGAGCGATCGCGGCTTGGGGACTGATCGCAGCTTGGAGAGTGATCGTGGCTCAGGATGGGCTGGGCATCGGTCAGTGCGTGGTGAGCAATTGCGTTGTGCATCGTTGTTTTGTATATTCTGTTACCATTTTCATTATTCCTATTATTATTATTTTCTCTTATTAAGCTGTCTTTATCTCAACCCATGGCTCTAACCTTTTTTTCTCCTTCCCGATTCTCTCCCCCATTCCACTGAGGGAGGGGGAAGTGAGCGAGCGGCTGCGTGGTGCTTAGTTGCCAGCTGGGTTAAACCATGATATTGTCACACCATCATACTTGAAGAAGCCCTTCTTGTTATCCCTGATATCCTTCATCAGACTTAGTTCCAGGTGAACCTTGGCCTTTCTAGTTGCTTCCCTGCATGCTCTGGCAGCATTCCTGAATGCCTCCCAAATGGCCTGACCCTCTTTCCACATTCCATAGAACTTTTGCTTTTCTTTGAGTTTGATTATTTTAAGTTTAATATTTTTCTAGTTATTTCTGTCCTTCATATGGGTACTAAAACAAACAAACAAACAAAAAATCACCCATTAAAAATGTTGGTAAGAGTAACAAAAAAAAAATAAATTCAAAGGCCTGTCTTAGTTTCTATATCTATTCCGTCTTGATACTGTATTGTATAAATACAGATATAAATTGTTTGCTAATAGAATTAGGAGAATGTAACAATATAACAACTGGAGTGCCTTTCCATATAGCTCTACCTCCTAATGTATTATTTTATGCTCATGAAAAGATAGATACATACATTATGAAATACTAATTGCATTGGCACAATATCATATAAAATTTCACTGTAAATCAAATCTTGAATATATTGTAGTGGTAGATAGGATTGAGTCCAACTCTTTTTAGCATATGTGCAACCTCATTAGCAGTGATGGTAACATGGCAGGATTCAAAGGATATTGACACACTGGTCTAGTAAGTCAAACAACAAAATGCATGGGACATACAAAGTGACAGGGTGCCATTGGCACTCTTATAATAGTTACTGGTTTTAAACTCACATTACATAACTTCAGATATCAACAGTGTAGTTAACTAAGTTGGAACTAATCATCTAGACACTGTTTACGTTGAAATACTTGATCACAGGATCAAGTAGCTACGACAATGCATGTGTTGACCTACCAGCAGTGGAAGAAGGGCTGGTCTGCAACATCTTGCAAGAGCTCAAACCACATAAATCTACGGGCCTGGACAGAATCCACCCCAGCATTTAAGACAAATGGCTGCCATTGTTGCAAGTCCACTGCCTGTAATATTTGAAAATTTCTGGAGCTCAGAGGACATCCCTGATGACTGGAAGAAGGCAAATGTCATCTACAAGAGCCCAAACGAAGACTCAGGAACCTACAGGCCTATCAGTTTTACTTCTTTCCCTGGGAAAGGAATGGAATGAGTCCTCCTAGAAATTATTACAAATTGAATGAAACAGGTGATTTGGAAAAGCCAGAACAGATTTACCAAAGGGAAATCATGCCTGACTAATCTGATCACCTTCTGCAACAAAGTAACACTGTCTGTCCACATGGGGAGAGCAGTGGATGTTGTTTACCTGGACTTAAGCAAAGCATCTAACACTGTTTCCCACAGCTTTTCCCACAAGATGCGGGCAGACTGGAGAGGGTTCAAAGGAGACCCAAGAAAATGGTCAGAGGGCGGGATACCCCACCCTGTAGCTCAAGGAGCTACAACTCCTCGGAGAAGAGAAAGCTCAGGGAGAACCAGTACTTAAAGGATAGTTACAAAGAGGATGGAGGCAGGACAAGGGGTAATGGTTTTAAACTAAAACAGGGTAGGTTTAGATTGGATATGAGGAAGAAATTCTTTACAATGAGGGTAGTGAAACACTGGAACGGGTTCCCCAGGGAGGCAGTGGAGGCCCCATCCCTGGGAACATTCAAGGTCAGGTTGGATGGGGCTCTGAGCAACCTGATCTAGTTAGTGGTGTCCCTGCTCACTGCAAGGGGGGTTGGACTAGATGACCTCTAGGGGTCCCTTCCAACCCAAAACATTCTATGATTCTATGAGGCTTTCTTCACAAGGAACCACATAGAGAAGACAAGGGGCAATGGGTATAAGTTGCACTGGGAGAGGTTTTATCTTGATATAAGAAAGACATTTTTTACAGTGAGAACAATCATTCACTTGAACGACCTCCCCACAGATGTGGTAGAATCCCCATCACTGTAGGTTTTCAAGATGTGATTGGACAAGGTGCTAGATAATCTCATCTAGGCTCCCTTTCTGAAAAAAAGCTTGAACCAGATGGCCTTTTGAGGTCCCTTCCAACCTGGGCTGTTCTATGATTCTATGATTCCATGATGCTATGATTCTATGAAATAGAAATCAAAGAAAACCAGACATTTCTAGAAGATAAATTCCATTCAAAGGGAGACCTCTGATTTATTTCACCTAAGTGCTTATTTCTTACACTTAATCACATTGAAGAGTCATATAGCCATTTCTCAGTTTTAAGATTGATTTTTTTTTTTTTTTTTAGTTGTTTCAGGAGAAGTCTACTCTTGTAGTATTAAACTCCTTTACACATTTCATGTCCTGACTAAACAGGAGAATCCTAAAGGAACTTCTTAAGCTGACCACATGATTATTTTTGAGATGCCTGACTGGCTTTCCAAATCCCATTAATATATGCTATTTGGAAACTCACACTGAGTAACATAATGCCTTTGAAAAGCCTGAGACGCACCACCTTATTGTACAACCCACGTCTCTGTGCCAGTTTTGTGCATGTGTCTGATGCCTTAGGGTTCCCCAGGTGGACCTGTTTTGGCTTGGGCAGATAGAGTCAGGACTTGCTTGCCATAGGCATCTACATTTGCTCAATTCTCAGGCCTAATATCACCCCATATGAATCTATGCCTCACTTGTAAAACTTTAAAGGAGATGTCTGTGAAGATTCCTTCTAAGCCTTTGCCTTGTAAAATTTCCAGAGTCCTATTTGAATTATACACAAATAAAAATAAGCAAAACCATGCATATTTAGTAAACAGTACATATTGCAAGAGTAGTGACTGAAGACAATGCTTACTAAGGAATATTTAGTTAATCACATCAGTTGATCTATTTAGGCTTAATTTGTTATGGTGATAGTAATGGCCACTTGAAGAAGGATATAATTCTCAGTGTAATTCTGAAGAGAATGAGAGATAATTTATTTTATTTAAAAAACAGCTTTCAGAGATGTGTTCTGTTGGGGTTTTTTCCTTATTTTCCTGATGAAACGAGGGAAAATTTGAGACAGTGTATTGACCAGATGCTGAGAAAAATGAAATCAGAGGATATAATGTTATTTAATAAATATGAAATGGTGTTACTTTGAGATTTGCCAGATGGTCCTGATACATTTAGTTTAACAAATTCTGTTATGCTGATTGCCTGTGATATTAAATTTTGGACAATCACAGTATTTTCCATAGTCCAGTTCCTTAGGGGAATGTTTAAAGGAGATTCAAAGGGGAAAAGAAAATATTAGATCCAATATGACATACAGAAACAATAATAAAAAAACCTAAACAGTAGTAAGATATTAAGAAGATGAAGGGATGAAGCAGATGGAACATGGTAATGAGTGAACAAAAGTTGCAAGAATTTCTTTGGTGACAGCACTAAAGATAACGTTGCTTAAAGACTATTGCACAGGAACTGTACATATGTGCATCTGTGTATATGCACATGCTTGCTGGGGCAGCAATAATATCTCATAGATCTGATTTACATCTTGTTCACCTATTTGCATGCAATTTAAACATTACTGGAACAATAAATGCATTATTTTAATAATTATCCTTTGGTTTAATGCAATATTATTAATGTCTGAATGTGAATATATCTGAAATTACAGTATGCATTTTTATTGAATATAGCTCATAACACTCCGTACTGTTATTTACTGTTAATTTGCTAAATATGCATAAAATACTGTATCAATGTACTTGAAAATAATTACTACATTTTTCTTTTTTTTTTGCAAAGTACTTATTCAATGAGTTTCAGGCATCTAGGGAACTATTACAATTCCATTGATAGGTGCAGATAACAATAAGGGCTTTCACAACAGACCTAGATCCAATCAATTTCAGAAATGTTTTATCAAGTCAATAGCTAACAAGTAACCAGAAATAAGTTTCAAGATTTATTGCAATTTTTTTACACCGGTGTTAATAACATTTGTTCTGTCTATATAATCATGTGTTCAGTAACCATTCTAGGAATCTCCCTTTTGTAACAATAGGAATAAGTGGGAACTATGGCAAACTTCCTGATGTATGTACATGGCTTACCTCTAGCTTATTCTGAACTATTCCTTTGAAATACCTTCATATGAATATTAGCCCTAGCTATAGAATTTTTTTTTAAATCTAGTTTAATACCAATTTAAACAACAGTTGGCAATGTTTGGTGACATTTACGTTATTGGGTTTGGTTTCTCAAGACAGAAAGTTAGCTTTCAACATGATTCACAGAGCAATGATCCAGAATCAAATATCCACATTAAAGCTTAAAGGAGTTATGGGGAAATTATATGTTCTTTTTATTTTTGTATTGGGTTGAGCAGCATAGAGATGTGCTTTCTATTGGTATGTAGAAAGAGGTTGATAACACACCAATGTTTTGGCTACTGCTGAGCAGTGCTTGAACAGCATCAAGGCTGTGCCTCCAATATTTCCCTTCCCCCCTGCCCCCAGTGCGCTGGAAGGGGGCAAGATCTTGGGAGGGGACGTAGCCAAGACACCTGACCCAAACCAACCAAAGGGATATTCTATACCATGTGATGTTAGCTTAGATATAAAAACTAAGAGAAAAGGAAGAGGAGGAGAGACATTTGTCTTTTGTGACATTTTGTCTTCAGGAAGGAACATCTATGTATACTGAAGTCCTACTTCCTGGGAAGTGTCTGGATATCACCTGCTAATAGGAAGTAGAGAATAAAACCTTGTTTTCTTTCCTTTTGCTACCACACGTGGCCTTTGCTTTTGCTTTTTATTTTCTTTATTCAACTGCTTTTATCTCAAACCATGAGCTCTTTGATTTACTTCTTCTCTCCTCTGTCCGGTTAGAGGGTGTGGCGGTGTGCTCCCCCCTCGTCTCTGACTCCCTCTCCTTTGACCTCTTTCAAGTGATAACAACCTGTGGCGGTGGTGATAGAAGTGTCTGGTCTGTGTCTGGTCATGAAGGATGCACCCACTGGATGTGGGGGGAGACAAACAACAATGCAATAGCCAAGGGCTATTGTGGAATGTACCCACCTAAGCACAGTGGTCAGTGTGCAAATATGACTATGAGCCAAGTATCTTACCCCCACAAATAGTGAGCAGCCCAAGAGCCCTTGGAGCTCTTCTGCAAGACAGTGGGCTGCACACCAGGATCTCCCCTTGAGCAGGGACACCTCTCAAGGTTACTCCTCGAGGTTGAGAGATTCCTTAACACGACAGATTCTCAGTAAGTGACTAACAGCATGCTAACTTTGAAATCTTAGCTAAGCGACATAGAGGATTAATTGTGCATATATAATCCTTTAGACATAAACAGTTGACCAAGTCTGGGACTAGGATTGGATCCAGCCGCACCTAGACTCCTCTCTGAGGGATTTTAGAAAGCAAGGGGATCTTTTCTGAACCTCATAACTCAATGGGAGGGTCTCCCTGACAGTTTTGTCTGACACTGTCCTCTGTGCAGTAAATAACAAATTGTACCTTGCCATCAAATCTCAAACTATTGTCGCAGTTACCACTGAACTTTGTTAACTCACTGTTTTACACCAATAAACCACATTATTTTTGCCTCCCTCTCACTCCATCTGCAACAGAGGGGAGTGACAGAGCAGCTTTGGTGGGCCCCTGGCATCCAGCCAGGGTCAAACCACCACAGTCTTTTTGTCGCCCAACGTGGGGCATGAGGAATTTGAGATAAGGATAGTAATTGGGAGAGGCAATGGGCATAACATTGACTGAACTGAACAATGTTAGAAAACAAAGTGATCGTGAGGAATTTTTGGTTGTTATAATTGTGGTGAAGGAAATAAGGGGTGGATTGTGTGTAAATTGTCAACTTTCGTTTGGTGTTGGATTGTGTTATTTTGATTTTTGGTATGGGGAATTCTTTTTTTATTGAGGGGAGTGAAGTTTGTGGAGATTGTGAAGATTGTGTGCTGAATGTGGATTTTAAGTGATAATTCTTAAATATGTGATTCACAGAGGCGAGGGGTGGAATGTATTGGGTTTCTGTGGCAAGGTCTTGGTAGTGGGGGGGCTACAGGGGTGGCTTCTGTGAGAAGCTGCTAGAAGTTTTCCCTGTGTCCACCGCTGGCCAAGGCCAAGCCAATCAGCGACAGTGGAAGCGCCTCTGTGATAACATATTTCAGAAGGGAAAAAACCGTCTGCATCTCAGTAGCCGGAGAGAGAAGAGAAGTGAGAGGATGCAAGAGAAAACAGCCCTGCAGACACCAAGGTCAGTGAAGAAGGAGGGGGAGGAGGTGGGCCCGGAGCAGCCCCCCCTGGTGAACCGGGGAGGCTGTCCTCCTGCAGCCCATGGAGGTCCACAGTGGAGCAGGTACCGGAGCCCCCGCAGCCGGAACCATGTGGGCCGGGGGGGAGGAGCCCATACCGAATCAGGTTTGCTGGCAGAACTTGTGACCTTGGGAGCAGCGGAGGTGTTTGAGGGCTCTCCCACGCTGGAGCAGGAGAAGAGTCTTCTCCCTAGGAAGAAGCAGCGGCAGAGGCAATGTGTGATGAACTGACCTCAACCCCCATTCCCATCCCCCTGCACCGCTGAGGGGAGTAGGTACAGGAATTGGGAGTGAAGTTGAGCCCAGAGAAGAAGGGAGGGGTGGGGTTTTTAAGATCTAGCAGTTTTTCTCCTCTCCTTCTCTGATTTTGATTGATAATAAATTAATTATTTTTTCAAGTTGAGTCTGTTTTGCCCATGATGGTAACTGATAAAATGATCTCTCCCTGTCCTTATCTCGACCCATGAGCCTTTTGGTTTACTTTTCCCTCCTCTGTCCGGTTAGAGTGGAGTGATAGAGCGGCTTTGGTGAGCCCCTGGCGTCCAGCCAGGGTCAAACCACCACAATTTTATTTTATTTTTATTTAAAAAAAATTTAAAAAGAGAAAATTTTTAGCTGATGAGAAATAACATAAAATGCAACTTGAAAATAAGATAATGTTTTGCTTGCATATTAAACATAGAATAAGTAAACATAGCAAAGAATTTTAAAAATACATATAGGTACCTACATAAAACTGAATTCTATGTTTTTCTTACTTTGGTGAAGGTTTTAAAATATTTGTACTTCTTCAAACCACTTTTTATTATATGAATAAATTCAATGAATGTTCTCAGATTCTCAGCATCAATTTACACCTCAGTGAAATTATGTTACTTAAACATATTATCAGGCAAAGGCTTTTTGTACATGTTACTATTGTAGTACTGCATAAGCTAGAATTCATCCTCCAAAAAGAAGGTACCCAAATCAGTCTAAATGCAGTAGTGAAGTCCTTTAAAAAGTGATTTATATATTTATTTAGGTATTTAGTTATTTATTTATTCTGAATAACCCAAACTTCAAGTCAGAAACAGCAGAAAAAAAGTTCTGGTGTTAAGGAAAATCAAGTCAGGTCTGAATGCAATTAGTAATTCAGCTGCATGGATTGGATTGATTTTTTTTCATTTTAACTACCCTTTTATCCCTGATGGAAATTTCTTTTCTTGACACAGAAGAATTTTCCTTCAAATATCTTTGAAATATAGGACTATTATGTAAATCCAAAGTAGTAAAGAATGAGAGAAGATGCTAGGGCAACATTTAGCACAAAGCCAGCTATTAAAATATATGTGAAAATGTATAGATGAATGATTTATGTTTTAATTGGGAGGGGGGAAAGAAGAAACTTGTATGAAAACCTTAGATATACATCATTTAATGTAATATTTCTAATATCAGTTGGTAAGAGTGATATTGATTTCTGCCACTAAAATCATCACTTCAGCTGCAAATCACTGTATGTCTAATAAGACAAATGTATTTCAGTCTATATTTTGAAAGCCATGCAAAGTACAAAAAATATTTTCAAATAAAAATTGAAAGCAGTAAACCCAGGTTTTTTCTTCAAATACATCAATGTATGCATCTTTTAATAATGCCCAAGGGAAATCTCTGGAGGGCAGCTGATCAAAGTTTGTCTTGATTAATTTTTTTAATGCATATGTAACAAATTCACAAAACTAATAAAGGTTAAATACACGTTTATCACTGGAGCCTTGAAGCACTTCAGAAGGATGTTTTTCAGCATTTCCTCATGTAGACAAAGGGAGAAAATATCTAATTTGTAAGTTTTTGTGTTGAAATTTGAAAGAAATCACTAAAAATATCTAGTTTCACTCCTGTTCAAACAAGTAAATTCCAATTATTTTCTGTGTTTTGAGAATTCAGGATTAACTTATGTGCATATTTCTTGCCATCACAGAAAACTTATTGTGGTGCTGATAAACGGATCTGAGAAGAGAAGATACTCTGGAATATACTTACAGGTTTATTTGTCGCAAGTTAAAACTGTAAAAACTGAAGAAAAAACATAGAATCATTGATCAACACTTCCAGAATGCTTTGGCTATTTGGAATTTCTCTGAAATGCTGCCTTCTTGCAGATATTTTTTTTTTTCAGCTTCTGTTTCTTTTGTCTTGTCTTTTAACTTCAGCTTTTACTTCAAAATTCAAGAAAATTTCTTTGACACTAACAATGAAGGTGAAACAGCAAAAGTGTTTAGAGGCAGTTAGTTCATCTAGGAGTACCACTAGACAAAAACAAACCAGAAATTATAAAAATGGAGGGGGAAAAAAAAGACAGGAAAAATATTATTTACCATCTTTGAAATTTCACGGAAGTCTTTCCTGATTGGAAAAGATCAATGTATTTAGTGCAGGTGCTGGCAGTGTGGGCAGCAGGGAAGCCTCTGTGCTGGGAGGCCGCAGCTGCCCTGTGCCAGACACAGCCGGTTCCAGCTGGCTCCAACCGAACCAACACAGGGCACAGTTGAGCCCATCAGCCAAGGTGGTGGCGCCTTGGGGAAAACATATTTAAGAACGGGCAGACAATGCTAGAGTAAGAGAATGGCAGGGAACAGCAGAGGAAAGAAGAAGGTCAGAGGAATAGGAGGTATTCCATGGCAGAACGAGCACTCCTCTGAAGGGACTGTGACCCATGGATAAGCCCTTGCTTGAGCAGGTACACCTCTGAAATTACTGCAGCCCATGAGGGACCCATGGGGGAACACAGGAAAAATGTGAAAAGGAAGAAGAGGCAGAGACAAACCAGTGTCCTGATCCGAACCCCCTGTGCTGCCTGTTGCCTCACTGAAGAGATTGTTTGTAACCTGTGGCAATATCAAGGAGGGCAAGAGAGTTTCTCACAGTGAAGCTGAGCCTGGGAGAGAAGCTAAGCCTGGGGAAGTGGAAGGAAAGGTGGTTTATGTTTGTCTTCTTTGTTTCCCAATACTCAAATCACTAATTATTTATTCTAATTAGCAATAAATTAAATTAATGTTCTGGTTTTCCCATGACAGCAATTAGTAAGTGATCTTCATCTCCATCCATGAGCTTTTTCATCTTCTTTTCTGCCGCTATCCTGTTTAGAAGGGCAAATAGGGGAGTGGCTGGATGTAGCATTTCAGTGGAAATTTGAGCCTGCAGTGAATTAGACTGGAGCTGGTCTGGGAAATAGGGGAATGCGGAAGTCAGTTCCCAATAAAAACCCATAAATATCATTAGAACAAAGATTAAAGCTCAAAACAAATGCAAACCAGAATTTTGTTAAGTAGAAGAAACAGCAAGGAAGACATTTATAAAAAATACTAAGAGTGTAAGAACACAAGAAATTTTGGTGGAGAACTCAAAAAAACCCAAACCAAAACAAGCTAGTTACACAGGTGAGAAAACAGGGCAGGGGACTCAGTCTCAGAATCTTTTATTTTACTAGGATTTCTCATGTTTTCCACATCAGTGAGCTTTCTATAAAATGTAGTTATGCCTGTATTTACAGAAAGTAAAGATGAGGAGCACAGTCTAGCCCAGTAAATATTACTTTACTATTGCTAGTAGAATGCTATACTCTTTATATTGACTGACACTGCAGGTCTCAGGATGTGTCTGATCTTGTCCTGGGCTGAGCTGGTTCTAGCTTGTAACATTTCCCATGTACTGTATATGATATGGTAATATAGATGTGATAGTGTTTATGATATATCATACACTATCCCTAGTTAAGCACAGTGCATTGATAGTCCCAAGCTGAGTCTGAAGGAGTCTATTGTGCTGCTTTAGGTGGGAGTCCTTGGGCAGGAAGATGACTGTGGTAGGAATCATATAGAAAGAAAAGCAAGCAGACTCTAAGACCGGGGAAGAAGCCACTACCACCATGGGCATCAAAACCCTCCTCACAATGAAACAGTGGTGCTGCTGACTCCTTGTAAAGAATTCCTGCCTCCCCCCCACTTCCTGAGGAAGACTGAAACTGCTGATGTTAGGAACCAGAGAGACTGTGAGAAAATAAGGGTACCACCTGGGAAAAGGGGACTATACTGAGAAAGTTCTGACAGCAATTTTTACCTTTTTCATGAGGCTTTTTAAATTTGGATTTCTAAAGCATTAAAACGTTTATTAGACTAATTTATTTATTTTTTTTAATATATGTTTGAGTAGCAAGTTCCCTTTTACCCATAATCAGATTTTCAGATTTTGAGAGTAACAATATCCACCAGTATATTGATTATGATACATAAAAACTCTGGTCTTATAAAGAAACAAACCAACCAACCTGCTAGCAGTGTTTTTTTAGGAGAACACCAAGTTTTCTATGAACAATTATATCATAGAATCATAGAATCATAGAATCATAGAATCATAGAATCATAGAATCATAGAAATGTTTTGGGTTGGAAGAGACCCCTAGAGGTCATCTAGTCCAACCCCCCTGCAGTGAGCAGGGACACCACTAACTAGATCAGGTTGCTCAGAGCCCCATCCAACCTGACCTTGAATGTTCCCAGGGATGGGGCCTCCACCACCTCTCTGGGAAACCTGTTCCAGTGTTTCACCACCCTCATTGTAAAGAATTTCCTCCTTATATCCAGTCTAAACCTACCCTGCTTCAGTTTAAAACCATTACCCCTTGTCCTGGCACAGCTGGCCCTACTAAAAAGATTTTCCCCATCTTTCCTATAGGCTCCCTTTAAGTACTGAAAGGCCATAATCAGGTCTCCCCGCAGCCTTCTCTTCTCCAGACTGAACAAGCCCAACTCCCTCAGCCTGTCCTCATAAGAGTGGTGCTCCAGCCCTCAGATCATTTTAGTAGCCCTCCTCTGGACCCGCTCCAACAGTTCCATATCCTTCTTGTGCTGAGGGCTCCTACATATATATGTATGTATGTGTGTGTGTGTAAATATATATATATATATTTTATATATATAATGGATTTTTTTTCCTTCAAGGGAAAAATTACCTCTTACATGTTACTTGTAAGACTAGCTCATATAGCAAATACAGGAAAGGTTCTAAAAGTGTGCCCCTTTCTTTATTTGAAAATGAAAAATGAAATTGTTCAATATTAATCCTGTTGATTACGTGGAGTTATTTTATGAACTGTACTACAGTTACATACAAATTGTTTTCCAGCCATTGTTTTGTTGATAATTGAATGTTTGGAACTGTCCATTGGAAATTATTGCTGGTTATTGAAAGCACATTCTATTGGATTTTACTGTCCCAATGAATTTCTGAGCCTCTTGAATGTGCTTCTCTTTCATGAAAACAGAAGAAGATTTGGACACTCAAATATAAATTGCAAAATCTTCTTTTATTATTTAATTATTAGGAATTTTGAGTTTTAAATATATGGGCTGTGAAAAATAATTTATCCTTCTGGAACTAATCAGTTCCTTGAGACAAAACTACTATTTTGGTTCAAATTTTGAAACTGAATTTTCTGAAGCTGTCATATTAGTCATATATAATAGATTATGTCTTTATATTTGCTCTCGTATTTATGTACTAAGTATATAACTCAAGATGCAAAGTTTTGCAAAGTACAGTTATTAGAAATCCTTTTTCCTCTTCTTGTCACATCATTTGTTTTCATTCTGGCTTATTTCTGAAATATTTAGATAGGGGATTTAAGCCTCTGTATAAATGATTCAAGCTTAATTAGGTTATCTGTGAAGCAGTTCTGTCTGATGCTTTTCCAATCTAGAAGTTACTGAACTTATACAAACACCCAAAGCATTAGAAAACTTTAGAAAAGACAGAACTTTTATTGATGGTTTTGAAGTTTTGAAGGGAATAGGTGATAGAAAGCTGCATAAAGTTTACCACGTGCTTTGAGCAGCTGTAGAAATCATTAAAAACATTTAATGGGTACTTAAAACAAAAAGCATGTATGTTTAAAGGAAGTATTCTTGCTACAAAATTGGGGTTCAAACAATATTTTCAAACCCTATTATTTGTAGGATCTAATATGAGAAGAAAAGGGAAAAAGTGTTAAGACTATCTGGTTAGGTCTACAGTCTTAAATATTCCTGCACACTCATGAACTCAGTGGGATTTTGAATATATGCAGTTCTTACTCTGTTTACAGTGTCCATTGCTATATATTTTATCTCTGTATTCTTTTCCCATGTATTTTATATTACAGTATAAAATTTAGAATCATAGAATCATTTAGGTTGGCCTTGTTGAACCTCATGCAGTTGGCCTCATCCCATTGATCCAGCCTGTCCAGGTCCCTCTGTAGAACTCTTCTCCCCTCAGGAAGATCAACACCCCCACCCAGTTTGATGTCATCTGCATCTCTAGGGCCTGGTACAGCCATAGTACACTAGTCAGTCATTGTCTTTTGAATACAGTCAGAAAAATGTATTAAAACACATCTTGTATCTGACATTTTAAACCCAGATTTTAATTCTTCATTGTTTCAAATTTTACTTTATGAGGTTCTAAGATCCAGTCTTATAACTGTTATTTTAAATATTTTCTATAGACCTTGCATCCTTCTATTTTTTCTTTCTCCTTCAGTAACAATGACACGCTTTTTCTCCTTCAAATTTAATCTCTTTTGTCTTTTAGATTGTAAGGATAAAACAATCTTTATTGGGGATCAATTACTTATCACAGAATAAAATTTAAATTGTTGACTTTACAATAAGTACATCGCCAGCGTTTAATGCTTGTGTCTGAAGCAAATCTATGAAACAAGGAATAAAAGGCACATTCTGTTACAAGTTCAAAAGACCAAGCATAAAATGAATAGAAAGATCGATAGAATAATCAATAGACTCAGAAAAGGATGAAATAGAGTAAAAGTTAGTCTAACGATTAGTAAGCAGATGACAGTTCATAACAGCATCTCTAAACAAAATACAATCAATGTTCTTAAATATTTTGTGAAGGAAAAAATCTGGTATCTGAATAAACATGAACTCATAGAAAGTGAAAGTAATGGCTTCAGTGATTGAGGAAATGGTCTAAGTATATTTAGAGATGAGTAAAAAAAAGATGAAACTGCTGCCTCCCAGGAGCCTGTGTTAGAGACATCACTAGGAAACTTCCTAGCCTGGTCTGACCCTCGGACTACTATCCCTTGCTGCTATTCCACGTGGGTGCTGATGAAGTTGCAGTAAGTAGCCCGAGGGTGATCAAAAAAGAATTCAAAGCCTTGGGGCGGTTAGTGAAGGAATCTGGAGCACAGGTCATTTTTTCCTCGCTCCTTCCAGTGGTGGGCGGAGACACTGGATACAAGCGGACTCAATCTATTAACTCGTGGCTTCGCGACTGGTGTCGCCGCCACAGCTTTGGGTTCTTTGACCACAGGATGGTCTACACGGCACCGGGCTTGCTGGCGTCAAATGGGAGCCAGGCTTCTCAAAAGGGGAAGAGGGTCTTTGCCCAGGAGCTTGCGGGGCTCATTGACAGGGCTTTAAACTAGATGTGAAGGGGGAAGGGGAACCTATTGGGCTTGCCAGCGACAGGCTAGGGGATGAAACGCAAGGGTTAGAGGGACTGGGGGCTAGTATGAGCCTTCAACCCATTGCCCAGCACTGTGCCAGGGGCGCTGCAGCGAAGTTGAAGTCTGGCGGAGGTGAGCCAGAGGCTCCTGAGGTAGTAGGAGCCAACAAGGAAAAGCCTGTGAAACACCTCAAAGGAAATGAGGGGTGTTCTGCTATGTAGGTGACGAGGCCTACAGCTCAGATGAGATGCCTCTATACAAAAGTACGCAGCATGGGAAACAAACAGGAGGAGTTGGAAGCTATCGTGCTGCTAGAATACTGCTAGAAAGCTACGACGTGATTGCCATTATGGAAACTTGGTGGGATGAATCCCATGACTGGAATGTAGCTATTGATGGCTACAGGCTGTTCAGAAGGGACAGGCGAGGAAGGAGGGGCAGAGGTGTTGCCCTTTACATCAAGAAATCATTACAGTGTGAAGAGCTGACCCTGAAGAATAGCCACAAGCAAGTCGAAAGCTTATGGGTAAGAATCAGAGAGAGAGGCAACAAAGGGAACCTGGTGGTTGGTGTCTACTACAGGCCGCCAGATCAAGAGGAGCTGACTGACGAAGCATTCTTCCTCCAACTCTGGGAGGCTTTGCACTCGCAGGCCCTCGTCCTGCTGGGGGACTTCAACCACCCTGACATCTGCTGGAAAACCAACACGGCAAGCTGTAGGCAATCCAGCAGGTTTCTCGAATGTATTGAGGACAACTTCTTAAGCCAGGTAAGAGACACCCCTACCCGAGGGGATGCGATACTGGACCTGGTGGTCACCAATGTAAGCGAGCTCGTCGGACATGTTAAGATCAGAGGCAGCCTGGGCTGCAGTGATCATGGGCTGGTAGAGCTCATGCTCCTGAGGGAAATGGGAAGAACAAAGAGTATAGTCAGGACCCTGAATTTTAGAAAAGCAAACTTCCAGCTCCTCAAGGAGATAGTCGGAAGGACTCCCTGGGAAGCGGTCCTCAGGGACAGGGGAACAGAACAGAGCTGGCAGATCTTTAAGGATGTGATTCACAGAGCGCAAGAGCTCTCGATCCCTGGGCGTAAGAAATAGGGCAAAGAAGGGAAGAGACCGGCGTGGTTGAGGCAAGAGATGCTGGCTGGTCAAACTAAGGAGGAAGAGGGAACTGCACAGGCAGTGGAAGCAGGGACAGGCATCCTGGGAAGAGTATCAGGACGCTGCCCAGTTGTGTAGGAATGGGGTCAGGAAGGCCAAGGCACGGCTGGAGCTAAACTTGGCTAGGGATGCAAAGAATAATAAGAAGGGTTTCTACAGGTATATCAGCCGGAAAAGGATGGTTAAAGAAAGTGTACCCCCGCTGATGAGCAAGACTGGCAAAATGGTAATAGCAGATGAGGAGAAGGCTGAGGTACTCAACAACTTTTTTGCCTCAGTCTTCACTGGGAACCTCTCTCCTCACCCCACCCGAGTTGATGGATGGCATGAGGAGGACTGGGAGGGCAAAACCCCTCCCGCTGTAGGAGAAGATCAGGTTTGTGACCACCTGAGGAACCTGAATGCACATAAGTCCATGGGACCTGATGAGATGCATCCCAGAGTCCTGAGGGAGTTCGCCGATGTAGTCACCAAGCCACTCTCCATGATACTTGAAAAGTCATGGCAGTCAGATGAAGTTCCTGGGGACTGGAAGAAGGGAAACATTGTGCCCCTTTTCAAAAATGGTAGAAAGGAAGACCCTGGGAACTACCGACCTGTCAGCCTCACGTCTGTGCCTGGGAAGATCATGGAACAGATCCTCCTAGAAGCTATGCTAAGGCACATGGAGGCCAGGGAGGTGATTCGAGATAGCCAGGATGGCTTCACCAAGGGCAAGTCCTGCCTGACGAACCTAGTGGCTTTCTATGATGGTGTGACAGCATCAGTGGACAAGGGAAAACCAATGGACATCATCTATCTGGACTTCTGCAAAGCCTTTGACACGGTCCCCACAACATCATTCTCTCTAAATTGGGGACATACAGATTTCATGGGTGGACTGTTCGGTGGATAAGGAACTGGCTGGATGGTCGCATCCAGAGTGTAGTGGTCAATGGCTCGATGTCCGGATGGAGACTGGTGACGAGTGGTGTCCCTCAGGGGTCGTACTGGGACTGGTGCTGTTTAACATTTTCATCAATGACTTAGACAGCGAGATCGAGTGTACCCTCAGCAAGTTTGCAGATGACACCAAACTGAGTGGTGCGGTTGACACACCAGAAGGATGGGATGTCATCCAGAGAGACCTGGACAGGCTGGAGAGGTGGGCCTGTGTGAACCTCATGAGGTTGAACAAGGCCAAGTGCAATGTCCTGCACCTGGGTCGGGGTAACCCCCAGTATCAGTACAGGCTGGGGGAAGAAAGGATCGAGAGCAGCCCTGCCGAGAGGGACTTGGGGGTACTGATGGATGAAAAGCTGGACATGAGCCGGCAATGTGCACTGGCGGCCCAGAAGGCCAACCGTACCATGGGCTGCATCGGGAGAAGCATGGCCAGCAGGTCGAGGGAGGTGATTCTGCCCCTCTACTCTGCTCTGGTGAGACCTCACCTGGAGTACTGCGTCCAGCTCTGGAGCCCTCAGCACAAGAAGGACATCGACCTGTTGGAGCAGGTCCAGACAAGGGCTACTAAAATGATCCGAGGGCTGGAGCACCTCTCCTATGAGGACAGGCTGAGAGAGTTGGGCTTGTTCAGCCTGGAGAAAAGAAGGCTGAGGGGAGACCTGATTACGGCCTTTCACTACCTAAAGGGGGCCTATAGGAAAGATGGGGAAAATCTTTTTAGTAGGGCCAGCTGTGAGAGGACAAGGGGTAATGGTTTTAAACTGAAGCAGGGTAGGTTTAGACTGGATATAAGGAGGAAATTCTTTACAACGAGGGTGGTGAAACACTGGAACGCGTTGCCCAGAGAGGTAGTGGAGGCCCCATCCCTGGAAACATTCAAGGCCAGGTTGGATGGGGCTCTGAGCAACCTGATCTAGTTAGCGGTGTCCCTGCTCACTGCAGGGGGGTTGGACTAGATGACCTCTAGGGGTCCTTTCCAACCCAAAACATTCTATCATTCTGAGATTCTATGAAACTTAAAACGTAAGCATCTTTTACATGATTGAGATGATACTGGAAAATATTTAATTTGATTTTATTATAATACAGATTGTAGACTTATTTATAGTGTGATATAACTGGAAATTCTGGAAAATATCTACACATATTCATCAGATCAAATATCAAAAAAAAATATCTCCACTAACTTCAGTAGAATTCCAGCTATTTTTTAGGAAAAAAGTGCCACTTTTAAATATTATTTTTTTTTTTTTTAGGTCTTATTCTTAATGTACACATTACATTTAGAGATTGAAGCCCAGAAGTTTGGGGGTTTTTTTATAGCTAATACTAAATGTACTTATTTATATGCCATACAAGCATATTCATAGGGATTTGGCCATTAAAGATAGTATTTTAAAGTCATGCTGTACTTCTCTCATTAAAAAAATATCTTTTTCCTTTGTAAGTGGTATCACAGCTCTCTAACTCTTGGAAAGCCTCTTTATTCTTCTAAGCATAAAAGAGAAACAGAATTTGTTTTACACAGTGTGAAAGTAATACAGTAGAAAAAAAATTATGTGATGTTGTTGAGTTAATATTTTACATGGATCATGATGGAAAAGCACAACACATCACTTCTATTCAACAAAGCATCTTCCTTTATGAAAGAGCATAATACATCAGAAAGAAATATTTCTATCAGTTGCATGGCCACTCTCTACCTGTTCAAAGGAAGGCTTTCATTTGTATTACTCCTCCTCCAAATACAGTACTCTCATGGCTTACATCTCTGTACACAGAGCATTAATTCTGCAGACATTAGACTCTTTCATAAATCAGCACTCTCCCTGTTGTGCCCAGCTGTTTGACTTTGCCTGCTCTCTGATTTCTTCACTCTGACCTCATTCTGCTTCAATTATTTTCCCTCTCTTTCTCTGGCCTTTACACTTTCTTCTTTTCCTGAAGAGAAAGGTTGGTCAACGCTGCAGGTAATTTTAGATTCATTTTTTGAAACCTCAAACCCCATATTCCCAAACTGGTATAACAATTATGTCAAGTCAGTAGTATGTGGCAGAATATGTCGCTTGCTGTATACTTTTTTTCAGTGCCTATAGTCAGGCATATTTCCAATGGTTGCTGTGTGCCCCTGCCAATAACTGGAGGCAGGCAGAGTCAGGACCTATTGTACTTTTTCCTTTGTGTACTCATGTTGATCTTTAAACTCATATATAGTGTAGGTTTTATATAGCTATGCATCTGCCAAATGTTGAGTGTTTGATCACATTGAGGCTGGCAGAAGTTCTGCGTTCACAGCTTTTGGATGGGATCAAGCTATAAGAAGCATTGCTCCTCTTTATGTCATGTCATGGTATTTGAAGTCTATCAGGAAACAAAAATAAATACAAAACCAAAACCAACCCTGTATAGTCTCCAAATTCAGATATTCTAGTATGGAGATAACTAGAGTACAGAACTCTTTTCAGTCTGTTTTGACATCTGCAGATGTACACATCAAAGGAAACCTGACTAAGAACATCAGAGAAAGGCTGTGAGGAATAGGATAACCTTTTCAAAATATAGCGGAGAAATACTGCATGGGATACCCTCTAGTTCCTGCCTGGAAATATGAGAAGCTTCTGTGAAGCTATATTTTCTGTACATGAGGGCAGATGGGTTTAACCATGCACCATTGTGCTGCTGCTGTTACCAATGGAAGTGGTCACACAAAATGATGTGCAGAGCTTACCACAGGTTACTTCCTGCTGCATTTGGCCACAACCATGTTCCATACTCTATGTACTATTGCACAGACATGCTTTGACCTATTCTTTCATTACAAGCCCTATTTCCCAACAGGTTTATTTGCCTAAAACCAAAACCTAAGTAGTCTGCTACAGATGTTCATTAAAGATGAACGTGTAAACCAATTTGAACTAAAGGAGAATTTAGTATGAACTTCACTTCATTAAACTCGCTATTATTTGTTATTACACTGTTGTCCTGGTTTTGGCTGGGATAGAGTTAATTTTCTTCCTAGTAGCTGGTATAGTGCTGTGGTTTCGATTTAGGATGAAAATAATGTTGGTAACATGCCTATGTTTTAATTGTTACTGAGCAGTATTTACACCAGTCAAGGACTTTTCAGCTTCTCATACTGCTCTGCCAGCAGGAGGCTGGAGGTGCACAAGAAGCTGGGAGGGGACATAACCAGGACAGCTGACCCAAACTGACCAAAGGTGTATTCTATACCATAAGATGTCACATTGAACAAAAAAAAAAAAAAAAGGGGAGACTTGGCTGGAGGGGTGTGGCTGCTGCTGAGGAACTGGTTGGGCATCAGTCAGTGGGTGGTGAGCAATTGCATTGTGCATCACTTGTTTTGTATATTCTTTCATTATTATTATTATTATTATTATTATTATTATTATTTTTCCTTCCTTTTCTGTCTTATTAAATTGTCTTTATCTCAACCTACGATTTTTACCTTTTTTCCGATTGTCTCCCCCATCCCACTGTGGGGGAGTGAGCTGTGTGGTGTTTAGCTGCCTGCTGGGTTACACTACAGCTGTTTAACTATGTGCCTAACAAAAGGTCATTTCAGTAGCTTGAGTAAATATTTGGTTTTTAAAAATGAGATATTTTTAATAAGCTTTTGTTGGAAATACCTTGTGACTTGGTCTGCCCTGGTAGGTGTCAAAGTTCAGTGTCCAGTGATTTGACACTCAGTCATGAACAAACAAATACTGAATTTGATACCTAACACAGGTGGATAGAATCTCCCTGTTGTGACTTCTAACTCATCTATCTATCTAAAAATTCTCTCTGTATGAGAAAATTAGGTAATTAATTTAGGCGTACATATTCATTGCACATCTTAAATTAAGGTGCAAACTAGAAACCTAAATTAAGCAAAGTAGATCCCATAATAGAATTCACAATCAAATAGCCCAATTAATCTCCCCAAGTTATGTAATTTTTTTTTTTTTTCAGGCATCTCGTAAAGGTTAAATGACTCATACAATCTTGTATGGCCACACCAATAAAAATAATAAGTGCCATTTGACTAACTTGTTCCGCAATTCATCACACGTATAGATTCCTCGAAGAGAGGTAAACACATCAAAAGGTGCATGAAATTTGCAGATATGCTAACAGTGTATAACTTTTACTGTGTGTGGCCAGCTAGATTTAGTGAAATGATCATCTATTTAGTTCAATCACTTAGTTACTGTTTATATCTCTTTACAGAGAGATAACTTTAAATGAAATTATTGAATACCATTTTCTATGCTATTTCTCCACTTTGCGCTGCTGTTTCACTGAGCTTAAATCCGGTTCAGGCAGTATCTTAAATTATCTGATATTTTTTAAACATCTAATTTTGAACGTAATTTCATACATATACAAAAGCAGTAGACTGTACGTGAACATACATATATATTTGTATGAATGTGAGTGAGCATTTAGATTTACTTTGATATGGTGGAATTGATATTCCTTCCTGCAGCTCTCCAGTCTATTTCCAGCACCTGCCCTGTTCAAAGACATGTGCCTACCTTTTCTGGTAGAATAAACCTTGTATTAGCAACTTGGATCAGTAAAATTCAATTTTGCCTTCATTGCTGAACTAGCTTTATAACCAGGATTTAAGTGTATACAGCCCCTCAGGTCTTTCAAGGGATGTTTATGAAGTGTTATTCTCTGATTACATTATATCCTTTAGCAGTTTGGCAGGTTTGTATTAAATCTGCATGTGATTATTAAGTTGCTTAAGCCGTCATTGTTCTTCTTTTTGTTCCATTATAGTTTTTCATGCATTTTTCCTAAAAAATGATCCTTTTCTTCTGGTAAACAAGGAAATATTACAACACTTCAAGAAGCTACTGATATGGTACTGATACTTATTTAATTTAGGACAATGTCAACAATGTTATCTAGTAGTATCATTACACATGTTTTCAGTCCTATGCTGCTTTTTAAGAGCAAGAAAAAGATTTGTAGGGTACCCCCATGAAAGAGTTGTTCTTAAAATAGGTCAAAACAGTTTCAGTCTGCAAGTAAAGGAAGAAAAATTCTGCAAAATTAATGTTTCCAGCTTTGTTTGTTAGCAGCTTATACCATTTTCCTCCCAGAAAAATGCAGCATGTCACAGATATTTGATTTGTGAATACAGAATTAGAACTTTCCAAATTATCCTGGAAATCATGAAGTTTATTCCCTTTTAGCTTTCTTAGCAATATTATTACTATTATGCACAGAGCAGAATTAATCATAGCCTTGAAATATTTATTTGTATAAATATATGCATATTTACAGTTCCAGAACTGCTGGATATCACTAACTAGAAAAACACTCAGGTCCAGATATTCTGATAAAATTGCTAATAGTTTTGATAGAAGCACTTTTTTCACATACAGATGAAGTATGATTGTGTTTGTCTTAATGGTCACTCAATTTTATCAGATACATTTGTAGCAGATTCAAAAATCTGTTGCTCCCCTGTGGAGAAGTCCATGTTTGGTGTTTTGTGATACTGACAATCCATATCATCATTGCTTCCTCTTGCTGTAGTATTAAATGTGAAAGAAACTGCATTCATGGTAAATAGGAGGAGAAGGAATCCTCCAGTAGAATGCCTTTTGCATACTGGCTTGGGTCTGCTATATGAATATATGAATCTAAAAGTCTAGCTCTTCATAGTAGTATAGCTCTTAATCCGAGTTTGCTGCTGTCATTCACACTTTTTAATCTGTAGTGCAAATGAAAACCTAAAGTAGTTTAAATTGCCAATTATTTTGTTTATTTGTATTTCCCTTTAAGCACTTTATGCCAAGCATGGTTGTGAGAATAATTACTAAGTTATATGTACTTCCTTAGTCTTGCAAGATAACTAAACTGAATGATTCCTTTTATGTGGATAAATTTCAACTAATGGAACCCCAGCAAAAGGATTAATTGTAATAATAATAAAGTCACAATATCCTTCTAAAGAAAAATAATTTAAAAAAAACAACAAACCAAGAACAAGAAGAAATCCAGTCTAAGGAGAGAAATTAAATAATTAATGTATCATCATAAAATAGCTCTGCACTCATTCCATTTCTTGTGTTTACTACCAAATGATTTCTGAGTAGCTATCAGTAAAGTTCACATCAATGCAAGTAATTTGTATTCAACATCAAGGGCACAGTCAGCAACTGCAGGTATGATACCCTGTCAAAGAACTGACTGAGACATGAAGCAATAGAGATAGATCTGCAAAAAATACCTGGACAATGACTATTCACTCGTACAACCAAAAGTTAAGTTGATGAATGCCCAATATGTTATAGACAAAAAATTCCTGCCAAAGAGCAGTCATACTATTGGGTAGAAATGATAGACAGGACAGATGTGGGTTTTATTTTTTTACACACACCCTCCGCCCCCCCCCCCGTCCACCCACCCATCCATCCACCAATTTTATTACATATATTTAAATTTATATATATTTATATTAATCTATTATCTTCTATTTCTCTACTTTTCAAAGTTTGTATATAACAATAAAACATAATTATTCTATATTAATCTTGTTTTCAAAGTTCATGATTCTGTTCATTTGCAAAAATAACTATTACCCTGTTTCCATACAATTTGAACAATAGAAAAGATTTTTCCTACAGTATTTATGAGAACTATCTCATATTCTAAGGTTTCTTACTCCTGCCTGATGCTTTTTATCAGGAAGGACTCTGAATCCCTCTGGAGTTGTTAACTAGTAGTAAAAGGATTACAGCAGAATTCAGATGTCTTCCGCTGATGAAATACTGCTTGCATTAGAACCAACACTAACTTTACTCTAAAGGTGATAGAATTCAAGGCTATAAACACAAAATGTGACAGGCAACAACAATGTCCAACATTTTGGCATCTATCATTTAATATACAGCAAGAATATTATTATTTTTTTTTTATAATTCTTGAGTCAAGGACCTGGTAAATGTTCAAAACAGTGCTCTGGAGAGTCATGATCTCTTTTGCATGATTCTTGTCCTTACTAAACCCAAGATATTTATTTTTGATTCACGGAATACCTTCACAAGAAGAAATAGGTTCAGGAAGAAACTATATCAACATTACTCAAGAAGAACAGTGTTCAAGGTAGAGAATTGTTTAGTCCTGTGAGAAATGTAGAACAAATAATTTCAGCAAAAGATCTGAATTTGGGCTTCCTACATCTGAGGCAATAGCTTTAGAATTATGAGGGTGTTTAAAGGCTTTCCAGAGTTCTACCTATGATGGTAATAAAGAACACAGATAGATAAACAGAGATAGTATTACAATTTCCTAGCTCTTTGGTAGGAATGAAATATAATTCTGAGTTAGTAGTTTTGCTTTCAGCAATAAAAATGTAAAAAGAGAGAAAAATTCTTGCACGATGTTTGCACTTTTAGCTATTACTTTGGTATGTAATTATTATTCTTGGCTTCTAGTAAAACTTCTGTTGACTTTAAGGAGGTAATTTAACAAAACCCATTTCTTTAAGTGTATACTTAAATGCACCTAGGTAGATTTTTCTGTTATTTCCAATAGAACAATAATAGGGTCACCAACAATGATCTCCATATGACCCACTGTTAATACAACTGTAATCAATAGCAAAATGGAGACGGAAAGGGAAGGGAAGGGAAGGGAAACTATGACAGTATTATTTGTGGATTTAGTCCTGTTAATCTCTTACATGAAAACGTTGGGTAAAAGAGCATTCAGCTTGGATTTATTAATGTAAATTTTATCTAATGACTATCTCTTTGTGAGTCACAGAAGAAGCTGAGTGACATACAATAATATTAGAGTTGATTTCTCCTCAAAACATTTCCAATTAAATCGTATCTTCTAATGGACAAGTAGCTGTCCTTTAATACATCTAAGGAGTCACTTCAGATAATTCTTTGTCATATCCATAGTGCACAGCAATAAATATTAGAGCCCATAAAAGTTTTATTAATTGGAAGTTCATTGGATGAAACATAAGATTCTCACTGGCTTTTCTTAGCATAAAACATTCAATAAATCTGTAATATTCTTCACCTTTTAATTACTGTTTATTGAAAACAATTTATTGAAAAAATGTGTTAAATCAATCTGTAATCTGTCATAGACTACAATGACACTGAGCACATAAGTGATTATATTTAGTCATGTAACCTTAAAGACTGAAAGTAAATCATAGTCTGACAGTTGTTCAGAATACTTAAATACCTTACTGTTGATTTCTTTTAATTATTCATGGGAACATAGGCACCACTTGGATATCCACTGAAATTATAAAAAAATGTTAAAGGTTTCCCAGAAGGCTACCTTTTCTTCCTTCCCCTTCTTCCTCTTAAATGAAAAATCCAGTTTCATTATTTGTTGTTCCCTTGTACTGAAAGCTTGACTCATTCAGTCCCGTAACAGAAAAATAAACCATGAATAATTAATAGTACCAATCTCAGTTGCTTTATACTGCTGAATAAAGTAAATGTACATAGATTTCTACCAGTAGGATAAAAGATTTCTGATGATAATGAGTGTTAATGTCTTATTAGAAGACTCAGTGTGGTTTCTAAAGAAGTAAGAATTTGGTGTAAAGTGAGAGAAAATAATTAGCATGTACATGTTCTGCACTTCTATCTAAAATATGAAATCACTGTTAGCAAATAGTTCGTGGCTTTTAAAAATCCCCCTCCAGAAATGGATAGTATGTTGCCCTGGTTTCAGCTGGGATAGAGTTAATTTACTTTCTAGTAGAATCATAGAATCACAGAATCATTTAGGTTGGAAAAGACATTTAAGATCAAGTCCAACCTTTAACCTAACCCTGCCATCCTACCACCAAACCACGTCCCTAAGCACCTTAGCTACCTTTCTTTTAAGTACCTCCAGGGTTAGGGACTCGACCACTTCCCTGGGCAGCCCATTCCAGTGCCTGACAACCCTTTCGGTGAAGAATTTTTTCCTAATGTCTAACTTAAATCTGCCCTCGCACAACATCAGACTATTTCCCCTTGTCTGATCGCCTATTACCAAGGAGAAGAGGCTGAACACCACCTCACTACAGCCTCCTTTCAGGTAGCTGTAGAGGGCAATAAGGTCTCCTCTCAGCCTCCTCCAGACTAAACAACACCTGTTCCATCAGTCGCTCCTCATCAGACTTGTGCTCCAGACCCCTCACCAGCTTTGTGGCTCTCCTCTGGACATGTTCCAGCAATGCAACATCTTTCTTGTAGGGAGGGGCCCAAAACTGAACACCGTATTCAAGGTGCGGCCTCACCAGTACCGAGAATAGGGGCACGATCACTTCCCTACTCCTGCTGGCCACACTATTCTTGATATAAGCCAGGATGCCATTGGCCTTCTTGGCCACCTGGGCACACTGCTGGATCATACTCAGCCGCCTGTCAACCACTACCCCCAGGTCTCTTTCCACCAGGCAACTTTCCAGCCACTCTTCCCCAAGCCTGTAGCGCTGCATGGGGTTGTTGTGACCCAAGTGCAGGACCCGGCACTTGGCCTTGTTGAACCTCATACAGTTGGCCTCGGCCCATCGATCCAGCCCGTCCAGGTCCCTCTGCAGAGCCCTCCTCCCTTGAAACAGATTGACACTACCACCCAGTTTGATGTCATCTGCAAATTTACTGAGGGCACACTCAATCCCCTCATCCAGGTCATTGATAAAGATATTAAACAAGACCAGCTCTAGAACTGAGCCCTGTGGGACACTGCTTGTGACCAGCCACCAAATGGATTTAGCTCCATTCACTACAACTCTCTGGGCTCGGCCACCCAGCCAGTTTTTAACCCAGTGAAGAGTACATCCATCTAGGCCATGAACTGCCAGCTTCTCCAGCAGAATGCTATGGGAGACTGTGTCAAAGGCTTTGCTGAAGTCCAGGTAGACAACATCCACAGCTTTTCCATCGTCTACCAGGCGGGTCACCTGATCGTAGAAGGAAATCAGGTTGGTTAGGCAAGACCTGCCTTTCATGAACCCATGCTGGCTTCACCTGATCCCCTGATTGTCCTCCATGTGCCTGGTGAGCACACTCAAGTTGAACCACTACATAATCAGGCTGACAGGCCTGTAGTTCCCCGGATCTTCCTTCCGGCCCTTCTTGAAGATAGGCGTCACATTTGCCAACCTCCAGTCATCTGGGACCTCCCCTGTTCTCCAGGACTGCTGATAAATGATAGAGAGTGGCTTGGCAAGCTCCTCTGCCAGCTCCTTCAGCACTCTTGGATGGATCCCATCCGGCCCCATAGACTTGTGGATGTCCAGGTGGCATAGCAGGTCAAAGACTGCTTCCTCCTGGATTATGGGGGGTTTATTCCACTCACCATCCCTGTCTTCCAGCTCAGGGGGCTGAGTACCCTGGGGATAACTCATTGGGCCATTAAAGACTGAGGCAAAGAAGGCGTTGAGTATCTCAGCCTTTTCCTCATCCTTAGTAGCAATGTTCCCCCTTGCATCCACTAGAGGATGGAGGTTCTCCCTGGCTCTCTTTTTGTTGTTAGCATATTTATAAAAAACTTTTCTTATTATCCCTTAAACAGTGGCCAGGTTGAGTTCTAGTTGGGCTTTTGCCTTTCTAATTTCCTCTCTGCATGACCCGACAAGATCCTGGTATAGTGGTGTGTTTTGGACTTAGCTTGAGAATAATGTTGGTAACTTGCTGATGTTTTAGTTCTTGCTGAGCAGTGTTTACACTAAATCAAGGACTTTTCAGCTTCTTAAACTGCCCTGACAGCAAGGGGGCTGGAGGTGGACAAGAAACTGAGAGGGGACACAGCCAGGACAGCTGACCCAAACTGGTCAAAGATATATCATCTATCCCAAATTATGTCATGCTGAACAAAAAGACTGGGGGGAGTTGGCTGAGGGGGCGCAGCCACTGCTTGGGAAATGACTGGGGATCAGTCAGCAGGTGGTGAGCAGTTGCATTGAGCACCACTTATTTTGTATATTCTTTTGTCATTATTATTATTTCCCCTTCCTTTTCTGTCCAGTTAAATTGTCTTTATTTCAAACCATGAGTTCTACCTTTTTTCCAACTGTCTCCCCCATCCCACTGTGCACAGGGAGTGAGTGAACAGCTGTGTGGTATTCAGTTGTCTGCCATGTTAAACCATGACAGTCCTTTTCGGCACCCAATGTGGGGCTTGAAGGGTTGAGATAACAACACATCTCACCAGAGCATGTTAAAATAAATTTGTTATAAGCATTCATTATTAGGTTAACAGTCACTGATCACAATGTTGATTTATTTGCTCTCAGAGTTGTTGTGCTTGTTCTCAGAGTTGTGTTATGTATCTCCTTCTTGCTGTATATGTTCCCCATTGTGCTGTTTATCATCTCTGAAGGCTGGATTAAGGTTATCTTTTTGCTGTACTGTGTAACAATGGCTTATGACATGATAAAATCACTGGTCATGAGACTAATCTGGCATTTGTACTTGGCACTGCTGTCATGTCCATATTTTGGGAACCATCTCTTGGAAACTAATAATTACACTCTATCTTTTCTCCATGGAGAGCCAATCTACAGGGGAAACAAGGATGGACAATTTTTCCCCACTTCTTCACACTTCCCATCTCCTCCATAACAGTTACAATAGCTCTTGAGGATTTTTAATATCCTTGGGATGTTCAGAGAAGCATGTTCCTATTGTTCCTACTCCTGCATGTGTTTTAGATCTTGTTTAAGGTTAAACAAATATTTAAGAATACCATCCAGAGATCTGCCTCAAGGATGCATACTTACGGACAAATGCCTAAGACAGTGGGAACTTCCAATGTTTTGGAACTTCCCCCTTAAACAAGTGCAGAATCCTGAAAGACTAGTAAAATATTTGGAAAAATATGTTTTCATCCTGACAATTCCAGAGAGACACAAAGCACTGCAATGTGCTAGAGCTTGGCCTATGCCTACCAAGCCCTGTTCAACACAATTCAGTACCCTCAAGGGGAAGAGAAGGTCTCTGGATCTGATGACAAAATGACAGGAACTGCAGTTACTTCAACCCCTGCAACAGGCACTACAGCTGAACCAGGGAACCAACCCATGCCAGAATCAATCGCCCCTATACACAAGAAGAAATCTTGGAAGCAAAAGTCAGCTCGTTTAGTAAGGGATGAAACTCCTACTAATAAGGGGAAGGAGGAAGAAGCGGACAAGGCAGGCCACTCTGAAGCAGTGCCATCATGAGAAGAGGAGGAGGAAGAGACAGAACTCATAAATGAGGTGGCAACCTGATCCCTGTCCCTGAGTAAGCTGTGGGACAGGCAAAAGGATTTCAGCTGTTGTTCAGGAGAGCACATTGCCACCTGGCTGCTCCAATGCTGAGATAATGGGGACAGTAGCCTGGAATGAGAGAATAGGGAGGCCAAGCAGCTGGGATCCCTTTCTAGTGAAGGGGGCATTGACAAAGCTACTGGAAAAGGGGCACAAGTCCTCAGCCTCTGGAGGCAACTCCTGTCAGACATAAAGGAAAGGTAACCCGTAAAGGAAGATGTTATATGTCACCCAGGCAAGTGGCCACCATGGAGAGAGGTATCCAGTACCCGAGGGAATTAGCTGTGCTGGAGGTGATTTATGATGACCTGAAAACTGAGAAGTTATCCAAAGATCCAGATGAAGTGAAGAGGGTATATACCACGGGCCACCATACGGTTTTACCTGTGTGACCATGAAGAGGAGATGAGGAAGTGGAATGGAAAATCTACCTCAACCCTAGAGGCACGGGTACATGAGTTACAAAGAAGGACAATCACAAAAGGGCGTTCTTCCAGGAAACTTGCAGCTCCCATTTCCAGTGGACAATTCCCCAGACAGAATAGAAGGGCTGATCCTATTTCCAATCTGAATAAAGGGACTTCTTACTCATATTTAAAAGAAGTGAGTAACAAATACTATGACCAGAACTAGAGGGGCCCTGCCTCCAGACAGGTGGAGGAAAGGGACAACCAGGTTTACTGGACTTTGTGGATTTGGTGGCCTGGCACATCAGACCCACAGGAGTATAAGGCTCTAGTGGACACCGGTGCACAATGTACCCTAGTGCCATCAAGCTATACAGGGGCAGAAGCCATCTGTATTTCTGGAGTGACAGGGGGATCCCAACAGCTAACTGTATTGGAGGACTCTTCTGTTGCAGGGTTGCTGAGGGTTGAAGAGCAACAGGTGTTGATGACTACCACGACGGTGCACCGGAAACAATATCGCACCAACCAGGACTCTCTGATTCCCATCTATAAGCCAGTTCATCAACTGGAGACCCCAGGAGTGGTCAGCAAGACTCGCTCATGCTTTAACAGTCCCATGTGGTGAGTGAGAAAGTCTGACGGAGAGTGGAGACTGACAGTAGACTATCGTGGCCTGAATGAAGTCATGCCTCCGCTGAGTGCTGTCATGCTGGACATGGTAGAATTTCAATATGAACTGGAGTCAAAGGCAGCCAAGTTACCATTGATACCACAACTGATATCAATAATGTATTTTTCTCAATCCCTTTGGCAGCAGAGTACAGGCCACAGTTTGCTTTCACTTGGAGGGGCATCCAGTACACCTGCCCCAGGGGTGGAAACAGTCCTATCATTTGCTATCCAGACTGCACTGGAACAGGATGAGGCTCCAGAACACCTCCAATATATTGATGACATCATTGTGTGGGGCAACACAGAAGAAGAAGCTTTTGAGAAAGGGAAAAAAATAGTCCAAATCCTTCTGAAGGTCAGTTTTGCCATGAAACGAAGTATGGTCAAGGGACCTGCACAGGAGATTAAATTTTTAGGAATTAAATGGCAAGATGGACATTATCAGATTCCAATGGATGTGGTCAACAAGATAGCAGCTGTGTCTCCATCAACTAATAAAAAGGAAACACAAGCTTTCTTAGGCATTGTGGGGTTTTGGAGAATACATATTCCAAGATCGTAAGCCTTCTCTATCAAGTCACCTGGAAGAAGAATGATTTCAAATGGGGCCCTGAGCAATGACAAGCCTTTGAACAAATTAAAGAGATAGTTCATGCAGTAGCCCTTGGACCAGTCTGGGCAGCGCAAAATGTAAACAATGTGCTCTACACTGCAGCCAGGGAGAATGTCCCTTCCTAGAAATTCTACCAGAAAGCACCAAGGGAGACTTCAGGTCAACCACTTGGGTTTTGGGGTTGGAGATACAGAGGATCCAAGGCCCACTATACTCCCACTGAAAAAGATATAATGGCAGCATGAAGGGGTTCAAGCTGCTTTGGAAGTGGTGGGTACTGAAGCACAGCTCCCCCTGGCACCCCAACTGCCTGTGCTGGACTGGATGTTGACAGGGCAGGTCCCCTGTACACATCATGCAACTGATGCTACATGGAGTAAGTGGGTCACTCTAATACACAACGGGCTCGAATAGGAAACCTCAATTGCCCAGGAATCTTGGAAGTTATCACAGAGTGGCCAGAAGGCAAAGATTTTGGAATATCACCAGAAGAGGAGGTGGCGCGTGCTGAAGAGGCCCCACTGAATAATAAACTGCCAGAAAATGAGAATCAATATGCCCATTCACTGATGGATCTGCCATCTTGTGGAAAGCATTGGAGGTAGAAGACTGCTGTATGGAGTCCCATACGACAAGTCCCAGAAACTGCTGAAGGAGAAGGTGAATCGAGTCAGTTTGCAGAGGTGAAAGCCATCCAGCTGGCTTTAGATATTGCTGAAAGAGAAAAAATGGCCAGTACTCTATACTGACTCATGGATGGTGGCAAATCCCCTGTGGGGCTGCTTGCAGCAATGGAAGGAGTGCAGGGGTAAACCCATCTGGGCTGCTACATTGTGGCAAGATATTGCTTCCCAGATAGAGAATTTGGCTGTAAAAGTGTCACATAGATGGTCATGTACCCAAGAGTTGGGCCACTGGAGAACACCAAAACAACCAGCAGGTGGATTAGTAGGTCTTGCTTATTCTTTAGTCATCAAAGTTAATGTCAGTGCACCTTCATCATTCTCAGCTGTGCTTTATGTATGTCACAAGGCACTTTTGATGTGATGTAGCTTTATGGTAGCTATAATACCTCTCCATAAAAAGGAGATCTATCCTGACTAACTTCAGCATCTGACTTCCCCTTGAATACTTGGCCTCTTGGGTGAGATTCATTTAATCTCTGGAATGTCACATTAGAATCTTCCCTAGGCAATAGAAAGAATAAGTGTCTCAGGGTGACAATTTATCTCAGTCCAAATGAATACCCTAAGTAGATCAGATGAAGTAGCCTCTGGAGAGGACTATAAAGCAATTCCATGGTAATATTTGAGACCACAGATTTAGACATCTATGTTTTAGAGCTAGCTATCTTTTAGATATTTGAGGTTTATTGATACAACTTTCAGCTATGCTATTTTTCCCTCTTAATAGATGCCTAAAATGAGACACTCTTTTAAGTGTTTTCACTGTGAAGGTCTTCAGAAATACTCATTTTCATTGACTATATAGGGAATGCAGGAACTTATTTTCAGAAGATGGGTTTATTCTACCTGATATTATTAAGTTATCTCTCAAGAATATAAATATTTTTTTTTTCCTCTGTGCATGTAATGAAGACATTTGCAATCAATAAAACCAAAGGAGTTCAGAAATTGATTGTTGTCATTGTAAACCAGACAATTAAATTGTCAGATGACTAGCTCTCTAATCTCCACCTGCTACAAAGACTAGACTCAGTTGACTAGAGAGGGAGCATAGACTCCACTATTAGACACAATCCACATTGCAGATAACTGGTTAAATTGATCTTTGTCTGTATAAGAATATAATATAACTTTAGGTACTGTGGGAAAATTTTTTTGGCTTCCAGATTTTAGCCCCAAAGACACTGATAACCATAGATCTGGTGAATATGCATATACAAAGTTTGTAGGCAGCCTAGGACACAAAATGGCACTAGGCTACTATACTGAAGTAACTAAATCTCACAAATGGTGTTTGAATGTAGGTATGGATCTCAGTCCCACCAGAAATACCCAAATAACTTTTTTTTTAGAAAAATATCGTAAATCCTGTATCACTCTTCAGCACATTAGAGACTTAGATATTGGTCCCTTGGATTTAGATTATTATATTATGCTTAAATTATCACTGGCTTTCACCAGAATTTTTTTTCTGGTTCTATCTTTGATATGTTACTTTGCTGTTGTACATCCTATCCCAGCATGCCAGCTGACGTGGAGAGCACTGTATGACTGAAGTCCTTTTTGTCTACATAAACTTCGAATATGCACTTTGCAAAGACAAAATATTTCTGTTCTCTTGGACCTCCAGAGCTTTGGCCGGACAATGCTGTAAAACTATATTTACTAGGTCTATTTTATTTCTCTTTGAGTCACTGTTTGCTGCTTTATTACTACCTACAGCACCATACAAAGAGAATTACATACACTGAAACATACTTGTTTGTTTTTCTAGATTACTGGCAGTCTTTTACTTTTCAGAACAATTTCACATTTTTGAAAAAGCACTGTGACATTCTACAGTTTTTGTTTACATGTTGTAAAGACTCTCTGCTCCTTTCTTATGCTAGTTGACAATAAACATAACAGATTGAAAAATCATATCTGTTCTTACAAAGAATTTCCAAAAGTGTTTGAGAAAGCAAAGGTAAGTAGGTGAACCTTATCTGTATTGTGTTGTAACATATAATTTATTAGTAAGTATTTTCTGTATTGGCTGTTCTGGCACTTCAAATGATTCTCTAAATTCTGAAAAATGTAATTTTCTTTTTATTGTTTTTAACTCCAGCTTTCTGTCTACAAACCTGTAAAATGTGAAGGCTATATCATGTCAACATTTTGGGCAGGCATATAAACTCTATTGAAATCAATTGGCATTTTACAGAAAAATCAGTTGTAGGACAATGGAAGTTAGTGCACATTAAATGCACTATATGAATTTATATTTCAGTGGCTACTCTTCACTGATTATCTATAGATATTTGAAATTGGAATAAACTGACTCTAATAAAAGCACAGGCTAAAGCACATGCTAAAGTATTTATTCACAAAAGAGCATTATTTAGTTAGGTTCCTACATTCATTTTGATTCCTAAATGTGCTTCAGGTTAGTAAATGAGTATCTAGGCTGTGAAAAAATCTACACTATATCTTAATGTTTGCCTATGACTGGAGTAGCATGGTCTTGAGATTCCATATTTGGTCCACACTACGCATCCATTCTCCTCCTCCTGTGGAGTTTATTTAGTTTAAAGTGGCATGCAAATCAAAAAGCACAGAAGTAAATAAGGACACTTACACTGTTATTAAACATGTATTATACAACATATAAAAAAAGAAGATCCATATTAAAGCCTAAAGATTTCAGTTCTGAAAATATCAGCATAGTCACTTTCTAAAACTTTAGTCACTTTCTAGAACTTTGTTTAGAAGTGACAGTTAAAACATGACAGCTGTAACTAACTGTGGGAAGCTAAGGAAGAGAAATCTGAATTCTTTTTGGCGCTTAAATCTCATCCATTTGAACACACACAGAAAAGACAGGATATTTATGACAGCCATTGAGCTCAGCTAAACTGAGCGCTGTTAAGTGTCATGATTCAGCCACAGCACGTTACATGGAGACTCTGAATGATTGTCCAGGAAAACTGAAATGGGATTTAAATCACTAGGAAGCAAAAGCAGACTGCTAAGACAGGGTGTCATGGTTTAACCCTCACCAGCAACAAAGCACCACACAACTGCTCACTCATTCCCCTGTGGGAGTAAAAGTGAGAAAACTTGTGGGTTGAGATAAAGACAGTTTAATACACAAAGCAAAGGCCGTGCACACAAGCAAAGCAAAACAAGGAATTCATTCAGTTCTTCCCATTGGCAGAGAGCTGTTCAACCATCTCCAGGAAAGCAGGGCTCCATCGCATGTAACAGTTACTTAGAAAGACACCACACCACGGCACCCTTTCCTTCTTCTTCCCCCACCTTTATATGCTGAGCATGACATCATATGGTATGGAATATCCCTTTGGTCAGTTGGGGTCAGCTGTCCCGGCTATGTCGCCTCCCTCCCAACTTCTTGTGCACCCCCAGCCTACTCATTGGTGGGGTGGTGTGAGAAGCAGAAAAGGTCTTGACTCTGAGTAAAGCGCTGCTCAGCAGTAACTAAGACACCCCTGTGTTATCAACACTGTTTCCAGCACAAATCCAAAACATAGCCCCATACTATCTACTGTGAAGAAAACTAACTCTCACCACCCAAAACCAGCACAATACAGGAAAGTACTGATTTCACCTGAGATGTAGCAGCTGATGCCTTTGGGTGTTCGTTTGCCATCTCTCAGCTGTTTAGGTCAAGAGTGTGCTGCTGCTTCTCTCTTACAAAAACCTAAGTGGCTTCATTTAAATTTTTCAGTTGCTTACAGGAAGGAAGTGGGAGAGGATTACTCATGCAATTATCAGAATTATCAGGAAAAAAACTGAATACTGCACTGTCAGAGTTAAGATGAAACTGATAGTGTAGAGACTAAATGGACTCCGCTTAGTCCCCATGCAACGCTACAGGCTTGGGGAAGAGTGGCTGGAAAGCTGCCTGGCAGAAAAAGACCTGGGACTACTGGCTGACAGCCAGCTGAATATGAGCCAGCAGTGTGCCCAGGTGGCCAAGAAGGCCAATGGCATCCTGGCCTGTATCAGGAATAGTGTGGCCAGCAGGATCAGGGAAGTGATTGTGCCCCTATTCTCGGTGCTGGTGAGGCCGCACCTTGAATACTGTGTTCAGTTTTGGGCCTCTCACTACAGGAAAGATGTTGTGTTGCTGGAACATGTCCAGAGGAGAGCCACAAAGCTGGTGAGGGCTCTGCAGTACAAGTCTTTCACTTTGGTGCCCTCTTCTGCAGCACTGCCAGATCTGCCTCAGATCCAACAGTACCTCTCAGAGTTACTCCCCGTGTGTCTCCTCAAGACCGTCTCCCTCAAATGTCTCCCCAGGAGTCTTTGATTATGTGATATTCTTTACCCCTGGAATAAAATCCTGTCTCACCTGAGTCAAAGTCTTCAACTAAAACCTTAATTTCACTCTCCTGAACTGTAATGTTCTGCTTTATTACCAACCAACTATGGCTGTCTACAGCTGCAGGTGTGTCAGTTTGTAGTGTTTTAAATTATCTTCTTTATTCAGAGCTGGATAGAAAACTGAAGGTCAAATCTAGTTGAAAGACACTATGGCAGCCCAGTGTGGTTTGAGGCTTCAGTCTCATTTTCTACTTTTGACTTATTGAATTTTTCCCAGCTAATTTCAGTTATTTTAATAATTCTAGGAATCAAAAAATAGTTGAACATTTCAATTCTGCTAAATAACAGAAGAAGAATAAACTGTAGCTGCCATTGCATTTTACATTTTTAAAAAAAATCATAAGCTAAATAAGAATTACTTACAATGTTTCTTATTCCATAAATAGTCCTGTTTAATTTATCTTAAAGTTGTATTCTATATTACAATATGACTCATTGCAAACAAGGAGAAAGTCAGAAGTTTTAAGTGTATTTTTATATTATCTAACATCTTTTCTTGGATTTACACCTTACAAACTTAAGAATTTCTTCAAATGTCAGAAAACACGGCAAGGATTTTGGAATCTGAAATGAATTTAGTAACAAGACAACGATATGAATGACTGAACAAATGTGTCTTTTGATATACTTTTTTTTTATCAAGGACAGTGTATACTAGATATGTTCAGACATGATTTTAGAAGAGAGAAGAAATACAAACATGGTTGATAAACAGGACTTTTTCTTAAACTCCCATATTTCATTAGGTCTATTTTGAACAATTTGGACCTGATCTTGATTTAGATTTTTGTCATATTTTGACACTAACATGTACACCCATCCTTCTCTGAGAACACTGGTAGTCTTTTCCATCCACTAGGAAGAGATAGCAGTCTTTTTCTGGAGAAAGCAATTATTACAGTAATCAGAGGAGTTACTCCTTGCACCAAAAGCTGGGAATAGTTTTATTTATTCAGCTGCATAGATCAGGCCTGCTACAAACTTTTTTCTTTTTCCAGAAAGAAAGTCTTACTTATTGTCCTCGTTTCAGCTGGGATAGAGTTGATTTTCTTCATAGTGGCCTGCATACTGCTGGGTTTTGGATTCAGTACTAGAAGACTGTTGATAACCCAGTGATGTTTTCAGTTGTTGCTGAGTAGTGCTTAGACTAGTCAAGGACTTCTTAGCTCTCAGCTCTGCCAGGTGCACAAGAAGCTGGGGGGGGACACAGCCAGGACAGCTCACCCAAACTGGCCAAAGGGCTATTCCATACCATATGATGTCATGCTCAGTATATAAGCTGGGGGAAGAAGAAGGAAGAGGGAGGGATGTTCAGAGTGACGGCGTTTGTCTTCCAAAGTAAACATTACACGTGATGGAGCCCTGCTTTCCTGGGGGTGGATGAACACCTGCCTGCCCATGGGGAGTGGTGATTGAATTCTGTGCTTTGCTTTGCTTGCGTGCGCGGCTTTTGCTTTACCTGTGAAACTGTCTTTATCTCAACCCATGAGTTTTTTCACTTTTACTCTTTTGATTCTCTTCCCCATCCCATTGTGGGGGGAGTGAGCAAGCGGCTGCGTGGTGCTTAGTTGCCAGCTGACAACATTTTTCATCTATATAAGCGACAATACCTTTATGGTTTTTATATTAGTGCTATTATTGATAGTTGTGGGGGCCTCCAATCACAAAACAAAGGTCTTTTTGCACTCCTTCAGAAACCATTGTATCCCAGTCAGATGAAAAACTTGAGTGAAAATAGTTTAATAATTGTTGTCTCAGGGATCATTTCAAGTTTCTATGAAAAGAAAACTTATTTCTTATTGTAATTGGAAGTTCTTGCAAATGAAATATAATTAATAAAGATTAACCAGTATCCTCAACACTCTGTCATTATTCAAATAATGAAAAAAATATTTCATACTGTAAGTTGCTAAACAACCATTTATAGCTGATAGAAAGTTTTTTAGAGTCCTATGAAACAAGTTAGAAAATGACTGTCAAGTGATCTTTGCCGCTCACTAACCGTAAGGTGCACATATTTGCAATTCTTGGACATGTGAATAGGACCTTCACATCCAAAAAAACCTTTTGCTAACTTTTCTATTAACTGCTGGGGGGGAAAAAAAACCCTATCTTCTTAAGCTTTCCCATGCCTCAGGCTCTCATATATATCATCAGTCTTTCATAAGGAATTGTCCATAGCTTGGTTCCATCTTTTTTTTTTTTTTTTTTCCCAAACTGCAGAAAGGGTATGAACTGTGAATGTTCTTTTATGAATGTTTCTCATAATTTTCATGTCATGTTTTCTGTGATTATGTTTATAGAAAAAATAACTTCCAGTGCCAGGATCTTATAAAAATGTCTTTCAAGCTTACTGATTGCTTCTTCTTGGCTTGGTTTCAGCTCACTGCTGTTCTAAGTAATAACTCTGGCTTCTGATAACCTATTTTAACATGTACCAAGGAAGCTGACCATCAATCCCTATGCGAAGAAACTTAGTTTTTCAGCAAAAAATTAGCAAACCAGAAAACACCTATATGGAAAATGACTGGAGAAACATTAGAAGCATTATATTTGGACAGTTTTATTAGTAGGCATTTTGTTTCAAGCTAGATATTGATATTTACTGGATGTGAATACACTAATCTTCAGGGATGTTTCATGAGACACACACATATATTTATCAAAGAGCAGCTTGCTTAAATAGACATACTGTAAAGGAGGAGTTTCCTCATCTGGCATTAATCAACTTAAAAGCATTGCCTTAAAATCAGCCATTTAGTTCACACAAGTCACCTAGGTCTGCATCTCTAGTCAATGTAAAGAGTCTCGCATTTAATTTCTTTTTAAAAATGTCTTTGTGTAATTGTTTTAAAGAGTTTAATTAAGTCACTTCAAATTTACACATTAGTTAACTTAGTGTAACTTTTTCTGAATACAGGATTTATTTTAGTCTTAAATGAACCCTCTAGTCTATGCTTTAGTTAAGAAATTCTCAGAACACCACTAGCATAAACCCCCTCTTCATCTCCATTAATGGGATGAACAAAATTAGTCTCAAGATTGTATAATGAGAAGTTTCTTGTTTATAGTAGTGCAGCAATTTCCTCATAAATAAATAAAATTTGAAGGAAAAAAAAAGAAGGAACGTCTTGAAATAAATTAGCAGTGCTATCACTTTATGAAGAGAAATGGAAAGGGTAGTCATGACCAATCACAACCTACTTAGATGTAACACAGACAGAAAATAAATTATTCTCTAATATGGATTAATCTTTGAAAAATATAGCTATCATTTTTTTCTTTAAATCAGCATTTTATATTATTCACATGATTGTTAAAGTATATTTATTTTTATTTTTATTTTAATTCTGCTTAAAATCATCCCTGTAGTCTTCTGTTATATCCAAGTATTTATGTTCTGATCTACAGTTACACACACAGAAATACTACTTTAACAACAGTGAAAAGAGTTGACTGGTAACAGTTGCTAGAATATATTTACTAGAAGATACCTTTCTTTCATGTGTAATGCAGCTATCAAATAGTATCCCTGAATATTTTTACAAATGCATGATTTAATAACCCAAGAGAAATTATTCCATGTATTATTAATGTATATGATAGTATTGTCAGTCATCCTACATTAATTTCAACATTCTGCACTATGATCAATGTGTAAGTCTGTGTGCTACATGCTATTTTTCAGCATCAAATATTTCTCCTTTCAGTCATATTTGAAACCACGTAAAAAATAGTACATCCAGAATCAGTTAGGCTGAAAACAGTGAGGTTTCTTTGAAAATCAGAGCTTGTTTCTAAACACAGCAAAACAAATAATAGATGAAAAGGATACTTAAATAAAATGTATGCTTAGTTCTTGGAGAGTGATATAGAAAAAATGCTGTCAAACTTGCTTAGTCACTTGAAAATACTTTAGACCCCAAACCAGAACTCCCATCAGGTATTTATACACATCAGTCAGAGCCCCCTGAGCTTTCTCTTTATCAGGCTAAACTGTCCCAGTGCTCTCAGCCTTTTCTCACAAGAAAGACGCTTCAGTCCCTGAATCCCTGCTCTGGCCTTGCTCCAGTAAGTACATGTCTTGTATTGGGCAGCCCAAGATTGGACACGGCACTCCAGATGTGGCCTCACCAGTTGAGGGGAAGGATCACCTCCCTCAACTGGCTGCAATGGTTTTCCTAGCACAGCCCAGTATAGTGTTGGCTGCCTTTCCTGTGGAGGTGTATTGCTGGCTTATGTTCAACTTGCTGCCCACTAAGACCTCCAGGACCTTTTCTGCAAAACTGCTTTCCAGACTACTTGTCCCCAATGTGTCTTTGTGCCTGGGGTTTGTTCCTCCCTGGATACAGAATTTTGCATTTCTGCTCATCAGACTTCATGAGATTCCTCTCTGCCCAGTTCTCCAGCCTGTCCAGGTCCCTCTGAATGGTAGCACAACCATCTGGTGTATCAGACACTCCTCCCAGTTTAGTATCATCTGCAAACTTGCCCAAAGTGTATATCATCTCACTGTTCAAATCATTAATGAAGGTATTAAAATATATTGACCTCAGCACAATATTGTCCCCAGTATTGTGCCTTATGATTAGTGGTGCAAAGTCCTGCTGGCAACCAGTAACTGGTAGCATCCCTCAGGGATCAAAACTGAGCCAAATACTGTTTAATGTCTTCATTAATTACCTAGATGATAAGATGGAGTGCACTCTCAGCAACTTTCTGAATGACGCCAAAGTGTGGGGAGTGTTATAGTGAATGATCCACTATATAAAAGAAAGCACTTCTATTTCACTTAGTCAATTTAAGAGCTTAATTGCAGAAGGGGTTTGGGGATATGTCACCGTAGCACATAACAGTATTTTACACAACTACATACCCAAGTTTGGGAGACAATGAAGGATGCTCCCATCTGTTCACTGGTTATCAATGGTTTACATGTTCAGACCTGTGTTCATGCAGGAAAAAAGAAGTGGGGGGAGGGGAAGAAGAAAAATGACTAGGTGTTAAGATTAATGGAAATAAATTTAGGATTATTTATCCAAATAACTTTAGGATAAGCAATGTGATAATTCAGTGTGCGCTATACAGAAAATCAAGGTTAATCAGAGAAATTTCTATTTTTATTAAAAGGGTTAAAAGTAACAAGAATTCCCTCTTTCTGTACATTTGACATGGAGTGGGAGAGAAGAGATGTCAACAGGCTTTTATTGTGCTTTGCTGTAATAGAAACAAGAAGGAAGCATAGAGGAATCATAGGAACAGGAAGTTTTGTTACTTTTTTACTAGCAACCACAGTAAAAATACATCATGCTTGAGCCCCCCTTCAAACAAAAAGAAAGCGATGGGCAGTTATAGGTCTTACTTTTTAAGCACAAGATACTTGTGCACAAGATACTTGTGCATTTACCATGCATATTTAAGAATTATTTGAAAGGTTGAAATGCTTATAGGTGCTACTGTGTTATCATTCAGGACCTAATTCTAGGTTAAAGCTTACCTGCTGCAGTGTGGTAGTGGTACTAGTAGCAGCATAGGTGCAAATATTTTGTTTTGATAACACACAAAAGTTACTATTTTTCCCAGGAGAAGTCAAGTACTGGCAAGTCACACTTTACACTGTCAGAAGGCATACATAACAGAGTTTGCTGTGGTATAGTGACAGGGCAGCAAAATTCTCTGAGGTCTACCAGCAACAAAGGTTTTGTCTGATAATCCTTGCATTGTTGAGCTTTCTGTTTAAATTCCTATAGCAATAACATTTAATAATCTCTCCTATGTGATTAAAGAAATATGTGCATGAACTATGTATAGGCCTGAGTTCAGACACCCAAATTAATTACATAATTGCCTTTCCTTGTATTTTTTCACTCCCTATTTCCTCCTTCCCCTGTTTTCTGTGTTTTCCTCTTCCTTCTTTTCTGCTAACAATTATACAGACACTGCATAATAGACATGCTCCTCAATTTTCATGAACAAAGCTTAGAAACATTTTAATTTAATTTTGGTTTTAGTCATACTTATTATATCATAACTCAGACAGTTTAGAACATTTAATGTTGCACATAAACTGTAAAAATTATATGGCACTTAAAGACAGTTAACAGAAGTTAAAAGCAATTACTATATCAGTTAATTTAAAAGCATTACATAAATAGTGCAGTTAATAAAACTTACAATTTCACTTTCTTTGTGAATAACGCCAGAGTACAGCATGCTATAAAAGCTAGCCAAACATTGTAAGGATCATTTTTCTTAATTTTCTATTTATTGTTACATAGAAGTTGGTCCTGTCCTATTTGCCCTGAAGGCTATTTAAACGATGAAGTGATACAATTTTTAGAAGCCATGTTTTCATAGAATCATAATATCATAGAATGGTTTGGGTTGGAAGGAACCTTATGGTCATCTGGTTCCACACCCCCTGCCACAGTGCAACATTCAAGCCAAGTTTGCAGAAGAGATCAGCTGCCATGTACGAACCTAACAGAAGTGTCTAGATTTTCAAAATTTCTTAGCACTTTTTATTAACTGGAGCTAGGTAGCCCTTACCTAGCTTTTAACTGATTGGAGCCAAATAAATGTGCTTAAAATATGCTAATAATTGATTGTGGTGTAGCCATGTCCGCCTGAAGAAATAGATGTGCAATGCTTTCCTAAAGAACTCCGCCCTTTGGATCTGCCTTCCAGGTTGAGCTTTGGGCCAGTCTGAGTGGCCTGCAAACTCAGATCAGGGAAATAAACTCCAGTGAAAAATATAACATGCACAAACTGTTAACCTGGATAAGAACTGAAAAGCCTGAATAAACTATTACAATGCTTATTATATTTTTGCTTTTTTTGTTTGCACCTCTGTATATTTGTTGTTCACCAAACAAATACAAAGAGAAAGATTGCTCTTACAGATATCTATGTCCGGAATGAGAAAATACTAAGAATTTAAACATATTTTTGAACTCATTTTCGAGCTCTGTTCTACAGAATCATGACAGACACAGAGAAAGATTTGGTTCACTACCAGCCTTTCTATGTGTCTTTTTTTTCTTTTTTCTTTTTTTTCTTTTCATTCGCCTTTGTCATGCCTTGATCTGATTTTCAAAGATTCTATTTTCCTTTTGTTCTCATTTATCTTTGTCAGTCACTGCAGTGTTAACCTTCTTCCTGTACTTCCATTTGTGGAGACCAGAGTTAGCTAGTCATTTGAGGGAGGGAAGATTCACCTCAAAAGCTTTAAAGGTCTACAGCTGGGCATTGACTGCCTCTGAGCCAGTTACTTTAGCCTCTCTGTGTGGTCAACAAAGAAAAGTATATCTTTCTAGAGTAGGACTCTGAAATGTCAGTGGAAAATATCTTATTCCAACAAAGTTGCTTTAAGTGGTTCTTATCAAATACTCCTTAAGTATGTCTGGTTTAAGGTATTTTCTATTCTTCTAAGGTGACTAGATCACATAAATATATTTGGGGAATAAAAAGAATGTGTAAAGTTTGAAACAGCAAAAAATGACAGAGTGAAATGAATAAGCAGTCAAAAAAGACAAGCAGTATTGAAGAGCCAAAAGGTGACTGCTGGCAAGGATCTTTTTAGAAATTTGGAGAAGACAAGATATAAAATGGATTTATGTTTCTTCAGTGTTTTGGTGAGAAAAAAAAACTTCTAATGATTGACATTCTTGTCCTCACTATTCTAAAGCAAAAATGTATAAAAATTTGTTTTGCTTGGGACAAGAATAAAAGCAATGTTGTTAAGATTATATTTTCAATAGTAGGGAGTTTATATATCAACCCTGGCCTTACATTCACTTTCATAAGTACTTCATAAAAAGTTCCACCTATAAATTATTATCAGCAAAGTTTGTCAGCTCTTATCTAACTAATCCTTCCCGAATTCATAAACTAAAATCAGTTACAGTTAGAAACTGTGATACTGACTACACTTAAATCCCATATATGTGGGAGTTTGGTGCTCTAATGTATGCAAAAGTGGACACCAAAATTTGGTGTCCTAAATATTAATGTTATGTGATATGTGGGGAATGTAGTTTCTTGTTAGTTGATCAGGATTTCTGTCTCACGTCACCTTCATGCTGTGTGGGACCATGATTGGGACACTATAGACATAGGACAGAAAGAAAACATGGTAACATCTGAGTCTAGCTTGAGCACTTGGATGGTAGGAGATGCCCAGAATGAGAGCTTTGTTTCTGTTTTTTTTTCCTAATATTCTAAACTTCATAAACATAGAGAAAAGGAAACAGAGATTGACTGACTATGATGTAAAGTATAAAATTCTTACACATTCAGGGAACCAGGTAACAAAACCCCACATACATCCTCTTGAGTGGTATGCTGATTAACCTTGCTTAGTCTTAGAATAATTTACATGAACTAAATCTGACATGACTGAAATATCTAGCCCTAACTCCTAATTTTTTTTAAAGTCATTATAAGATGGAGATGTCAAACTTCATCAAGAGGCATGCCAAAATAAAATCTGACGAGAACATCTCCTGTGGTTCTTCGTAAGTACTTAATTACTCCTTGACTCTTCAAGGGTAATTTGTGGTACTTTTCAGTGCATTGCACTATTTTCCAATCTGCTGTTTCAAAATTTGATCAGAGGTAGAGTCTGGCTGGGATGGAGTTAACTTCCTTCATAGCAGCCCATAATATGGTGCTGTGTTTTGAATTTGTGATAACACAGCAATGTTTTGTCTACTGCTGAACAGTGCCTGCACAACATCAAGGCTCTGCCTCTACCCCAGTGAGAAGCCAGTAGATTGGAAGTGGACAAGAAGTTGGGAGGAGATAGAGCTGGGACAGCTGACCTGAATTGGCCAAAGGGATATTCCATGTTATTTTGCATTATGAAATAAAAACTGGATTAACAATAAAAAATGTGGTAGAGGAAGGTGGTGGAAATATTTTGGCTTCCAATGTAGCCATTGCTCTAAAACAAGCTGGGTGTCAGTCTGCTTGTGGGAAGTGGTAAGTGATTTCCTCAGCATTACTTGTTCTTCTTTTTTTTTCCTTCACTTACTAAACCATATTTATATCGACCTATGGGTTTTCTTGCTTTTGCTCTTCCTTTTCTCTCACCTGTTCTGCAGGGCCAAGGACTGAGTAAGTGCCTGTGTGAGTGCTTGGCTGCTGGCCAGGGTCAACTCACAATGTCAGGCAATGTGACTGTATTCCCAAAATATTATTTGGAAACTCTGTGTATCACATGCCAGCCTGAACAGGGCACTTGTGTGGTTGGCCAACCCCATTGATATTTAACAATTCAAGCCCCATTGTCTGTAATCAGTCTTAACGTGCTGTTATTTTTTTCAATGCTTTATGTTGTGAAAACTGTTTTCAAAGGTCATTGTGATATGCAGCAAGTAGTAGAAGTAAGTTGCCGCCTTTAGCAAATTCAGAATACTCATTTAGTCTCTGGGACCACATGATTCTGAATTATTCATATCAGGGGATACTACTGTCTCTGGCCTTCTGGTACTCATCTATGGCCTGTAAAGAATTTCTTTATACTTTTCAAATATCCTGAATACTGTGGAATGTACACACTTAATACACTCCTCCTTTTTCCTTTTTGGAGGAATACTTGATTTTTATTTTCTCTTCTCTCCCTTCCTTTTTTATTCTTCTTCTATTAGTGAAAGGTCTTTCTTGAATTCTTCTAGAAATGTTAAGTTTAATATCAGTTTGGTGTCTACTGCTGCTTTCACTTGCAATCTCTTTTGCCCAAATGTTTAAGTGAATTCAGAAGTGCTGTTTTTCTGCTGTTCAGTGAAATATTTTTCCTATCATTTATATTCTCAGAAAACAAATATTTTCTAAATTATATCTATTTCTATCAGTACTGCTTTGAAATATAGCTGAGATTTTACACCTGTAATGTACATAGTCTGTAGTTCCAGAAGTTATTCTAGATAAATATCAAACCTTTTATTATTTCAGGATTACAGACTAAATCCATAACTTCATAAAATAAAGTTTCACTCAAATGTGATTAAATCTACTACAAAAAGCAGAGATTTGTAAGTTTATCTCTCAGAGATATTTTTGCTTATGTATATTTCTGCTTATTTCAAGATCTTTATTAAAAGGCAGTTAGCATAGTCATTCCTCAGATGATTAATGAGCTTGAGCTCCATCTTTTTCCATGGAAAATATGGAACAAACATTTCATGATTAAATAAAAGTCTTGATTTCATTGCTGCATTTAAATCCAAATTGAGCCTATCCCTTTTAAGGTATTTAATGAACCACCAAAGTTAGGAGCATAACCACCCATGATTCATTATATTATTGACAGACAAATATTGGAAATCTCTAGAGAGAACTTCAAATTTTATGTGGACTGATTCTCTCCACTATTTATATGGAAAGTTTAGAAAAAAGTATGTTTTCAGTAATTACTAAGGCTCACAGGAAATCAGTCTAAAAATGAATATGTTGGTGCTAAAGGAATTCTGAAATGTTAAACAGAATGCATCACACACATATAGATTTTATACTGTGAAAATCAGGAAAGAAAATATGAAGACTTTAAATGTTCACTTCAAAATTGTATTATATATTAAATGGTAGAAAATTAAAGTCAGGCCATATGGTGTCAGGCACAATACTATTTATTAAGTGTAAGTGCTGATTTAGAGCTGGTATTAGCCTTACTCAGATTGAAGGCAGGATTCTTGGTTTCTTTGTAACACTTGTATATACTGGTCTGATATGGAACACAAAACTGGAAATATTCTTAATAGAAAATAAAAAATCAAAATATTTTTCTTTGGTATCACTCCCATTAGGATTATAGTATTCTGCAAGTTAATTTGAACTCTGTTCCAGATCCTTTTAATTTTCTTTGTCATGCAAGGTATTGGGTACGCCTAATATGACTGTAAGTTCCAAGTGACAGAAGCACATTAGCTTGTGCTTCTGCTTATTTGTACAAAGCTTTCCTGGCAATAATAAAATAACAAACCTACTTCAATATATCATTTTTTTGCAGACGACTTTGCAGATTAAAATATTCTGTACCCAGGACTGTTATAGGGATTGATACTGAACATTGAACTCAATTTTGAGTTCAATCCTTGCTGTCACTGAAGGCTTTAAAAAAACACCACCACCACCACAAAAAAAAAACCAAAAACAACCAGCCAGGCCCTACAAAGATATACTCTGTTGAAAGTAGTTCGGCATTTTCACAGATTTAGTGATTGTTCACCTAAATACAATATGCAGTCCCTATAAAATTATCCCTTTCCTACCTGCCTGGTAGTAGTGAATTAATAAAGATTTAAACCAATGTATTCCTGTATATCATTCAACCAGTGTATTTCAAAAAATTAGAAGATTCAAAATTCAGGTCAGGAAACCATCAAGAATATACTTCACCTGAAATTTATGAAAGACCATATTTTTGTTGCACCAGGATAGAATTTAAGTTTCTTAGATCATTCTCATCAAATTATATTGTCCTTCATCTTTTACATTGTTAAATTTTTGCTTCTCACAACATTGTACCTACTCAGTCCTCGAAGGAATAAAAAGGATATCTGAGCTGAGGTATTTTCCTCTATGTAGGAATACAAAGAAATTCAATTACTGTTGGAAAAGATTTCTGGAAATACTGATAAACATGCCTCATAACTGCCTGCTAATATGGCAAAGGCTGTTTGAAAATGTTCATGGGATTTTTTTTTCATATTGATTAGCACATTTGATAAAACACTGAATCATAATACGTGGAGTGATTTAACTGTATTGTCTAGAAACTTTTAAGGTGTATTTAGTAACATGATAAAACATACTTTGTATAATAAAAATAATAAAAAAACACAGAATCTGAAAGTCCTGTTTCTATTTCACTGGCATATGGGTAAAAAAATTCCAGAACTCCAGAGAAAAGTTATGTAATTCCATGCATTTTGCTACTTTGTTTTAGGAATAAAACACTTTCAGAACAAGAAGTAGGTAACCAAGAAGCATTACAGATATAAGTGTCCTACAATAGCTGTTGTACAGCACATTTGCATTATTTTTCCTTGGTCTCCATTTCTCAGCAGGAGATTGATTACATTTTTCCCCAGGAAACATGTTTGTCTCCATTAATTGAAACATAAGGTTTGAACTTTTATCCTTTTAACTTTATTTTCAGGTGGAAACAATCTAAGTCTTTGTTCTTGTAGGAACTGATAATGACCCCCAACAGGCAATAGGATAACACTTTTTCAATTCAAAAGACCTTTGGTGACCTTTTGAGGGGAGCCGTATCACACCTGTTAATAACATCAGTCAACTGAAACTCTTCAGGGAAAAACCATGTCTTTCTCCTTTAAATTCCCTTCACTGGTTCATATACAAATGTTTGAAAACTGTCATGTTTCACAGAAGATAGTGTTCAAAGATTGAAGATGTTACTAAATTATCTGCATCACCTGATTTCTAAGAAAAAAAGTACATTCAGAAAAAATTGCAGACTCATAGGAAAGTAAAAGATCAGTTAGATTAAGGCAAAATTAGGACTCATCTTAAAGTGTCTGGAGAATGGAGTAGGTATAAGCTTTACTGAATTTGTAATAACTTTTTCTATCCCACATCCATGACTATATTATAGTAGACTAAGTAATGATGAGGACTTAAATTTTTGTGGTGTAGTTGTGATCCTCTGGAAGAGTAATTATTTGTACCTGTCTACTCATTTTATGATTTATCTCTATGATGGTTGCTAACGTCACTCAAGTCTTTCAGTTGTACAGTGTGCCTCTCATACTGACCTTTCCCTGGGGAAAGCTTGACTCTCATGGGAATGATGTACATGGGAGTGCCTAAAATAGTGATGGATGTCATGCATTATATGTGCTGTTTAACGTTTTCATCAATGACTTAGCGAGATCGAATGCACCCTCAGCAAGTTTGCGGATGACACCAAACTGAGTGGTGCGGTTGACGCACCAGAAGGACGGGATGTCATCCAAAGAGACCTGGCCAGGCTGGAGAGGTGGGCCTGTGTGAACCTCATGAGGTTCAACAAGGCCAAGTGCAAGGTCCTGCACCTGGGTCGGGGCAACCCCCAGTATCAATACAGGCTGGGGGAAGAAAGGATCGAGAGCAGCCCTGCCGAGAGGGACTTCGGGGTACTAGTGGATGAAAAGCTGGACATGAGCCGGCAATGTGCACTGGCGGCCCAGAAGGCCAACCGTACCATGGGCTGCATCGGGAGAAGCATGGCCAGCAGGTCAAGGGAGGTGATTGTGCCCCTCTACTCTGCTCTGGTGAGACCTCACCTGCAGTACTACGTCCAGCCCTCCGCACAAGAAGGACATGGAACTGTTGGAATGGGTCCAGAGGAGGGCTACAAAAATGATCCAAGGGCTGGAGCACCTCTCCTATGAGGACAGGCTGAGAGAGTTGGGCTTGTTCAGCCTGGAGAAAAGAAGGCTGCGGGGAGACCTGATTACGGCCTTTCAGCACCTAAAGGGGGCCTATAGGAAAGATGGGGAAAATCTTTTTAGTAGGGTCAGCTGTGCCAGGACAAGGGGTAATGGTTTTAAACTAAAGCAGGGTAGATTTAGTCTGGATATAAGGAAGAAATTCTTTACAATGAGGGTGGTGAAGCGCTGGAAGGGGTTGCCCAGAGAGGTAGTGGAGGCCCCATCCCTGGAAGCATTCAAGGTCAGGTTGGATGGGGCTCTGAGCAACCTGATCTAGTTAGCAGTGTCCCTGTTCACTGCAGAGGGGTTGGACTAGATGACCTGTAGGGGTCCCTTCCAACCCAAAACATTCTATGACTCTATGATTCTATGACCTAGAGTATTCATCAGGTCAGGTGTGGAACAGGCAGAATATCATCTCTTCTGAGTCATATGTATCTTGATTTAGAAGCTGTATGTTTGTTGCTCTCAAGGATGATGTTTCTGAGAATGAACTGAAACAAATCCTTGAAAAATTACTCAAAATTTCAGTCATTTGTGTAATTAAAATATAAAAGGTGTGGAGGACTTAAGAATCATGGTATCTGGATTCTTGCACCTTACTATTTCCTAAGCTCCAATTTAGGTGCCTAAGGGCTCCGTAGAAGTAGTTGAATTTGTTCCAAATCAGCTGTTAAATGGAAACAGATATCAGTGAGAAAATGAAAATAGTGAAGTTGCATCATCAGGGAACTCTTTAAGGCAAATTTTCTTTGTCTTTAAATCACTTCACTACATGCACAACCATACAACATGTCCATATACCTTTCATGAACAGATCTATTTAATTCTGAAGAAATTCAGGTATCTCTGCATGATCTCAGACTAGTTAACAGTTCAGGAACAGGGGAATTTTGGCAATTATGTGGAGTTCTTACCTGCAGAATTTATGTAATGCTTTGTGGATAGTGGGAATGATAATGGGGACAGATTTGAGACCCTCAGATACAACACCGATATCAAACCATAAAAAGTGCAGTTAGAACGAGTAATACAGGTGCTGAACATTAAATATGGATGACAAAATGTTAAACTGGTGTCTCAATTTTTGAGTCCAGTTCACGTTTTATATAAAAATAAATCTGTATTATCCTGAATATGTACAAAATAGACACAATAAGATTATGCAATCTGAATAGAGAAGTTACTGAAAACATAATTCTATTTTGTTCTGAATTTTTAAACTTACTGGAGCATTAGTGAAAGCCAGGTGATTTTCTTTGGGATGTAAAAATACTGATTTTATAGGAAAATATCTTAGAAACTAAGATTTGAAAGTTTTGACCTTAATTTTTATTTGTCTTCCATAGAGCTTTATTCACAAGGTAGCTTCTGGCTATATTTGTCTTTTTAAGGAATCTCCTGACTGCAAATCTAATGGATTATGTTGGCGGTTTTTTCTTTTGGATTTTTTTTTTTTTTTTTTTTAGTCATTATGCTAAGCTATCTTTATCTAACAGTGGAAAATTTCAAAGGTCACTGCATCTTATTCATTTTAAATCATTATGATGGACTGATAGTAAGATGGGATTTTTTTATTATATAACTGAACTATGATGTTGCATATTTGTAGGAGTGCAATAAATTAATTCTACATTTATTTGTATCCTGAAACTTGCAGGTTATTCCTAAACTCTTTACTCAATTTGGATTTTTTTAAGAAGAGAGTTATAATAATGAGGAAGAAAAATAACCAGAATCCACTCTGAAGCTATCAGGTGACATTACTGTTACATGTAAATACTTCCTATTTCTTCTAGTGATTTTTGTGAATTATTATTGTAAATCACATATATTAATACTGGAGATTAAAAGCCCAGCTTAGAGCGATGCTACATATCTCTGGCTACTCTATGTGAGGCGCAATGCATACACTTCAGAAACTTACTCTGAACCTAATTTACAGGTGTATAGCAAGTAAGCACTCCTAAATGTCTGTTTTGATTGCACAGTAAATGGAAAGATGTTGGTGTCTTTGAAAACTATCAGAAGCTTTTATCTGTTTAACTTTGAGGCCTGAGTTTATGTAGGAAGATTCGCTTCTGCCTAGCTCCATTTATCATGCAGGAAGCTTATGATACTTAGTTAGACCTGCCTCATTTTGAGTAGCTGAATAGAGGTGTCTTATTTAGGGTAAGCAGGGCAGATCTTCATGTCTTCTTCTCACTATATGCACTGACAACATAGACCAATTTCCTGCAGTAGGCAAGTAGTGCCACTTGAGACAACTTTGAATCTTTCATCTGAGCTTCACTACTCCTTAGACACCCCAGGGCAAGACAAATGACACTGCATGTCTCTGTGTGTATGGTTCAAGAGGAGCCTTATATCTCCATAACCTTAGGAATTCAATTTAATTGCTTGTACAGAAGTATAAGGTGTTATTAGGCATGACCTTGATGTTCAAGATCCAGGAGCTGGGGACCATGTGGGATATTATAAGACATCTCAAATTAGAATCATAGAATCATAGAATCACTTTGGTTGGAAAAGACCTTTAAGATCATCAAGTCCAACCTTTAACCTAGCACTGCCATCCCACCACTAAACCATGTCCCTAAGCACCTCATCTATGCATCTTTTAAATACCTCCAGGGATGGGGACTCCACCACCTCCCTGGGCAGCCCATTCCAGAGCCTGACAACCCTCTTGGTGAAGAAGTTTTTCCTAATGTCTAGCCTAAACCTGCCTTGGCACAGCTTCAAACCATTCTCCCTCGTCCTATCGTCTGTTACCAGGGAGAAGAGGCTGACCCCCACCTCACTACAGCCTCCTTTCAGGTAGAGGGCGATAAGGTCTCCCCTCAGCCTCCTCTTCTCCAGACTAAATAACCCCAGTTCCCTCAGCCACTCCTCGCATGACTTGTGTTCCAGACCCCTCACCAGCTTTGTTGCTCTCCTCTGGAATGTTCCAGCAATGCAACATCTTTCTTGTAGTGAGGGGCCCCAAACTGAACACAGTATTCAAGGTGAGGCCTCACCAGCACCGAGTACAGGGGCATGATCACTTCCCTACTCCTGCTGTATTAAGTGCCTTTGTTTGTACAGCTAAATAGAGTTATAAGTACTAGCTAGTAAGATTAACATTAACAGCGAATCCTTCCATGTAAGTACAAAATAGAAGATAGACAGCTTTCCAAAGAGCTTAAAATCAATGCATATTAGATGACCACGGAATGGGAAAAATTCTGTAATATACAATCACAATAAATGACATTTTTACAGCAAATGTGTCTCAGTTCAGTTCTGCAGGGACAGTAATAATACGCTGGGTGAATCTAAATGAAGGTATGAAGTAAAAGTTATTTTGGAAGGACAGCACAAGGGCATGGGCAATGACACAAACTCTGCCACTGGGTGGATTGTCAAGAAGGGACACAAGGGCAGAGGAAGGTATGACAGAAAAGAAATCCAGTGTAACATGAGGTACCTTTACAGAACACTCTTGTTTAATGTGTTGTTTTAAACTGTTCCTACCTGATGATATTACTACTTGGTTCTCTCCACAGTTCTTCCCTAGACAATTTGTGTTTAAGATGGAAAATCTAGGCCCTAGTGCCCTCTTGTGAAAATTTTGTTTGTCTCTATCTTTTCTTTCCCCTTGTCCATCAAATCATGCCTGATTATGGCTAGATTCCCTGGTATTTAGCTGTTATTGAATGGAGTAATGAAAGAAACCATAGAGATACTTAATTATCTACACAGTAGGTGTCCAATGAAGAAACTTAATTCTAACCTTTTCCTCTGTGATAAGATAATTAGTCGGGCATAATTTCTGTTACTATAAATATTCATTGATTGCAAACTGTGGTCTAAAGGCTGTTTCTGCAGAAAAAAAAAGAAAACAACAAAATAAAACAAAATAAAAAAGCAAACCTTTTCTATAAAACTACAGGAGTGCTGTTGCTCACTTCCAAACAAATACAGACTTTTCATGAAAAAAAACCCCCACATCAAATTCTGCCTACTTTTATTATGAAATAATAATAGATTACCCTGAGTGGATTAAAAATTCTAGATAATAATACACATCTTTACACATGTTAAAAATTATAACTGTAGGAGAACAGATTGGCATTATCCCTACCAAATATTATATTCACACACAAAAATGAGTGTTTAGTTATACTTGCTAAGGTTGTATTGAAATAGTAAAAACTAACAAATGTGTCATGAGATAGGGAAAAGGTCATGGATAAGATGGAATCACAGAGGTACTTTTACTTCCAAATGACAGGAAGGGTAAGTAGATTCAGATCTAAAAAGAAATGTCCTGTCCCCAAACACACCACCAAAGTCCACCATTTCCCTGAATGCTCTATGGCAAAAAAAGTCTAAGCTATGAAACAGGTTTTCTTATTCTTTCTTCACAGGGTGTGTTGCAGGAGTTAACAAGTTAAACTAAAACTGAGAACATCAGTAGCACTAGTTGTATGAATTTTCTAGTTCTTAAACTGTATGAATTAAACATATTGTTAATTAAATAAAAAATAATAATACAAATGTTACAATATAGGCGCCTGCTATTAACTTTTTAATGAAATTAAATTCTAATTTTTCATTGAGCTGTTGCCCATCTATTGCAGGAACTTTAATAAGTTGACCCTCCAGACTGGCGAAGAGTGGAGGAATTAGAAAGGCATGTTGGGATTGCCTGTGATGGTGAGGTAAATACAACATCTGCAAATCAATCATCAGTGGCACTGTTAATGATACTGACATAACTTCATGTTTTGGTCTCATTATTAAACATAAAGGCACTGACACAGTTTGCACAGAAATTTTGAAAAGGTCTGCATTGATTGTGCAGGCATTCAGCCAGAGCCTAAATGAGATGATAAAGCAAGCACCAAACATTTTTTGCACCGATGTTTGAGATTCTTTATGCAAAGGGATGCAATCTACCATTGTTTACTGTTTATACCTTTAAGGTTTTATTGTAAAACAGGTAAAATATGAAAGGAAAACCAAAAGAACTTGGGAAATTTACTTTTTTTGCAATGCAGTTCTGTTGCTAGGAGTTAATTTTGAATTGAATTCCCTGGGCATAGATTTGTACAGTTCATGGGGCTCTGAGAATAACTGAGATCATGTGAAGACTTTTTTGGAAATAATATGTGTATATATATATAAAAAAAAAATTTCATTATCTTGAGCTGGCTTGCCAGTAACCTTTAGTAATGCAGTACTTTCAACCAAGAACCCTTTTACAGAACCTGTCTTAAATCCTGTCATCCTGAATAGCAATAGGGGATAATCAACTCCTTGAGAAGCTGTTTGGCCCTCTGCAAGATCAAACCTTCTATCTTCCATCTGTCTTGTTTTTCCCAGACATTTAACACAGAGTAATGGTACAAAGACTGGATTCTTTTTTCTCCCTTTACCAAAAGAGTGACTCCTTTTCCTGAGGTCTTTGGTTTCAACTGTCATTGTTGGTGCTAGAGCACTTGAAGGTGAAAGTTATGTTCTTTTTTTCTTTTAATATGGTTAATGTTATGAGACAGCAGCTTTTAATGTTGACAGAATAAATACCTTAAAGGAGGTTAATATTCTTTTCTGGCAGAGGCATTTGTTAAAAAAGAACAAGAATACCTAAAAATAGCAACTTGAATACTGACAGGCAAAATACTGGAAACTAAACTATAATAGGAAACAACACAAGAAGAGTCATATAAAAAAAAAATCTCATAAATAAATCCAGAACTTATAGTCATGAGATGCACAGCTGCAAAAGAGGAAGAACGTTAATACTGAAGTGCACTATGGGAGACAGATGAGAAGATTTATAGACTCCAGTCTTCCAAGAAGTAGGTATGAGCTCAAATAATGCTAGTATGATGGCTCTGGGCACTGTATACATGTTAGGTTTCAGCACCCTAAATAATGAGATATTGCAATGTGTGAAAAAAAAATCTGAAAAAAAACCCCACCTCAGCAAATCCTTTAAAGCAGTGTTTTTCAGTTCTTTTTGTGCTTGTTATTGATGAAAGTATTATTAATCTTCAATCAAAATAAAAGTGCATTATGCATCCTGGGAGATGTTTGTTATCTATAGTTAAGCTTTCAATTAATACTTTTATTTTCCTGCACCTTCTTTTCTCCTTTCTTTGAAATGTATAGGTGGCAGTGACTCAGCAAATGCATGACTATGGAAAAACCTAATATTGATGTGTATCGCCTTTTTTGATCTGGAAGTTTCTGAGGCAGTTTTCATGTAATGCATCCTCAAATTGCCTTCTAAGTTCCTATCCATGTTTAGTGGGGATCCAGAAACTGAGTAAACCATAGCCTAATATTTCATTTTTCAAAAATATGTACATGAGAGTTTTTTAAATATGCATGTATGTATTTTCAATCTATTTTTATATAAATATCGATATAACTCTACAGACTTTTACAGTTCTGAAAGTTAAATGGTCTCAGGCATATTAGTTGAGAACAGAATATAACCATTTTGTCCCTATTAAAATTATTGGCCCTGAACGCTTTGGGAGGTTAAAGAAAATTGTCGTTTGATATCTATAAAACCATTAAAAAAAAAGATAAAAGAAATAACTGTTAAGTCTTATTCTTTATGCATTACATTTATTTATACATTAAGTTTATTTGCCAATGTGTACAGCAAAAACTGCATAAAGCAGAGCATGAAATACTAGGAATGTCATTCATGACTCAATAGAGGTTTAATGTTAACATAGCAAAGCTATACCTTGTACTCACACTCTGATCTCCTTTGAATGAACATTAGTTGTGAGTGAGTGACTTTACACAACTTGATTTAGTAGCAGTTTAGAATTTATTTGTGGCAAATCGCAGAATTTGATTGTGATGTTCCAATAGCACTCAATCATCAGTTGGTTAAAGTGATTTGACAAAATTAATCAAAACAGCAACTTAATTAAAGATTAAAAGATGGCAAGATTAATTCTATTACTGCATGGAAGAAACACAGAAAGGAAAATTAAGTTACACTCAATTAGAATGACACACAGAGAGATCATGAATGCAGAATATAAGGACGACCCTCCCACTGAGTCACGAGGTTCAGAATAGACCCCCTTGCTTTCTAAACTCCTTTTCAGAGAGGAGTCTAGGTGTGGCTAAGTCCAATCTTAGTCTCAAACTTGGTCAATGGTTTATGTCTAAGGATTTTATATATATATATATATATAAAAATCACAACATGAGTCTTATACTGCTTATATTATATATCAGCAATATAAGACTCACATGATTAAATCATATACCTACAGACTACTTCAATTGATTCACAGATGCATACACACAGACATGATTATGTCCATATAATATATATAAGTCTATACCCACTAAAAATTCCCCTTGAGTTCAGTGAAATGTCTTGGCATTTCTGAGTGGGCAAGGATTGAACCTCAAGGAGTGAATGGTTTCAGCCCAGGCTCCACTGTCGATCTTCAGCAATGGACCTCTGATTTTAGCAAACTTGAGAGTTTGCTAGCTCTTAGAGGTGTCCTACTCAGAGGGAGATGCTGGTTGCAGCGCTCTGCTGTCCAGGAGAGCTCAAAGGGCCTCATTTAGGACTGCTGTTTTATAGGGTCATTAGGTGATTTGCTTTAGTCATCAGTAAATTTCTGTCCAGGTGTCCTGGTTTCAGCTGGGATAGAGTTAATTTTCTTCATAGTAGCTAGCATAATGCTGTGTTTTGGATTTAGTACTAGAAGAATGTTGATAACACATTGATGTTTTCAGTTGTTGCCAAGTAGTGCTCAGACTACTCAAGGACTTTTTTTGCTTCTCCTGCTTGGCCAGATGCATAACAACCTGGGAGGGAGCACAGCTAGGACAGCTAACCCAAACTGACCAAAGAGCTATTCCATACCATATAACATCATGCTCAGGGGGGGTTAGTCGGTCAGTTGCGGTGAGCATGATCGCTGCTTGGGATGGGCTAGGCATCGGTCGGCGGGTGGTGAGCAATTGCATTGTGCATAGTTCGTTTTGTATATTCTGTATATTCTCTTACCATTCTCATTATTACTATTGTTATTATTTTTTTTCTCTACCTCAGCCCACAGCTCTTACCTTTTATTTTCTTCCTCATTCTCTCCCCCATGCCACTGAGTGAGCGGCTGCGTGGTGCTTAGTTACCAGCTGGGTTAAACCACGACACCAGGCTACAGTCCGGGTCGGCAATCACTGGAATTCTAGTAACAACTGTGCCACTCAGGTTACATTTCAGATAAGGTATGTTCCAAGGCTATCGGGGGTAACTCATTGTTCCTGTTCTCACACCCCACCTCAGCCATGCAGGAGTTTCTTGTACAGACAGTGCCACCTAATTCTCTGACTCCTTACACCAAGGCCAAGAACTGATGGGAGTTTCTGAGATCATAAGGTAGTCCAGGAGAAAAGAGCAGGGGTGCATGCACCACCACAACATTGAGCTTGAAGTTGCTTGTGCTAGTCATTCCTTACTGCTCACAAGAGTAAGACACTATCTTAGCCAGCGCCAAAGCACTAAAAAAAATAAAATAATAGAAAAAATATTGCTCTAATTATGTATAAAATGCTGTTTAGATGAAGTTGAAGTGAATGTAAAGCTAAAATACATCAGTGTGCTTTTACAGGACTTATTATTTAACAGTATTGCCACAAAAAGAATTTCCATTTAATTCCTTAGCTTGGTTAGTTCCCATATTCATAGTCATGTCATATCTGTACCCTAACCAGGGCAAGGTCCAGGTTCACTCCAGCCCTCAGTAAGCTCACACACTGTAGTTCAAACAGGAATAAATGTAAAGCACAGAGATAATCTAAGAGCTAAGGTATGTCCCAGCAGGTATATCCATACTGATCCAGACATCAAAACCTTTAATGCAGATTTGAACAAATGAGAACATTCAATTTATAGTAGCTGGTAGGAAGCCAATCCTTGCAAAATCACTACTGGAGCTCAGAGCAGTACTGGCCTCTTCTACACTCGTTACGACATTGTTAGAACATTTGGATGAGTTGTCTCAAAGACAAGGAAGTCACTGATGTTGTCCACAAAATATAGTCAGTTCCACAAAGTGGAGTCAGCTGCTTTGCCTGCTCTTGGAAGAGTCTGGAAGGTGTACAAAAAAGATTGTGATCTAAATCTGCTAAAATCAGTGGAAATATTAATTATTTACAATTAAATATGTGCTTATGACTTTGCAACATGGGGACATATGTACTTTATTTACTACCCCTATTTTATTGCAATCAGTGTTCTCATTTACATTTACCAGAAGACATCTCCATCTCCTTTGACCATAGGCCTGTTTTCTCAGTATCCCATCACATTTACTAAATGAAGAAATAGTTGTTTAATGCACAGCAATGTATTATTAATAAAAACAGTCATAATAGTTCTAGCATATGTCTAATTCACCCAGGGAAAGTAAGCTTCCTGGTTACTAAATAAAAGAATGATATCATATTAATTAACATTCATTATTTTTGGAATTATTTTGATCTATGGATATAGTTTGCAGTGATTGAGCAATTTGGGTTTTAGAATTTTAATTTTAGAGATGAGAATACAGAAATGTCTTGACCAAAGAACAAACAAACCCCCTGATTTCTGCTGGAATGCTCTTAAAATATCTCTAAATATTTCTTTTTTTTTTTTTTTAAAATTGCAAACATTATTTTTATTAGCATTTTTTATGTAAGGCTATATGACCATCAAAATACATTTTATTCCTGTATTTTATATATAGGATGTCTGCTACACTTTGAAGCTTGAAAGGGAACCTTCGTTCATTGCACAATATTCAGTAACTAAATTCTTTAAGAATACTCCCTGCTGAGAAGCAAGGTTTGATAGTAGGGGCTAATATAACCACACATTTTTATTCATCTATCTGACCAGATAACATTTTAATAGAGCTTAATGAGGTTTCTCACTGTTTATAGGCTCTAGCTATACCATGGTAATTAGCACTGAAGCATTATTCACTCTTGCCTTAATAGGAGTTTCATTTTAGCCTTTGTAAGGGGTCCTGTTATTTTTTGCTTCATTGCTTTGCTTTATTGAACATTATACGACATGGTAAGCAATTAAGTATGATTGTGGAAGAAATTAAATCACAAAAAGTGCATTAATGGTCAGGCTTAAATCCATAAAAGCAGTGAAACTGAAGTTAAGGTTGAAACCGTACTTACTTTACCTCCTTATGCCTGTGGACTGCAGGTTGTATAGCATTCAAGATCATGTATTCTTTTCATCTCAGTAGCTATACACAACATGGAGGAATAATGACAATGTTTACTATATAATTCAGCATTTTTTAAAATTTTATTGATTATAATTTTATCTTCTTAAAATAACATTAAAAATGTCCTGGACACTATACATGCAAATGCATCTAAGCAGCTCCAATTTAACCTATGACTCAAATCTTTTGATCAATATATTTTTATATTGGCAATAAAAATCTCCTAAGATATTTAATCACAAAGACACTTTTATAATGTGCATAAGCAATGTCCTCAAAAGCATCCTTATGCAGACCTTACAAATACATCTTTTGAAGTGTTCTTTAAATTCTACATTGAAAAATTCTTTTAAGTGATGTGCATAATAGAAACTACTTTTACTGCACATTAGCAAAAGAATTGCTTTTCAACAAGCTGTGCTAATTTACAACAAAGATTTGTTTCACTGTATGTAATCTTGAATAGAAAAAAAAAAACCCAAAACTGTCTCTTGTTCTAAATTAATTCACTTTTAAAGTTAAAAAAAAAAAAAGAGAGAAAAAGAGATTGTCCACAGGATCCAATATTTAAACACTTTTCATTTAAAGTAGAAGTCTATGTATACTTATAGGCAACTTATATTTAAAAATAGGGGAAATTAATTTTTCATTTTCATATCTTTTCAGCTTTTATTATAACTCAAAGGTAGAGCTCAATTCAGAAATAAATCTCTTAAAAATCTGACAGATAAATTCTAAGTGTCAACATTTAAAAGGGTGGAAAACCAGCTTTTTGTTATGTGCACTTACAATCATAAGAGAAAAATAGCATTGCTTTGGGAAAAAGTTTTTTGGACTTTAGAAAGAACTTTCTATGGAAAGTCTTAATAGTGTATAGTTAGACTGACCATCAATAGTTTTAAATATGCTCATAGTTTTGATTTTATTCTTGAAAGGACAAAAGCTTGAGCTTCTCCTGCCTACTGTAACTATAGATTGGAATTAAGGAAACTAACTTGCATGTAACATAAGCTTATTACTTGTAATAGAACTTGGATAGGAAAGAACAATCATTTTCCAAATAGCATGTTTTCTATATCATACTTTTATTATGCAGTAATAGCAGAAATGCCACCTCACCCTCTGAATGTGTCACTCAATGAGGGAACAAAAGTGTCACTGTGATAAGAAAGCCTTTTAGTATCAGTGACAGATGTTTAGAATAAATATCCATTTCTTCAATCTCCATTCTAGACATCTCAGTATTTCCTAAACCAGAAGTGAATATGTATAATGAAGAACTGAAAAGTCATTAAATAACAAAAGAGGGAAAGCAACTATGAAATAACATATTGAATAAATTTTCTTTTTTTTCTTCTCTTTTTCTTGATTTAATGTTATCTGACCAAGTCTGAGACAAAGGTTATTGAAAGTACTTAATCAAATGAAGGACTGATTAGTAATAATAAAAGCTAATTGTCTCTTGTTGACTACAAAGTACATCAAAAATTTGTATGTTAGCATTACAACATATCTAGCAAGGACTGAAGGACTCCTGCTAGGTCTATTCAAGTTATTTCTGACTAGTCAGTTCAAAATAGGCAGGATGAATGCATCTTGTCAGTTAAATGCATTCCCACATAGAATTTCCCTATTGATCAATGCTGTCACTTTCATTTTTTAATATATATATATCCTATGCCAAGGCTAACAGAAACAACAGCATGGAGATGGCAGAGGACATTTTGTGGTCTAAGGCATTAATTAAAAAAATCACTCAAAGCCAGGAAAAAAGCTTTACAATATGAAGCTGAAATACTTAAAATACTCGTTTTACCAAAGAGCATGTTGAGAATTGCTTATTTTTCATAGACAGATATAGAAAAATGATGTGATACCAGTGTGGTAGAACACTGCTGACATAAGCAAAAGTAGAAGAGTCAATGACTGGAAGCTGGAATCAGAAAAAATCAACCTTGAAGTAAGGTGCATTTTCCTAGCTGTGATGGTAATTAAACACTGGAAAAGCTTCCATGGGAGACAATGGACTAACTAGCGCTTGCACTCTTTAAAATTAGCTTAGCTGTCTTTAAAAGTAGAATACTTTAATCAAGTCTTTCAGATAAACATTATTCACTAGACGAACTTGAAAAGGAAGCAACGGAGTTGAGTGTCCAGGATGGTCCTTTCTGGTACTGAAATTTGTGACGATATAAGGCAGTTTTTCATATCTTTCTTATTTACCTTTGAGCAGATCAAGGTAATAAGTATTGTCCTTAATATTTGAAAGTATATGCAAGAGAATGGTTACAAGCAAATTTCAAGTAATATGATTCAGGATGAATTTCTCTCACCCTGTCTTGTCCCTTCAGAGGTGAAGACCTACCCAGCAAGTTTTCACAGTTTTTAGGTCTTTCCTCTGAACGTTAAAAGTAGGTTATATAATGTGACACATGAGAGGAGCAGATCTGTTTCCTTAGCAATACACAGAATCCTCTCTGACCACTGGCTACCCTTTCTTGCCCACCAGCTCAAGCGCCAACTAACACATACTTTTTCTTCAACTCAAAAGGGACTTTGAGGAAAGTGTCCATCCTTTTTTGTATGGAAGTACCATTTACCTGACAGGATAGCAAAGGCCTTGTTATCATAATCCAGGTATGTTTTGCATAATCAAAATTTCTTGCCTTTGTATGAGTCACAAACACTGAAACCAAGATAAAGATTTTTTGGTATCTTATGCTACCTTCCTGTGGACAAATGTTTACTCCCCTCATAACTGAAAGACTGTTCTAATAACTAATTGCTCTGCTTATTTTTAGGGCATTTAAGTGAAACTTTATGAACATAGAAAAATAGAAAAATCAAACCAGTTGGGTTTTTTTATTCCATTAAACCTGGGAAAATGTGAAATACTTAAAACTATGTATAATCCAATAGAATAGCTGAACTTAATTATGTGAGAATTACATACACAGTTGAATCTAAGCATATGTCTAAATACCTAAATGTGTAGGAACAGATTAAAAAAAATGTAAAAAAAAAAAAAGTATAGATTTAGTGGACTGGAAGAAAAACTACATACATTTTCAATGACATTTTGTATCCTACAAGCTTGGATTGTTCCATTTAAAATACCTCCAGAGATTCAAGCAGTCCTAAAACTGCTGTTTAAAAGATATGGCAGTAACAAAACACTGTGGCCGTGCTATTTCAATAAAGCTTGGTCTATTTCATTGATGTAAAGAAAGATTCTGACACAACCGGCCTAATTGGTCACAAACATCATGTTTTCCCTGAAAGAAAGGAAAAGGACCAAAAAGCACCATCTCTGGATTTTTCCTGGATATAAAATAATCTGTCCTGCATAATTCAGAGGAGAAATAGCTCATTCCTTTAGGCAGAACTCACATGTTTTCCTTAATGCATTTTGTGATTTAACCCCAGCCAGCAACTAAGCATCACACAGCTGCTCACTCATTCCCCCCCAGTGGATGGGGGAGAGAATCAGAAAAAGTGAGAAAATTCATGGCTTGAGATAAAGACAGTTTAATATGTAAAGCAAAGACCACGCACACAAGCAAAGCAAAGCAAGGAATTAATTCACTACTTCCCATCAGCAGGCAGGTGTTCAGCCATCTCCAGGAAAGCAGGGCTCTGTCACACGTAATGGTTCCTTGGGAAGACAAAAAACCATCACTCCAAATGTCTCCCCCTTCCTTCTTCTTCCCCTACCCTTATATACTGATCATGACTTCATATGGTATGGAATATCCCTTCATCATTTTGGGTCAGCTGTCCTGGCTATGTCCCCTCCTAACTCCTTGTGCCCCATCAGCCTCCACGCTGGTGGGGTGATGCGAGAATCAGAAAAGACCTTGACTCTCTATAAGCACTGCTCAGCAATAGCAAAAACATCTCTGTATTATCAACACTGATTTCAGATCAAATCCATAGCCCCTAGCTACTACATAAAACATGCTAGCTACTATGAAGAAAATTTACTCTTTCCCAACAAAAACCAGTGCCCACAGAAATAGAAGCAATATCCAGCTTTTCTTTATTTAGGCCTACTAATTTGGCAAATTTTTTTGTTTTCTATATGAAATATTTTTTTCCTTCTCTCCATCAGAAAATTATCTTTTCCTTGAAGTTCTACTGCTAAGTTTTTTTGTTAGAATATTCCCTTCCTTTTCTTAATGAAAACCTTTTAATTGTCATTTTCATTTTTAATATGTAAGAGAAAGATTATAACCTTGAAAACTTGAAAGTTACAGTGTCAATATATAAACATTTCACAGACTGCTCAGGAATGTTCATGTTCCACGCTGAAGCCAAGCAAGGTCAGTCTTCAGCTCTAGCTGGACATAGTAATGGAAACTTTAGTCAAACAGCTTAAAAGAGTCTGAAGAGTCTAAAAATAATTATCTACAAAAGCGTCCAAAATATATTAAATCAGGAAAGATAGATTCTGTATTCATTAAAAGAAATTGAGATGAAACTTCATTTACATACAAACTTTCATTTACATAAGAGTGCAGACTATAGGGAAAGGTGTGTGTTCAGAATGGATATTGGACTAATACTTCAGCTCTTCCTGTTCTTTTGGGGACTGTGGATTCAAACTTCCTGAAGTGGAGCTAAATCCAACGTCTCTATTTGACTGTGCAAATTCTGGATCATTAGAATCATAGAATCATAGAATCGTCTAGGTTGGAAAAGACCTTTAAGATATTAGGAAACTGTTCAGAAAGTTCACAATGCTACCTTTTTCTCTATCTGTGTTTTTAAAAGAAAAATTATTTTACTATCTAAGGATTCAAATTATTGTCAATCTCTAAAATGCATTTCACAAAAAATGTAGTATTCCATGCAAGAGGTCAATTTTAAATACAAATTTTTGAGGAAGATTTGAGTGATACTACTACCTGGTTCAGAGTGCTATCTGCAGTCGATCCCAACACAGGTACCTTGCTTGGCATTGTAAATTCCTTTCCTGCAGCTGTGTACGTGATTTCAAAATATTAGGTAATGACTAACTCATTGCTTATGACTCTTGCCTCTTTATTTTTTTGAGAAGAGACATGGTTCTTGGAGCTGCATCATATTAATTTCATTGCAAATCTAATCTATTGCCAAAACTGTTCTATTCACATTCTCTGACACTGACTAGTCATATACAGCTAAAGATGTGTTGACAGATGCTTCTTTAATGTTTCTTATGTCTGCTGTTGTCCCTTGTTTCATTTAATCCTTCAGAAATAACCTATTATTCCAAAGTGGTTTTAGTTGCTTGTGGTTTAGTTTGTTGACTATTTGGGAAGTGAACATTCTTACTCTGGCTCCACAACCTTAACATTACCATTATTTTGGGATATACTCAGTGTTCTTAGGGTTGTCCTATATTATTCATTAAAGACCATTGAATTTTCCTGAAATACAGATTGCTACTGAATAGTATGCAGTATCCACTTTTCCCTTCAGTTCATCCTGTTATCCCTACCTGTATGTCTCCTAATACAGGAGACTAGAAAGTGATGGAACTGGGTAAAAAGAATTAGGAGAGTCCATGGATTTTCATAGCAGCTTTGAGCCTACTTGTTACCACTCATAAAATAAAAAGCAGCTTAAAAGATAATATGGGCCAAATCCATACAGCTATTTTTTTCAGTGGGGCATAAGCTTCTAAATACTTTTTTGGACCAGAGACTTGGAGCCTATATTTGTAGGAAATCACTTTATTACACTGTTCTTGTTGTGGCTTTTAATCACAGTGGCCTGTTCATGGTGCAGTCTGTTTCATGAAACTGTTCCTTATTCTGATTTACTAAAATTTCATTCATCCGCAAAGCAGGAATATCTGAGGAACAACCTTTCTCTTCAAAAACAAGTAACTGAGCCTTTGAAATGTGCTTTTCTTTTGATGCTAATGCTTTTAGTGATGACAAAGAATAAATGACTGTTTCCACCATGCATTAGGGTATTAGAATATTCGGCTGATGTTATTTTTTCCCTTATTTGGAATAAAGATTTGAAATACATCCTCCTGTGTTGTACAGGAAAATGAATAAAATAACAAACAGAAAACATAGCAAACAATTTCTTTTGATTTATTCAGTAATTTGTTAATAAAATTAAACAGTTCTAACAGGAGGTACTGAGGAAATGCAGTATTTTGGGTTTTATTGAATGAACTTCCATAATAAATGTTTTCTGTCATTTCTTTTTATAAGTCCATGAACTTTCACTGCAAGTTATCATGTGCTGTGATAAAAAAATGGAATTATTAATTCAAAACAACAGAGAAAAACATTATGCCAGTAGATTTTTTAAAAATTACAAGTTTGGCTTTTAATAATAATTCATATAATTTATTATCTGGTTCAACAATGTTGTAAGTATTGTATTGCTTCATATTCTAATTTAGAAATTTTCTTAATCTGTAGAAGAATATGCATTTATGAACTACACGGAAAATATGTAATTTTTAAGTAATAGCAGGAAACCCAAAAATTTGTTAATGATACTTAGTGTAAATTTTCCCTTTTTACTTGACATGATTATCATTTTTGGCTAAGTGAGAAAATATAATTATGTTTAAATACCTTACAGCTTGGAAGAGTGAAGTATAAATTGACATTTTCTTGTTTGTCAATATTTTTCCTTCTTCCGTGAGGGATGGATGGGGATTCTAAATATTCCCCAAGCCCATTAGACCTTTTGATCATCATCACCACTGCTTGTCATCTGCTTTCTCATATTTGTTGTCCAACCTTTTGGGCTTTGGGTGTATTATTATTGAACAGTTGGGCATCAAATGGTATCATTGTGTTCTGATTGGTTAGCAGTTTCAGAAGCTACTTATGGCAGTGCTAGTCTTAAATACTGAAAAATCTCTGTAAAGGTGTGTAGAATGTGAGAGCATCTGCTTCCTTAAGGTTATCGGGTCAAAAACCATTTCAGTCCAAAGGCAATAAAAAGCGACAGAAAAAAACATAAACAGAACACAGAGACACATCCTAATAAGGAAGACAATACAATGAATAAAACTCTTCAGCCACTAATTGATGGGCCATTAAGAAGCTACATACACAGCTGTGGAGAGAGCTAAACTCGGTTTCATAACTGGTAAGACTGGGGAAATAAGATGAAAATGAGGATTATGAATATTTCAGAGAAACCATAGGATCATAGAATGTTTTGGGTTGGAAGGGACCCCTAGAGGTCATCTAGTCCAACCCCCCTGCAGTCAGCAGGGACACCGCTAACTAGATCAGGTTGCTCAGAGCCCCATCCAACCTGGCCTTGAATGTTGCCAGGGATGGGGCCTCCACTACCTCTCTGGGCAACCCCTTCCAGTGTTTCACCACTCTCATTGTAAAGAATTTCTCCTTATATCTAGTCTAAACCTACCCTGCTTCAGTTTAAAACCATTACCCCTTGTCCTGTCACAGCTGGCCCTGCTAAAAAGATTTCCCTGCTAAAAGTCTTTCCTATAGGCCCCCTTTAGATACTGAAAGGCCGTAATCAGATCTTCCTGCAGCCTTCTCTTCTCCACGCTGAACAACCCCAACTCTCTCAGCCTGTCCTCATAGGAGAGGTGCTCCAGCCCTTGGATCATTTTGTAGCCCTCCTCTGGACCCACTCCAACAGTTCCATGTCCTTCTTGTGCTGAGGGCTCCAGAGCTGGACGCAGTACTCCAGGTGAGGTCTCACCAGAGCAGAGTAGAGGGGCAGAATCACCTCCCTCAACCTGCTGGCCACACTTCTCCTGATGAAGCCCAGAGTACGGTGGGCCTTCTGGGCTGCCAGCGCACATTGCTGGCTCATGTCCAGCTTTTCATCCACCAGCACGCCCAAGTCCCTCTCGGCAGGCCTGCTCTCGATCCTTTCTTCCCCCAGCCTGTACTGATACTGGGGGTTACCCCGACCCAGGTGCAGGACCTTGCACTTGGCCTTGTTGAACCTCATGAGGTTCACACAGGCCCACCTCTCCAGCCTGGCCAGGTCTCTCTGGATGACATCCCGTCCTTCTGGTGTGTCAACCGCACCACTCAGTTTGGTGTCGTCCACAAACTTGCTGATGGTGCATTTGATCTCGCTGTCTAAGTCACTGATGAATATATTAAACAGCACCAGTCCCAGTACAGATCCCTGAGGGACACCACTCGTCACTGGTCTCCATCCGGACATCGAGCCATTGACCACTACACTCTGGATGCGACCATCCAGCCAGTTCCTTATCCACCAAACAGTCCACTCATCAAATCCATAGCTCTCCAATTTAGAGAGAAGGATGTTGTGGGGGACCGTGTCAAACATTTTGCAGAAGTCCAGATAGATGACGTCCATTGGTTTTCCCTTGTCCACTGATGCTGTCACACCATCATAGAAAGCCACTAGGTTCTTCAGGTAGGACCTGCCCTTGGTGAAGCCATGCTGGCTATCTCGAATTACTTCCCTGGCCTCCATGTGCCTTAGCATAGCTTCTAGGAGGATCTGTTCCATGATCTTCCCAGGCACAGACGTGAGGCTGACAGGTTAGTAGTTCCCAGGGTCTTCCTTTCTACCCTTTTTGAAAATCGGCACAATGTTTCCCTTCTTCCAGTCACCGGGGACTTCACCTGACTGCCATGACTTTTCAAGTATCATGGAGAGTGGCTTGGCAACTACATCGGCCAACTCCCTCAGGACTCTGGGATGCAACCCAAGAAGAGTACAGGGATCTTGTAAGGTCATGCAGAGAGGAGATTAGAAAGGGAAAAGCCCAGCTGGCATTTAACCTGGCCACTGTTGTAAGGGATAATAAAAAAAGTTTTTATAAATACGTTAACAGCAAAAAGAGAGCCAGGGAGAATCCCCATCCACTAGTGGATGCAAGGGGGAACATTGCCACTAAAGACGAGGAAAAGGCTGAGATACTCAACGCTTTCTTTGCCTCGGTCTTTAATGGCCCGACGAGTTATCCGCAGGGTACCCAGCCTCCTGAGCTGGAAGATGGGGACAGTGACTGCAATAAACCCCCATAATCCAGGAGGAAACAGTCTTTGACCTGCTATGCCACCTGGACATCCACAGGTCTATGGGGCCGGATGGGATCCACCCAAGAGTGCTGAAGGAGCTGGCAGAGGAGCTTGCCAAGCCACTCTCTATCATTTATCAGCAGTCCTGGATAACAGGGGAGGTCCCAGGTGACTGGAGGTTGGCAAATGTGACGCCTATCTTCAAGAAGGGCCAGAAGGAGGATCCGGGGAACTACAGACCAGTTAGCCTGACCTCGGTACCAGGGAAGATTATGGAGAGGCTCATCCTGAGTGTGCTCACCAGGCACATGGAGGACAATCAGGGGATCAGGCCCAGCCAGCATGGGTTCATGAAAGGCAGGTCTTGCCTAACCAACCTGATTTCCTTCTATGACCAGGTGACCCGCCTGGTAGATGAGGGAAAGGCTGTGGATGTTGTCTACCTGGACTTCAGCAAAGCCTTCGACACCGTCTCCCATAGCATTCTCCTGGAGAAGCTGGCATGGCCTAGATGGGTGTACTCTTCGCTGGGTTAAAAACTGGCTGCATGGCCGAGCCCAGAGAGTCATGGTGAATGGAGCTAAATCCAGTTGGCGGCTGGTCACAAGCGGTGTCCCCCAGGGCTCAGTTCTAGGGCCGGTTTTGTTTAATATCTTTATCAATGACCTGGATGAGGGGATTGAGTGTGCCCTCAGTAAATTTGCAGATGACACCAAACTGGGTGGGAGTGTTGATCTGCTGGAGGGGAGAAGGGCTCTGCAGAGGGACCTGGACAGGCTGGATCAATGGGCCGAGGCCAACTGTATGAGGTTCAACAAGGCCAAGTGCCGGGTCCTGCACTTTGGTCACAACAACCCCATGCAGCGCTACAGGCTTGGGGAAGAGTGGCTGGAAAGCTGCCTGGTGGAAAAAGACCTGGGGGTACTGATTGACAGCCAGCTGAATATGAGCCAGCAGTGTGCCCAGGTGGCCAAGAAGGCCAATGGCATCCTGGTCTGTATCAGGAATAGTGTGACCAGCAGGAGTAGGGAAGTGATCGTGCCCCTGTACTCAGCACTGGTGAGGCCGCACCTTGAATTCTGTGTTCAGTTTTGGGCCCCTCACTACAAGAAAGATGTTGCCTTGCTGGAACAGGTCCAGAGGAGAGCAACCAAGCTGGTGAGGGGTCTGGAACACAAGTCATGCGAGGAGTGGCTGAGGGAACTGGGGTTGTTTAGTCTGGAGAAGAGGAGGCTGAGGGGAGACCTGATCGCCCTCTACAACTACCTGAAAGGAGGCTGTAGTGAGGTGGGGGTCGGCCTCTTCTCCCTGGTAACAGACGATAGGACGAGGGGGAATGGCTTGAAGCTGCACCAGGGCAGGTTTAGGCTAGACTTTAGGAAAAACTTCTTCACCAAGAGGGTTGTCAGGCTCTGGAATGGGCTGCCCAGGGAGGTGGTGGAGTCCCCATCCCTGGAGGTATTTAAAAGATGCATAGATGAGGTGCTTAGGGACATGGTTTAGTGGTGGGATGGCAGTGCTAGGTTAAAGGTTGGACTTGATGATCTTAAAGGTCTTTTCCAACTGAGGTGATTCTATGATTCTATGCATCTCATCAGGTCCCATGGACATATGTGCGTCCAGGTTCCTCAGGTGGTCACAAACCTGATCTTCTCCTACAGCAGGAGGAATTTTACCCTCCTGGTCCCCTTCATGCCATCCATCGACTCGGGAGGGGTGAGGAGAGATGTTGCCAGTGAAGACTGAGGCAAAAACAGTTGTTGAGTACCTCAGCCTTCTCCTCATCTGCTATTACCAGTTTGCCAGTCTTGCTCATCAGCGGGGGTACGCTTTCTTTAACCATCCTTTTCAGGTTGACATACCTGTAGAAACCCTTCTTGTGGGACTATGCAAAACATACTAAGGAAAGCTTAGAGGAAGGGTTAAAGGCATGGAAAAGTGGGCAGAGAAAAAGGAGTTGGGAAATAGAGAGGAGGAAGTATAAAGGGAATCTGGCCTGTTGCATGTAAGCAGGCTGCTGGTCACTATGTTTGCCTGACTCCTGAACCTGATCACTGCAGGTTGTCGTTATTTTTGATTAAATCCTTTCTTAACTATCTTTCTAATTTCACTTTCACTGTCTAATTTCACCATGTGTGAGTGCTGCAAGGTCTAGGTGTCAGCAGCTGAAGGAACCAAAGTAAGTGAAAACAAGAGCCAGCAAACCTGAGTGGGACCTTGGGCCAGAGGGACTGTGAGTCTGTGGTGTCTCCCATTGGATGGACTTGGGTGCAAGAGAGGTCTGGGTGCCTGCACCTGGAGAAGGGGCCATATGTCACAGGGCTTACGTGTATGTGTCAGCAACTATAAGAGCCAGTAACCAGAGGGACCTCAGCATACTTATATTTAGCATTTTCATATTATATTTGTAAAGATTTACTGCTGATCAGCTGCTGACTGAAAAGAGATTTCTTTCTACAGATGTATAGAATCTAATTCTGAATTGTGCCCACTAGACTTTCAGCTTAGTTCAATGCACCAAATGTAATCCAGTTCTGTGATCTCTACATTTTAAGGCATAGTGACGAAGCAATTTTAATAAAGTGGTGTTCTTTTCACATATAGGTAAATAAAACCTTAAGTTCACAAATAAAATAACTTTTAATTGAATTGTAATTATAGCATCTCTAAAATATGATACTAAGATGTCAGAGAACTTCCAAAATACATTACATTTTATTTTAAATTAAATCTTGTTGCTTATTGTCCATATTATTTTTCTCTCCTAAGGAATATAACTTCAGGGTTTGTTTTGTATAAAATACTGAATTCAAACTTATGATATTGCTCACAGCTGGGCCAACCATCCTCTATCATGACTGTTTTGAAATAAGAGAAGTGGCAATCTTCCTGGAGAAGAAGATGTAGCAATTTCCCTCAGAGGGAAGAGTTTCAGGAAGGTATAGTGTCTGAGAACTAATTTTTTTTCCCAGTGGGGTTGCTATCAGCAGTCAAAGGCTTTTTATAAGAGAACAAAAGACAGCAGAGGTAGCTAACACACCGTATTTGTTGCAATAGTTAGCTCAACAGGGGTGGAGACAGGTCCAGAAACTCTGTTCAAGATTGGGGGGGCTGTGCAAAGGTCATGTCAAAGTGACTCAAAGCATAGCCTCTAGGCAAGAATCTGCCTTGATGTGTCAGAGGGCTTGACCCAGATAGAGCTCTGGAGGGAGGATGTCATTGCAGATCTTAAGCTCCAGGAGCTGAGCAACTTCACATGGGGGAGGTGTGCTCTGGTCGAGGTGCTGAATTGCCATGTGAAGTAGCTATAAGAGGACATGAGTAGATCATCCACCAACAAGGAGGATAAATAAAAAAAATTGATAGGGTCTTCACAGAGAGTCTGCAGGAGCAGGAGCCTGAGGCCTGTGGCATAAGGAAGGAAGGATGGACAAAAAATGTGCCCAAAGATAGCAGTGGATGTAGACTTCCAAAGTGGGGGTGTCTGGAAACTTGAGGAACTCCTAGAGAGAGTCCAGAGGAGGGCAACAAAGATGATGAGGGGACTGGAGCACCTCCCCTATGAGGAAAGGCTGAGAGAGCTGGGCTTGTTTAGCCTGAAGAAGAGAAGACTGAGAAGGGACCTCATTAACACATACAAATATCTTAAGGGCAGAAATCATGAGGACGGAACCAGTCTCTTCTCAGTGGTGCCCAGCGACAGGACAAGGGGCAATGGGCACAAACTGAAACATAAGAGGTTTCAGTTGAACATGTGGAAGAACTTCTTTACTTTGAGGGTGACAGAGCACTGGAACAGGCTGTCCTGGGGAGTTGTGGAGTCTGCTTCTCTGGAGAAATTCAAAGCCCACCTGGATGAAGTCCTGTGTAACATGCTCTAGGTGAATCTGCTTTATCAGGGGAGTTGGACTAGATGATCTCCCGAGGTCCCTTCCAACCCTTGCCATTCTGTGATTCTGTGTCTGCCTTTCCAAGTACAAAACTGTTAATATTTTTGTGTTTTTAATCAGTTTTTCCTGACATTTCAGAAATGTATGCTATAAACCTTAATATCAGGTTGTATTACATATGAAGAACACTCGTTAAGATATCTAGTTAGCAATTGTTCTGAGAAGAAGATATGTGTCCAAATTTGTTAGATCCTTTCCCTAAAAATAGATCTCTGCAATTAGTCATAATCCATCTGTCCCTGAAGGAAAACATTGATGACAAAAATTTATACAGTGGAAGTCATTCAAAACAAATAAGTCATCACCGACATCCTATTAGGATGTTAAAGCAGCATCAGGGAGAGATATGCCTACAGCAGATAGCAATTCAGCACACTCAAACCTACCTACCCATCTCCATTTCATTTTCCCATTGTAACTGCCACACTGCCCTCTTTTAAAAAGGTCTCAGAGCTTCATTCTCTCTTTGCCTACCAAGACCTGTGTTCAAAACTAGTCCAGGGAAAAAAAAAAAACCTCTCTAAAAACAGAAAAAGGAAGTCTCTTTCAAGTGGCACTGGAGGTAGAGGCAGAAATTCCTATACCTTCAGGTCATTGACAGAACATTTGCCACCTCTGTCCCAGAGGGCACCTGGGAAGCATGGACAGCTGTGGAGTCGGTGCAACACAGAGCACTCCTCCTGGCTCGCAGCAAGCTGGGAACATGGGAAAGGATGGAGATGGGACCAAGTTGGGGTAGCTGGAGTTGAATTAATGTTCTAATTAATCCTAGCCATAGAGTGCTGTTTTCCCACTGACCAACATTGCAAGTCTTCCTTTTTCCTTCTTTTTTTTTTTTTCTTTTTTTTTTCTTTTTTTTTTTTTTTTTTTTCTTTTTTTTTTTTTCCCCTCTGCACAGGTACTCTCATATGGGAATTTATAAGATTTTCTATGAATATATATTCTGGTATAATTCAATTTTATGAACATTTGAAGGCAATGAAGACAAAAATAATGCAATGAATTGAAACATACAGAACATTTTAGAGAATATTCATTGTTATGTGTGTGTGGATTTGTAGCACTCACTTCATTTTAACTAAACATTTTCCTGGCAATATCTGCTTGAAAACATAGCAGGTATTCAATCTTATCTTCTTTAAAATACTAATCTGTACAGAGACCTGGCATACATTTTGTATTACTAGTTTCTCATACGTTTTTATCTTAAAAAATAATTATAAATTTGGTGGTTTACATGATCACTGGTGTTACTTCTTGCGCTTTGAACTCTTCAAAATACTTTGCATAACAACCAACAATGATCAGAGAGTCATCTTTGTCAAATAAATTTGGAGAAAGTGTTTACTATAGCCCTTGAAAGTAGGATGATTAATTAAAATATTTCTGCTCTGGACTACTGTAGAAGATGTTAACATTTAAAAACTGTGTTTGGAAAGCTATCTTTCAGTAAGTTATTTTTTTAAGAATGTCACTCCTCTCTACTCCTCTCCTTTGTTGTCTGTTTTTTTTTCTTTACTCAACTGATTTTGGTTATGTAGTTACATGCTTTTATAAAGAACCTGCAATTAAATGGCGATATAAGTACTGTGTTGTGCTGGTTCTGGCTGGGATACTGTTAATTTTCTTTATAGTAACTAGTATGGGGCTATGCTTTGGATTTGTGCTGTTGATAATACAGAGATATTTTTATTATTGCTGAGCCGTGCTTACACAGAGTCAAAGTCTTTTCTGCTTCTCACACCATCATGCCATTGTGGAGCCTGGTGGGGCACAAGGAGTTAGGAGGGGACACAGCCAAGACAGCTGACCCAAACTGATGAAGGGATATCCCAGACCATATGACGTTGTGCTCAGCATATAAAGGTGGGGGAAAAAGAAGGAAGGGAGGGGACATTTGGAGTGACGGCATTTTGTCTTCCCAAAGAACATTACATGAGATGGAGCCCTGCTTTCCTGGAGATGGCTGAACACCTGCCTGCCCATGGGAAGTAGGAATGAATTCCTTGTTTTGCTTTGCTTGTGTGTGTGGCTTTCCCTATTAAACTGTCTTTATCTCAGCCCATGAGTTCTCTCACTTTTACTCTTCTGATTCTCTCCCCAATCCTGCTGGGGGGGAGTGAGCGAGTGGCTGTGTGGTGCTTAGTTACTGGCTGGGGTCAAACCATGACAGTCTTTTTTGGCACCGAATGTGGGGCTTGACGGTTTTGAGATAATGGTAGGTTTGATTGGAATGTGTTAGATTTATTTTATAGCTGTTACTGCTGTTTAGCTATTTATTGGCAGGCTCCTGTGTTTGCCATGAGGCTTTCTTGCCTTACTGTATATTATAGTCTAGTGCTCATTAGTGGCTGCTTTTTGCTTTCACTGCTTGCTATAGTACTGTATTGCTTATCAATTTAGTGTGCTGTACCTGGGAACGTTTTGATAACTGCCATGGTGATGTGCCTGGGCTGGCAGATGGCCAGGGGATTGGTGCTGTTTCTGTGCTGCTGTGCTGGACAGGCTGGAACTCCAATGTGAACTTGACTCAAAGGGACTATGACTGGTGTATGAGTCCATGTGGGAGTAGGACACCTTGAAGTGTCTGTAGCCGTGGATAAGCCTACACCAGAGCAGGTACATCTCATAGCATCTGTGGCTGTGGTTACATCTGCACTGCAGCAGGTATACCTCTGAAGGGATTGCGGCCCAGAGATAAGTCTATACTGGAGAAGGTGAGAGGCTGTGTATTGCTTAGTTGCTGGCTGGTGTTAAACCACAACACTGTGTCAAACAAAGCAAATAAAAACTGTAAAGCCTAGAGTAGGCTGAAGAACTAGAGAATGTCAAAAATCTTGTAAGTCAAACTTGACTGAATAATATAGTTTCCACAAAGGCTGCCTCTATTACTCTTTCATTTCATTTTTTCCACAGTCTAACAATAACCATCATTCAAGTGCCAAACATAATGTGTCTACTGAAATTATAATGTAGGAATTATGCACAATAGGGATTCACAGCCTATTCTATTATAATGTTATACTGCTACTATGAACATAAAAGACATTAAACTCAGTTGTAGAGAGAATATATCCACCCAAAGTTCCTTAGAGCAATTTTCACACTGAGAAAGTCATCACTCTGGAAAGGAACTCTCTGAACTGAGGAGGAGATAACTATTGTACCTCCAAGTTTTCTTGGAAGCAAGCAGCATTGCTACAATACTGGGAAAGATGCAATCCTCCATACTGTGGTATTAATAAGCATTAAAGCTTTGAACACCTTAATGCCCTTTAATGTATGTCATTTCTACCAAATGTCAGCTTTCAGGCAAAGTAATTTCCACAAAACCCCTACAGCTTGAGTTACTAAACCAAACAAATTCAGAACATGTATACAAAAATGATATTTAAATAATCGCATGATATGCCAGAACTCCCTCATGAAAATAGTGGTCTATCACTGATCTATGCCAGAAGACAGGCAAGGAAAAAAAAAAAGAAAAGAAGATTGGTTTTATTCCTTGTCATATTTACTATGAATATTATATTCAGTTCTACTGAATTCTTCTCCAAACAGTAGAAATAAAATTACTATCCCCACAGAACAGTAAATGCTAATGATTTGACTTCACTTTGGTGTGAATCATGATGAGGCCATCATGGCACACGTAACAGTAGTGCCAGAGCACATCTGGATACAGGTCAGCAATGCCTTGACTTGTCTTCAGAAACAGGAATTGGGCCTAATCTGATTTGAATGCTAGGCCTTTGGGCCAGTCTTATAGTGTTAGGGTGCTGAAGATGTTGTGGAGAGAACAACTTGTTTTCCAAATCTATGAATATTTTTGTTTATTTTCTTCTGCACTTTTGAAAATTGAAATAATTAACATTTCAAAAAGAAAACCACAGGAAAACTCTGTTTATTTACTTATTCTGGAAAACAAATGTTTTCTCCCTTATTTAAGTCTCTGAAAAATCTCATTATGATCATTATCCAAGCCTTACAAACTATAGATTTAATTCCCTACTTATTGGGAGCAAGTAATATTTTTTACATTTGTTTTTCTAATAGATGATTTGTAACTGCTACATTAGTGTTTACAGGCTAAATCCACAAGGAGAGAGTAAATTTTTGTTTTATAGTTTCCTTTTTAAAACTTGGAGATATGATGTTTTTTATGAATATTTGCAACCATTTGGTCTATAAATGTCAACATTAAATTTTATGGCTATTAATAAAAAAGCAAAAAGAAAACACGTTATCCCAGTCGATGACATAAAAGTATATTCCCACATAGTGACAGATTATTCCTATTTAATAGTACTAACTGTTAAAGAACATACACATTCTCACATGAGAACATAAAAATACTGTTCTGTAGCTATACATAATGATATAGATGTATAATATATTGTATTACGTATATGTTATTCTTATAGGCGTACATATGTGTAAATAATGTATACTAAGCTGCTGTGTATACATGTATTTAATCATATATGGCATATATGTACAGTATAATTTTTATTGTCTCTCTGGTAACTTCACCATGGTTAAAAACATATTCTAATTTTTTGAAATCTGTTCTAAGTAAACTATATAACTCTTTAAATGCAGGCAGTATCAATATTCCCTTAAAATGCATCACTGGAATTAATCAATGATTTTGATTATCTGTGCTTCCTCAGTACTAGATAAAATTCCTAATAGGCTTTGTTTATGTTCACTGGAAATGATTCAAATTAAAGGTTCTTTTCTTTCTAAATGGAATGTCCCTTAAGAAATTGACATAATCAAGGTAAAGAGCATAGCACAACAGAGAGTATTCCCAGAAGGGGAATTATTTGTAATTGCTAGAACAGGTGAACATTCAGATGAAATACACAGAAAGCACAGGTACCCAAAGAACTTATTGTTGTTTACGTAATTCTTGAATTAAATATGTAGCTTCCAGGTTGGAAGGTATTTTTAAAACTTATATCTAGATAGTAAAAATGTCATGTGTCATACTACCTGAAAGAGCTACATGTAATGAAGCAAAATGAGTAATAAGACTGTGATTCAATGATGCCAAGAGATTATAGACAAAGCATCTGCCACTGTAATTTCCAACACTGGAGCTGACTGGGATAACCTTCAAATCTTTGCATTCATTTTGTTGTTTTCTAGTTTTTCTATTAGAAACACTGCATGTGGCATGTAGGCTACAGACTTTGCCACCTTTTATAATAGGTGCTTGGGGAAATTAGAATAAATGATCCTAGTGGGAATTTAAATGCTGTGTGTATCTTTTCTGTATTGTTATATGCATTTTTGAAAGAAGTAAAATTAATTTAATATTGGAATCCTGAATGTTTAACAAGGAATTGATACTGATACCATTGCGCTACAATGTGTAAATGGGTGAAGAATATATGCCTGCACTGGATGCTTAGATTATTGTGATGAGTGAAATATATGGCAACAAAATAAGTGATGAACAGTACTGGACGACACTGTTAAACTGTAACCATGATAAATTCAAACCAAATCTATAGATTTTTTTTTTTTCATATTCCTTAACACTATTTTATTTTCCATTCCTCATCTATTTTACAAGACTGAGAATTTGTCTTTATACCTTCCTTGTGCTTTTTTGGGCCAACTTCTGACTTCTGCCTATGCAATTGCTTGCACAAACATCACACAAAGGAAGACAATTAATGTGGTCATTGCATAACGTTGTAAGTAAAATGAATTTTTTATACCTACTTAGAAGACATGGGAAAACAGTGCGTTTTGTTACCTCTGCTCTGCTTAATATATATGTCTTTTTCTATTCCCCATGTAAAAAAAAAATCCATTTTCAAGAAAGATACACATTTAAGTTAACAGTTATTTTCAAATCATGAGTTTTCACCTTACTCATTCACTTAGGTGTTACAAGTATAATGTTCTTTGTATGGCATATTTGTGCTCAAGAATAGAAAGTGTTCGTGTGCTCCATCAGAAAGTAGCCTCAGTGGAACGCCTTATGTGCACACCGTCACAGAACTACAAGACATTTTTCTGCAGCACTCAGCATGGCCAACTTGAGAAGTTGGTTGGCTTAAATTAAACCCTTTAATTTTGTGGGTAGGTGTGTTAGGGATCAGGGCATTTCTTAACAGCTGAATATACGTGCTTTAAGAAAAGAACCTTATTGAGATGTATGCTTACCATTCATCTAAATTTAGGGATAAAAGAACATGCTTTCTTAAAATGTTACAAGAAAATAAAATGACAGCTACACTTCCTTAGGATTCTATTTAATATTAAGGCTTTTCCCTACTCACACATCAATAAACATGGCTGGGTACCCTGAGAACAACCAGTCAGACTATTAAAGACCAAGGCAAAGAAGGTATTAAGTACTTCAGCCTTTTCCTCATCCTTTGTCACTATGTTTACCCCTGCATCCAGTAAAGAATGGAGATTCTCATTAGCCCTCCTTTTGTTGCTAATGTATCTATAGAAACTTTTTTAATTGTCTTTTATGGCAGTAGCCAGAGTAAGCTTAAATTGGGCTTTGGTCCCTTTAATTTTCTCCCTGCATAACCTCACAAAATCCTTGCAATCTTCCTGAATTGCCTGCTCCTTCTTCCAAAGGTCATAAACTCTCCTTTTTTTCTTGAGTTCCAGCCTCACTGTTCATCCAGGCTGGTCTTCTTCGCCACCAGTTCGTCCTACGGCACATGAGTACGGCCTGCTCCTGCAGAATTTCCTTCTTGAAGAATGTCCAGCCATCCTGGACTCCTTGGCCCTTCAGGATTGCCTCCCAAGGGACTCTGTCAACCAGTCTCTTAAACAGGCCAAAGTTTGCCCTCCAGAAGTCCAAGGCAGCAGTTCTGCTAGCCCCACTCCTTACTTCTCAACTCATTCTGGGTGTCCTCTCCAAGCAAGTTGAGGAAATGAAGATCATCACGAGTACCCAGCATGGATTCACCAAGGGGAAATCATGCCTGACCAATCTGATAGCCCTCTATGATGCCATGACCGGCTGGGTAGATGAGGGGAAAGCAGTGGATGTTGTCTACCTTGACTTCAGCAAGGCTTTTGACACTGTCTCCCATAACATCCTCATAGGGAAGCTCAAGAAGTATGGGTTGGATGAGTGGACAGTGAAGTGGATTGGGAACTGGCTGAACGACAGGGCTCAGAGGGTTCTGATCGGTGGGGCAGAGTCCAGTTGGAGGCCAGTAGCTAGTGGAGTTTCCAAGGGCTCAGTACTCGGCCCAGTCTTGTTCAACTTGTTCACCAATGACCTCAGCAAGTTCTCTGATGACACAAAACTGGGAGGAGTGGCTGATACGCTGGAAGGCTGTGCTGCCATTCAGCGGGACCTGGACAGGCTGGAGAATTGGGCAGAGAGGAACATGATGAAATTCACCAAGGGCAAGTGTCGAGTGCTGCACCTGGGGAGGTCGAACCCCATGCACCAGTACAGACTGGGGGCTGACCTGCTGGAAAGCAGCTCTGCCAAGAGGGACCTGGGAGTCCTGGTGGATGACAAGCTGACCATGAGCCAACAGTGTGCCCTTGTTGCCAAGAAGGCCAATGGCATCCTGGGGTGCATTAAGAGGAGTGTGGCCAGCAGGTCGAGGGAGGTGATCCTCCCCCTCTACTCTGCCCTGGTGAGACCCCACCTGGAGTACTGTGTCCAGTTCTGGGCTCCCCAGTTCAAGAAAGATGAGGAACTCCTAGAAAGAGTCCAGAAGAGAGCAACTAGGATGATAAAGGGACTGGAGCATCTCCCCTATAAGGAAAAGCTGAGAGAGTTGGGCTTGTTCAGCCTGAAGAAGGGAAGACTGAGAGGGGACCTCATTAACACACAGAAATATCTTAAGGGCAGAAATCACAAGGACGGAATCAGTCTCTTTGCAGTGGTGTCCAGCAACAGGACAAGGGGCAATGGATACAAACTGAAACATAAGAGGTTTCACTTGAAAATGAGGAAAAACTTCTTTACTCTGAGGGTGACAGAGCAATGGAACAGGCTTCCCAGGGGGTTGTGGAGTCTGCTTCTCTGGAGATATTCAAAGCCCCCTGGATGAAGTCCTGTGTAACAGCTCTAGGAGAACCTGCTTTATCAGGAGGGTTGGACTAGATGATCTCATGAGGTCCCTTCCAACCCTTGCGATTCTGTGATTCTGTGATTCTCTGAAAATCAAAACCACTCTCATTTCGTGATCACTATGCCCAACAGCCTCCAACCATCACATCACCCACAAGTCCTTCCCTGTTTGCAACCGACAGATCCAGTGGGGACCCATCCCTTGTTGACTCACTCACCAGTGTGTCCGGAAGTTCTCTTCCACACACTCCAGGAACCTCCTAGCCTGTTTCCTCTTTTCTGCATTACAAATACTTGAATATATTTGTCAAAATGTTTCTGTATTTTGTAAGCATAGCCCCTATTGTGGCTGATAGGACTTTGCAAATGACTTCACCTACTGCTTACCAAAGTTTCAAATCAAAGACACAGCATTTCCATAAAGGAAATTTAAGAAAAAATAAAACGTCAAAAATTCACACTGGGTTTTGTTGCACATACTCTTTGAAGATGTTCCCGAATCTAAACTGATCCAAAAGACTTGGACATTCCTTTACCAAATTCATTTTACCATATTACTGGGTATCAAATATTAAGCAAAAAAGAACTATTAATGCTCTCAGATTTTTCATTACCTATGCAACATATTGGTGTTATCATAGAATCATAGAATGTTTTGGGTTGGAAGGGACCCCTAGAGGTCATCTAGTCCAACCCCCCTGCAGTCAGCAAGGACACTGCTAACTACATCAGGTTGCTCAGAGCCCCATCCAACCTGGTCTTGAGTGTTTCCAGGGGTGGGGCCTCCATTACCTCACTGGGCAACCTGTTCCAGTGTTTTACCTCTCTTATTGTAAAGAATTTCTTCCTTATATCTAGTCTAAACCTACCATGCTTCAGTTTAAAACCATTACCCCTTGTCCTGTCACAGCTGGCCCTACTAAAAAGATTTCCCTGCTAAAAGTCTTTCCTATAGGCCCCTTTTAAGTACTGAAAGGCTGCAATCAGGTCTCCCCACAGCCTTCTCTTCTCCACGCTGAACAACCCCAACTCTCTCAGCCTGTCCTCATAGGAGAGGTGCTCCAGCCCTCGGATCATTTTGGTAGCCCTCCTCTAGGCCCGCTCCGACAGTTCCATGTCCTTCTTGTGCTGAGGGCTCCAGAGCTGGACGCAGTACTCCAGGTGAGGTCTCAGCAGAGCAGAGTAGAGGGGCAGAATCACCTCCCTTGACCTGCTGGCCACACTTCTCCTGATGCAGCCCAAGGTACAGTTGGCCTTCTGGACTGCCAGTGCACATTGCTGGCTCATGTCCATCTTTTTGTCCATCAGTACCCTCTTATCTGTTTCATATTTTATACTTATTTATGCAGTCCCATAGCTTATGCATTGGCTTTATGTCATTTTTGCACTTTTCCTGAAGGACTAGAAGTATACGGTAAAGGTTTTAGTGTGTGCATATATGTTCACTGGTGTATATATATAAAGAGAAAGAGAGATTGCCTGCGTCTTCAGCTACTATAGCATGTACATATAGAGAGACTAACTTAATCTTCAGTTTCTTGACATCTATAACATTATATAGTCTTTTGTCATACAACCAAATTTTCAGTGCCTCTCACTCGTTATCAGGCAGCTCAATGCAGCAGAGTGTTACAACTATCAAAGGGTCAGCTGCACGCCAAGGCTTTCAGAGGGAAGCTTAGAAATTAAGTGCTCTGTCTGGAAAAATGGACTGTGAAAGCATTCAAGAAACTGATGGACTGGAACTGCTTTGAAAAAAATATTACTAAACACAAAGTGTTTGTATTTCAGTGTCTAAATGCCTATAAGCAGTAAAATACCCTTTCTGATACAGTTATTTTCTGCTCTATATAAATATTCATAAACTATGAAAATTTAATGGAATTCCTATGATTTTTGTAAATCATAGGAAATGCTTTCAATTATCAACAAACTGCTTCCAATTTTCCAAAATCTGGTTGATAAGACACTATTAGGTGTATGTAATTTTAGACAGATTTTCCTGTATATATAGAAACTCTGCTAGCAAGGTCCAGGTTTCTAATATATTGTTTCTATTTCTGATGATGTGTAAGTTATGAAAAATAAATGACCAACTTTTGACACTTTATCTGGAAAAGCTCTTGAATGTAGAACCGTAAAGTTGCTGTAACATATTTTCTTTTATATCTTACCTTTTTTTTTTGAAAAAACCTCAGTACTGCTCAAGTTTTCTCATTTATTTTTTACCTTTTGTTTTTAAATACATTCACAATTTTTTTATACATAAAGATGAAATCCTAGAAGAACTGCAAATGCTTAGAGAATTACCAAGAGAAAGTAAAAATTATTTAGTGTAACATTGAGTAAAATTAATGTACTATATTGATCTTTTAAAGTAAACTGCTCTCTCTACCTAGTAGAAATTTTAAGATGCATAACTAATGAATATTGACAACCACATTGTGATCTTCATATGTATCTTCATGTGTCTGCGTAAAATATCCCAACATATTTTCATTTGAACAGAAAATATCTACCCTCAAGTCATAATCGTCTAACAGTCCACAGGCGTTCTGGAGGGCATTACCTAATGAAGGTCCTCACATATTATATAGCTCAGAATGTGGTTTAGCATAGAGTTAGTAATTACTACATATTGCTAAAGACTTATGATTCTATTGACCTACAGTACATCACATAACCAGTCAGCAAATGTTAATCTTAAAATGGCCCCAGTCATTGTATTTGCAAGATACAACTTTTAAAATACCTCCTGCTTAGCTAATCCAGTAAGACTCCTATTGCCTTGTAATTAAATAGCACATACTTTGCAATAGTTTCTTATCTAATGTGCTAAGTGCTCGAAGAATGGAGATGCTGTAAAAACAAATAGCTATGTTAATATCTCTTAACTTTTTTTTTTTTCATAACTAGTAAGCCTATTTTAAAAAACCCAAAACCATAAAAATCTCTTAACAGCATGTCCGTACACTACAGGCTTGTTAACTGGATAACCTATGTACAATTTTATAAGGCTTTTCTATTTTTTTCTGATTGCTTTCTCAGTTGATCTACTACTTTGAAGTTCCTAGTGGATTTCATGCAGAAATAAAAAAATAAGCAATTTCATTAGTGTAGTAGAACACTGATACTCTACACATTGTATTTTTCATAAAATCATGGTTAGTCTGTATAGAGAATCTTATATTTTTTAAAATTTTTTTTAAAATGATGTTCAGTAAACACATTTACTAGTATGTAGTAAGATATTATGAGATAATACAATGAACAAAACATAACAAATCCTAGGGCTTGAGTAATTCTTCCAAGTTTGGAAATCTTGCTATTTTAACGAAAGCAGTCACAAGCAGCAGGAAGAGTATTATAGAGTAAGATGCTCTAAATTTCAAACATCAAGATGGAGTGTGAACCATCCATTTTCACCACTGCAAAAAGTTAAAAGCAAGTAAAATTGAGATTCAATTTTATGCTTTTTTTTTTTTTTTGAAAATATATATTTTAAGAGTTTAAAAGTTAGGGGACTACTCAGTAGGCTTTACAGAAGATGCAAAATTTAGTTGCTTAAGACTAATTACAGCTGTGAAAAACTTGAAATATTTAAGGTAGCAGTTAAATGGATAAAAGATGACTAATGAATTTTAGTATCAATAAAAATGAAGAAAAGCACACTGGATGAGAACGGCAATTATTCATATAGCTTACATGAATTTCCATTAACAGCACTATCCACAAAAATAACCTTGGAGTTAATGTTGACAGCACAGGAGAAAACACTGTTCTCTGTACAAGTATGGTGAAATATCTCTTACAAGACACTGGGATGTATAGGGGATAAAGAACTGAATCATTCAAAGAATGTTATGGTGTGCTTATTTAAATGTGGTTACATGTTTTAAAGTGTTTCTGATATTTTGGACAATTCAGAATTAAAGACATTTTAAAAAAAAGGATAATGACATGACCAAAGAGCTGAGAAATCTTCTCAAATGAACATTGAAAGATTGTTTTTTATCCTTAAAATATGTCTTAAAATAAGCCAGAGATAAAATTATAAAAATAAATTATAAATAGCTGTATGAACAGGATCTACCAGAGTATTTTTTATACCTGTTTCAAAGTTGAACAACAAACAAAAAAGTAGAATTAAAAACTGAAGAGTTACCCAGCTAAAAAAGATATTATTTCATGCAGTGTTTAAGTTATTATTATTTCAGTTATAGGTTATCATTACCAAAGGAAGTCTACACAAAAGAAGTGGCCAGTCTTCTGCTCTAGTCAAACACGGAAACTACTCAAGTAGTTCAAGAAAGTAATGGAAACTACTCAAACAGCTTAAAAGAGTCTGAAGAGTCTAAAAAATAGTTATATACAGAAGTGTCCAAAAGATATTAGATCAGGAAAGATAGTTCTGTATTCATTAAAAAAAATGGAGATGAGCTTCATTTACTTAAAAACTTTCATATACATAAAAGTGCAGACTATAGGGAAAGGTGTGTGTTCAGAATGGATATTGGGCTGAATATTAAGAGTTCCATAAACAGGTTCTAAGCTTGGTTTATGTTTATATTTTATTGTTTAGCTTAAAATTTTCCTCTGTGTAGTTTAAGAAATAATTAAGTTGGATATGCCTTACTCTGGCAAAGATCAACAAAAGAAGTTAAATGAAACTGACATTATTTGAGAAGAATTTTAAATTCAAGAAATGATAATTTTCTTCTGTCCAAAATCACTGCAAATTTATATGCAAGAATAAAATTTCATACTTCAGAGATCAAAATATTATATTCCAACTGGAATAATAATGAGACTTAATATGGGATTCAGATTATCCATATCTTGCCACTGTAGTGTTCTTCATTTTTCTAAAACATTTGCTATATACTTTTGTTGTAGATAGAATATCAACTATGTGGTTCCTATGTCTGGCCCTGTACTGTAATTGCTATATATCCATAAATAATTTTGTCACAGTGCAACTAGTAAAGTGAATTAACAAAATATATTCTCAAACCCAGAGTATTCTGGCTACTTTTATGCCTTTTGTTTCATTTAATGCCAGAGTGGTAGAAGACATGAAAAAGCTGCAGACTGCTCCCTTAATACCACAGATCTTACGGGTGAAACAAATTATCAGTGAACTAGCTTTCAGCTCCTTACAAGACAAGAAAATCATTTAGACTTCTTTCCCCTGCAAATCACTTAAGAAATCATGTTTTGTGTTAATTACAGAGTTTTCAGTTTTGACTGGGTCCCAACTTGCAATGTAACAAAGCCATTGGCTTTATCAGGCCACAGCACTGAGGATGAGATGTCAGTGACTCACGTAAAACTCTTCTCACCTTTCCACTAGCAGTCTAGGAGTAAATTTTTCTCAGTAATCTCTTGACTCCTTCATATGAACTCAGCATACCAGAAACAGAAAGTAAGAAACTGAAGTTTAGAGTGGGACTCTTTTACTTTGCCATAGGAAATTAAAGTTATGCACGTCTTATTTGCAGCAATTTATCCTATGTTCCTTTTATAATCAGTGGAGAAAAGGAAAATTGAAGTCACAATCATTTTTTTGGTTTTATGTTTGTTTGGTTTTGTATTTTAGATACCTACCTTCAAATGAGACATAAACAACTGGGTGTTTTTTTTCCAGATATTGAAAGATCGTATGTGACTTTAACTTGACATCTAGTTCAGATTAGACATCTGATTTTTCTACCTGTGATTTAAAGTAAAAGAATGGTTTCTTCATTTCTTCCATAGTATGGTGAATTAGAAATGCTCACCTAGAATTTTAATGAAAGTTTGCAATTTTTACATATGCTCCAAAAAAGGATACAGGCAGAAGTAGTAATTTTGACGAAAACAATCCACTGAACCATTTCAGAGAGGTAGAATGTTCTGGCCAATGACTAAAGGACGTTTGTCTTCAAATTAGTCCAGAAAATGGCAAAGGTGGTAAATATTTTTTTTTTTTTTCTTGTGACTACAAAAATATTCTCTGGAAAAGAGTAATCTTATGCCAAGGATGCACGGAGCATCTGGGCCAGTCACAATGGGGTGCTTTTGCCACTCATTCCCGGTTAGGCTCACTTCAGCCTCCAATACAGTCAGCTCCTGAGATCCCCCTGTCACTCCAGAAATACAGATAGATTCTTCCCCTATATAGCTTGATGGCATTAGAGTACATGCTGCACCAGTGTCTACTACAGCTCTATATTTCTGTGGGTCTGACATGCCAGGCCATCGAATCCACACGGTCCAGTAAACCCTGTTGTCCCTTTCCTCCACCTGGCTGGAGGCAGGGCCCCTCTAATCCTGGTCACTATTGCTCATGGTTTGTGTGTATGAGTCAGAAGTTCCTTCATCACAATCAGAATTAAGATCAGCCCTTCTATTGTGTCTGAAAAAACTACGATCTACCCGGTCTCTGGAAATCGGAGCAACAAGTTTCTTGGAAGAGCGCCCTTTTGTGTTTGTTTTTATTTGCAACTCACGTACTCGTGCCTCTAGGGCCGAGGTAGGTTTTCCGTCCCATTTCCTCATGTCCTCTCCATGGTCACGCAGGTAAAACCATAGGGTGCGCTGTGGTGTGTACCCTTGATATCCTCTCTTTTGAGCAGAGGGACGCTTACTCCTAGTGGCTGAGATACATGTCCGTACAGGTGGGGAGTGAGATATATCCTCGTGGAATTGTTCAAACTTACGGGACAGTTTCTCCACAGCTGAAAGAAAGGAGGAAGAGATACTTTCTTCATATTCCTGGATCTGGCTAGCCACTTCATCCACTGTTGGTCCCCGTCCAGCTTCCCAGCTCAGCATTGCCCATGTGTTGGCATATGATGTTGGTGCACTCCGTAACAACTTCCGCCACATGGGTCATGTGCACCAGACATTATCTGGATTTTGGGCGACTGGTCATTGTCCAGGTCACTATAAATCACCTCCAGGATAGCTAATTCCCTCAGGTACTGGATGCCTTTCTCCACGGTGGTCCATTTGCCTAGGCGATATATGACATCTTCCTTGAAGGGATATCTTTCCTTCATGGCTGGCAGTAGTCGTCTCCAGAGGCTGAGGATTTGTGTCCCTTTTCCAATCGCTTTGTCAATGCCCCCTTCCCTAGAAAGGGATCCCAGCTGTTTGGCTTCCTTACCCTCCAGTTCCAGGCTGTTGGCCCCATTATCCCAGCATCGGAGTAGCCAGGTGACAATGTGCTCACCTGGATGACGGCTGAAATCTTTTCGGATATCTCGCAGCTCACTCAAGGATAGGGATCTGGTGGTTTCTGCCTCATTTATGAGCTCTTCCTCCCCCTCTTGTGATGGCCCCACTTTTTCATCCTCCCTTTCTAAACGAGTTGACTTTCGCTTCCAAGATTTCTTCTTTTGTATAGGGGCGACTGATGCTGGCACGGGTTGGTTCCCTCGTTCAGCCGCAGTGCCTGTGGCCTGGGTTGGAGTAGCCATAGTGTGTACCACTGGGGTTGGAGTAGCCGCAATGCATATCACCAGGGCTGGAGTAGCTGCAGTGGCTGTGGCCTTGTCATCAGATCCAGAGACTTTCTGTTCCCTTTGGATGTGTTGAATCATGTTGAACAGGGTTCAGTAAGCATGGGCCAGGCCCCAGCACATTGCAGTGATTTGTGTTTGCCTAGAATTGCCAGGGTGACAGCACACCTTTTCCAAATATTCTACCAGTTTTTCAGGATTCTGCACTTGTTCAGGAGTGAATTTCCAAAACATTGGAGGTGCCCATCGTTCTAGGCATTTACCCATACTACCCCAAATACCCTTCCACTCATAACTATCCAGCCCTGGGGCAGACATCTGGATGGTATTATTAAGGTGCTTACTAGCTTTGGACAAAACTGAAACAATATTCCAAATAGATATCAATAGTTATACCTTAACTATCCAAGGATGTTCAAGATACTGAAAAGTTATTGTAATGAAGGAGGAAACATCATCAAAGAAGGCAGAAAAAGTGCCATTCTGTACTTCCTCCAGAACAAACTTTTCAGAATCCAATGTATAATTGTTAATTTTCTCCGCGAGGTGGTACCCAAAGTGCAGTACAGACTTCGACATGAAACCCAAATACCAGATAAAGCTCAAGGTCATTGTTTTAATAACAAGTCTCCCAAGCAAAACATGTTTAGTCACCACAGAGCACAGCAAACTGCAAAAAACAACACCAGCTTTTAACAAGTACAGCAAAAGAGGGAGCATGGTGCAGATTGGATAAACTAAGATCGCGAACAGATGAATCAAACTGCGACCCACAACTGTTAACGGATATAAATTCCTTAATATTCTGTGGTTACTCTGTCGTTGTCCCAAGCCCTTCGTGCCCCTGTTCAGGTGCCAAAAAGGACTGTTGTGGTTTAACCCGGCTGGCAACTAAGCACCACGCAGCCGCTCGCTCACTCCCCCCTCCCTTAGTGGGATGGGGGAGAGAATCGGGAAGAAAATAAAAAGGTTAGAGCCATGGGCTGAGATAAAGGCAGTTAATAAGAGAAAATAATAGTAATAATGAGAATGGTAACAGAATATACAGAATATACAAAACAAATGATGCACAACACAATTGCTCACCACCCGCCGACCGATGCCCAGCCCGTCCCAAGCACCGATCACTCCCCGAGCTGCGAGCAGTCCCCGAGCAGCGATCACTCTCCCCGCAACCGACCAATCGACTAACTCCGCCCTGAGCATGACGTTATATGGTGTGGAATAGCTCTTTGGTCAGTTTGGGTTAGCTGTCTTAGCTGTGCTCCCTCCCAGCTTGTTATGCACCTGGCCAAGCAGGAGAAGCTCAAAAAGTCCTTGAGTAGTCTGAGCACACTTGGCAACAATTAAAAACGTCAGTGCGTTATCAACATTCTTCTAGTACTGAATCCAAAACACAGCACTATGCAAGCTTCTGTGAAGAAAATTAACTCTATCCCAGCCAAAACCAGGACATCCTATCAATGTTTTCATCTTACAATTTCACTTTACAATTAACCAGAAACAAAAACAAATATTGTGTTAGTAATCTCAGCAGAGATCTACATCTTTAGGTCAGTGTCCTGGTTTCAGATAGGATAGAGTTAATTTTCTTCCTAGGAGCTGACATAGTGCTGTATTTTGGATTTAGGATGAGAAGAATGTTGATGACACACTGATGGTTTAGTTGTTGCTGAGCGGTGCTTACACCAGTCAAGAACTTTTTAGCTTCCCCTGCTCTGCCAGGTGCACAAGAAGCTGGGAGGGGGCACAGCCAGGACAGCTGACCCAAACTGGCCAAAGGGGTATTCTATACTGTATGAAGTCATGATCAGTATATAAAGCTGGGTGAAGAAGAAGGCGGGGGGGGGGGGGAGGGGTGTCTTTTGGAGTCACGGCATTTGTCTTCCCAAGGAACCCTTATACATGTGATGGAGCCCTGCTTTCCTGGAGATGGATGAACACCTGCTTGCCCATGGGAAGTAGTGAATGAGTTCCTTGCTTTGCTTTGCTTGTGTGCGCAGCTTTTGCTTTCCCTATGAAATTGTCTTTATCTGAACCCACGAGATTTCTCACTTTTACTCCTCTGATTCTTTCCCCCATCCCATTGTGGGGGGGAGTGAGCAAGTGGTTGCGTGGTGCTGAGTTCCTGGCTGGGGTTAAACCACAACAGTCAGAAAGTGTGCTAAAATGATCAATAACTTGAGATAATCAGAGTTATGTAGGTTTTTATGGGTAATGAAAAGCCAGCACTTGCCATCATTAATGTAGCTCTTCAAAAGCATTTAGTGACGAATTTCCTCCCCCACCCCTTTTCCCCAAGTTGAGAATTTGGCATTCTATGTATTTGTATTTTTTTATTGCAACCAATCTACTAGCAATTCTCTATTACTGAGTTAGGAGTCGTCTTTTTAGTAAGCTAGAGGGGATGTCTAAAAGCCTGGATTTTGTCAACTTGCCAGTGTGTAGAAGATCTAAGACAGCAAATTGAGATATGTGTCTTTTCTTGAGCTGATTATGTCAGACCTGCTGAATTTGTGACCTCACAGCATGCTGTTAGCAAAACATCAGAAGTGTTACCTCAGGAACTTCAAAGTGAACTTTGTGTTGTCAGTAATCTAGCTAGCTGAAGAAATTAAGCTAGTTACCGCTAAAAGGCCTGACTTTAATCCTGTCAGGTGAAAATGATAAACCAGTGATATCAAAGACTATAATTACAAAAGCTGATCTTGAAACATCTCATAAAATGTTTCCAGCACTTAATTTTTTCTAAGCAGATTTGATAAATACAAACTGTCTTTTTCTTTTACGCTTTTTTTCTGTATCCACCTCTGTTGTGTCTTGGTCTTCTGGTTTTCCTTTCTCCCTCTTTTTCCTGTCTCCTACTGTCTTACTTTCTCATCTAAGTATGTGTGCATATGAAAAAGAGAATGTCTGTGCCCTTTCTTTTCCAGTCCACCTGTTATATCTGCCTCTTTCCCCTACTTTTCCTCATTCTGTTAAAGAAAGGGCATACGTGGTACCACCTGAGATTTTCTTTATTACTACGGGAGCTGAGAAAAGAATCCAGGCTGGTGGTCTGCTGACTGTTCTAGCAACTCTTTTTGGGTAAGCTGCCAACATTCATAGGTGATGCAACAGGTGTTGTATGGAACATGCATGGATAATAAAGAGCTACCTATGATTTAACCTTCAGATAGAGCAATCAGCTTGCAGTGTGTCCACAATTGAAGATGCAAGTGAATTAGATTCTGTCCATTTAGGATTACTGTTGCCAGCATCACACTTTCTCCACAGATACTCAGGATTATTTTAAGTTAGCAACATACATTGTTCTACGTTCTTTTAAATAAAAGAAATCCAAATTAAAGGTCCATAGTGAATATGAGAACAATTTTGCCTGTGTGCAAACCCTCTGCTACTCTATCAGAATGTTCTGATAATAGGAATACAATGTTGCAAACAACTTATATCATCAATTTTAGGCAAGAAAATTAACTCTATCCCAGCCAAAACCAGGACAGAAACACAAAACAAGACCAGGTAGAAATAAACTCCTTCAATTTAAAATGCATAAGAAAACATTTATTTTTCAGCACTGACACAACACTGATGTCAATACTCATATATGTAATAGATGTGGATTCCTAAGTGATATATATGCAGCTGTCACTATTCCACTAAAATATCTTTTTGTTTGAAAATTGAGAAGCAAATCATATGTAAAAAAAAACACCAACCAAACAGGAAGTTAAACCCAATCACCTCTTCTAAATCTTTTTTTGAGTCTTCCATATAATTTATGAAATACAATTTTATACTTCCCAGACACCTCATTATTAACATAGAAGTTATTTTCACAAATATTTTAGAATAAAAGGATAACAAGATTCTCTTTTATTGAGTCTTACAAAAAAAAAAAAAAAGATTAAACCATTGCTTATTTGGAAACCATATGATAGATATTTTGGGATAATTGAAAAGCTAACCAAACTCTTTGAATTAGAATATACTGTCTAGTTGAGATGTTTCCTTTTGCAGAACAGGGACAGACATAAACTTTAGATTAATTTAAGGATGTGAGGCATATGGCACAAGTTTATTTCCCGTGCCTCTCAGTGTACAGTGAAGCAATGAGGGAAAACTGCAAGTCACTGAAAAAGCTAACACCCAGATAGGTGAGGGTTGCATCAGTATATTCTGCTTAACAAAACAAGTATTTTTCCAGTAAAGAGTAGTTTAATTTTCATGAGTAAAGTCCATTCCAGTAAGCTGTTCTCACAGTACTTAAAACCTTAATCTTTGGGTTTCATGGCTTTTTCAGACACTTAAAATTTGTCTGAGATGGAGTACTGGATGGAGGCAAGACTGATAAATCTGATCTGTTGTATTCTCATTCTTCTTTTTAATATTAATTCAATTTTATGTCACAAAAGCTATCAGACACAGTTTTTAACATCTTATTACCATGTCCTAGATATTGGAGGCTTAAAATCAGCTAATTAGAGGCACAACAGAGCAGGCACATTATCTCCTATCTTATATTTGTTTAAACAGTGAGAATCTTGTTATATTTAGACCTCTGAGCCAACTATTTCAATGATATGATAAAGGTTGCCTTTTTGTAAACTCCTCTGATACCCACAGGGGAAGAGTATTTGATTTTTGTGGGTTTAGCAGAACTGGAGTTCTTGGAAATTCACAAGTTGTACATTGGAAATCTGTATTTTCCACCATCTATAGAATAAAAGTTATTATCTTGATCATTATCAAATAATTGATATTTCTACACAGATAACAATCCTCAACTACATACCAGTTCCCTTAATTAAAATTCTTAAGATCTTTTATTTTTTGCTTTACTACTGGAGAACAGAAGGAAAGGATACTTAACACGGTTCATGTGTAAAATTGAAGGTTAACTCTGCAAAAAATTTCAAAATGCTGAAGTTAAATAAAACTCAAAGTCTTAAATACATTTTAAAGTATATTTTTAAAGACAGCAATAAAAATGCTAAAAAAATGATTTCAAAATATTTGTGTATTGAAATTTCAGTTTGGGAAATTAGAATAACTTAATAAGCTAGAGAATGCTTAGGGGAAAAGTGTTCATAATGCCAAAGAGGTTGATTTTTTTTTTAAGAATTAGAAACATCAACAGTTTTTCATAGTTAATTCAAAATATTTGGGGTTTGATACCTGTTCAGAAAAAATCAAATTAATTGTTTTATTTAATTGGTTAATTGGTATTTCCCTTAACTCAAAAATAATCTTTACAAATAGTCCCTGACAATCCCAAATGAAGTTCTAACATCATTTACATTTCATATATAAATAAACCAAAACAAAAAAAAAAAAAAAAACACCAACAAAAAAGCCACAGCACTAAAATAAAATATTGTGGTCTGCTGATACTGTAAGTATGTTTATACATTTATGTTTTAATAATTTCTAGATTGCCACTCAAAAAAACCTGCGGCAGAATATTTGATATTACCTCCTCTGGAGATAATAATTAAAAAAACCCTTAAGTAGAGGAATGGAATTTTTCAGTTATGTTGAGGCTGCTGACTTGGAAACTAAGATTGTTGTAGAGATTACAAAGATAGAGACGCTAACTGTTTTGATCAAGTGTATGTTTCAGAAAACATTACTTTGAATTTTTTTAGTAGAAGGAATGACTCACATTTCCATTACTCTGACTTTTACAACTTCTTTCACTAAACTTCTTTGAATGTGTTTATTTAGAAAATATTCAAGGTAAAAAAAAAAGGAATAAATATCCCATTCAGAGTTCTGAAGTTTCTTGGGAGCTAGGCAACTTTTACTGAGGATTTATCACTGCTTTTAATAATTGTTTCAATCTGACTTTTCAGTAATATTGCTGGAAAATTCTTAATAAGAGTAATTTTTTCTTTCAAGTACACAGCTAAGGGAAGATATCAGCAATAGCTAAGATAGCCATAGCTATCCAAATAATGTTCAGATTCTAATAGTTTATTTTGGAACTGCCATTTAAAAAATTATAAGTTGTAAAATTCCAGAAATTATTCTTTTCATTCCTGGCAGAGATGATATTCCAGAGAGTGACAGAATCTCAAATATTTGCAGGTTGATACTGTGTTTTTTTCTCACATTTTTTGGGGTAGTTTTTGTAAACTGTAAAAACTTTAAGGTAAGGTTTCTGCCTTCCTCTCTGTGTGTATGCATCTGTGGATATCTGCAAGCTTCTCTTAAACCTCAAGGATGGTATTAATGGCATGTCTGTGGCTGCGCTGGAGACTGACACTCCCCCAACATAGCTCAGGAAGGGGCTCATGGCCCCAAGTAGAGCTGAAATGAAGACTCTGAGCCCATAGGTGTGGTTGGAGGCCTCAGGAGAGGTTGGTCAGGATTTAGTAGGTCTCTCAGGGCCCTGGGAGTGGTACTTATTTGCAAAGTCATTTAAAACTTTGAATCTTTGTCATTAACTTTGAAAACTACTATATATAATATAATTTTTTTAATCAGAATTCTCAATAGTGAGCTTTGTTCAAAAGCTGATAGGATGACACAACCTATAAAACACATCAAAAGCTGACTGACTGCTAATCAATACAGAAATTGTTTAGAAGGGAAAATTGGATAATTTTGTAATGTAAACATTGGTCTACAGATTATTGTAGTCTTTAGTTGTTTTGTGCATGATGGTTGCTTGCCAGTTCACTAAATTGAGAGTATTTACAAATGTAATAGAGAACAACTTTATGTTGACAGTTTACAAAATTAGGTGAGAGAAATAATTTTGGTTTTCTATCCTTTCCTATTTCTCCAACATATAATTTAAGTAATAAAAAAATACATACTACTATCTTTTATCCACAGTCTTTGGGAATGAGGAAGATATAATTTTTGTTAGTATGTAAAACAAAGAAGCAAGTATTTTTCTATTTTACATATTTGTACCATGTAACTTTCTGCTTCTAGTAAAATAAAATTCAAAGATTTGTTCATAGATCAGTTCATAAATCATTCAGTCTTCACTTCCTATTCTCTTTACTGTACTTTCTTAAAGATTATAGTCTATTTAATGAAACTAAATAAGAACATTAACCATTAACTTACCATTAACACTTGAAAACTGATCAAGAAATACACAGGCTGTGAGCTAACAGAATCAGTTATTGTTGGGAAATGTATGGTAGTCATAAGATTAAGCTCAAACATTTCCTGACTGAAGACTACCAATGTGCTGAGTAAAGCAGGTGCACTTTTTTTCAGTATAGAAGATTTTCATGATAAAATGAATTTTACAAAACAAAAAATCTTATGGGAACATACTAGTGGTGGTAGATTTCTTTAAAGAAAAATGCTAAACGTGCTTTGTTTGACATGAATGAAATTATATCTTCTTTTTTCTGAATGTTATACTTACAGTGTATTGCATGGTACTTTATGCCACCCAGATCAAAGTAAAATATACTCTAAAGCAAATTCATTTTCAACCATTCTAGATAAGGAAGAAGAAATGAGGATGGGATATGTGTCATGAGCGTGATGGCAGTGTACTTTATACTCTCAAGATTCAAAGATGTTTGTATTATTTTTATGAAGTCCTATCCAGATACCCATTACTTTCCAGCAGGAATTTGCACATTCCTCAGCTTTAGAGATTTGTAGGAAGCTCAAAAAATCTCTTTAACTGGCTCTTCCCTGAGCTGCGTGTCAGAAATACCTTCTCTTTAGCTTGCAGGAAGCAATACTAAGGAGGTACCCCCAATGAGAGGTACTTGTCATGATGCTATACACCTCTGTTTCCATAGCTGTACTGTCAAGGTGTAACAAATTAATAAATTCTATTGCAGAGAAGTAAAATATAGTCAGGCAGAGAATGTGTGCTGTCCCAAACTGACCCTTTGACAGTTTCAAAGTAAGGAGGCAAGAATAGTGTTAACACTGTGTCTCCTGAGACTGTTTTATCTTGCCATAGGGGAAACAAAGATAACAGGCAAGGATGAGAGACTTCTATCTTGGTCTTGGAGGAGACCACCAGCACCAAACAGCAGGATGTAAGTGAACCAAAACCAGAATAGTATTGTTGGACAGCCCTGAAAGTCAAAGCAGGCAAAAGGTGTCATTGAAAGAATGGGCCTGCAGGCCAAGCACTGTGAGTAAGTCACCTGAGGAACAGTCTACGTTCTATTCCATATAATAAGCTGAGAATTTATTGGACATACATTTGGGATTACATGTTGAAAGAACCAGTGGATAACATCTGAATTAGTAATCTAGAGTTAGGCCCACATATTTTCTGCCCTAATGAGTACCTTTCCAGGAAATAGTTATAGCATTATGTTAAGTAGAGTACAGGTAAGGAGAATGGGAATAGTTGAATAAAGTGCAGAACCTTCCTGTAAGTAAATACATTTTTACTAGGTGGAGATTGCCTTTGTGTAGCAAAAATCTGAGTTCTTCCTGTATTGCAACTGAGAAATAAGGACCTGTGTGTAACAACCCTTCAGCAGCTATTTGCCACAATGCTGAAATTAGCACTTAAGATTTAATTACATGACAATTTCAGAAGCAATTTCCATCTTTTTCCTAGTGTTTCCCATACATTCTAATCACTTTTAAATTATTTGTTACATGTTTGTAAAATAAGTTGTTATATGTTTTACCAACAGTTATTTTCAAAAAGAAATGGAAAAATACTGATTGGTTTGATGTTGAATCTACATTTATGAGCCAGAGGATGAAAATTCTTTTCTTCTGTAGTGACTTTTGTGAGTGGACAGTCATAGAAACTTACACAAGAACAGAAGTTATCTTCTCAACAGGAGGACAGTCAGAACTTGAAATTTAAATTCTGAAAGAAATGGACACAAATTATGTCCATCTTGGTGATGATTATGTGCATACAGCTCAACATTGCTGATACACAGGCTTTTTCTTTTTTTTTAATCGTATTAATTTCTCCACATTATTCCAATAACACATAATCCTTTATTGAGTCTCTCTGTAATTACATCTGAGTAGTTTTTCAAAAGAGAGGCTTCTGGAAGAATTTTCAAAGATGTTTTTTCCCCCTTTTTTTTGTTAAATTATAAGTAGATGTGTCATCATCAAAAAGCACAGCTCTGTTTCAGTAGATTACTTTAATCTGGTCTCACGTCTGGCCAAATGCAAGACTTATCACTTTGCTGACACAATTGAGATTTTTTTTTTTCCCTAGCAGAACCTGAAAACAACCCACCTTGACAGTGTTGCTTTTTTCAGGAAGTTCTTACTGACTAACCTCTTCATAATACTTTTGGGGACAGTATAGTAAAAGTTAGAGACTGAATTAAGAAAGCAAGAACTGTCCACTGTAGTATTTCTTGCTCTGCCAATGTCATATTTTATACAAGCAACACTAAATCCTGTAATTTTTGTTTAATATCTGCTGGTGAAAAATAATAAGACAACATGTCAGTGTCAACAGAACACTCTTAATGATCTGTGTTGTGAAATTTATACTGCTTTCTTAAACTCTGCTTCAAAAAAATTCCTATGTGATAGGAGAAAAATCCACACAATGCTAAATTTTCTGATTTTGCTGTGAGCTTATCCATCTCCAAAAAAATTAAATTAAATTAAATTACACTTTTTATGTTTATTAATGTTTCTTCACTTTGTAATTTCTGTATTTCAACTCAGATCCCCTTCTGCCTGGGCAAGTTGTTTGAGACAAGGAAGTATCTGACTGGTCGGTTGGTCTGGGAACACATGGAGGTAAACCTTTTTTTCTGCTAAAGCCAGAAGAACTTTGATTTGAGTGTAAATACTAAAAATTATTTCATTTAAATTGATTAATTATTAGATCACTTCCTGGCTGTGCTTTGGAATATGTCAATTTACTCTTTTCCAGAGAAATCTGCTAAAATGTTAGGCTCAAAATCTTGTCATGGGAAAGAGTTAGCACACCATTTATACTGAGATAGAATTTGTGAACCTCCTGAGGTTCAACAAGGCCAAGTGAAAGGTCCTGCACCTGTGTCAGGGCAACCCCCAGTATCAATACAGGCTGGGGGAAGTAAGGATCGAGAGCAGCCTTGCCGAGAGGGACTTGGGGGTACTGATGGATGAAAAGCTGGACGTGAGCCAGGAATGTGTGCTGGCAGCCCAGAAGGCCAACCGTACCCTGGGCTGCATCAGGAGAAGCATGGCTAGCAGGTCGAGGAAGGGGATTCTGCCCCTCTACTCTGCTCTGGTGAGACCTCACCTAGAGTACTGCGTCCAGCTCTGGAGCCCTCAGCACAAGAAGGACATGGAACTGTTGGAGTGGGTCCAGAGGAGGGCTACTAAAATGATCCGAGGGCTGGAGCACCTCTCCTATGAGGACAGGCTGAGGGAGTTGGGCTTGTTCAGCCTGGAGAAGAGAAGGCTGCGGGGAGACCTGATTGCAGCCTTTCAGTACCTAAAGGGAACCTATAGGAAAGATGGGGAAAAACTTTTTAGCAGGGCTGGTTGTGACAGGACAAGGGGTAATGGTTTTAAACTGAAGCATGGTAAGTTTAGACTAGATATAAAGAAGACATCTTTACAATGAAGTTAGTGAATCACTGGAACGGGTTGCCCAGAGAGGTAGTGGAGGCCCCATCCCTGGGAACATTCAAGACCAGGTTGGATGGGGCTCTGAGCAACCTGATCTATTTAGCGGTCTCCCTGCTCACTGCAGGGGGGTTGGACTAGATGATATCTAGGGGTCCCTTCCAACCCAAAACATTCTATGATTCTATGGATTTAATGATAGTACAGTTAATACATTGCTCTACTTAAAACATGTATGCAACCATTTTCCAAATTGCCATGTAAATCTCAATAAAAATATGAAAACTGTTACATAGGAAAAAAACCCCAAACAAACCAAATCTTTCCTAATACATACCCCTTTTTTTTTGGTGTTATGTTCACTCTTCTAGTATTCCTCTGTCTTAGGATTGTACTTCAGCTTTCTTCAAGGAGTGACCAAAAACTAGGTCTTCACTAGATGTATGATGTTCACAGTGATGGCTTTTTCTTCTCTTTGTTGGGGGAGCATGATATTGAGGTTTTCTTTCTCTTCATCCCACTTCAGCACCATTTTTCAGGTCCACCAGGGGTTTCTTTTTATACATTTTCCTAATTTAGTCTATTTCTTTCTCACTGGTTTCCAGCTAACATTTGAAAGATGGAGAATAGCCTCCTCCACTTTCAGTAGACATAAAGAGCTGTTGTTCATTATCTTAGATTTACTGGTACTATTTATTCTAAAATATGTTTTGACAGAATATTTTTCAATATCTTTAATGTAAATATTGCAGAATTAATTTGTATTCATTCACATCTGAATGCAGAGTGCTGCAAGTTGTTAATAACTTCTGTGTGATATACTGAGAATATTAAGCATTTTCAGAGGTACTGATTGGCCCCTAACAAAGTAAAAATCAGAAGAACTTTTATTATAACTTCTCTATAAGAAATTACTGTTTCCTTCTGAAACTACAACAGGCACAAATATTTCATGGACTACTTTAATGGGTCTTGTGTTGCTTTTGGTACCATTTTCATTGTTAGCTGAATGGTATCTCTGTATTACACCTTTGCCTGGTTATCTCACAAATCAGCATTTCATTAGCTGTATCATAGAGCACACATAGGCAGCAGCTGCTGCTCTCAGACTGTGATTAATAGAAACCCCTTCAAATCCAGCACTGGATCAAATCATCCCCAAAGTTTTACTCAGTTAATTAACTCAAAATATTATGTTACTAAACAATTAATTTAATTTAACAATCCACAAAAGGCTGAAAATAAAAATGTTTCACATCACAAGAATCATAATACCTGCCTACTATAAGCTAAAAGCCTATCAATTAAGAAATGGTATACATGAATTTTAGAATCTCTCCAGTTCATGATTTGCTGTTACATTTTATTTACTTATATTTACTTATTTATTGCTGTGTTACTATAGGCCCCAAAGTCTCCATATGAAGACTGACGCTCAAAATACTAAGCTTTCTAACAAACTCAGCTTCAAAAAGATTATCCATTCAAAAGATTGTCTTTTTGTAGAAGTACACAACTTTTTGCAAGGTCTTTCAAGAGAGATTAGATTACTACATTTGACTAGGTTATCAACACTAGAATTTATTGGACTCTGTTTATAATTGACTGTTATAGAAAACAAGGCAGGCTACATTTACATTCAGCATTGCTTTAGAGTCATCTTCAGAATTATTCCAGTTTTCTGGTATTTTCCATCCCAGATTTAAATATGGATTTTAGAGTTAAGTGAAGCACATTTTAAATTGAGATGCAGTTTTCCCAGATCTGTTGCAGTCCATATTTAAAATAAATAATTTGGCAATTTAAAAATCCAGTGTGTCACAGACAGTGTAAAAATATGATCTGCTAAAAGTTCTTTGGAATGTTGTCTAACTTGATAGCCCATTGTAATATCAACTAATAATTTTCATTATTTTTTATAAAAAAGAAAATGAATTATTTTCTTGTTTATCTGCTTATTTTCAAACCCTTGAATATATTTTTGCCTTGAATATATTTTTGATAATATTGTCAAATTCTGCTTCTTCAGCTCCAGCAAGTGCCATAAAATAAGGGAATGTGTTGACAAGAAGTTGTGTTTTCAATTACTTTGTGATTTGCAGCATTGAAACACTTTGGATGATAATAAGCAGTGCAAGAGATACAGATATGTCAGATCAAAACATTTTTAAGTGTTTTTGGTTTGGTTTTTTTTTTCCATTTTACCTCATCTGTTATTTAAAATTGAAGAAGGGAGGGACTATTTAGCTCTTTTTAATCTAAATTGCATTTGTGAGAAGTGTAGATTGCATGAGTCTGGATCCAAAAGGGCCTTTCTTTTCATGAGAGTGTTTTGTATCTGGACCATAGCCTGGTATTGGCATAATTTTCAGTCACTGGGCAAACAGGCTGTCAAGGATAAAGATATAATTTTATCAGTATCCACCAATGGAATCTACAGCAATTTAAAGATGAAGTAAAGCAAAGGAGAGCTTGACCTACACAAGAGAATATCTTCCAGAATTTCTTTTATTACATCTCTCCTCCTCTTCTTTGTGCAGCATTCAGGCAGAGTTCAGTACAGGAAAGTCTGAATCCAGGCTTGCACCACTGAAGATCTCCCAGAGCAAAAGAGGTGAACAGTGGTGACTGAAAATTGAAAAGGCAAATGTGACCTCAAAGAACTACTGATTCTAGTCCTGCATTTACAAACATTTATGAAACTGAATTACAATTAAAGTGGTTATATGTATATATTTGCAAATGACACACTAATCCACAAACCAAAATAGTGTCACTATATTTAAGTATTATTTACTAACTATTTTCCTCCTCTTTTAGACATAAATAGAACAGAAATTTTCCCATCTGCCTCAAATGACTGATTATAAACATCACATAATAAGTTTGGCTGGATGAGTGCTGCATTGCAATCTTTTCATGTGGTATTTTATAATACACAGAAACATTCTTTCAAAGCTAAAAATGTACTCAAGCAGAGTATTGTTGTTTCACTGGGTCAAAAAGAGAAAAAAGAAAGAGTACCATAGCTATGTATTGAGATTAATCTCCATTAATTGTGTGTGTGTATTCCCTTGTTTCCCTAAGCAGCTCATCCCTTGATGTGATAGCTTCTGTGATTCTGTGTGAGATGCTCAATTCTCTCCATGTGTTGTATTCAGATTTTAGACATTTTAGTCAAGGCTGATTTTAGTATTGGATATTTAAGTGACATGCAGTGACACTGAAGTACTTAGTGGATGAAGAAATTTGATATTTAAGAGTAAGTCAGTAAAAGAGAGAGTAAAGCAGCCAGATAGAAATATAAATAAATTATACCTGGACTTAGCTAGTCTAAATCGGGAATTCTTATCAATACATGTTCAAACTGCTTTTCTAATATCTAAGAATAGTCCTTAAAGGAGATAATTTGGTGAGCATAAATGTTACCAAAGTATTACCAAAATGCTTGCCTGTCAGTTATTTTAATTAAATGATATAACACTGGAAATATTCTAGAAAAATATACTAACAACTTTTATTTATATTATTCATACATAAAATAAGATTTCTGTAATTCTAAAACCAGTATTATTACCAATAACAGTAATAATATTACAGATAATTTAGTTAAATTAAAATATGGCTGAATACTGTGTAAAAGTTATAATTATTTGAAAAGGTAATTTAACTGAATCTTCAGGTTCCTCCTCCAACCAGCATGTAGCATGTGTTTCTACTTATTCTAAAGGAAAATATTCTAAGACATAAAAGAATACTTATACTATCTTCTGCTTCACTCTGTGGAAAAAAGTGGACTGGAGAAATCTACATTTCCAGAGAGCAGAAGAGTGGCTTTCTTGTTCCCTTCCTCATAAAAGAATGAATCATCTTTCATTCAAAAATCATATTCTCCTCAAAAGCAACATATTTTCTTAAATATTACACAGAACTGAGATAGTCAGCCAGGTTGTTACTAAGTTGATTCATAAAATTTTGCTCCAAGCAGATGCCTCTTAATCTCTACTTGTCTAAATTGCCAGAGGTACGGAAGTATTAGTGAATCTCTAACTCATAGACATGGATAAACAATGTTTATTTTACTATGTTGGAAAACTATTTATCAGGAACACCATTTTTATATGCTGGTAATGTCAAAGCAGAATCCCTGGTGTGACTGAAGCTGTGCTCTAGTGGCAGCTGTGAGACAAGCAGTAATTGAACATATTTAAAAATCCACCCCATGTACTGAACAGATTTCAATGTCTGCTTTGTTTAAGGTCCACTGAGTTGTGAAATGGTTGCTTCATTCACACAGATGTTAATATCTCCAGGCTCTTCTTTGTTGTTCCTCATTTGCATATTTGCAGTAAGTTTGCTGCTCATGAAGTCAGACACAGCTACTTGTCACTACTCTCTGTTAGAATAATGCATGTTCTAGACAAAATATGAGAAACTGTAATTATACCTCGTTAAGATTTAAGGAGAAAAATAATAAGAAACATACCGATAGGTGTTCTGTCACCAGTGCTTCATTAGTTTCTTTACTGTTTAAGTACCTGGCTCTGATGAATATAAATTATTTAGGGAAAACAATATAGTTTTGAATCAGTTTAAGCTCCTCTCTTTGTCTCTTCATCTATGAACGCATTCTGAAGTAATGAGCCAATAAGATATTGGAGTTTTGTATGGTTATTAAATGCTATACTTGGTCATTCCATTACAAAAATTGAAGTTCCATTTAGTTTTATCATTCTTTGAGAATGACAATATGATTCTGAATACTACAGAAAAAAATATTTCAGTGAATAAAAAGTACAAATAAATGAATTAGCAAATAATAAAATAAAGAAAATGTGGTTGATGACTGTTTAAGCTGTAGACAGAAAATTCTGGTATCAGTGCCCATTTGTCCTGTTTTTCACTGGGACAGAGTTAATTTTCTTCATAGTATCTGGTATAGTGTTGTATTTCGGATTTAGTACGAGAAGAATGTTGATAACACACTGATAGTTTAGTTGTTGCTAAGTAGTGCTTAGACCAGTCAAGGACTTTTCAGCTTCCCATGCTCTGCCAGGTGTACAAGAAGCTGGGAGAGGGCACAGCCAGGACAGCTGATCCAAACTAGCCAAAGGGGTATTTCAGAACATATGATGTCATGCTCAGTATATAAATTGGGGGAAGAAGAAGGAAGGGGGGGATGTTTAGAGTGATGGTGTTTGTCTTCCCAAGTAACCATTACGCATGATGGAGCCCTGCTTTCCTGGAGATGGCTGAACACCTGCCTGCCCATGGGTAGTAGTGAATGAGTTCTTTGCTTTGCTTTGCTTGTGTGTGTGGATTTTGCTTTCCCTATGAAATTGTCCTTATCTGAACCAACGAGTTTTCTCACTTTTACTTTTCCACTTCTCTCTCCCATCCCAGCTGGGGGAGGGGGGGGGAGGGGGGGCGCGGAGTGAGCAAGTGGCTATGTGGGTTTAGTTGCCAGCTTGGGTTAAACCATGACAGTTTTTTTCAGCACCTAACGTAGGGCTCAAAGTTTTTGAGATAATGACAGGTTTATTTCAAATGTGCTACATTGACATTATAGCTGTTATTGCTGTTTAGCTATTAATTGGCAGGCTCAGTGCTTGCCACAGGACCTGCTTGCCTTACTGTATATTATAGTCTAGTGCTCATTAGTGGCTGCTTTTTGCTTTCACTGCTTGCTGTAGTGCTGTACTGCTTATCTTCTGAGTGTGCTGTGCCTAGGAACGTTATGGTAACAGAAATGGTCACGTGCCTGGGCAGGCAGATGGACAAGGCACCGCTGCTGTGTCTGTGCTGCTGTGCTGGACAGGATGGAACTCCAGTGTGAACTTGACTCAAAGGTCCTGTGACCAGTGTATGAGTCCATGTGGGAGTAGGACACCTTGAAGTGTCTGTGGCCATGGATAAGCCTACACCAGAGCAGATACATCTCATAGCATCTGTGGCTGTGGTTACATCTGTACTGCAGCAGGTATACCTCTGAAGGGATTATGGACCAAGGATAAATCCACTTTTGAGAAGGTACACCCTGAAGCATCATTAGCTATGTATGAAGTCATGCTGGAGCACCTCAGAGTGTGTCTCAATGGATAAGCCCATGACAGAGCAGGGTAAGGACAACAGCCATGGCTAAGGCCATATGGAAGCAAGCTCATTCCTGAAGGGACTGTAGCTGTGGGTAAAGCCACACTGAAGCAGGTCTATCTCTGAAGGCATAGTGGCTCATGGAGAAGGCCATTCTGGAACAGGCGCACCTCAAAGAGACTGTGGCTGTGGATAAGTCTATGCCACAGCAGGTATACCCCTGGGGAGCCTGTGGCTCATAGCTAAGGCTCTGCATGGAGCAGTTACACCCCTAAAGGACTGCAGTCTTTGGATAAGTCCAAGCAGGAGCAGGGGTAAGGGGAGGAGTAAATTGCAATGTTAAACCCTATAAACTGGTCCAAAGAGACCAGTGGTGGAGACTGTACTGGAAAACACCTTTAAATTGTTGTAACCCATGATCTGAGTTGCATGTTATAGGAATTACTAGGGTAAGAACCACCTGAACCAATAGAGGAGAAACCTTACAAGAAGCAGTGCAAGTGCAGCAGTGACCTGACCTTAGCTGGCTTTGGTGCCCAGTAACTCCACGCAACACAGCACCTCTCCTGTCCTGAGTAACCATATAAGAGACAGAGCCCAAGGTCATGGACTAAATGAACTCAATAGACATTTCTAGACATTTTCTGAACATTTTACAAAGGTGGTCCATAGACTAAGGGAATGATATCTGTGTATTATATCAAAGGATGGAAAGGGGGGACATGGTTAAAAAGGATGTATCGGATAGTATGGGACCTGAGCATGACATAAATGGTATGGAATAAGGGGTGTAGAATATGCTGGCTCTGGCTGGAACAGAGTTAATTTTCTTCATAGTAGCTGGTATACTGCTGTATTTTGGATTTAGTATGAGAAGAATGTTGATAACACACTGATGGTTTAGTTGTTGCTAAGCAGTACTTACACCAGTCAAGGACTTTTCAGCTTCCCATGCTCTGCCAGATGAACAAGAAGCTGGGAGGGGGCACAACCAAGTCAGCTGATCCAAATTGGCCAAAGGGGTATTCCAGACCATATGACATCATGCTCATCATATAAACTGGGGGAAGAAGAAGGAAGAGGGGGGATGTTCGGAGTGATGGCATTTGTCTTCCCAAGGAACTGTTATATATGATGGAGCCCTGTGTGATGGCTTGACCTTGGTTGGATGCCAGGTGCCCACCAAGCCACTCTATTACTCCCCTCCTCAGATGGTCAGGGGAGAGAAGAATATATCAAAAGGCTTGTGGGATAAGATAAAGACAGGGAGAGATCATTCGCTAATTACCATCATGGGCAAAACTTGGTGAAATTAGCTTGATTTATTACCAGTCAAATCAGAGGAGAGAATAAAAAAAAAAACAAATCTTAAAACACCTTCCTCCTACCCCTCCTTTCTTCCCAGCTTTAACTTTACTCCAAATTTTCTCGACCTCCTCTGTGCCAGGGAATGCGGTTTGCAGTCCTTTCATCACATGTTGTCTCTGCTGCTCCTTCCTCCTTGCAGGGACGCTCCTCACACTCTTCCCTTGCTCCAGTGTGGGGTCCCTCTCATGGAAGAGAGTCCTTCAGGAACTTCTCCAGCGTGAGTCCTTCCCATGGCTACAGTTCTTCATGAACTTCTCCAGTGTGGGTCCATCCTTTCCATGGGGTGCAGTCCTTCAGGAACAGACTGCTCCCGTGTGGGTGCCACATGGGGTCACAAGCCCTGCCAGCAAACCTGCTCCAGCATGGGCTCCTCTCTGCAGGGCCACAGGTCCTGCCAGGAGCCTGCTCCTGCATGGGCTTCCCATGGGGTTAAAGCCTCCTTTGGGCATGTCCACCTGCTCCTGTGTGGGGTCTTTCACAGGCTGCAGGTGGGGGGGGCACCGTGGCCTTCACCACAGGCTGCAGAGGAATCTCTTCTCCGGTGCCTGGAGCACGTCCTCTCCCTCCTTCTTCACTGACCTTGGTGTCTGCAGGGCTGTTTTCTCTTACGTCCTATAACTTCTCTTCTCTCTCCAGCTACTCTTCCACAGCAGGTTTTTTCCCTTCTTAAGTATATTATCACAGAAGCGCTACCACCATCAATGATTGGAGGGTACAACTTGGAGCTGGCTGGCATTGGCTCTGTTGGAGATAGGGAAAGCTTCTAGCAGCTTCTCACGGAAGCTACTCCAGTAGCCCACCCCCACTACCAAAACCTTGCCACAGAAGCCCAATACACCCTGCTTCCTGGAGATGGCTGAACACCTGCCTGCCAATGGGAAGTAGTGAATTAATTCCTTGGTTTGCTTTGCTTGTGGGTGTGGCTTTTTCTTTACCTATTAAACTGTTGTTATCTCAGTCCATGATTTTTCTCACTGTTACTCTTCTGATTCTCTCCTCCGTCCCGCTGGGGGGAAGTGAGCGAGCAGCTGTGTGGTGCTTAGTGGCCAGCTGGGGTTAAACCATGACACCATTCAGTTCTGAAGTAAATTCTGTATCAAGGTGTGAAAGTGCCACATGTTTACAGAGGAAAAGTATGATTTGTCTTTACAGGACCTAATACAAAAGCAAAGGCAGATGATGCTAACCTTGTTATGTTTTTAATATTGTTATCGAAATGTCAAAAAACTCAATGCATATTATAGTTGTAACAATAATGCAACAGCTAAAAACAAGACCTGTGTTTCAGGAGGTTGTGATTCTTGTTTATAAGTCCCTTTATTGCTGTTCTTGTAAAAAGTTCTTCCTTCAATTTTTTCAAAAATTCTTCATAATACAAAAATCTTTAATCTAAAATGATTATACTTATATCTTACAAGGTCTCAGCAAGTTTATATTTATTTTGTTGTGTTATTGGTAGACTAAAATATGTTATATTCCTGTGTGATGTGTTGGCTGGCTTCCAGACACTCACCACGCTGCTCTCTCACTCCTGTATGTCAACAAGACAAGGGGAGAAAATATGACAAAAAAGCTCATGGGTTGAGACAAAGACAGGGAGATCAGTTACCAATTACCATCATAGGCAAAATGAAATCTACTTGAGGAAACTTAATTTAATGTATTGCCAAATAATTAAATTTTGGATAGAGAGAAACAGAGACAAAGACTAAAATAGATCATCCCCTCCCTTCTCCCCCCACCTCTTTTTATCCTTCATTCCAGAGTCTTCTACCTCCTTCTCATTTCCAAGTGGTGCAGGTGTCATTGGGAATGGGGGGTTGTGGTAAGACCATAAAAGTTTTCCTCTGCCACTCCTTCCTTATAGTTTTCCTCTGCTCCACTGTGAGTCCTTCCCACAGGCTGCAGTCCTTCAGAAAACATAAATCTCTTCTGGTGTGGGTCTTCTGTGGTCCTCCTCACAGAGGCCACCCCTGCAGCACCCCACTGCCAACACTTTGTCACCTGCACCCAGTAGATCCTGTGAACTAATTTTACCTATATGGCATATTCCAAATTATTTTCACGGGGGCACTTACTTTAAAACTTATTCTGCCTGCAAATGAAAATATATGAAGTAGTATAAACCTAGTGTTTTGCTACTTACAGTGAAGTCTGAAATAACACCTCATTTGTTTAAAAGCATTTTTGCCTCCAGTGAAAAGTTGGGGCACTGGCTATAATGAAATGGATAAGGTTAATTGCCAATTACATGATAATAGTTTAGAGAGATTTCTGTTAAAAAATGTATTTTGTTAACCCAAGAAAATTATATTTGTTGAAGTTATTTTGCTCACAGCACGGGTGACAGCTGTGCCCAGCTGTCTACGGGTAAAGGTATCACCGCAACTTACAGCTCTGAAGATTCTAAAATTTTGGACTTTCTGGGAGGGTTTGGGGTTTTTTTTATTTGGGTTGGACTAGGGGTTTCTTGTTTTGTTTTCTAGTGGGGAAGCTTGGGAAATCTGGCTGTTATGAGAGGGAATCTGAATTGATTTGTTTTTTCACTTAATTGTAAAATATTACAGGGAATTACTATAAAAGATAGACCAGCAGATCACACAAGGAGTCCGGTGTTACTTTTACCTGAGAGTTTACAAATTAGAACAAATCACAGTTAGCAACATGTATACACAGGGATTCTGTAAACTACTGTGGTGACAGCTAGCACTAAACAGGTTAGTGGGAACTGCTAAACGAGAATACAATTAGCAAAAGCACCGAATGGCATAGCAGCTAATTGTGATTAATTGGACTATAGATGGCATGATCAGCAATGTGTACCTTTAGCAGGAGTGGCTACTGGCAAAAAAAAAAGTATTATCATCAAGATCAGCAGTAATTCATGTGAAACCTCACTATCCAAATTGCCTCCAGCACAGAGAGGTTGGAGAAACCTGAAAATTCAGCACTATTGTAAGAAAAAGAAAACTTGTACTATTGCATGAAAAGGTAGAGATAAGTTGTTTTATCAGTCACTTAACTAGAGGTTAAGGATGTAGACTTTGGTTACCACCAGTGTCCACTATGAGATGAATGTCTGGGGTTTGAGGACTATTAATGTTATTACTGAATGGAGTTCAGCTCCAGATTAAGACAACAGAATTGAAATGTCTACATAAAGGTGTCTAAGCAGAAGCTAAGAGCCTCTGAATGCTCTAAAATCATGAAAGACATAGGCTTTTTCTGAGTTATATAAACAGTCATTGACTATATTACATAAACAGGCATCTTTGAGATGCCTTATGATCTTTTACAGACCTTCCTGCTGCTACTTAGGTCATGAGTCTCTTCTCTCCTATTTACCTGTCTCATGTGGCTCTCTACAGAATCCCAGAGCATTTCAGGTGCTGTTAGATACCTGTGTTTATCTCCTAGTTGATATATTCAGTGAAGCCAGAGGGAGGAATTTAACTCATCATGAAGTAGATCTTTAATGTCTCAGATCTGAAACTTATGAATGAAGATAGCAGGTGTGACACAGAATCCACTGCTTTCATATACTTTCATGTACATTGCTTTCATGTACTTTTATGTACTAGAGATTTATTTAGATGCCAGCTGGTTTATCTTGTGGTATCTCAAATGACACAAAGTGTCTGTTTTAGCCTAAGATCAAATTGAATCTCATGTCCATTCACTATGATGGGAGTTAAGACACCTAGCTGACAGGCAGAACCTTCATATATGTATCTAGATTTAAGTGACTTACTATCAAAAGTACTTTTATTCAACAAGCTAGATTAATTTGCTTTATGATAGTTGCCTAGCGTCTTTTCAAACATCACAGGTTATGTAGCCTAGCAACCAACTGACATTCCAGATAGGGCATGGGTCCCCTGCTAAATCTCCATGCTATAGCAGCCTTCCCCATATAGAAATCTTGAATACCTGTGACATGCAAACAGCACCAAGTTCTTATGTTCTCAGGTTTAGGTAACTAAATCAAGCCTAACATGGGGTTTTTTCCTTGTATTTTTCTTTCCTTATATTACTTGTGTATTTGGATAGCTTAATTTAGTTAATTTCACAGTTTTCTGGACAGAGATGTGGAATGATGTTTTCTTATGTATTTTTAAAGAAGACCTCTTGAATTTTATCCAAGCCTCATTGCTCTTAAAAACTGCAACAGTAACAATGGATAGTGTAGAGAAAGAAGCTCTTTACACCTTACAATTATTAGTGATTATCAATTATTTGAGTCTTATATTAAAATTTTCTGATGTAAAAAAAAGCAGAAAAATAACGAAGAATTATTCTTCATTTAACTTCCTTCAAAGTGAAATGGAGACAAGGAAGACTTGAAGAGAATGGGGGATGTCAAGAGAATGCACAGCCTAGTTCAGAAAAGAGGATAAAATTAGATCATCTTCTTTAAGCCAGGAAACACCATCTGTTAACTCTGTAAAGTCCTGGATCCTCAGGAGTTTCATGCTTTTCCCTCTGATTAACAAAAATGTGCCTTCTTATCATATGCTCAGGTGCACTGGAGGACATTCCATTTTCCATCTAGTCAGAGACATTTACTTGCCTACAACATTCTGGCTCCCTCAAGTTTTATAGCCTTCTTACCACTGTGATCCAAAAGCCCCAGCCCCAGCCTTATTTACTTAGTCATCTTCTGTAGAGGAGTGGCTGAGTGAGAATGGACATGATTTAGTCCCTTTCGACAGCCCCTGCTCTTAAGCGGATGTGGGCGGACCTATGGCCAGAAGAGAAGGTGAAGCCCCTCCACTGGACAGATGACCCATCCCAGTCACAGTAGCGATGTAGGCGTGTGTATAACGGTGTTCTACCAATCACAGTGTGACATGTGTATATGTTATGGTTTTCGGCCTATATATGCTTTTGTTAGCTGTGCAATAAAGGAGAATAACCATACTCATATTAAGATTCCATCATTAATCTGGGCTGGCTTCCCCTTCCGACATCTGGTAGCAGAGGATGAACCCATAACCCAGAGGATGTTGCTAACGGTTACCAGAGCTTAGCTGGACTAAGTTCTCCAAGTCTGCGGTAAGCAGCGAGAGGAGTGGAATCAGGAAGTAAGGCGGCTGGGACAAGGATCGAGGTGGCCGCTCGACTCCCAGAGGAGTGTTGCTCGCAGATATCCTCTTTAAAAGAGGGTCGAGACAACGGTGGGACTGGGGGAGGTGTTCGACCCCCAGAGGTGAAAAGCGGCACAGCAATGGAAATAGAAGCTGCAGCCGGGTTGCTCTTCGGTATCCTTTCTAAGAGAGGGGTCGAGACAACTGTAAACCAATTGATTAAGTTAATTAACTTAGGACGATGATGGGGGCACTTTACCAACACGCCTCTAGTATTTTCGGTTACTGAGTGGAAAGACTTTGGCGAAACGATGTGGCAAAAGACGATAACTGGGGACGAAAAAGATGAGAAAGAAGTGAAAGCGGTCCAGGAGCTGTGGCGCGCTGTATTAGAGACTTTAAAGAACATGAAAGCAGAAAGAGAAGTAGCTTGCGCTGCTGCACAAATGTTAAATCCCAATCCAACTTTAGTGAAACTTAAGGACGCTGAATGTAAGTCAGGGCCTTTGGCGCGATTTTTTGGACTCTCAGCTGTAAAAGGGATGACTGGGACTACTTGTAAAACTGTTGCTGAGATCCACGCGAATGTTGAGTCCGTCTCTCTCCCGCAAGAGGCGGCGGGTCCGTCTGCTCTGCGGCGGGGTCCGGAGCAAACGGTAGTTACCACCACCGAGTCCCAGGGGAGGTGTGAGCCTCATACGGAAGTAGTACCCCAGAATACTGCTGAGGAGGAGTGGCCTGCACTGCCTCCCGCTACAAAAGGGGAGAGGTGTCAGCCTCTGCCCTCAGCTCCACCTTTGTATCCGCTGTTGCTGCCCTCCACTGACTCGACTGCTCCAGCAACCCCATCTAGCGGCGACTGTGAAAAATCGTCCCAAACGAATACAGATAGGTGACTGCATGCAATTCTACAATGTTCTAATGACTTTGACCCATGAATGAGATCAGAATCATCACAGGACAAACCTCCGTTAAACATAGGGGAGCTTAATCCCCCCTCAATTCCCGCAGGCCCACCGGCATCAGTGAAACGCACGCGATGGAGCAGAATCATGAGAGATGCTATTTTAGATGGACAATGGGATGCAGCTGCTAGCCTGGGAGGCATTTCATCATTAGCATGTCCTGTAGTACAAGAAAATGGCACAGCAAAGTGGGAACCGCATGATTGGAAAATCTTACAGCAAGCACCGTTTCAACATATGGAATTAAATCTGAGGCTAGCAGACAGATCATCAGTTGGATCTTTTCTTCCAATTTAATGTGTCCATTTGACATTCGAAACCTAATGAGACTGTTGCTTACGCCAACGCAATACTTATTATGGGGTTCCTCGTGGACCCAGCGAGCAGTACATGAGGCTACCCTAAGACAAGTGCAAACAGATCCACTTTATGGAGTAACGGCAGAAATGCTCACAGGAGAAGGACAGTATTCAAATCTGAACGTACAATTAACATTTCCCGCTAACATCTTGCGGCGATTGTCACAATTAGCCCTAGATGCTCTTTCTAGCCTGCCAGGATTCCCCAGCTCATCGTTTGGCACAATAGTACAAGGAGCTACTGAAAAATATAGCCACTTTGTTGACAGGCTATGGGAGACAGTAATGAATCATCCTGACCTGAGTGATGAGAACAAGCAACAAACACTCAGAATACTAGCGTTTGACAATGCAAATAGGGCTACGAAGCAACTTCTGGCTATTCTACCACAAGGTGTTGGAGTTGATGAAATGCTGTCAAGAGTAGAGAGAGCAGATGACCAGAAAAACTATAATACAGTTGCTGCAGTTGTTCAAGAATTAATTCGACCGTTGACAGCTGCTATTCAACGACAGCTTCCTCGACCAACAGGACCATCCTACGACGGAGCCTGTTTCCGATGTGGAGAATTTGGGCACATTAGACGCCACTGCCATAATACTGTGTGGTGTGACAAATGTCAAAGCAGCTCACATGTGACAAAGATCTGTACGGGAAACCGGAAGCTGAGCGCGGAGAGAGTCTGTGTGCGGAAACAAGTCAACTCTCAAAACAAAATGAAGGCTTCTTACACCAACACTGACCAGCAACCAGAGGGATCCTGGGAATCGACGTGGAAACTACAATAGACATCACCCTCATTGATGTCAGCGTGCAAAAAATTCCCAGTAATGCAGTTGGACCTTTGATTCAGCAAGATAGTATGATAGGAGGTCTTCTTGTGGGTCGTTCCTCGGCGGGAATTAAGGGTCTAATTGTACGTCCTGGCGTTATAGATGCTGACTATACTGGGCGTGTTTACATTATGGTTTATACCCTCTGTCCTCCTTTATTTATCCCAAAAGGTAGTCGAATTGCTCAAATAATTCCCCTTAACAATTTGCTTTGTTGTGTGCCTAGATCAAGAGCCTATCGTGGAGATCAAGGTTTTGGGTCCACTGGACCTGCAGTTTGTTTCACCACTAAACTGAATGACAGACCTACAATGAATATTATTATTTCCCAAAATAACTCTTCTAAGCAAATTGTCACCATGCTAGATACCGGGGCTGATATCACAGTCATAAGCAGGTCTGTATGGCCAATGCGATGGCCTGTAGAATTGCCAACTTCATCTATTGCAGGCGTCGGAGGACATTCCACACCTCATGTGAGTAAGCACCCAGTTCAACTGCGATTTCCAGAGGGACAACAGGTAATTCTTAAAGTATATGTACTTCCACTGCCAGGCACATTAGAAGCTTTGATTCGCCGAGATGCTCTTAGCCAAATAGGGGTCATTTTAACCACGGCCCCTTTTCAGCAATGGTCACTGGAGAGCAGTCGCCCAACCCGCCTTTGACCTGGACCACCAATGAACCTGTGTGGGTTGACCAGTGGCCTTTGACAAGTGAGCAGCTGCAAATAGCGAGACAATTGGTAACTGAGCAACTCGCAGATGGTCACATCAAACCTTCTGTCAGTCCATGGAACACCCCTATTTTTGTCATTCCAAAAAAGAGTGGAAGGTGGCGCCTTCTGCACGATTTACGTAAAGTCAATGACCAAATGCAGTCTATGGGAACCCTGCAACCAGGGATGCCTTCGCCTGCTATGCTGCCAGATGGATGGCACATATTAATAGTAGATTTAAAGGACTGTTTCTTTACTATTCCTTTGCATCCTCAAGACACACAGCGATTTGCCTTCTCAGTACCTGCGGTAAATAAAGCGGCACCTGCAGATCGCTATGAGTGGACAGTCCTGCCACAAGGCATGAAAAACTCACCAATTTTATGTCAACTATACGTGGCTTGGGCACTACAACCACTTAGGAAAAGATGGCCTGACACAATAATTTACCATTACATGGATGATATTCTTTGTTGTCAGCAGGAACCCTTTTCAGAGGATTCATTGAGACAGCTAAGTGACACCCTGTCAAGTAAAGGACTGGTTATTGCCCCAGAAAAGGTACAACAAACAGCACCCTGGAAATATCTTGGAAGGTCCATATCAGATGCTAAGATTCGACTACAGAAAACTGAATTAGCAACTCATTTGCGAATGCTAACTGATGTTCAGACGTTACTTGGGGACATCTAATGGGTGCGCAATTGTGTTGGTATCTCCAATACTGAAATTGCACCTTTAACTAAACTTTTGCGAGGACAGCATCCAGCTGACACAATTACTTTGACACTTGCACAACAGACTGCATTGCAGCAAATCTTACAGAAGATACAAGTGGCTTGGTCAAGCAGATGTATTTTATCCATGCCAATTTCTTTGTTGTTGTGTAATACTAGTGATTCACCCTATGCTGTCATTTGCCAGTGGCAAAAGAAAAAGGGGGAATGTGTTGCTGACAAATGTAATGACAATGACAATGTGTTTAGTATTCTGGAATGGGTATTTTTAAGTGTACAGCCAAAATCTAGTATTCAGACACGACCCGAGGCAGTAGGAGAACTGATACGAAAATGTAGGGGAAGAATTATCAAAATGAGTGGACAAGAACCAGACGACATTAGCATACCTGTTAATGCTGCAGATTTGGAATGGTGGCTGCGGAATGCAACACCCATACAGGAAGCCTTGTTGGGCTACAGTGGGAAAGTGCATTCACAGCAACCGAGAGGGAAGTTATGGCAGTTTTTGAAATGTAATCAATGGGTAAAGAAAACTAAAGTTCAAAACAAACTATTAGCTGATGGTATCACAGTGTGCACTGACGCAGGGAAGCGTTTGCGTCGAGCAGCTTGTGTCTGGCTGGAGAAAGGTCAATGGTGTCAACACATAATAGAAGGGCAAGCTCAAGATTCATTGCAAACATTAGAACTAACCACAGTAGTCTGGGCCTTAGGCAATTGGTTGAATAATCCTCTAAATGTTGTAACAGATTCACTATATGTGGCTGGCGTAGTGCCACGGCTAGAGGATGCCCTTCTTAGAGAGACAACAAATCCTAGGCTAGGGAAACTATTTATCCAGTTGAGGTCTATACTTACACAGCGAACTATGGCCTGTTGTGTTATTCATGTGCATAGTCACCAGTGGAATCTCGGATTAGGACAAGGTAATCAAATTGCTGATAGCCTAGTTAGTCCGGTGTGTCACGTACCCCCAATGGATAAATTTCTACAGGCCAGACAAAGCCATGATACCTTTCATCAGAATGCTAAAGGTCTAAGGAGACAATTTGATTTGACAGAAAGTGAAGCTCGATCCATTGTCCAAGCCTGCCCTAGATGTGGGAATCATGGACCAGGTATAGGACAGGGAGTGAACCCAAAAGGACTAAAAGCATTAGAGCTGTGGCAAATGGATGTTACAAATGTTCCAGAATTTGGTCGTTTGAAGTATGTGCATGTGACCATTGACACCTTTTCAAAAGTGATATGGGCTAGCGCATTGCCTGGAGAAAAAGCACCTCATGTCTGTAAACACCTGCTTGCTTGTTTTGCAGTCTTAGGAGTACCTGAGCAAATCAAAAAAGATAATGGGCCTGCATATACTAGCCAAAAATTAAGGACATTTCTATTGAAGTGGGGTGTTAAACATACGACAGGAATTCCACACTCACCAACAGGGCAAGGGCTCATAGAACGTGCTCACCAGGTCCTAAAAGACTATCTGAACAAACAAAAAGGAACAGAGACCGATGCACAGCAAAGATTATATCAATTACTTTTTACATTGAATTATCTGTGTTTGATGGGTGATCGTGAAGAACCACCCGTGGTCATACATCACCAAAACCTCAAATTTAATAGTGCAATAACCATTCCTCATTTTAGGGTGATGTACAGAGATCCAGCCATCGGGATCTGGGAGGGGCCTGTTCCTGTTATTTTTAATGGTCGAGGTTACATGTGTGTTTCCACAGATAATGGTCCGGTGTGGGTGCCCAGCCGAGCGGTGAAACCTGCGCTGGATTCGCAAGACCGAGCTAACAGCCAGAATGTTCAGAATCCTGCTTCTAGGAATAGTAATCCCGATAACAATGAACCTCCACAACATCAATTATAGGGAAAATATGTGGGTTACTTGGGTGAATCAGATGGGACAATCAGAATTTTGTTTATCCATGGCCTCAGCGACAGACCTCTTTCGAACCTGTTTAATTGGTATTCCCTTTTTAGATCCTTCAGAGTTTGGTGCCTTTTCGACATATAGTTGTGCCCATGACACGATCATTGCAAATTGCTCTGCCAAGCTGATTAAGGGATTAAATGTTACATTACCTTGGGACCCCCAAGAACTGCAACTATTGGGATCCCAGGCAATAGGCAATTAGTCGGCTAATTGGACACAGACATGTTTCGTGTTTGGTACCTCACAACAACGAACAAACCCATACAAACCGTTTAATTGGGAAAATTGAACAAACGTGACCAGTAATGGAAATTATACTTACCAAGGTAAAGGCTCTTTTTGTGGCACCTCTAACAAGCAACAAGGGTTAGGAGCGTACGGAGCTGAAGCAAAAGGAGGAAGTAGTATTTGGAACAATGGTTCTGCTAAGGCTTTACCTGCCAATATGTTCCTCATTTGTGGGGACAGAGCTTGGCAAGGCATACCTTCAAATGTCATTGGTGGCCCTTGTTATTTAGGCAAACTAACCATGTTTGCACCATCTCTTAGTCAACTTAGGAATATCATTATGTCTGTCGGCCGGAGTCAAACAAAACGTGCCTTATTAACCCCTGATTGTAATGATAATGTTGAACTTTTATCTGTAGCTGCTCGTGTTGCTTTAGCTGTTTTTGTACCGGGTGCTGCTGCTGGTAATGCCTTAAAGAATCTAGCATGTCTTGCCTGTTGGTCAGAGAAACAAAGCAATATAACGACGGAGATTTTAGGAAAATTATTGTTAGATCAAAAAAGTCTACGGCATGCTCTGTTACAAAATCGTGCTGCGATTGATTTTCTACTATTGGCACAAGGCCATGGATGTGAAGATTTTGATGGCATGTGCTGTTTTAACCTAAGCAATCATAGTAAGTCAATCCATCAGTCAATTGCCTTGATGAAGAGGAACTTAGAAAAAATACAACATGATACCAGTTCCTGGAACAAGTGGTTTGAACAATGGGGACTAACAGGATGGGTGAAAGATCTCTTTAAGGAAGGTTTGCGCTTATTAATGCTTTTAGGTGTAGGACTAATAATAATCATTATCATAGTAGGTATTGTGAAATGTTTATTATCCAAACTAGCATCTACTGTTTTGCTTGTGCAAAAAGAAAAAGGGGGAATTGTAGAGGACTGGCTGAGTGAGAATGGGCATGATTTAGTCCCATTCGACAGCCCCTGCTCTTAAGCGGATGTGGGCGGACCTATGGCCGGAAGAGAAGGTGAAGCCCCTCCGCTGGAGAGATGACCCGTCCCAGTCACAGTAGTGATGTAGGCGTGTGTATAACGGTGTTCTACCAATCACAGTATGACATGTGTATATGTTATGGTTTTCGGCCTATATATGCTTTTGTTAGCTGCGCAATAAAGGAGAACGACCATACTCATATTGAGATCCATCGTTAATCCGGGCTGGCTTCCCCTTCCGACAATCTTCAGTTAGGTTTGAATTTTTTTGGACTGATTTATGACTTTGATATATATGAAACACTTAAAGGTGAAAGATGTTGTGTGCTGCTGTTCTCCACTATCACCAGTGCATTATTTTTAGAGTTTTGGGGGGCTTTTTTGGTTTGTTTGGGGTTTTTGAGGTTTAATTTTAATCTGTGTTTTTAACTATGTTTTTCCTTATGATACTCTGCCTGTAGGATCACCTCAATAGAATGGTGTACAGGGGTAGCCTCAATGTAATATTATTTGGTACTATGAACATTCCCTAATCAATTTAGATTTACTTCTTTACGTTGTCTTTTTAAAAGCCAATCACAATTCATCAGATTGATTCATTACCCTGGTCCTTCACTGACTCCCCATAACGGCACCCACATCATCCAATATATTTTTCTGATTGCTCAAGTTCACATCACTTTAAACTGCTAACACTTTTTTTTTTTTTTTTTGCTGGAAAGCATGTGAAGTCATTAGAGAGAACAGTCTTAAAGAACCGCAAGAAATAAAGTTGCAGCAAAGTTGCTTGCTTCAGTTAAACTATTGTCAGAGTTTAAAATTAAATCAATTGAGCAAATCAGAAACTGTTATTAACCACATAAAGTCCAAACCAGTCTAGTCAGGGTAACTTCCATCTCTCTACAAAGAGGCACTGTGGATTAAAAAGATGAAACGTCAAATTCTTCTTCCAATTAAACTACTGATGTGGTTTAACCCAGCATGCAGCTGAAAACTGGATCTCCTGTGCAGGTCCCCTGACCATACTTTGTTTCATGGCAAAACCGGCCTTCAGAAGGGTTTGGACTATTTCCTTCTCTTTCTCAAAAACTTCTGCTGTGTTGCCCCACAAAATGATGTCACCAATGTATTTCAGGTGCTCTGGAGCCTTACACTGCTCCAGTGCAGTCTGGATGGCAAATGACAGGGCTGTGTTTCCACCCCTGGGGCAGCTGATTCCAGGTATATTGGATACCCCTCCAAGTGAAAGCAAACTGTGGCCTGCACTCTGCTGCCAAAGCGATTGAGAAAAATGCATTAGCGATATCAGTTGTGGCATACCACTTGACTGCCTTTGATTCCAGTTCAGCGGCAGCATGACTTCATTCAGGCCATGATAGTCTGCTGTTAGTCTCCACGCTCCATTAGACTTTCTCACTGGCCATGTGGGACTCTTAAGGGTGAGTGAGTCTTGCTGATCACTCTTGGGCTCTCCAGTCAACAAATCAGCTTATGAATAGGAATCAGGGAGTCTTGGGTGGTGCAATATTGCCACCGGTGCACTGTTGTGGTGGCAATCAGCACCTGGTGTTCTTCAACCATCAGCAATCCCACAAACAAAGGGTCCTCTGAAAGATGGGTCAAGGTACACAGCTGCTTAATTTCCTCTGCCTCCAAAGCAGCTATACCAAAAGCCCGCTAGTACTCTTTTGGGTCCTTGAAACACCCTCTCCTGAGGTAGTTTATGCCAAGGATGCATGAAGCCTCTGGACCAGTCACAATGGATGCTTCTACCACTCATTCCTGGTTAGGCTTACTTCAGCTTCCAGTACAGTTTGCTGTTAAGATCCCCCTGTCACTCCAGAAATACAGATGGCTTCTGCGCCTGTACTGCTTGATGGCATTAGGGTACATTGTGCACTGGTGTCCACTAGACCATTATACTTCTGTGGGTCTGATGTGCCAGGCCATCCAATCTACACAGTATAGTAAACCAAGTTGTCCCTTTCCTCCACCTGGCTCTTCTATTCTATATGCATCCAGCTCTGGAGCCCTCAGCACAAGAAGGACATGGAACTGTTGGAGCGGGTCCAGAGGAGGGCCGCAAAAATGATCCGGGGGCTGGAGCACCTCTCCTAGGAGTACAGGCTGAGAGAGTTGGGCTTGTTCAGCCTGGAGAACAGAAGGCTGCGGGGAGACCTGATTGTGGCCTTTCCGTACTTAAAGGGAGCCTATAGGAAAGATGGGGACAATCTTTTTAGTAGGGCTGGCTGTGACAGGACAAGGGGTAATGGTTTTAAACTAAAACAGGGTAGGTTTAGACTGAAATTGTTTACAATGAGGACAGTGAAACACTGGAACAGGCTGCCCAGAGAGGTGGTAGATGCCCCATGCCTGGAAACATTCAAGACCAGGTTGGATGGGGCTCTGAGCAACCTGATCTAGTTAGCAGTGTCCCTGCTGACTGCAGAGGGGTTGGACTAGATGACCTCTAGGGGTCCCTTCCAACCCAAAACATTCTATGATTCTTTGATTCTGTCTGAAAAAAATGCCATCTTCTCTGTCTCTGGAAATTGGAGCAGCAAGTTTCCTGGAAGAACCCCGTTTTGTGACTGTTTTTCTTTGCAACTCACGTACCTTTGCCTCTAAGATCAAGGTAGGTTTTCCATCGCACTTGCTTATGTCTTCTCCATGGTCACACAGGTAAAACTGTAGGGTGCCCCATGGTGTGTACTCTCTATATCCTCTCTCTTGAGTAGAGGGATGCTGAGATACTGGTCCTTACAGGTAGGGAGTGGGATCTATCCTCTGAACTGCGGAACTCTCAGGACAGCTTCTCCACAGCCAAGATGAGGGAGGAAGAGATATTTTCATCATATGCTCAGAGTTGGCTAGCCACGTCATCCACCGTTGGTCCCTCTTCACCTTTCCAGTTCACTATTGCCAATGAGTTGGCATACGACGCTGGTGCGCTCCATATCAACTTCTGCCACATGGGTCATGTGCACTGGACTCCATCTGGATCTTTGGGTAACTGGTCATTGTTCAGGTCGCTGTAAATCACCTCCAGGACAGCTAATTTTCTCAGGTACTGGACACCTCCCTCCATGGTCATCCAGTTGCCTAAGCAATACATGACATCTTCCTTGAACGGATGTTTCCTTCATGGCTGACAGTAATCGCCTCCAGAGGCTGAGGACTTGTGCCCCTTTTCCAATCACTTTGTCAATGCCCTCTTCCCTAGAAAGGGATCCCAGCTGCTTGGCTTCCTTACCTTCTAGTTCCAGGCTACTGGTGCCATTATCCCAGCATCGGAGCAGCCAGGTGCCAGTGTGCTCACCTGGACGATGGCTGAAATATTTTTGCATATCTTGCAGCTCACTCAATGACAAGGATTTGGTGGTTTCCCTCTTGTTTATGAGTTCTTCCTCTTCCTCCTCCTCTCCTTGTGATGGCCCTGGTTTTTCATCCTCCCTTTCTATATGAGATGACTTTCACTACCAAGATTTCTTCTTCTGTATAAGGGATGTTGATACTGGCATGGGTTGGTTCCGTGGTTCAGTTGCAGTGTCTGTCACTGGGGTTTGAGTGGCTACAGTGCCTGTTGTGGGAGCTGGAGTAGCCGCAGTGCCTGTCACCAGGGTTTGAGTAGCTACAGTGTCTATTGCGGGGGTTTGTCTCTGGATGGTATTCTTAAGTAGTTGTTTAACCTTGAATAAGACCTGAAACACATTCAGGCGTCATAGCAATAGGAACATACTGGTGTGAACATCCCGAGGATATTGAAAATTCAGAAGAGCTGTTGTAATTAGCCTGGAGAAGAAGGGGAAGATGGAGGAAGTTGTCTCCCCCATAGGTTGGGTCTCCAAGGAGAAAAAGTAAAAAGTATAATTATTAATATATTAATTTCCAATAGATGGCTCCCAAAATACAGAGGTGATGGCAATGCTGAGTACAAATTGATTGATCTCATAAGTAATAATTTTGTCATAATATAAGCCAGTATTAGACAGCAAAGTGATAACCTTAATCCACCTGCCAGAGGTGATAACGAGCAGCACAGGGAGCGCATACAGCAGGTAAGGTGTTACATTGCACAACTCCGAGAACAAGGACAACAATTCTGAGAGCAAATAAATTAACATTGTGACTATTAGACTAATGTGATGAATGCTTATCACAAATTCATTTTAACATGCTCTGGTCAGATCTGTTGTTATCTCAACCCTTCAAGCCCCTTGTTGAGTGCCAAAAAGGACTGTTGTGGTTTAACCCTGCAGGCAGCTGAACACCACACAGCCGCTCGCTCACTCCCTGACCCGCCCAGTGGGATGGGGAAGAGAATCAGAAAAAAGTAAAACCTGTGGGTTGAGATAAAGACAGTTTGATAAAGAAGCAGAGGACAAGAATAACAATAACAATAATAATAATGGCAATATAATATACAGAATACACAAAACAAGTGATGAACAATGCAATTGCTCACCACCCACTGACCAATGCCCAGCCTGTCCTGAGCAGCAATCCCTCTCCCCCCAGCCAACTCTACCTGAGCATGACATCATATGGTATGGAACATCTCTTTGGTCAATTTGGGTCAGCTGTCCTGGTTGTGCCCCGTCCCAGCTTCTTGTGCACCTGGCAGAGTATGAGAAGCTGAAAAAGTCCTTGACTGGTGTAAACACTAAGCAACAACTAAACAACAGTGTGTTATCAACATTATTCTAGTACTAAATCCAAAACACAGCACTGTGCCAGCTACTAGGAAGAAAATTAACTCTGTCCCAGCCAAAACCAGTATTGGAAATAATCTCACTTGTGTTTTCTTGAATTGTATGTATGTAAGTCTAATTACAAATTGTCCTATACTATTAAAAAAACAGCAAAGATGCCTCCTTGGTATGTACACAGTATAAATATTAAATTTGAAAATTAAAGGTTTGATAACCTGAATAAGTTATGAAATAGAGCTTTTAAACATTAAACTACCATAGATTTAAAAAATGATAAAGAATGATTTATTGAATGGCTGCCTGTTCGGTAAAGTTTGAGAAATTTTATGCAAATAATTGGCAGTGAAATTATGGCTTTTTTTAGATTTTTATGTAGGCATAACAGTTAGACTGAGTCATTACAACATCATCTACAATAAGACTCCGCAGTGGAAAATGACGGACATTCTCAGGAGGTCATTTCCATTAGTAATGCTTCCATAAGGCTTGACTGGGTCCAACAAAAACATGGAAAATAAGTGGCTAGTACAGCTCTGAATTATATCTTATTAATATCTACATCACTCATTTCAGGAAATAAATGGATCACTTAACATCTCTTGCTTTTTCCACCATTGTTTATTACTATGAACAAGAGACATGAAAATGTAATATTGTTATAGATAGAAACTAGAAAATTTTATATGTTACAAAAGCAACTCCATCTCATGTGTCTGGTTTTTTTTGTTGTTTTGGTTTTGCTTTGTTTTGTTACATGTTTGTTATGAGTATGTCAGTTAAGATCTATTTAATTAAGTTTTCTGTAAGTTACTCAATTGTCTTTGAACACTGGAAAAAAATCAGTCTCTCTCAAGTGATATTTATTTTATCTTATAAAGGAATCTTAAAAAGATTTTTAAAAAATCTATCTGAATTCTGAATAACTTACATGAAATTAAGAAAAGTAGGTTATTTTCAGATAGCTAAGGCTAGAAATGATGAATCCTAGTCTTCATTCTTTAATTCTTTTGAAATCAAGGGCAAATCTCTCATGACTTTAATAGGAAAACCAGCTAGCACATACAGCTTACTCATTAATGTCTAAGAATTTAAGAAAATAAATTAAGTAGAATTTATCTCACTATTTTCATATTTTTTGTCTTTTTTAATTTTTCGGAAGCAAATATAAGCAATGGCGTCTCTCTCTACAGCTATAGCCAATCTCAGCAAACTATTTTCTATAATTTTCTGTATTGAAGCATTACTGCTCTCTTTCTTATTTGTTTTCATGGTTTGGAGACCTTTGGAGTTCTTTCAGTCATACTTCTATCATGTATTTTATCTATCAACTAGGTACTAGAAATTCTAATGACAGTATATGATTAAGAACCATCAGTGGTTGGATGGAGCAATTGCTCCATACTTTATCCTGCACAATATTACTGCTGAGAGCTGGCTATTCTTTCTGTGGTCCACTGGCAGCTGATAAACTTAATGATGCAAAATAAATTGTCCCCTCTGGATAGAACTGGGGTGGGGGAAGGGCTTGTTGTTTTTCAGTTGCTTTTTTTAGTTAAAATCATTATTCATATACATTAAAGAAGGTTTTCCTAACTTGAGATAAATTAATAATTTTCCTTCATGCAAGTTTCAAATAACTTCAAGATTTGTAATAAGCAGGTCAATTAAAATATGCCCACACTACCAATGGCAAACTAAAGGAAAGAGATGAAACCTCCCTTGGAATTGTTGTGTTGTCATTATCTTCTCCAATGTAGCTCCTTATGAAGAGAGAACATTCATCCACTTTGTAGCCACACTTTAAGTACTGAAATACTGATGAGGTCCCCTCTGAGCCTTCTCTTCTCCAGGGAGAAAAAGCTTCTTCAGTTTTTCCTCATAGGGCAGGTTTTCCAGCCCTCTAATCATCTTTGTGGCCCTCTTTCGGACCCTCTCCAAACTGTCTGCATCTTTCCTGAATTGCGAGGACCAGAACGACACACAATACTCCAGGTGTGGCCTGACAAGCACTGAGTAGAGTGGGATGATAATGTCTCTATGTTTGCTAGTAATGCTTCAGGGATGCAGCCCATTTGCCTTTGTTGCTGTAGAGGTGCACTGCTGAGTCACGTCCAGATTGTCCACCAGGAACCCCAGGTCCCTTTCAGCAGGGCTGCTCCTAGCCACACAGAACCTAGCCTGCATTGGGGTCTTTTGTTATGTCATCCCAGGTGGGGAACATCTTACCTGCCTTTGTTAAATTCCATATTGTTACTGCTAGCCCACTCTTCCAGCCTGTCCAGGTCTATCTGTAAGATGTCTCTCCCTTCTGACATGTGCACCTCACCACCCAGTTTGGCGTTTTCAATCCCGTCATCCAGTTCACTTATAAAGTTGTTGAATTAAATGGGGCCCAGTATCAATTCTTAGTGGACCCCACTTGTGACAGGCTTCCAGTCTGAGTAAAAAACATTGATTACCACCCTCTGAGTGTGACATGTTAGTCAATTTTCCACCCATCTCACAGACCACCCATCCAATGACTATCTTACCCATTTGTCTAGGAGGAAGCAAGCTGTGGAAAATGCTGTTGGATGCTTTACTTAAGTCCCAGTAAACAAAATCCACTGCTCTGCCCATGTGGACAGAAAATGTTACTTTGTTGTAACAGGTGATTAAGCATGATCTGCCTTTGGTAAATCTGTGCTGGCTTTTCCCAATCCCTTGTCTCATTTGGCTTGTAATAGTTCCTAAAATGACTTGTTCCTTTACTCTACCAGGGACTGAAGTAAGGTTAACGGGTCCGTAGTTTTCTGGATCCTCTTTTAGGCCTTTCTTGTTTATAGGTGTGACATTCTAATGTTCCCAAAGACTAAGGTGAATCTGTAGGATCTGACCTACAATTCTGTGAAACCTTTCTCTTGAAATTGGGAGTGATCCTTTTCCAGTCATTAATGATCTCCCCAACCATCATCAACTTTTCAAACAGGATAAAAGTCCTTACAATGATATCTGTCAGCTCAGTCAGCACATATGGATACATCTCATCTGGTTCCATTGACCCGTGTAGTGCCTAAGTAGTCACTAATTTGATTATATTCTACTCTGGATTATCTGTCTTTCCTCCAAATTTCCAGACCTTAGAGTAAGGGAAACCTTAGAGTAGATCTTGCCAGAGAAAGCTCATGTGAAAAAGACATTATGTAGCTCAGATCTGGTTTAGTTGTCACTAGATGATCAGCCTCATTCAGCAGAAGTTCAACATTATTTTGGTCTACTTTTTGCTACTGATAAATTTTTTTAAAGTCCCTGTTGTACTCAACATCTCTCACCAGTTTCATCTTCAGCCAAGGTTTGGTCTTCCTAATTTGATGTCTGGGATGGACATTTTATTCGTAGATGCAGTATTCTTATTTTCTTTTTTCCCCCTTTTTTCTTTTTCAGCTTCTCCTGATCATACATATAGGATTTTACAGAAATACGCTTGAAATACACAACAGTCTATACCTCAGTTTCTAAACTTTTATGTCCCCAGGACAGACGCACAAATTACTTTCTTTTCTACTGTCAACTTTTGATTATTCACTATCAAAGATCCTTCTTTCCATCCTCATTTCCAAAGCAGAGAAATCTGGATGAAAATACTTTATGTGAATATATTTCTCACATGAAGATGTATAAATTTTCGTTACCATAAGTGATCAGAAAAAACTCTAGAATATACATAAAGAGGTGTACCTGCATTTCTCCAGAGGCTATGAACAGGATAAAAACAAATTACTTCAAAAAGACAAATAAAAATTGAATGGAATAAGAATACAATGAAATTGAAGCTATATAAGATTAATAAAATACATTTAAATTATCTCAGTACTTTTCTTACTTTTTCATTGTCTCTTTTGCATCATCCCACCCATTTACATAAGTACATGACTACAAACTTAAAGTTATCCAGTGAGTCAAGTAGATTGATCTTTTAATTGCTACCATTTGTCTTAAAATTAGTTTTATTAAGAGGAAAGGATAGTTTTATAATTCACCAATATGGAGTGCTAAAGAATTTATAATAGCTCAATTTTTGAAATTAAATGGATTTTCTCTTAATGTGTGAAGTCTAAAATATAATATATATGATTAATTTAATTTTTCTCCACTTCCAAATCACTAGATTGGCTGCGTGTGATTGCTGTTCCCAAGGAATCTCAGAAAAAAAAGATTCATCTTTAGATAATCAGTTTCTGATAAGAAAGAAGGCTGCTTCAGGATTGCTTTACTGTCCCTAAAGAAAAACTGTTCATCGAAGTAGAAATGGCATACAGAATCTTGCTTCTCCCTTAGAACACTAAAACTATTAATTTCTGAATACTGCAAGCCATATAATCAATGAAAGACATAATCTTTCAGTCTAGCCATGTCAAGAATGCAATGCAGTGATTATAGAAGTTTCATAGGGAGGAAATAAGGAAATATATATAGCATATATCTTAATGGTTTTTATCCATAAGAAGGTGAAAAAAGTAGTGTTCTGGGTTTCTCAGCTGTCTATAATTTTATGAAGAATAAGAACAAGAAAGTAGTATTTACTTTTAGTATAAATTTCTGTAATTTAATGTTCAGACAAATATGTGTTTAAACTATTTCTAAGGGTACATTTTCAAGAGAATAGTTTGTTGACACATCCAATTCATTCATGTGTCAAATTTTACAAATTTTACAGTATTAGGCTATTAACAATTGTTTTGTTGCTGATCCAACAAAAAATTATCCTGCACATCCAAGAAAGCTAAAGAGAACGACTCATGAGAAATAATTTTGTCAAATTTTAGACACTTAATATTTAGCTTCTTGCTCCCAGAGTGTGATGCCAAACCAGAAAGCATTCTCCCCATTTTGGCTGAGATGAAAGCTTCAAAAAAATTATCTGACACCCCTCCAAAAAACCCAGCACAACCTCCTGCAGGTTCTGCCTGTATTTATCTAACAAGAACATTGAGAACAGAGATGTGTCATAAGTCTTACATCTCTCTGACCTGTAGTCCTCAAAGTTGTAAGTAGAGGCAAGTGTTGTCCAAGTGCTTAGGATCAGAAACATAAAGTCCTTTCCTGGGTAGGTGCCTGCAATTGTTTTTCAAAAGAACAGAGTAGGGCTCAACTTTTCTTATTAAAACACAGATGAACAATAAATGTGGGAATAATTAACAAGTTTCTATGTATTTTAACATCTGAACCTTTCGCAGGAGATGAGACCCTTGATCTCTCTTTCCTCCTCAGTATGAAGGAGTTCAAACTCACATCTTCTGACTTCCAGAACATTGTTAATGACTTAAACTAAAGCCAAGGTTTTAAGGAATCTTTACATACCCTTTACTGAAGTTGTATATCCTTCATTAAACAAGGAAATTACAGTTATAAGTAGGAAAGATTAATGTGAAGGGCATTCTAAGGGAGGTAAATGCTCTGCTGTGGTTGTACCCTCTAAAGCAAAGAAGTTTTAAAATGTGTGAAATATTCAAAAAAATTATATTCTAGATAATTCTCAAGAAATGTTACTGAAAAATGATCTAAAAATAATTAGTCTATCTTCAAAGTAATGATTCAATAGCTTGTGTAATACAGTCTAGTTACTCTCACATTGAGTTAATTGGCAATAGTCCTGACTTAAACCAATGCAAGGGAGAATATAAAGAAATCCACAACAGTATAATTGGCTTAACTTTTTTATTATATCTGTTTATCATGTCTTGATGTAATGCATTCACTCTAGAATATAAATGATTTCTTAAAATAGGAATTTATTAAGTTTATATTTCAGAAACTTGTGTCTTGTTCATGGGCATATCTTTTCTATTTGCAAATCAAAGGGGTTTACTAATACTAAGCAGGCAAGTCCCTGCAATATCACAATGCTTGCACTCAGAATCTTGTTACTGGTAAAAGAGAAAGCACCATAAACATGAAAGCAAACTTTTTTCTTAATCCAGTTAACATCCTAATAGTCTAATAGTCAAAATTATCTAACTAATACATAAAAGCCTCATGAATAATACAGTTGAAATAGTCATGACAAAAAATCTTGCTGGTATCTAATAATTTTCTGTGGTACTATACTCACCCTTCCAGTGTTTCTATGGGTGCTTTGACTGATTTCACCTCTCATCCGGAAGGATGGGGGAAGTTGAAGACACATTTTCAGACTTCTGAGGTCTTCATTAGAAGACTATGATGTCCCCAGTATCATTAGACCATTTCGTAATTGCTAAAAGAAGCTAAAGCCAGCTCAGGCCAAAGCAAGCCCAGATAGATCCTGACATTTTGCTCTGAGAGAAGCTGTCATTTCTGTAGCTCCTGTTCAGTCAAAACAAACAAAGGATTATCTGCTCCCTGTTACTCATGGTGGAGCAGATATCCACACTCCAACCCATGAGGACCCCGTGCTGGACCGAGTGGACATGTCTCAAAGGAAGAAGCTACAGTCTGTGGAGAGCCCACAGAGGAGCAAGCTCCTGGAAGAATCTGAAACCTCTGAAAAGGAGCCCATGCAGGAGCTGTTTTTCTGGCAGGACCTGTGGCCCACAGGGGAACCACACTAGAGAAATCCATTGCTGAAGGACTGTACCCTGTTGAAAAGACCATGCTGGAGTAGTTCATAAAGAACTGCAGCCCGTGGGAAGGACATACATTGAAATTCAGGAAATACTTAATGCAAAGACTCAACCTCTTTCTGTTGAACACTTTAACCATTATAGATAAATGTAGTCTCTCTCTGTCCCAAAACAAGCTTGAACCTCCTCAGAAAGAATAATAAATTTAATTCTCTTCTTCCACATCCTCTTTGAATATTCACATCAGTGTACGGTTGAAAAAAAAGGATAAAATCTGTATATTCACATTCTTGTTCTTCAAAAGAGACAGGAGAATTTGTGCAAAAATGTAAAGTAGAACCATGGATGCCATTATCTCCTTAATTTCTTCATTTGTTATTGGGAAGTGAAGTGAGATCATATTTATCACTGGAAGTACGTGAAAGGAATGTAATTCTGCCTGTCATGTATATGGATAGAATACAAAATTACATGCAAGTGCGATGTCCAGGTAGGACGTGAGCAACAAAAAAAAAATCTGTATGGATTCAGTCCTGTGCATGCAAGAAATATTTCTGAGACCATGAGAAAAAAAGAAAAACAAATAAATAAATAAAGTACACTGATGGAAACCGTTCAGCCCTTGCCAATATTTTAGATCCTTTAGATCTAATGTTGCAGAAACAAAAAGAATTTTAAAATAAAATAAATTCCAGTAAACTTTGTGTGTTTAACTTCTAAAACGACAACAGAGTGGAATGTTATTTTGAAAAATTATAAGAGCAGAAATATTTTACTACTTAATTCTATATTAAATAAAACATAATAAATTGAATAACAGTATCACTTAGAAATTTATGTACTGTTTATTTAACTCTTCAGGTAATGGCCTTCATTCTAAGCAAGGAACAGGCTGATACCTTTTTTATGTTTAAAAATTATATCTTTTCTCTGTGTAATTTTTTTATTATAAATGGATTGCATCAATAAAAAGGATCCTTTTTTTCTCTACTCTACAAAGAGAGTACTTAAATGACACTGAGATTGAATTTTGAATACTATAAATCTCGGGATTTCAGTGGGTTCTCTGTGCTCCTTATTCCATATAGCATTCTGTCAAATTTAATAATAATTTATTTAATACAATAATATTTAAAAGAATTCAGGAAGTCTAAATTACAGTGGGACCCAGAATTTTCAAATTAAATAATCAGAAACTTATACAATGAAGATGTTATTTAGACTCCTATCTTTTTTTTGTTTGTGTCTCCAGCTCAATATTTCCATTTTATCTTAACCATGACATCCTAGCCCGATCAAGCAAGAACATGACTAAATGTAATTGTGGTTTCATGATATATTTTTGTTGTATGCAATCTTTAAATTCTTATTTGCTGACCATGGTAAGAAAACACACAATCAAAGCAGATGCCATTAAACACTGGGAATCAGTAAATGCTCTGCAAACAGTGCTTGCAGAAGCAACCACAAGATTTACGTCTTCTATCTGCAATGCTTTAATGGACTCAGAATTTGCATTTCAGTGACTTCTATCCAGTTACTGAGATTTATTCATCTCTTCTTGGAATGCTTCTGGTTTATTTGGAGGATAAGAAGAGATATGCATTTTTTACGTCTTCAAAACTATAGCTTTCACAACTAAAAGGTAAAATCCTTGGTTAAAAATAGTCTGCTTCTTCAGATCTAGTTTTGTGGGGGTTTGTATTTTGGGTTTTATTGGGGGTGGGGTTTGTTCTTGCTGGTTTTTGGGGGTTATTTTGTGTTTATTTTCCAAACAAGTCACATTCATGTAAGTGTTGTGGTTGCAGCATATTCAGTAGACCAAAGCACACCAACAAAGCCATTATTTGTTTAATAGATTTCACTGTTGGTTGCATGAACGCACAGTGATGTTTTACAGGCTTTCTATACACTGAAACTCCCCAGAATCCTGAGAGAACTGACTGCTATAGATGCCAAGCCATACTCTATGATATTTGAAAAGTCATGGCAGTCAGGTGAAGTTCCTGGGGACTGGAAGAAGGGAAACATTGTGCCCATCTTTAAAAGGGGTCGAAAGGAAGACCCTGGGAACTACCAACCTGCCAGCCTCATCTCTGTGACAGGGAAGATCATGGAACAGATCCTCCCAGAAGTTACGCTAAAGCACACGGAAGCCAGGGAGGTGATTCAAGACAGCCATCATGGCTTCAGCAAGAGCAAGTCCTGCCTGATGAACCTAGTGGCTTTCTATGATGGTATGACAACAACAGTGGACAAAGGAAAACCAATGGATGTCATCTATCTGGACTTCTGCAAAGCCTTTGACACGGTCCCCCACAACATCCTTCTCTCTAAATTGGAGAGCTATGGATTTCATGGGTAGACTGTTTGGTGGATAAGGAACTCGTTGAATGGTTGCATCCAGAGGGTAGTGGTCAATGGCCCAATATCCAGATGGAGACCGGTGACAAGTGGTGTCCCTCAGGGGTCCGTACTGGGACCAGTGCTGTTTGACGTTTTCATCAATGACTTAGACAGCGAGATGAGTGTACTCTCAACAAGTTTGCGGATGACACCAAGCTGAGTGGTGCAGTTGACATGCCTGAGGGACGCGATGTCATCCAAAGAGACCTGGATAAGCTGGAGAGGTGGGCCTGTGTGAACCTCATGAGGTTCAACAAGGCCAAGTGCAAGGTCCTGCACCTGCGTCAGGGTAACCCCCAGTATCAGTACAGGCTGGGGGAAGAAAGGATCGAGAGCAGCCCTGCCAAGAGGGACTTGGGCGTGCTGGTAGATGAAAAGCTGGACATGAGCCGGCAATGTGTGCTGGCGGCCCAGAAGGCCAACCGTACCCTGGGCTGCATCAGGAGAAGCACGGCCAGCAGGTTGAGGGAGAGGATTTTGCTCCTCCACTCTGCTCTGGTGAGACCTCACCTGGAGTACTGCATCCAGCTCTGGAGCCCTCAGCACAAGAAAGACATGGAGCTGTTGGAGCAGGTGGAGAACCTGCCACACAAATGATCTGAGGGCTGGAGCACCTCTGTTATGAGGACAGGCTGAGAGAGTTGGGCTTTTTCAGCGTGGAGAAGAGAAGGCTGTGGGGAGACCTGATTGCGGCCTCTCAGTACTTAAAGCAGGCCTATAGCAAAGATGGGGACAATCTTTTAGCTGTGACAGGACAAGGGGTAATGGTTTTAAACTGAAGCATGGTAGGTTTAGACTAGATATAAGGAAGAAATTCTTTACAATGAGGGTAGTGAAACTCTGGAACAGGTTGCCCAGAGAGGTAGTGGAGGCCCCATCCCTGGGAACATTCAAGGTCAGGTTGGATGGGGCTCTGAGCAACCTGATCTAGTTAGCAGTGTCCCTGCTGACTGCAGGGGGGTTGGACTAGATGACCTCTAGGGGTCCCTTCCAACCCAAAACATTCTATGATTCTATGATTTTATGTAATTCTGGTTTTATCCAGAGGTTTTGAAAAGACATGTTTTGCCAGTAGTTCATAAAATCAATTTCTCTTGTAAAAAAAAAACACAAACGGATATTGAAAAAGGCACTCAAAATAAGTCAATAATATGTATATTTTGAAGGCATCAGTGGAAATGTTTATTCACAAGCATGTAGTGAGTTCACTAAGGCACAATGAAAAATGGTTACAGGATTTGAAAAACAGACTACCAGTTTTATGGCTAACAATAGTCTGTTACACATAGTAAAATAAGAGCAATCACATTTGAAGCTTTGTGCTATAGCTTAGTCTCTCCATTTTTGTGGAAAGATTTGTCCCTGTAGCACAGCAGTGCAGGATTAGCCAGATGCATTATAGGACTTGTGGGGTTCTTTTGAAATACTAGGCTATTGTACTTGATGGAGAAGGCTTGTATCAATGACACACCATAAAACTTGAGAAAATGAATTGCATGTATTTGATTATTTGAATATACACAGAATTGTCGTAAAGTGCTCTCCCAGCTGGCAAAACCAGACAAGTAAACTCCTTGAAATTCATAGCCTTACTATGCCAGTTAGATTCATGGTGAACAGTGAACATAAAGGAGATGTGGCACTGATCTGATGAGAAATTGAATTCCAGTGGTTGTGTTAGATGAAGGAGAAGATGTATATAAGACACTGGTAAAGTAACATATTATAAAAGATATTAAATTATTTCAATGTGGTTTTAATATAAGTGTATACACTTAAAACATGTTTTCTTTCCTATCTTTTAAATCCCCTTTTTTAGAGAAAAGAATGATAAGTTTTTTCATGAGAAAACATTTTGCCTATGATGAAACTCATGGCAAAATGTTCTGCAAGACATACCAAAGTATTAATTCATTTAAGTAAAACTGGCAGAATAATAATAAATGAAAAATAGCAAAAGTAATATTTAAGAAGTTGAAAAGTTTGTATTTTTTAAAAAAATGTTTTTCTCATATGGTTTGCACTTTGAAGCCAGCATATCTGAAGCAATTGAAATGACTGAGTATTAAGTAAGATCTTATTTTATTTTATCATATTTTATTTTATTTTAATTAAAAAATATTTCAAATTAAAGCAAAAATGAAATTTATTTTTTTAATTTAGAATGGGAAGGAAAAAGGAAAAAATTCAAATTAACACCAACAATTTTGTAATATTTAATTTTTATGTTTGCTTTTAAACAAAGAATCTAATATTTAATGTTTGAATTCAGAATATAACTGTTACTGAATTTTGAATTAGTTGGTAGGTGGTAATATAATGAGGATGCAGGAGAAGGAAATCCTTTCATAAATATGTAGATAATGATAAGGACTTTAACTTCATCCCAGAAATAGTGAATCTTGAGGTTGTATGGAAGATTGCTCAAGTGTGAACATTGGCATTTGTGGTGGTTGAAGTGTGCTATGAGGTGTAGCATTCACACATAGTACTTTGACCTGGACATGATGAAGGCATAAATCACTATGGCAGGATAAGATGCAGACACCTGGCTTAACAGAGGTGTGTGTAGCAGGGGGAACACCCAAATGTAGCATGTGCAGGAAATGTACAATCATTAGAGAGTGAAGCATATTGGAGGTGTGAGCCTATTCTATACAGGTTAGTGAAAAATGGGTTGTGAGTCAGACTATTCTTGGAACACTTGTTCTGCCATTTGTTTTGGACTAGCTAGCCATGTTAATAATTCAGAAGTTCAATAATGAAGATTTTTTTTTAGAGGTTAGGATGCAATCTGACTATGATAATTGATGGAATAGCTTCTCAAACTGTGTATTGACAAATACATGCAATTTCAAGATGAGAAGATTTCCGTCTGTGGACTCTAACTAGATTTGTTTCCCTCTCTTGCCACAGTGGGAAAAATAAGAAGGGGAAGGGGGAAGCAGGTATCATATCTGAAAAGAAATATATCTGCTAGCACAGATATTCCAATGAAATATAAAGGCTGAGTTTTGCCCAGCTGTGCTCCACACCTTGTATTTGTCAGAAGGAAGAATGAGTTCCAAACCAGTATTTTTTTAATGTCCTTCAACTTTAGCTCTGCTTATACTTATATACACAGAGAATAAACATTTTTCTTGCCTGTCCAGAATTGTAAGGAAGAAGACTGGACCCTGAACTTCAATGTTCTACAGACAGCAAAAATATCAATAAATCCTTTTAAATATTTAAACTGGGAGCTTTGTACAGTTCTTAAGGGGCATCTTGAACAGAAAGTCGACAATGCTGGCTATTGAACTACTTCTTTCATAGATGTATTTGGTAATAGAGTAATAATACAAAGAACAGTAGAATAAACATGAAGAACACTACAAACCAAGAATGTTTTACAAGCTATCAAAATATTATTTAAGGATCTTAGTTCAACAAATAAATCAACTATTCTTGATTCACTGAAGCACTTATCCAACACCTTAAATGTAAAAACAAATATTTAAGTTCCACAGAATTCAGTGGCAATTAGCCACATGATTTATGCTGAGAATCTATGTAGGTTCTTTGAAAAATAGGGGCATCTTTCTGAAGTTAGACCTTTTTCAATAAAGTATTGGCTGAATTAAGAAATCTAGGAACCACACTTGACAGTCAAGAGCAAGAATTGAATACGTTGAGGGAAAGTCTGTTAATGGAGATTCATTTTATGATTGATTTCAAGTTTTTTGGGTCCAGCAATGTTCCATTTGTTGAAGGAGAGCACAAGGACATACTATTTATTTATGTTCAAGTTCATGGAAATAAGACCTAACATATTCAATATAAATCATGGCAAACTGTCAGGGTGAAAATCACAGAGAGTATTTTTAAGATCATTCTGCTTCAGACCGATCGTTAAGCTGACACACATTTCATTTTAGGTTTGTATTTTTAAATACTTAGAACAGCTGTGTGCTAGAGATTTATGGATTCTAATTTTCAATGTATTGTGAATAATGAGCATTGAATATTTAATATTTTTGTATATCATTCTCCATCATACTTTATAAGGGTAAAAAAGAGAGAGAAATACAGACTGTCTTTTCCAGTTTAATTCTTCATTTCCATTAAGTTTTTCATAAAAGGATGATGAGTATTCAAGAAGTGATGAGTATTTAGAAAAAAAAAACCCCTGCATTGAAAGTCTGCTGTTGTTTTTTAATGAAAATGAAATAAAGTTTTCAGTAAAAGCTATAATATTTTGAAATACATTTATTGATCACCAGTGTAATGAAGATATTAAAAGGAAGTGCTACATTTGCATACATGAAGATAAATTAGGTGTATTTTGACATTGCCCTAGATTTTTACTGTGATGAAAACATGTTAAAAAAACCCAAGTAAACAAACCAAACCAAACCAAACAACAGGGAGAAGACCAGTATGATGAAACAATGAATCAGCATATATAGCTGGCTCGTTCATTTCCTCTAGGGTTAACACAGGCTATTTGTATCTGTTGTTTACTCGTTGCCTGTTTCTAAATTGCCACACTCCTGTTTGATCTTATATAAAATACCACTAGATAGAAGAAAAAGAAAGAAATTATATACTTGAATAATTACAGGTAAAAAGCAACTGACAGGGAGATAAAGGACTATTTAGAGGGACCAGACAAGTTTTCTGCAATATTTCTGATCAGCATACTTTTTCATTATTCTTTAATTCCTTAAATATTATGAGTTTAGCATTCTGGAAAGCAAAGAAGGTAAGAAAAATATTATTTTAAATCATTATGTTTGTTGTGTTCAAAAATAGAGCCCAGGACATCTTTTTCCTAAAGAAAAACAGACAAAAAATAGGTAAAATAAATGGAATAAGTGAATTTTCTAGTTTATGTGTGATGCTTATTAGGTAGAACAAGACATCTGAGAAGTGCAGATATGTAAGTATGTGGGTGAATGAACACACATCTTGGGAATTTTAAACAAACCAGCTATATATCTGAATAGTATTTAAATTCAGTTGTTCAGAATGGTATGGCAGCTTTATTTAGTAAAGTATTTCAGAAACAGGTCAGCTTATTATTTCAGCTCTTATTATTTCAGTAATTATGAAGGTAAATTTAAAATGTTATTGAATTACCGCTACATCACAAATTGAAACTCAAAGTTGAATGGGTCAGACAACTGCCACGTTGCAGCTAGAACTTCTGAAAAAAAACCCCAACTTTTATTTGTATTGTGAATTTATCCTAGTAGGAAGTAAGAAGTGGAATCTTGAAAATTACAGTATACATGGTTCTAAAAAATATTAACCAAGAAAAATGAACTCCTCAAATATCATGCAATAAAACAATATTGCACGTAAAATAGTGTTCTTCTAAAAGAAATAGTTTTGAGGATACATATTCAGAGACAGAAGAAAATATATTCAGTTGTACCTGAAAGAGTAGTTTAGATGAAAGCTATTTCCATTGAGTGGTATCGAAAGACATGTTGTAAAAAAAATTCCTGGCCACTAGCTTCTAACCTAAGTAAATTGCAGAGAAAACTGGACAGGATAAGGAACTGAATTACATAGTGAAAGCATATTTTATGGGATGTCAAACAGCAAATCAGAAGAAAAATTTTGATCTCACTGGATTGAGGATGCCTCCAAAATATCCACATGTTCAAAGCAGTTTTCTAGACTCCTGTTACTGCTAGTAGAAAGGAACATGCATTGCAAAGTAGATGTCCAATCAGATGAATTGTACCTGAAATGAAAGGATACCTGTACCTGAAAGGAGGATAAAACAACTAGTTCAGATGATGTTATCACTGCTGCAGATATCTAAAATTAGATGGATTCCTTATAGTCTACTTCTCTATTTGTTGGGCAATACTATGTCTAGTAATAATGAATAACAAACATGTAAAATAAAATTAATACACAGATACTGATAGACGAAACCAGTTTTGATTAGTCCTCATTTTGTTTGCAGCAACCGAGAAATTTATGTCTAGTATTTACTTGAGGTAGGCAAAAAGACCTATATTTTATCCTAAAAGTCTTGATCAGAACTTCCTTCTTTTTTAATAATACTCTGTGTCAAGTGGTTTCAAATATATTTTTATATCAGTCCGTTTCCAACCAGTAATGTAAAAATCCTGACTGTAAGTGACTTAATGAAGCAATCTGATGATTCTGATAACACATAACTCTGCATACACACATCAAGAAGTTTTTGTTCACACCTGTTATTTGACCTTTCCTTGAAAATATTTTAAAAAAATAAGATAGACATAAACACATCTACAGATTTTCTTTTGTTGTGCCTGTCACAATGTTATTATGAGTCAAGTCACCACTTCAGACCTATTATAAATGCCAGTGTACATTTCTGAGGCAATATGACAGAGGGATGTTCAAAATCAGGAAGGCAAAGCACCAAGAATAAAGTCAAAGAAAGAAAAGTTTTATGTCCTGCATTCCATAGAATTTGTTGTTCACTTCCTTATATGACAGGAGACATAAGGAAATTTTTTTTTTTTTGCAAAATATGTCTTTTTTGCCACTAAGAAAAGCTTTATAGAATTCAGTAATTTTTTCACCAAAAATTCAAAGTTAACTCCTGTCTTTGAAAAAATGTTTTGAAATATCTGTCAAAGCTTCAGAGTCATTCTCCTGAAAACATATCTTCATAATCAAAATATTTTTTCATTAATTTTCATTTTTCAAAAGAGTTCAAAAACTCTTGAAGGAATTGGGTTTTTTTGTCATCACAAAAAGAAGTTTCCTCATTTGATATTTCTTTTCTAAGCACAATAGCTAGTGATTTTGATAATGCAGATAAAATACTATGACGAGGTTATTCCCTTGTGAACTTTTTCATTGCAGTCTAGAATGTCAATTAAACCATGAATATCTATATCTAGGTATGGTTGGTACCAAAAAGTTTTAGAGCACTAAGAAAAAAAAAAGAATGGTTTCATAGATATAAAAATGTGGACAACGTTTTTATGACAACAGCAGTTCATGTTCTCTTCATTGATTTCAGCAAGGCTTTTGACACTATCTCTCATAACATACTCATAAGTAAGCTCAGGAAGTGTGGGTTGTATGAGTGGACAGTGAGATGGATTGAGAACTGGCTGAATGGCAGAGCTGAGAGGGTTGTGATAAGGGTGCAGAGTCTAGTTGGAGGCCTATAGTTGGTGGTAGTGTTCCCCCGGGGTCAGTACTGGGACCAGTCTTGTTCAACTTATTCATCAGTGACCTGGGTGAAGGGACAGAGTGTACCTTCAGCAAGTTTGCTGATGATACAAAATTGGAAGGAGTGGCTGATACTGGAAGGCTGTGCTGTCATTCAGTAAGGCCTGGACAGGATAGAGAGCTGGGTGGAGAGGAACCTAATGTTCAACAAAGGCAAGTGTGGGGTCCTGCACCTGGGGAGGTTGAACCCCATGCACCAGTACAGGGTAGGGGTTGGCTTGCTGGAAAGGAGGTCTGCAGAGAAGGACTTGGGAGTCCTGGTGGACAAGAAGTTAACCATGAGCCGGCAGTGTGCCCTTGCATCCAAGAAGGCCAATGATATCCTGGGGTGCATTAGGAAGACTGTGGCCAGCAGGTTGAGGCAGGTTATCCTCCCACTATACTCTGCCCTGGTGAGGTCACATCTGGAGTACTGTATCCAGTTCTGGGATCCCAAGTTCAAGAAAGACAAGGAACTACTGGAGAGAGGCCTCCAGTGGAGGGCCATAAAGATGATTAGGGGACCGGAGTATCTCGTATGAGGAAATTATGAAAGTGATTGGTCTGTTTAGACTGGAGGAGACTGAGAGGGAATCTTATCAACGCTTAGAAACATCTTAAGGGTGTGTGTCAGGAAGACAGGGTAAGACTGTTTTCAGTGGTGCCCAGTGACAGGATAAGGGACAATGGGCACAAACTGAAACACAGGAAGTTCCATCTGAATATGAGGTAAAATGTATTTACTTTGAAGGTGACAGAGCACTGGAACAGGCCGCCCAGAGGGGTTGTAGAGTCTCCTTCTCTGGAGATATTCAAAACCCACCTGGACATGATGCTGTGCGACCTGCTCTAGGTGAAACTGGTTTAGCAGGGGGGTTGGACTAGATGATCTCCAGAAGTCCCTTCCAACCCCAGCCATTCTGTGATTCTGTGATTTTTGTGATTCTGCCATTTGTTTACATTTTTCACATTTCTATGAAAACATAAGCAAATATCTTTCTGCTGTTTCTGAGTTTTTATATTATTTCAGTCTCTAATCAGAATATCATAAATTATTTTCATTAGGATAGGTTAATATTCTAGATTAACATTTTGTAATGTAACTTTGACATGCATTTCAGTGGTATTTTAAACATCAAATGGGAATTAGCAATATACATGTTTCTCTGGATTTTATCCTATATTAAGCATTAAGCAAAACCACCTTAAGAATTCTTAATTTAAATATATTGGAATAAATGAGAATTCATAGGTGAATAAGGCATTGAAGATGAGATTCTGTCTCACACACTTCAATTTCTGCCTTACAGCAAGAATAGTCTTAGTCCTTTATTAGTGCCCATAATTTAAATAATTTAAAGTATTCCAGAGTGAAACCTGGTTCCCTTAAATTTATACACTTCTATCAGTAAGCCTCCTCTATTAAGAGAAGAGCAATATAGGCTCTTACTTCACTCAGAACCTTGAACTGAGGCAAACTGGAACACACTTGCTTGTTCCTGATGGATCAGACAGGGAATCATTACACTCCTATCTCAAGATGGGCCACAATGCACTGGTTACTGAGAGGTCTTCAGAGGCATTAGGAAAAATTAAAATGGGGGTTGTTTCCAATTTTGTAACCCTTTTTATTTAAGATATGATTTTCCTTTGTCAACAGGGATTGAAAACATGAAAGTGTTCCCAGGACTCCAGACAAATACTGGACAATAAACAGAAATAAATAATGGAGAAGAATCCATGTGAATCCATTTTCCCTCATCACAGGGTTACAGAGTCAGCATTCAGAACCGAAAGCAGAATTTAGAAAATTGATTTCCCATTTATTCTGCATGAAAAGTGTGTCCACTTACCTGTGTGGATTACAAAATCCATTATTTGGCCCTAGATTCATTCTTCCTAGCTGCAAGAGTTACCCTGAGCATTTTCTGTAGTCTATGGAGAAAGACAGAAATGCACATAGAATCATTCAGCTCACCTATAATCTGAACCATATTTCAGATGTGCCCATTTTACATGGTTGATTAAAAATGTTGGAATGTTGGCTTTGGAATTTATTAGAGGTAAGTAGGATGAAAAAACCCCCAAGCATTTCTTTGAGCAGAGTGGGACACTTCTATGGAACTAGGAACTCTTTCTCATATTGATAACAGTTACAACTTAGAATGATGACTTTAAGACCAATTACACTTAGTACAACACCAGGCAATAGCTCACATTGCAAAAAGGAAATGTTGACACACTGTTGAGCTCTTAAATTAATATAGACTTTTCTGCTTTATCATTTATATCTGAACATATTTCCAGGATATTTAATTCCCTGAGGCTTCAAAATTCAATGCAAATGCTTTGTCTCTTTTTTATGAGAGCAGATTCAGCAGGTGATACTTAACTGATGTCTTGAAGCCTTGAGTTTTGTTAACCACCAAAATAGTTGAGGTGGATTTTGTGTTTAGATCCTTGAGGCTGTATATTTAAATTTAATTATTTCTTCATATAAACAGTCACACAGCTTGATTGCTGTCCATATTTCTTCCAAGTGCTGTGGTACAGCTATAGAAAAGAGCTTACCTTAAAAACACTACTAAGTATATTCTTGGCAATAATCACATATTTTTTTCATAATCCTGGAAATAATCTGGTGCATTCATATATAAATTTCTGCACATTGGCCTACAAATAGTGACAAGAGATCTGACAGCTAAAAGAAAAAAGTATGGCTTGGGGCTTTTGGGGTTTTTGGGGTTGGTTTTTTTTTTTTTTGGTTTTGGGAGTTTTTAAAATATAGTCTAGGTGTTCCCAGTAATTTTTAGCCATGCTTTATTTTGCTTCATGAAGAGTTTCTGACTGCTTTGTTTATACTACTTAGGATAAGAGATCCAATTCCATTTAAATTCACAGTAATTCAGAGCAAAGTTCTATTCTTCAAATAGCTCCAAGAGAACTTCATAATGAAATTTGTAAAACAACTAAAACCAAATAAAGAACACATTAGAAAAGTGTTTTGGTTTAGGTTTAGAAAAGTAGAATCATGAGGCATTTGAAAAGCCCAGACATTCTGCAAGGATTGATCTGAGTGCTCAGGATTTTTATTCCCTGTATGTGGTATTAGTCTTTTATTCCAGGACAGTGATTTTTTAATTTTCTTTCTTTCTTTTTTTTTTTTTTTTTTTTTTTTTTTTTTATCTCTGGATGCATACTCATTAGGTTCCAGTATGTAGTTTAATGGGAAAAACTTTTCTCACGATTACCTTTACCTAGATGAATGCAGTATCAATTTGCTTAAAAAAGGGTGAGATGCCTCCATTTCTAATAAAATCGGAATCATTAACTCAGTCAGTCTGTTAGGCACTGGAAATTCAACCACTACAGGATTCAAATAACAACAATGCTTCTCCATATGTCTTACAGGAAGTATTACTTTTTATGCTCTCTCCTCCTTCTCCTCCCTTCTTACCACTTTTTTTTGCACAAAACTTGTTTGGTGCTGGATTGAGTCCTATTATAATGAAATCTCTTTGTTAGGCAGAATAGTTTTGCACAGAAATGGCAAGCCAAGTATAGCTTTGGGAAACTGCCTTTCCTGGATACAGCAGTAGTTTTCAGTGAAGCTGGTACTGATAAAAATCAACACTAATAATTTGCCTTGCCTCATAGGCATCGCATTTGACTAGAAAAGAACTCTCAACTCTCAACAGTCTGAACTATCTGAACTGTCACCCACATTGATTTTTCTCCTTTCTCCTTCCCCCTTCCCTTCCCTTCCCTCTCATTCCCTCCCCCCCCACTTTCTTCCTTTTTGCTTTTTTAAAAACCTTGTCCCTTTTTTTCTTTTTTACACTGAAATAACTCCACTAAAATGTATGGAATAATTCATTGCATATATCAGTCAAAAGAGGAGAATCAGGATCTTTGCTTTGTAGAAATTTTTTTCTTATTTGCAGTCCTTTCTAGGAGCTTCATGTAATTTATCATTCTCTTTGGTTGTTGTGATATTAAGTTACAAAGTGTTTCCTATAAAAATGTCAAAAATCTCACACAATTAAAATTACATGCCTGAAATAAATTTTTAGTTATTTCAGGCTTGATTATTTAACCAAGTAATTGCCATACTTACAGATTTTGTTAGTATGCCCAAGCAAAATTTATATTAGTAAGAGTTTAATTGATTTATGGAACTTTCCATTTATTTATATGCTACACAGTTCTTCTACCCTGGCAACGAAACAGCATTTGTAGTGAGCTTGAAAAGCTCTTTCAGATGATTGATGAAATATAGATATTAACCTGAATCTGCTTTTTTTACAAACTGATACAAGTTATTTAAGAATTGTCTAATCAAAAGCAATGATCTGCAACATTATGTCAGCTAAGAAGAATGTCAAACAAGCCCCAAGCATGTTTAACGAGAAGTGGCTAGTGCCAGTGGTTTGTGTGTAACTATGAGATAAAGGGCAAACAATTGGTATTTAAGCTCCAGGAGGAAGAAGAAAAGTTAGCATCAATTTTTCCTGTATTGCAATTCACCTTAGACCCAGCCATTAATTATCATTAAGTTTATTTCTTCCAGATGAGTTTAACAACTTAACAAATCCTTTACTAAAAATCCACATTTTTTTTTATATATATAGACCTAAAAATATTCTATGTTGAAACAGTGCTAATGAGATACTATAGCTCTCATACAGTGAATGACCTAGTTATGTTGTCCCCAAATACCAAAACTTTATTTTTTTTGAAAAAGGCTACTGCTTGAAAGTTGGACATTAAGTACAGTATGTTTGGGTTTGGGTTTGTTTTTTTTTTTTTATTTTAAAACAGAAGACTATTCATCCAATGCTGCCACCAATAATTTTAAGGATCTAATATATTGTACAGTGAGATGTATAGTAAGATATAACATTCAATGCTTTTCATTTCATGAAAAGCATTTTCTCTCATGAAAGAGAGGCAACCATGATCCTGTTTATGTAGATCTTTACATCAATATTCATTTGTGTTGAAAACCAACTAAGGTATCTAGGTATATAGGAAAAGGAAATAAGGTCTTTAATTTTTTAAATTTGCAATGTCAGATCCTGTTTTAAGTAAATTATATGATGCTTATGGATGTATGGAGTATGACAATTAGTCGACAACCCATTTTTCAGGTTCTGTCAGATTAATTCAAAGACAAAGGAGGTGCAGTCCTCCATATACACCATAATAGTATATATTTCTGTGATACTAAAAAACAAGAGGGAAAAAAAACTATGTAAAGAAGGGCTAACTTTCATTCTTTTTATGAAATGCATGCCTGTTAAAATCATTACTAAACAATGTTTTCCACCTTAGAAGAAATCTTGACTCCAGTTTAAATGCAACTACATGATAAAGCCCTTCAAGAGGAACAATATTGTAAATTTATATAAAAAATTACTGCTTCTAATTAAAATAAGTGAAATAAACCTTGTTCTTTTTGAAATCATATTTTAATAAAAGTAATTAATATCATTAACATTGAATTGTCTTATGTGAATTTCCTACATTGCTGACCCATAATAATATTATACAAGTAAAGTAGGGATTCATTTTTATTCCTTTAAAATACTAGCATAATGGGTTCAGAAGTTCAGTTCAGATTTGAGTGTTATGAATTACACTTTCTGCTCAGGGAAAACATACAAAAAAAGGATTCAAAATGAAACAGGGTATTCAAGGAAAATATAGTTTAAAAAAGATGAAAAGATGAAGAGTTTGAGAATATTATTTGCCAGATTGTGAATTCCACCTTGTTTTGGAGGTTGTACATTTTCTTGTGACCTTAATTTGATATTTCTACATCATGCTAAATTTACCTTCAGGCTTTGGTACAACAATTTTGCAGTGTAATTTTGGCACCAAATAAAAAGACTGAGAAAAGGTGATGGAGCAATCAAGAGTCATTAATGATGAATGTCTCATCCCCCTGGATCTATGGGTTTTCAAATGGGCTCTTGAGTTTGAATGATATTCTGTATAAAAGTCAGGCGTTGGAGTGGAACCTTTGATTTCCCCAGTGGAAACATTTAGGAATATTGCTTTCTAAACAAGGGGTGGAATACTATGACATGGAGGAAAAACAGACCAAGTTTCTGAACAGCAATCAGCTCCATTAAAGAATTTGATTTTTTCTTGGACCTGTAACTCTCCAGCACCATACAAGGTAAAAGCACCAGAGATTATGACATGCTTTTGCAAGTATTCTCACTGTCTTTCTATTACTTGCACACAAAGGCTTTAACTAGAACTGGAATCTCTGGGGAAAAAAGTCTGAACAGTGGAAGGCTCAGGAGGGCTATGAGACTCCTCTTGAGGCTTAAGATTGCTAATTGAGAAGGGTAGACCTTCTGACATAAGGAAATCTCTAGCAAGCATGCAAAATCTTACTAGCAAGTGCATGGATGAAGTCCCAGCAGACTGACTTCCATCAACAAAACACTATTCTGTAAGGTCAGAAGTATAACAATAGAGGTTCATCTAATATTTAGGAGATCTATTTCTGTCTCCAGGACAAATACTTTTTTTTTTAATTTCACTTTTTTTTTTCTCTTTTGAATCAATCATGAGAACAGTTATGCTTTCAAATTATTTCTTAAAAAAGGGAAAAAGAAAAAAAAATAGTTGTTATCCTAAAATCCTGGCCTTACATACTGTTTAATAAGGAGATTTGTACTTGCTAGACAAAAATGAACAAACAAATATAATGGAGGTACATGCATGATTAAAAAGTGTTTAACCATTTTTTGAGAATCCACCACTGTGTTAATAGTGTATCCTCTCAGTTTGTGTCTTCCTTGTGGAGATAGTGATCCCAACTGTATTGTTAGAACAGCACAAAGTTACTATGCTATTTCATCTAATTTAGCTCATTCTAGGAACAAGGAGAGGTCTTCCTCTCATGTCATTCAAGAATTTGCCTGGGATCACCTGGCACTATAGCATACAGGCTATGCATGGCACGGGTGTATTTGATTGGTACTTGTTTATTTGTTGTATGTGTTTTTTAAGACTACTTTCAACACAAGCATTCCCAAGAAATTAGATTTCCCTTTTTGTCTCTCTCTCACCTTAAAGACAGATTCAGAACACCTCAACTAAAGCTTGTGGGTATCCTTCACATTTTTGAAGAAAATGTGAGGGTGTGAAAATCATTCCTACCTTTTTTCTCAAGAATTGTACAGGTTTGTGACATTTGCCTGAGAATATGTGTCAGTGGATGAGTAGGTGGTAGTAGGAATCCCCAAGCTAAATAGTTTTTTGCTATGTCAGCATAGCATAGAATGATTTTTGCATATTCTCACATTTTCTATATTATCTCAACAGTACACTACAGATCAAAATAAAATGTACAAAATTTTAACATTTTATTTACCTTTATAGTCCATACAGTCTTCTCTATATCACACTGAAGTTTCTGTAAAAAAGGGAAGATCACAGATCTGTTGAAGGCAGAAGCATTTTTTCCTATCTATTTTCATAGACCCATAATTTTATACATCATTTTCTTAATAAACTTAATAAAATTATGTTTAATTGTATCTTTGGAAAGTATAAGAAGAAGTATTTCTTTTTATATTTTGCAGAAGAGGCCTTACATTCACATGAATATTATGGAACCCCCCATATTTTGAAATATTGCATTTCCAATTCAATTTGTTTCTTTTCAGACAGCATCTAAAATATACTATATAGAAGCAAAATATACTATATAGAGGCATAGGAACAGAAACTGTAGTGCTATCTTACTTCATCTTAGAAGTGAGGAATGTTCTGTAGATTATAGGGACAATTACAGGAAGATAGTCAGGCATCTGAACTTTATATGAGTCTGAAGCCTTTCTCCATTTCAAAAGCTTCATAGAGAATGTAATCACTCTGAAAACATAGGGTGTGGTACTTCTGAAGAAATTTTCATGGTCAAATTTAAAAACAATTCAAAAGTGACTAAAGACAGAGTTGTCCCAGCAACCAATCTCCTGCTATTAAACGAGTGGTAAGAATGTCACTAGGTCCTTCCTCAAGATAGTATTGAAAAGTATACCTGAGTCCAGTAACTCATTTTTCAGTCTTTGTATTGCCAAAGTATAAATCAGGAATTAATTATGATAAGCAAAAATACTTCTAAAACATCCCTGTCTTCAATAGAATTTTTTATTCTAAAAAACCTTTTGATGGGAAAATGCATAACATCTGATATTCTAAAGAATATTACCATCTGTTAATGACACTTTGAACTGGGATGAAATTAATTTTGTTTACTTACGTTGTATCTTCATTTTGTTTTATGGGTAAAATAGCTGCTGGAGCCTCACATATGCATATGATATAGCACATTTTAAAGGTCTTGGAATTCTCAGGACATTAGAATTTATGCTGTGAAAAGAAGGAAGCATATTGTGGCATTAGGCATGTCAAATTAACCAGGAAGCAGACAGTCCTGTTACAATTGAAATTAAGAGGCTGTATTAGGTGCTTATGACCTGGATCTAAAAAAAAAAAAAAAGTGTTTTCAAGAATACATTTATATAAAAAAGTGAAAATAAATAAAGATAATGAACCCTCAATACAACCAGCAAGACATAAAGCAGAATGTCATGCAAAAAAGTAGTAGTAGGACCTAGATAGACACATTTACACAGACTGAGATTAGGTACTCATGGAAGAAAGTGACAGTTGATGTGCATAACGACAGGATTGTATTCTAAAATGCAAGAGGTAAATGTCATTCAGTTGAGTGAAATCTCTTAGTTTTAATAAATATGAATATCCAAATTGTTTCCTCCCTCAGGAGTGCCAGCCTCTTCGATATCAACATAAGATTTGCAACTCCATTGTGGTCCCATAAAGAATACTTAATTATTTTAACATTTTAAAAATTATTTTCTATATATATATACACATCCTTCCATAGTATGACAAGACTGTTATGTTTTTGTAGGATTTTTTTTTAACTTTCTCCATACCAAAATACATAGCTGACTTCCCAATCCATCCATCCAAGCATTTCTACCCTAAAAATTCACAGCCATTATACAGACATAATAAACACTGTCTAAAACCTTATCTCTTTTGCAGTATTCCACTGGCACATCACAGTTTTTTAGGTTTTTTTAAATATTTTGAACCAAAATGTTTCATCTTATATCATTATTTTTATTGCTTGTGTTTTGATAGGGAAAAGCGGAACAAGGAGGCAGAAACAACTATTGTTGTAGACTGGAAAGTCGCATTTGTTACATAGTTATTTATGATGACACAGTATCTTAGTCTCTGTGGTCCCTTGAAGATATTGAAAATAAAAAGAAAATTGAGAAAATTATGTCAAAAAAAATGGTAGACCTAAGACTGTTTAAAAAAAAAAAAATAATATTATAAGAGAATATATTATTCACAGAATCACAGAATGGTTGAGGTTGGAAGGGACCTCTGGCCATCATTTTGCCAGTCCCCCTGCTCAAGCAAAGCCGCCTAGAGCCAGTTGCACAGGACCATGTCCCAACAGCTTTTGAATACCTGCAAGGATGGAGATCCACAACTCTCCTGGGCAAACTGTGCCAGTGCTCAGTCACCCTCACAGTGAAAGATTGTTTCCTGACATTCAGATGGAACCTCTTCTGTTCCAGATTGTGCATGTTACCTCTTGTCCTGTCACTGGGAACCACTGAAAAAAGTCTGGTTCCATCCTTTTTGCAGTCTCCCTGCAGATATATATACATATTAATAAGATTCCTCCCGAGCCTTCTCTTCTCTAGGCCAAACAGTCCCAGCCTTTCCTCATAAAAGAGATTCTCCAGTCCCTTAATTGTCTTCTTGGCCCTTTGCTGGACTTTCTCCAGTATGTCACTGTCTATCTTATACTGGGAAGCCCAGAACCGGACACAGCACTCCAGGTGCAGCTTCACTACTGCTGAATAGAAGGGAAGGATCACTGCCTTAACGTGTTGGCAATACTTTGTCTAATGCAAACCGGCACACCATTAGCTTTCTTTACAGCAAAGGCACATTGCTCGCTCATGTTCAACTTGGTTTCCACCAAGACCCCCAGGTCTTTTTCTACCAAGCTGATTTCCAATTGGGTGGCCCCAGCATATACTGGTGCCTGGGGTTGTTCCTCCCCATGTGCAGGAGTTTGCACTTCTCCTTCTTGAACTTCATGAGATCCCCATCAGTCCATTTCTCTGGGTTGTTGAGTCCCCTCTGGTTGGCAACATGACTCTGGCATATCAGCTACTCCTCCCAGTTTTGGGTCATCAGCAAACTTGCTAAGGGTACACTGCCCCATCATCCAGATCATTAATGAAGATAATAACTGGGACTGGACCCAGTCTTGACATCTTGAGTACAGTGTTAGTTGTACTGTGTTGGTCTCCAACTAGACTTCATGCTACTGGTCACCAGCCACCTCACTGTCTGCTTATCCATCCCTTATATAAACAACTTGTCTATGAAAATCTAATTGAAAACATTAACAAAGACCTTCCTGAAGTTCACGTAGACAGTATCCACGGCCCTTTCTTCAAGTACCAGGCCAGTAATTTCGTCATAGAAGTTTATCAAGTTGGTTAAGCATGATTTCTGATTTCCTGCAGTGAAGCCATGCTGACTACTCCTGATGACTTTCTTGTCACTTGTGTGCTTGAAAATGGTTTCCAGGATTTGCGGCTCTATCACCTTCCCAGGGATTGAGGCAAGGCCAACTGCACTATAGTTTTTAAAATTTTAAGAGATTTAAAATAGAATTAATTGCTTAAGTATCAGTGTCCTAAGTGATCTGAGAAATGTGCAACAAGACTGGCAGTTATGGTATACTTTTCCCTTTTGGAGCATAGTTGCAGGCCAGGAAAAACACCCTAGAGCAGTAGATGCAGACGTGATAGTGTCCTCTTTAGGCTAGGGTAGAGTTGATTTTCTTCCTAGTAGCTGGTATAGTGATATGGTTTGTATTTAGTATGAGAAGAATGTTAATAACACACTGGTGTTTTAGTTGCCAAGTAGTGCTTAGACTAGTAAAGGACTTCTCACCTTCTCATGTTCTGGGAGGGGACAGAACCAGGAGACCTGACCCAAATTGACCAAAGGGGTATTCCAAACCATATGACATCATGCTCAGTATACAAGCTGGGGGAAGAAGTTAGCTTTCGAGGCCACAAGTTGCCACAAATTAATGACATTTTTGGTGCTTGTGAACCTAGTTCAACAAATGAAGTTTAGCATTTGTTTAGACAGCTTGTGATTTTCCTTTCAGTTTTAAGTTTTCTGCAGTATACTCTGCTTCACTTTTGGCACATGACTAATCCTTCTGAGTGCAGTGACTATACTCATGTTTTTAATGTTCTAAGCAAGAGCTGAAGCTCTTTTACAAATCAGAAGCATGCATCCCTGAACTGAACAAGCATCATTACTTCACACACCAGCCAATTTGCAGTTTTAAAGATTTCAGGAAAATATGGTTCCAAGTTTGATGAAAAAAACCACAAAGATTAAATTTGGAAACAAATCTGTTCTTCCATATTACTTTTTCCAAGTACACTAAAGGTTGATGACTGTTTTTTTTGCTTGCTTTTATTTTATGGTTCTCCTAATGTAAATTCTATACAATACAGATGCAAAAAAAAGTTGGAGTTGGGGGCAAGCTTTATAGTTAAACCTCACTGAGTTTCACTGAAATAAACTGCTTTATACCAACTCTGAGTCAGATATTAGGAAAAACTTCTTCACCGAGAGGGTTGTCAGGTTCTGGAATGGGCTGCCCAGGGACGTGGTGGAGTCCTCATCCCTGGAGGTATTTAAAAGAAGGATAGATGAGGTGCTTAGGGACATGGTTTAGTAGTGCGATGGCAGGGTTAGGTTAAAGGTTAGACTTGATGATCTTAAAGGTCTTTTCCAACCAAAGTGATTCTATGATTCTAAGAAGAAGGAAGGGGGGATGTTTAGAGTGATGGCGTTTGTCTTCCCAATAAACCATTATGCATGATGGAGCCCTGCTTTCCTGGACATGGCTGAACACCTGCCTGCCTCTGGGAAGCAGTGAATGAATTCCTTGCTTTGCTTTGCTTGTGTGAGCAGCTTTTGCTTTCCCTATTAAACTCTCTTTATCTCAACCCATGAGTTTTCTCACTTTTACTCTTCTGATTCTCTCCCCGATCCCACTGTGGGGGGCATGACCGAGCAGCTGCGTGTTGCTTAGTTGCCGGCAGGGTTTAAACCACAACAGGCATTAGATGTCTGTAAATATTGAACCTATTGACTGAACTGAGAATAATGGGATCTTAGAGACTTTATGCACATAGAAACTTAAAACCTCAGATGTAGATATTTATATTGTAGGAACCCAAATATTTTAAAGTATATGTATTTTGAAAACTCCACCCATTTTTTTCCCTAGCATAATGTATTTTCCCTTTGTGCCATTTTCCGATTTTGGAATTTTAATGGGTAATCTCAATACTCCATTCAAAAAATGATCCCACTGGTTTTCGATAATACCAATCACAATATATGCTTATTCATAGCTATTTTAAAGGTTCCCTCTTGATTTTTCCTGCAATTTAAAAATTTACTTGCATGTTCCTTCATGTTGGCTTTAATATATGTCTATTCTGAAGTCTGAGTACAAATTCAAAAGTTTGCACCAGCAAGAGTGTCTGTTCTGGAAAAAAATGTGTGGTTTGTAGGACTGAGGAAGAATGAAGGGAATTTAGCTTCCATTACACAATTTTAAATTATAATGTAAAAACCAAGAAGAATTCAGTTGTGTCTTATAATTAGTTTTACACTAAATTCTTGACAAATATTGTGTGAGTACAGCTTTTTATTCAGTTCCCCCCACTAAAAACAGATACTATTATTACATTAGCCTTAGGACATAACTGATGAAGTACTACAGCCTACCACTGTGTGTAGATAACTTTCAAAATCACCATAGGTAAGCAAATGAATTGTCTGTTCTAGAATACTATGGCACATTCTTTCTGAGAAAAATCAGACCAAGGTCTGTGTGCTTAAAATTAAAATATCCAATAAAAATTGAAAACCGATATGAAGTTAATGTACAGAAAACTAATACACAAAAACTCTAGCTAGTAGTCATATTTTCTAAAAATGAAAATCTCATAAACTATTAGAAAACACATAGTTATTTTTATTCTTTCAATAATACAAGTTAATTTTCATTTTAGCAGTCACTAGCATTGAAGAAAATATTGAGGGACATATTGCAAATTGTAAGGTTATCAACAATTCCCAGTAGCTAAGATTCCATTATGTGTATATAAATTAAGCACTTCTGAGGTCTATGAAGTTTTTCTGGATTTTTCTGTACATATTTATCATAGGAGGACTATAAAACAAATTTGATTAGGACAAACATAAACAAATCTGGACATTTGTCCGAAAAATACCTCTTTGATCCTAGTCTCTCAAAACAATGTAAGTCCAGCTTTTTCTTCCTTTTTTTTTTTTTTTTTTTTTTCTATTTTCTATTTACTGATGATCACTCTTCTATAATTTCTGGCTATTCGTTCTTTCCTTTTTTCTTTTTGGTATCTCCTTAAATAATGATAGAGAAAACTGCAGATCTTACAGGCTGACCTAAGACTCCTACCCTATCAAATCCTCAGTCAATCCTCTTTCAATTATACAAACTGATACAGCGCTTTCTCCAGCAGGAAATTATATATGTGTGTGCATGCATCTATGTATACTTATCCTTCTATCTCCATTTTCAAAAAAAATAGGAGTATCCATGGTCAGTAAGTGAAAAGCCTTTTCTAATTCTAGAAAATGAAGAGTCTAAAGCCTATAGGAGTTATTATAGACCTTTACTTGTAGTGGAGCATTTCTTTGTGGTGCACAGTCCTTATAAATTACCCCAGAGCTCCGTGACCATCAGAAACTCGGTTCGACTCCTCCTCTAGGCTTGAATTAATGCTAATTGTAAAGGAATGGTATTAAATGCGGGTATTTCCAACACTGAAGAGTTTGCAGTGTTCACATGTAAGCATAGTCACCCCTTCACAAGAAGCAGGAGTTGAAAACCATATGAAGATATACTTTACATAATTCCCATAATTTCTCGTCTCAGTATGTGGAGTGAAGCCAGGAAGGTGCTGGCAGCATCTTATAACTTGATCCATTCCCTTTGCACTAGCTTGTTCACTAATTATTAGTCACACATAAAAATTTGAGGGAAAATGCTAAAACCAACTTGTGACAGGACAGTTTCAATTAGTGCCATTCATTTGCAGAATAAGGAGATGAAGGTGTTATTTAAAATGCTTTTATGTTCATGTTTGTGAAATACTTAGGGAATGTACCTACTTTCTTAGAAAATTAATTATTCATGGATTCTTAATGGATGATGGCATCAAAACCTTTTGATAAACATAATATAAAAGCTAGTATCATTAAAAACATATACAATGATTACGTGCTATATAATGTTTCAATCAAACTAATTATAAAGTCCTGCATGATTTACTACTGCTTTCTTTTGCATCTGGTTAAGATAAATGTAGTTATATTTTCCCTAAAGATTTTTTCAAATAAACTATATCATTCTCAGACATTTTTGGTACAATGAATTCAATTATGAGTCCAGAGCTGAGTCACTGACCAAAATACCTATTTACACAAAATGAATAAATTATAGTCCTAAAAATGAGGGCCATTTTAGATGCAAACCAGTACACTCACTGTCTGCCTTCCAGAAGAGAGTATGTTTACCCCACATTTGGGGAGGACATACGCATCTTTTGAGATGATTCCACCCCTTACTCCAAAGATTTCAATATTTGTGATGGTTTTAATTTACTGAGATATGTGAATTCAGAATGCTTTATCCTCTTTGCCTGGTCAAAAAATCCTGTCTGTTGTTTCTGAAGCCACCAACTGTAAAAAGGCGAAGAAATACAGTTATTGAAATAAATGTCTGACCAAAGCAAATGTTACCTAATATGAAAACATTCTTATTGATGATATGCTTATCCTTTCTAATTCCCAGCAGGTATCTGAAAAATGTAAGTGGCAGAGTAATATAACAGTGATATTAATTCTGTATGGAGTTGCACAGCACGAATCTTACTCCCCATGTAGGTTCTAGGTATTTTTATAATCGATCAACCAGAACACCAAGAGAATTCTCCTAAGTTTATTTTCATATTAAAACATGTTTTCACCCAAACAATTTACATTATATTGTTAGTAAGCTGTCTTCCATGTTTTTTTCCTATCTTATATCTATTATTTTTCTGTATTTCTGTGGGAATATCTCTATATCTCAAAATAGATACAATTTAAACATTAAAGGCATAATTTTGTAGTATAGCTGCTGACTTCTTTTAGTTTACCTTTTTCATTATTTCTTTCAATGTACAGAGTATTTAATGATCAAAATTTTGCATAAGATTTCTATGAATTCTCAAAAAAATGCAGATTACAGTAAGACAATTCACAGTCCCATGTTTGGGAAAACAAATATAAATTAAAAGAGAGAAAACACAATTTTCTTAAATTGTATGTTTTATCGATGCAGCTCAAAGAGAATCTATACATGTAATCTGTAATGCTGTCTCATTAAAATGTCCACTAATCTTTAAGACATGAGAAATTCCATAACCTATCTAAAAATTTGTTTTACAGAAAAGTAAAAAAAAAATGTAAAAAGTGGAAGTATTTTAGTGAATGTATTTCCTAAATGAAAAAGTATGTTTTGTCAGATCTAAGACCATATGCATTTTATAATCTAAATGTACCTATATTAAAGAAAAATGAAGAGTCAAATCATTCAGAGCATAGGTGTGAAAAGCTGGCGATATTGATTTTATTACATATAAAAGAAAAAATGTTTTATTTCTTTCATAACTACACTTGGGAGATAAGTGTACGGTCCCATTTCATTTACTATATTATTACTAAAAAAAATAATAGGAAAATAGGGTGACAAGGCTTTAAATCCCCAGTTCCAGGCTGATGACCAAGGTCATACCATCTCTTGAGAAGGAAATGTCAATGCAGGTTTTATATACATGTGTATGAGCGTCGTAGCGAGATGACGTATGAGATCTGTTGCTCCTTTCCTATACTGCTGGAAATGTGTCATTGCATAGATAGTAATTCAAGACTCACCGATATGGAAGAGCAGGACATGAAAAGAAATTATACTGTGCAATCAAGGAATCAGAGAAGGAAAGAGTACCAAGTTCTGGTTTCTGTTTATAATAATTGAAAACAATGCATAAGCAGTGTTGTGAATTGGACACTGTTTATACACCTTCTTAAGTCACTTTCTTTTCCTTTTGCTTCTTTTTTCTTCTAAAGGTAAAATTCTTACATGTTTTTCATTAGAGTAGCCCAAAGGTATCAAGAGCATAGGGAGGGGCAGAGGAGTTTTCCCTTAGATAGTCTTATCTCTGGCTGGGTGATTCACATTTTTTGGAAGTTGTAGACAGAATCACAGAATAGAGGAGGCTGAAAGGGATCTCAGTAGATTGTCCAGTCCAGCAACCCTACTCAAGAAAGGTCAGCTAAAGCAAGTGACCCAGGACCACATCCAATGAGGTTTTCAATTTGTCCAGAGATGGAGACTACACAACCTCTTTGGGCAACTTGTTCCAGCATTCAACCATCCTCACAGTGAAAAAAGTGTTTTCTCAAGTTCAGTCAGAACTTCCTGTGTTTCACTTTGTGCTCATTGTCTCTTGTCCTGGCACAGAGCACCACTTGGGCTCTCTTTTCTTCAGTCCTTCCCATTTGATGTTTATGAACATGGATATGTTGGTCCCTGAGCCTTCTCTTCTCCAAGCTGAGAAATTCCCAATTTTCATATATATATATATATACACACACACACACGTATATATATAATCTGATGTATATACAATTTGTATTCATTTTATCTGAATGAGTAATCAGATGCTCACAGTACTATATATTAATTACTCCTCAATTATAAATTTGAGTGTTGGTTGGAAGATCACATTTCTCTTCTACTTGTCAATTGACTTTATTTTGTCTCCAGTGTTTTTCTTACAAATCTCTAATACATTCATTTTGATTTTTAATTAAGGGTAGCATAGTTTGAAAAGATCATATTTCATTCACACTCAACCACTGAATATCAGGCTTTTTTTCCAATAACTGTTTCACTTTGCCTTTTTCTGCTATTAAATGAAAGTTGAGACAAAGGTGGAAAGATGCTCCAAAGCTGATGCAACAGATCTTCTTACATCCATTAACCTTAAAGACTGTTTTCACAAAAGAATCGTTGGGCAAATTATAGTTTTAGTGATCCAAACCAGAACTAGGGCATGAGTTAACAGTTAAGCAGCATGGAAAGTAAGGAGTCAAGTGCTTGAACTTGCTCCCTGATGTTCTGCTACTTTTCAGTACAGATGAACCCAGGATTTTGGAGATTTTGTTCAAAATAGAAAAATTTCAAAACAGGAAAGTTTCTGGTCAGGAAAACAGAACAAGGCAGAAAGATCTAGTTTTCAAGGACATTAAAAAAGTAGGAGAATTATGTTTAGGCCACTTATTTAATATTTCTTAGCCAGAAGATTTGAGCTCTCTTTATTTACTGAATTATCCTATCCTAGCTTATTATTTTTGTGTACAAATCAAACAGAGCTTTAGGGATTAAGAGCTACTGATGTCATTTTTGGCATAAAATAAACACAGGAAAATAAATTTGTGGGACAGATTTACAACAGCTTTATTTTAAGGTATACTTAAACTGGGAGTCTTTTCATATATTTATGCTTACTTGTTTGTATAATGAGAATTACTTTCATTTTTCTAATAAATATTAGGAGCTTTATTGGCCAAAATGTACAAATGCAAAATAAGGAGTGTATTTTATTTCAGATTTTATTGCTTACTCCAAACACTAGTTTTCAGAACATACTTATGCTGACTGATGTAAAGGAAGAGGGATTACATGAACGTGATTACTCCTTTGAGGTACTGGTGTAGAGGTGAAATGGTTTTGATATTAAAAACATGAATAAAATTGAAAAGGTTAGAGTTCTTCAAAGATCAAGCTCTTGCACAACATGCAAAAATTCTAACCACAAGAATAACAAGATGTATGATGTAACAAAAGACAGGAATTCAAGAACAGTATAATCATAGAAATAAAAAATTCACTTACAGTGACAACTGTTTAAGAATTCTTTACCTTCACTGTTTTTCATCAATACTCCTGGTAAAGGTAGTACCAGAGGGATGATTTAGAGTATAAGTTAGGGACTTATTTTTACCCATTTCAGCAGTAGCTCAGTGGAAGTCACCCTGTGTGCACAAAGAAATGCCTTGTGCATACAATTTTATTGTTGCTTTTCAGACAAAGCTGTGTAATTATACAGTTGTGCATACACATGTAGAATTTCCAAAGCAACATCAATACAAAGGCAAATAATTGATTATAAAGGAATGCTGTTGAGACTTCTATATGCAGAATTTTCAGAGGTATATAACAATGTTCTTACATAAAGAAATATTTCATGATGCAAATAAAAAAATAAGATAGGGTCTTTAAAAATTGCTTAGAACTATTCTTTTAAGTTACATATGAGTCATCTGTCACGAAAACAGTATGTCTACTTGTAGAATAGCAATGATAATTTGCTCTGCCATTCTATGACTAAATAAAAGTTCAGTTTTGGGGACTGTCAATTGTGCTTTTTCAGGTTTGATTGAAAGGCTATTTTGAAAAAAAAATGAGATTTTTTAAACACTTTAATATTAAAAAACTGTTATTTTTTGCTTAATTTGTAAGAAATGTTATTTACTTCCTTTTGCATAGTTTTCATAAATAAGTACATAATGAATAAAACAAAAAACTGATCAAACCTCATAATTTCACAGTCACAGAAATATAATTTTATGTTGCGGTATGGAAAAGTGCTTCAATATTTTACAGTTTCTATTTTAAAGTGTCTCGATTAGGGTCTAGGTTTTACATTCTGCTGTGTAACCTGTCTGAAGATGTTGGAAGACAGCAAAGTGACTCTTATGTATGGAAAGATGGACTATACCTATATCTAAATATAGATACATTAAACGTAAGTAGAAAAAATAATAGAACAGGCAGTGTTGTGGCTCTCCACACCTTCTTAAAGAGAAGTTCAGGAAATATTCAATAACTTCCACATCGGCTTTAAGGAGTAGATGGACTGTCCTTTATTTTGAGCTCACCTTATTCTCATACTGTATTATCTGCCTTATTTCAGCCCAAATGAAGAAAAATTTTATTATTTTTTTAAATATCAAGATTTTTGCAGTAATTCCTTCTTCAATATAAATCAATACTAGCAGTATTTTACACCATATATAGCCTCACTTCAATTAAGGCTCATAGTTCTGGGTTAAAAAAAAAAGTTTCAGCTGTTTTCTATTTGGTTTTGCTTTCAGTAAATTAATTCTCAACTAGCACCCAAAGTCCTTCTCTTATTTTTTTCAGTGCCAGCAATTTTTCTCTCTCTTTTGCCTCAAGTTTCACTTAAGAATGCATGAGATGTTCTACTGTGTCAGACCACATGTTCTCTCTCCCACCTTGTTCCTAGCTATCTTCTCCCTCCAGGAATTGCTCTATTCCCAGAATCTGCAGCATTATGGCACAAAAAAAAAAAAAAGAAAGCAAGCTCTCTGCTTTTAGAAAACTTCTACTACATTCTTATGCAATCTAAGGGAAGAAAGTATTTGACCCTTTTGCGTCTGCTAGTCTCTCTCCCACGAGCAGTACAATAGGAAACTCCACTGCCATGACCCGGCAACTCATGAACAGTTCCTCACCTGTCAGAAAGCCCAAAAGCAGAAGGCATCCTGAAAAAACCCCGCAGCCTTGGCTGTCAGCTCCAGGCCCCAGAAAAGGGCTTTTCTTCCTGTTTGTTCTAAGAGCACAGTCCTTAGCACGTGCACCCAGACAATCGCAGCCTCAATCAACAGAGTCATCCCAGTGTTGTTCCTTCCATTTGCAGTTTTCCTTTTTTCCCTCCTACCCAGGTGTCATTGCCTTCTGGTTGCCACCTCACCTTTCCAAGGCTTTTTTACAGGCATTGGAAAGAGTGGAGGGATGATTGTGGTAGCAACCCCAAGATACAGGAGAAAGCAGGAGATACAGGGGAAAGCTGGAAATTAATAACTTAACTAATGATGTCCCCTTGATATGAGTTTTTAACATTTATGTCCTACTACAAATTGTTAATGGTGCTCTGCACATCATTATCCACCCACTAGACTTGTCCATTTGTTGATGCTAGTTCAACAGCCTTTGCCCACTCCTCAAAAAACCTGTCATCCTTTGGACACCTGAAAGGCCTGGTCACCTACAGAAGAAAATCCTGGACTTTTTCTGTTAACAGGTACACTGGGTATCTACATGATTCCTGAGTTACCAGCAGGTGGAAGGGGGATAAAGTTCTTCATCTACCACAGGTTTCACACCTTTCACATCCATCCACATCTCCCCACAGATACTTCTGTACAGTTCCAGGACATGCACTGTGTAAGAATGTGCTGGGGCAGACCTTCTTCTGCCACTGTGAGGGCTTTTATTTGAGTGACAGGGTGTTGCTTTGGGGTGGGTAGTGGGAGATTCCACATTCTTCTTGAGTTGCAGTATATATTTTCATCTGGTTGTATAAAACCAGCCTGTCTCCTTGTAGAGCACTTGCTATTTAGACTAGTCCTTTGAGTTCCTTGCATTTCCCCACACCCACCCCTAATACTCATATGGTTCCCTTTCTTGAAATTAAGTATAAACTTTCTCAATTTATTTTGCCTACTTTCTCCTGTTACAATTTTAAGGTTAATTTTGTTGTTTGCTGTTCCATCAGTATTCCACTAATACTTTTTTGACTGATTCTTGGATGTTATAACCCAAGACCAGATCAAAATGGCATCTTTACTTGTGAGTTCTAACACTAGTTCTAGAAAGCAGCCATTTTTTTCATCCAAAACTTTTATCTCTGTGTTTCATGCTGGCAAGACATTAATCCATCCCACATGTGGCTAGCTAGAAGTCCTACTGCTTCTGCCCATCTTAATTTTGCAGCTTCTCTAATTTCACTTAACATTTCCTGAGCATAATCATCACCCTGCTTAGGGTGTTGATAGCCCAGTCCTAATATTCCACTTTATTTATGAATGCCATCCATAAAGGTTCTGAAGAGCTTCTCTTTTTCTTTCTCTTTCTTTTTATTGTTGTGCTGTTCCACTTTATATAGTCCTTCACATACAGTGCCACTCCCCAACCTGTAATCTCTATTGTATCACTCCTATAAAGTTGACAGCCTGGCAATGCTGTAATCCACTGATTATCTTCCTTCTAGTATGTTTATGAGCTACTGTTTTCTCAGAGTTTACTGATGCCAAACACTGTGGTTACTCATTTTTTAAGCTTTAAACTTTTGTGTAAAGGACTCATAAGACTTCCCTCTGTTCTACCACTTACTTAATATTGTTCATGCTAGTCAACTGGCATTGAAGGCAGTCTAATTTTGCCTGTGTTATTTATTGCTATTGTGCTGTTTATCTCTCTCCTGATCTTTTCAGAATTGTATTGAGTATTGTCCTTTTACTATCCTTCAACCTGTATCCTTTGATCCCTAAATTAAGGATATTGCTATTTTTCTACTTCAGCTGTCCCATTTAGATTTATAGACATAAGTTGTGAATGTATTTGAAATATTAAAAGGTATATTGTACACTTGATTTATCATTATCATAGAATTTTTCACAAAAAGCTCTAGTTAAGAAATGTAATATTACAATAAATATTATTTTTATATTGAATTATTCTATTTGCATACTGAAGTGTGAAATGGCAGGGGGGGTTAAGACATACCTGTTTACAATACAGTCGGAAACTTTAAGCAACAAACAAATAAACTAGAGTCTCATCTGTTGTTAAAAAAAGGTCAAAACTTATTGCATGGAATAACAGGAACAAATTGCTACTATTATCCTCATAGTATTGCAGGAGAAGTGTTATAGGAAAACCTCTAGCTGATTAGAAAGTTTCATCAGTGAATAAGCACACATAAAATAAACAACAATAAGACTTTTTGATGTATGTATATATATAAATAAGCATAATGAGAGAAAAATATATTAGCTGTTAATGAACTGGTCTGGGATATGATAAACTTTATGTTGCAAAGTAATTTTATTTTGAATTTAACTAGAAAATAATGCATAATGCGTTCATGGCATATCATCCTAGCATTTATTTTCTAAGAATATACTACTTTTTCTGAGGAGAGACAGGACTTGCATTTAGTTAACATTTGATTTACAATTTAAATAATGCTATCTATGTTGAAGGATCAATGATTTATTTAAGCCCATTGGATTAAACAAATAGTGTTTATATATTCAAAATTTAGAGCAAAGTTTAAAAGGATGATAATTTTGAAAATTTTTTCTCCTAATATTAAATTTACCCTTTGTGTCAGTTTTATTATAAATTTGTTTAAAGCTTATTTGGAAATATGATGCAAATTATATTATGGTATAAGTTTTTAGGGGGGGTTAATATTCTTATTTTTTTAGAGGACCTTTTTTTTGGTGTTTGTAGTTTTTTTCTTAATAAGACATGTAGAACTGCATAACTGCCTATGACATCCCCAGCTTAAATGTAATCAAATCTAGAACTGGAGGCCAAGTTTCTCCAATACACTTTTTTTTGAATGTGCTAGCACTGAGCTAGCTGAATAGCTCCAGAGGTGTCTGTACACTGGCAAATGAAGACAATGGGCAATGATTTTACTTCCATCCTTGTAATCCCACAATTCACATAATGTGATAACAGCCCTCATCTTCATTTGTCTCTGTCAGAATAGATCATTAATAACATGTTTTCAAAGTTTCTCCATTATCCAGAAAAAAAATTCGAAACCTTAAAAACTCTGAAAATGTAGTGTTTCTTGAATTAACTAAAATGCCTGTAACTTATAAGGAGACCACTCCCCCCATTTACATTTTTTTTTTTCTGTCTAACACAAATTCATGAAGAAAAAAAGCAGGTTTTGTGAGGAAAAATAAAAGTTCTCTGTAAGGAAAAAAAGTTATTACCCTGGAATCTCTTCTTGTTATTTCAATTGACCACAGTCCTTGTAGGGTGGTTTGTGAGATCAGTGCTTCACAATCAGACTCTTTTTTTGATATAAGAACTTCTACAACCTATTGCTGGAGATTGGATGCTATCTGTAAGAGCATTTTCAGTGTTATAGTTTTACTAACTCATATAGTTATCTAAGACTAAAATAAATGTATTGAATAACTTTTTGCACTTTTATATAAATGCTCTGAGCACTTGCTTACTCACAGTCATGTGTATATGAGAGCAATGTCACCCTACTTTTCTTTTTTTTAATCCCTCAGGGGTAAATGTAAGTGTAAAACCTCTTGCCAAATAACAAAACCAGCTCATGATCCTGCACTGAAAAGGGAAGAAATAGTTGCTATAAGTAATAGCTATAGCTATAGCTATAAGTAATAGCTATAAGGAATGTAAAATAACTCCAGAAATGAGAGTGTAATAGGTATTCCATACACAGTTCAGAAATGTTTGAATCAAATTAATATTAAACAACTTCTTTTACTTCCATTGGTGGTGTTTCTGTAGTTGAATTTTCCTGATTTCCTAGAAATGACAGTTAAGTTACATTCTCAGCAAGTTCAGCATGCCTAATGAATTCCTTGGGGAAGCCAGAATATCTGTAGCACAATTAACTTCCCATTCTTATGTAAATGATGAGTTTTAGGGTCCCTGGTGGAAGCCTACTTTTTGGCTACAGTTAGCAATTGTATGCTATTAAATGACACATGGAGCCTTGAGCTGAAATTTAGACTTCACTAATTTGTGCTGTGACATGTGCAAAGGTGTTTTAGAGGAATGTGAAACACAGTTTTCTAAATGTACCTGATGAAATGGGGAATATTACCCCTGGCTAGACTGTAGTCAGCAGTCTGATTACCTTTACCTTTCCTTGGTTTTAACAGAATGAGCACACTGACACTCTTTTTACTCTTTTTATATTTGCTATAATATTATTTGGGTTTGCATTTCTTCATTATTATCCAGTTGAGATTATTGATTTAAGATGGAAAGAGTCCAATACAGTGAAATAGCATTTTAGATTGTACGTGTACATTTGTGTGCATGTGGTTAAAGTTAATACTGAAAACTTAATACTGAAAAGAGAAATAAACTCTAAGTCAGGTAGATAAGGTCCATGCAGCTTGTAAAGGAAAATAAAATCACATACATAAATTTAATAGTCGGAGTGAGATAGAGGAGTGAGAAAACAATATCCAAAATGAAAAGAGGATGTTACTGAATAGTTCAAGCTTTATGGTTGCTAGTAAAGTCCTTTGAGATCTCCGGATGAAAGGCATTGTATAAATGCAAAGTATTATCGCCTCAGAGGAACAAAACTATATGTCAGCTCTAAAACACCGAAATACAATCAGATTCAAGCTATAACCACAAAGTGGGATCTGGCTGACTGTTTTGCATCTAACTTTAAGTTACCTAGTAATATTACTAAATCCAAGCTGGGTCCTAGCTTCCCACGTTTCATGGAATTTGTAATGGTATGAGGAAGGAGAGTGTCTGCTTCTTTTAGGGTATCTGCTCAAGGGCCTTTTTCACTGCAACAAGGGAGAATAAGAAAAGGAGGAAGCCATAAACAAGAGTATACAAGGACACAAACCTGATGGACAAATGATAGGAGAAGCGGTGATGAGAACTAAACCTGGTCAGCTGCAGTAATTGATGAAGGCATGTGGGAGTGTGAGAACATTTATTCCAGCAAGTTTATCTGATCAGGGATCTTGACAATTGGGAAAATAAGGGAAAAGGGGGAAATCAGAAACAAAATATACAGAGACACAGACCTGACAAAACACTTATGGAGACAACGTCAAGGCACAAACCTCACCAGTCACACTCATTGATGGGCTATCCAGGAACTACAGGCACCACTTCCAGGAAGATCAACCTGGACTTTGCAACTGATTAAGACTGCAAACAAAGGGGACCCCTAACTAGGATAGGTGCAAGAATTGATAGAGTTGTACAGATCCACAGGGGAATGTGCACGAGAAGGGGGAGCAGAGAGGAACAAAGGGTGGGGGTAGAGAGAAAGTGGTATAAAAGGGGCTGGTTGCACGTAAAATGGGGCTGGTCAGTTCACTTGTCTGGCTGAGCCCTATGCTTTATCACTGCAGTCAGTCCTATCTTCTTATATCTTCCTGTTAAATCTTATTAAATCTGATTCCTGTATGTGGGTGATGTGGAAGGCAATGCCTTGTCTGTGGCCATCTGTGTAGCCACAGCTGTGGCTGTGTCAGTGTCCTTTAAGTGTGTCTGTGTGTCTCTGAGATATGTGCTCAGTTTCCTTACTGATTAAACCTGCAAATGGGAAGCCACATCCCTCAGCCTGGGCAGAGACCCTCAGGTCATTGGCACCAGGATGGGTGCCAGTGGCTGGGCAGGAGGGTCCTGGGCCAGGGAGGCTGGAGGAGGCAGCCAGACTCCTAATATTGCTAAACTCATTTACAAAATGTCAGAAAGGTGTCTAAGTTTCTCTTTGTTGCTTAACTTTATCAAAGCAATACAAATGGGTATTTCTTTAGTCATCGCAGTCAACATAGTTATTTCAACTTTCAGGAGAAAACATATTGGGGACACCTCTTGTTCCATTTCTCTGCAAACACTTTGGCACAGAAGTTTTTCCCTCTCAAGATTTTATGATTCTCACAATAACCTCTCCCCTGAATAAATTTACATATTAGACCTGCTCAGATCATACTAATGGAGTAGAAAATTATTCCTGATTTTACGTAATGCTTTAGTGGACAGAACACTTCCTTAAGAAACGAAATGCATGCATATAAAAATTCTTCAATTTGACAAATTACAAATCCTACTTGCGAGGAGAATGCTCTAACTCACACGTTCCAGATTAGGCTTAAATAAGGTTCTTTTCCAACCCTTCTGAGAACTCTAGGCAACTGTAAAAGAATAGTATATAGATTTATGAAATCAGTCAGTGAGCAAAAGGCATGTTTCTTTAATCCAGAAATGTCAATGCTTTCCTAGATGTGGGAGGGATAGATTGTGATTGTTATTCCCAAGTGTGTAAAGGTCGTGCATGAATCAGCATTTTTCTGACTGCTAAAATACAGAGAATCTCTGCATGTTTTTAAGCACCTTTTGTATCCCTTTGAAGAAAGTACTGGTGATCAAAGTTTAAATAACATACATCATGTCATGTTTGGAACAGCATCTTATGAACATAATCAGCATTACTCATACTGTTGAAAGGCAGTTACTTGTTGCTTAACAGAAAAAAAGAAACAATTTAACAAAAAAACCCCCAAACCTTCAGAAATTGCATCTGTACATGTAAGTTCCTGTGAAAAATATTTTTTCTCCCTTTCACTCTCTCTGTTTAATGAGTCAGGATCTGTCAGATCAAGCGAGGGGGAAGAAAAAAAAGCACGCACAAGATATCCAGCACTACTACAGGAAGAACAGAACAGTAAATATATCTTACGAGGTAGATAAAAAAATTATTCTTACTCATCAGGGTTAATGATGTCAAGGACAGACAACAGTAAAAAAAAACACCAACCTTTGTATTTTCCACTACTTGACAATAGAAGTAGAGCCACATCAATAAATAAGCCCCAGAACACAGTTCGGTTTTTGGATTCTAATATTTAAATATACACTTACATGATCATCACAAATGTGCATGTGCACACACACAGACCTACATTTAATTTTGGAACCTAAAGGAGACCCAGCTAAATACACCTGGGACCTGCCCAGTTCCATTTCACTATAAACAGTATGGCAACATGCGTTTCTTTGCAAGAGTTAAAAAAACTTTCCTGAACCTGAAAGACACAACTACTAAACCAAATCCACACTTCCTCTGAATTGTTCTTCTTTTGCCTTTATGCTTCTTACATTCTTTGCTCCCTAATGATGTCCTGACATGTGGAAAATGTGGATTCAAACATCTTAGTCTGGAACTGGCTTAAAACCTACATTGCCCTTTTTTTTTGGCAAAGGCTTAATCTCTGGACAATTGTGTATCAGAGGCACCACTCTTGCTATTAGTCATACCTGATCCCCATCTTTCTGTTTTCCCCAGGATATACATACATAAAAAAAAAAATAAATTGAGTTCTACCTGATAAGTTCTTTGCTCAGAAGAGATGTAGGCAGTCTGAGGCATAAGCTGTTAGAGAAGTTGCTTATGAAAGCTTTAATTAAGGACTGTTCTGAGACAAAGCATAGTGTAAAATTTGCTATTTTCCAGTTTGAGTTGTAGTATTTAATATACAGTGATCTAAAAAAAAAAAGCTGAAGGTTCAGGCTTTTATCCTCTGTCTTTATGATTGCAAGGTACCTTGTCATCTTTGAGAAAAACTATTGCAAGCAGATGAAAACATGTATTAATCCTTTGAATCTTCTTTCTTGAGCATGGCTCTTGTTTATATGTAATGTAAATGTAGCTACTTGAATACTTAATAATAAATTGCTAGTACTGCTGCAGCTATCCAATTTTATTTTCTACTTTCTTCACACAGAGAAAGGCCTAAGTAAAATTCCCTAGCCTACTAATATTTTCAATCCTTTGAATGTTTTGCACCTTCTACTTTCCTGAGAACAGCCTCAATAAACATATGTTGGCAAGATAAAGTAATGGAAAAATTCAGCAAGAAAGATTGAGGCTCAGCATGTGGGTATGTATAGTACCGCAATGCCTAAGAAGTTTCATGCTGATACATTTTCCATGTACAGCTGCTTAAAGTATTTATGCTATTATTGTGTGTTCTGTGCATGCTGGAGCAGAAGAAAAAAAACAACAGCTTTTTTGCTTCTGCTTAAATTGGTGACAAACAATAGCTTGAAAAAAACAGTCTCACATAACATTTTGCTATTTAAGGTTAAACTTTTAGTAAACTGGTGTGTAGTCTGACACTTTTGTTAAAAATAAGTTTAGATTAAAATATAATACCATCTACAGTGGAAATTCTGCTAAGATTTGTTTTTCATTGGTTCTTATAGCTTGTGATATGCAAAAGGCTGAGCAAAAGATGATGTCATAAAACACAATTGGTTTGAATGTATACATTATTTTCAGAACTAACTTCCCAAGGAAACAGAATTTTCTTCTTACTAAATAAAGTAACTAAAATTAACAACTTAGTCTCCTTTATTTCAATTTGAATACTCAAGATAGCTAAACATGTGTATCATTTTCATGCTCTCATACTCTCAACAGTATTTGCTGTTTCCTTCTTTAAGCAGAGATATGAATGGGGACACACCAATCCTCACAATACATTTCTTCCTTTAAAAGCAGCTATGATATACCTTTCAAATTTTTTTTTTTAGTTCATCCTCCAATTATCTGCTTCCAGAAGCTCTGAAAGAATACTGTAATATTTGAAGATTTTAATATCTTTAGTATCTTTATATCCACTGGGACATCAAGGCACTGTTAATTGTAATTGGATCAAAACATTGATCCATACAGTGTTTGCTTACTTCAAAGTGATGCAAGCATCTAGTAATTCATATTTATTGTTTCATATCATCTTTAATGTGATGGCCAATGCAAGCAATAAAGTGAAAGAATCATAGCATCCAAAACTGTGAGACCCTGTGATCTCTACCTTGTCATGAATATCAATAAAGGTTTATTTCACTCCTTGATATGATGCAACCATGAAAAAAGAGTAAGGATTCTATTCAAATTATATCTTTTTAGCAGGCACTCAGTCTAGTCTTTCTCTGTTGTGATGGGAGAGAGATGCATGTCCAGGGAACTATTTGTGAGGAGCTCAACTGCCTGAAAACAGGTAACTAGTGCAATTTGCAGTTCTTTAATGTATTCCTCTAGATTCCTGGCCCAGAAGGCTGTATTTTTCTCACAGGCTCTGCACTGTGTCTTCTAAAGCCATGCAAATGTCTCAAGTGTCCCACAGCATCTAAAATGATGCTGAACAGTTTTCTGGGCCTTTTCTCTCATGCACTTTAGATGCCGGGGATAGTGTGCATCTCTGTATTGTAGATGCTTAAATTTAGCTGTCTATGTATCAGTGTCTACATATGACATGATTAGTGCCTGCTCTAGCACTGGAGATCTAGTCAGTACAGCTTATGAAGTCTAGACCACTATTCATCTTCCCTGGTCTTGATACCTTCATTAAACTGACCAGTTGAAAAGATCTCTACTCTCCAGTGTGCTGATTGGATATCCACTTACCTAATGGAAGCTAAACCAACTAGCTCACATATAAATTTCTACATTAAACTAAAGTGTGTACAGGCTGGAGCTGAGTTCCATCATTAATTCACAGAGAAAAAATCTTTTTTTTCTTCAGAGGATAACAGGCCAACATAGTCCTGTTTAGTACCTGGCCTTAAGCAAGTCCTAGTACACACTGAATCTTGCACAGGTTTTTCATTCAAAATCAGAACTGAAGAGAAAAAAAGAAAGAGATAATAATCTTTTAGATAATAGCACAGCAATTAGAAATATGATTTCTGAAATAGGATTCGTTTGACCACATGCATAAAACTACATCAATTATAAGAGGAGCCTGAGTAGCTCAAATGTAGAGGTCTATGTTGCAGATATCTAAAGTTAGGTGAAATTAATTTAACGTCCATCTTCTGTACTTCTTCCTCCTGGTAGAGCTTGAACTTACTTCTTCCATTTTCCAGGAGGAAAAAAAAAAAAAAAAGGGTCTGTGCTTGGAGTAATACTTCAGTTTCTGCTTCAGGTTATGTGCCAAAAAGCATGAAAGCTTCCTGGTGGCAAAGAAAATCATCAAAAACCCCCATGATTTTAACCGTGACAATAATGCTTCCCTGAGACAAGATATAACATTAGGGGCACTACTCTGAAGGCAGTGTATTTATTTTATCAGTCACGCTAATGAAGAATGCAAGTGCAATTCCGAAAGCAGAGCTGAACATTGCCACACCTAAATTTCTTCATTGGTAGAAGCCTAAATTGCTACTCCGGGCTCTAATCAGAGTATTATGAAGAATGTACAGCCTTTTTTTAATAGGTCATGCAGATGTCTACTCCATGCTTTTGAGATAATATTTCCACTTGACAAGAGAAGTATGAAGAATGTTAATGACTGGGCTTTCGGGAATGGTGACATGTATTTCCATGATACTGTGACTCTTGGATGGAACTTAACATAAGAATTGCAGTCAATAAAGGGTTTTTTAAAATGATTACTTTTTAATGTCTGTTTCCTCAAAATCAACATTTGAACACAAATGGGTCCTAAACTTTGATAAGGGGCTGAGAACAGAACAGCATGAAGGTTACTATTATCATAAAGACATTTGCTGTGCTTACAGTTACTTATGTCTAACACAAACTGAAGTCACCATAACTGAAGAATGAAGTCACTAACAGACAGCACCATCTGGAACGTCAAATTTAGCTAAAAATTAATTACACAAATACACTGTAAAGTGATTCTTTCAGAGGTTGTTCTTAGGTGAGATGTTTACATGGTAATCTCTGAAGTAATTTTTGAGAAAGTGAAAAGTGAAAAATGTATAACTTTCCATTATTAAAAGAAATAGTGACATAACAGTACAAATAATAAATATATTTAATATAATAAGCAATGTCCCATTCTAAACCAGGATTAATATCTCCTTGTCCTGGTTTCAGCTGGGATAGAGTCAATTTTCTTCACAGAAGCTAGCATAGTGCTGTGCTTTGGATTTAGTGCTAGAAGAATGTTGATAACACGCTGATGTTTTTAGTTGTTGCCAAGTAGTGCTCAGACTGTTCAAGGACTTTTTGAGCTTCTCCTGCTCGGCCAGGTGCATAACAAGCTGGGAGTACAGCACAGCTAGGACCCAAACTGTCCAAAGAGCTATTCCATACCATATAACATCATGCTCGGGGGGGGTTAGTCGATCGGTCGGTTGCGGGCAGAGTGGTCGCAGCTCGGGCTGTGTGATCGCGGCTCGGGGGGAGTGATCGCGGCTCGGGACGGGCTGGGCATCAGTCAGCGGGTGGTGAGCAATTGCATTGTGCATCACTTGTTTTATATATTCTGTATATTTTCTTACCATTATTATTATTATTATTATTATTATTATTTTCTCTCTTATTAAACTGTCTCTATCTCAACCCACGGGTCTTACTTTTTTTTTTCCTTTTTCTCCGATTCTCTCCCCCATCCCACTGAGAGAGGGGGGAGTGAGAGAGCGGCTGCGTGGTGCTTAGTTGCCAGCCGGGTTAAACCACGACACTCCTCTACCGTATAATAGCATAAATAAACAACCTTGGTTCCTCATGTCATTCAAAGTGTCTCACTATAAATATTTTAGTAAAATTTTAACTTCTTTCTGAAGCCATTACATTTTAATTTTTATACTTTATTTTATATTTTTGTTTCTAGTTGAATTTCTCATGAGCTACTACCATCAACAAAGCAGACAAAAAGAGATGTAAAAGACAATTGTGATTGTAACTGTAGAAAAAGGCAAAGCTTTCTAGAAATTATGTAGGCCTTGCCTGCCTACATTGTCCAATTTGTTTTGTGTGAGCTGTAGCATATGTATATAATGGGATTACACTTCATTATCATATGCTCTCATCAGCAGGATTGACTTCTTACTTTATTAAACATGTAAATGAATGGGAACAGCCTCATATTTGGTTCAGTGAAATGAAGAAATAGAAATACTTGAAAGTTTTGCGTTTTCCCTGCCCCGTTTTTGCTTCTTATGGGGATACGTGAAAAAATAATTAAAATATATCAGTGATATCTTTCTTTATATTGACTTATTTGTCACACTGGAAGAAATTCAGGATAAACTGTTATGCTACAATTTCTGTATTCAATTCAGAGCTGCTTGTTTGTACTTTGTATTCCATAGCTATAGCTATTGACAGAGATAAGCTCATGGTAGCCAGCATAGTGGTCAGCATCCCCCCTTTAGCCATCTAAAACACAAGGACTCTAATGAAAATATTTCTGCCATGTCAATATGGAGTAACTAGAGTGGGAAGGCAATTTTCTAAACATCTAAAAATGGTCAACATATTGTCTATTTCTCTCAACTTGCCTTCGACCTTATTTTAGGAAAAACTGAAAGCAGAAAAATTAATCTGTATTTTCTGCTAAATTGTACAGGATCTACCACTACTACAAGAAACAGTATCTGTATTAAGACAAAGAAAGAAAACATCTTTCATTTAATTTCAAAGATTTGTTGACATTGTTTCAGCTTTTCCAGATACAGATATACAACATTGTGTATCTTGAGATGGCTGAGATATTTGTGATTCTCTTTAGGATCCAAATACTGAAAAGAAAGAAATTTTTTGAAAACGTAATGGATACCACCTGTTCTTTGACTAGATGGTCTACGGTTCCAGGTGCATAAAATACTACTTTCTTTCTGCATACTGTGAGGGAATAGATCCAACCAACCTGTCCAGAAGCGTTTAAACTCATTTAGGTTAATGTTTATTCTAGAAGTTTCCTGGCTTTTAACTTTAGCTACCTATGTATTCTCAAACACATGCTCAAGGGAAAGAGTGCCTTTTTCCTGCCAAGTAGTCTATAAACATGGAATAGATAGGACAGGCATTTGAACTCCATTTAAGTCCTCTAAGGAAGCTCAAGAAGTGTGCTGTGTGCATGAAAATGACCAGAAGAGCATGGAAGTGATAAATTTCTTGTAAGAGTCTAACTGTATGCTGTAAAAAGTATTTAGCTTCAGAGAGACTGGGCCTCTAACCTTCACCTTCCAAGACAAAGCTTTTGAATACCCAGAGAGAGTTTGCTTTTCAACAATGTCATGAATCTGTGTATAGTCTTAGAACCATAAGAAAACGAAGCAAGAATTAACAATCAGACAATTCTGTCTCAAAGTGTTCTCATACAGATGAAAGGAGACAGAAATGGAGTGCCTTACTCGGCCTCCTGAAAAATTGCTGCATTTTACCCTCAGTCATTTCTGGATAAACAACAAAAGCAATCAAAGGTTTAAATTACATGAACTGGATTATTCTGGGAACAAAAATGAAATTGATCTATGAGGCAGTATATTGCTTATAGTGGAATTCCATTCTCAGTTCCTTGTCAACTTAGGAAAGAAATGATTTTAATTGCCAATTAACACTGTTCACGGTGAATTCTGCATCAATTCATTCTAGTACATTGGGAAAATTAAAAAAGAAAAACCAACCAAACTCCTTCATCTGCCTGCCATTTTCTGTTTATCTGCCTATGCAGTAGACCAGCAGACCAGCAGCAGCTGCTCTTTACTCATACAGAGAAGCACAGAGGGAAATAGCTCACATGACAGAAATAAAGGAGTTCAGTTCTCTAAATGAGCACATATACAAGCTCATTAGCGAGTGATATTCTTGGATGCTGTAACTCTTTCTGTCCCCAAGATTTTTCCTTGTATTTATTGACTGTGTGTTCTTCTGAAAAATAAATATCTTCTTATGTGCCAGCTTCAAAAAGCCGATCAGCCTTAAATTTTCTGACATTTATGGATAACATAGGGAGGACAGCATAGAGAACACATATCAACTTATCTTGGCATTAAAAAGAGTGATGAGAGTAATATAACAGTTTTTGTCTTATTCTTCCTCCATGAAATGACCAACACATTCATTTTATAACTTGATCAATAAAGCCCATCTTTCATGCAAAAGCAAAGAGTGAGGCTCTGATTTATACTTTGAGAACATCTTAATTAGTTTACCATCAGCTTTCTTTTGGGTACTTCAATATAAATAAAGAAGGTCTAAGGCTATGCACAGCCATTCAGGGTAATTACCACTAGTAAAAAGGCTTACTGAGAAGATAAAATGTGCAGACCTCCTATCAAACTTTCATGAAGTATATAAAAAGTGGACTGGGTTTCATCAGGTTGCAGGGACAATTGCTGTATTATGTCAAATAAAATTGGTATGCTGTTGTAAAAACACACAAGCCTTTTTTAAAAAAGAAAATGAGAGCATCTCTGGATTATTATACACCAAGGACTGTTATGCTGTGAGGAATATCTACTGAAAGTACAAGGTCTATAAGGATTTGACTTCATTGGTTAATGCAACTGATAGTGAGTTATCAAAGGAAACAGAAGAGAAAAGAAGACTTGGAGGCAGCAGTGCATATCTTAAAAATCCTAAGAGATATATTCTTTTTCCAACATTTATGCTTAACTCATCTTAATGTCAGTGGGAGTTATGTGCACACATAGAGAAAACAGACACCTCTGCATATAAACAGTCGTTCATTTTTAGATGAGAAACAAAAAAAAAAGGGAAAAGAATAAAGACCAGATGATTTAAATTTTAGAGAGCACTTCAAAAAGGATTGTGCAGACTATGAATCAGGGTTATATTCAGAATGTCTGTGAAACTCTGATCAACATAAGCAGAGATGACAGTAATTCCCTGTGCACTGTGACAGAAACCTAATCATTACTGTTATCAAAATAAATCTGTTTTCATTCAAACAATAGTATTAAATGCACATACATTGAACTTTAGAAACTGTATAACTTTTAATTCCTAACCTTTCTCTGTCCAGAGTTGAAATCTACATTTCTTCAAAGTGGTTTTTTGAGTAGAAATAGTTCCATTTAAAGGTCTGTAATCTCAGGATCATGAGAATCTAAGTAAGTTAAGTTAGCTTCAAAATCAATAAGAGCTTTTCATTAGATTTCTGTCAATAAGGGGAGAAAAAGCAGGGAAGCAATGAAAGTTACTAATCCAGTTTAACTGAGAAGATATTATTTAACCCTAAACTTGACAAGCCATTTTAAAGTTTCAAATAAATCCATAAATTTTCAGAAACACTTAATGAAACACTTATGAAACATTTACTATTTATGGCCTCTGGTCTAAAATGTCTTTCCTCCTGTTTCTCAATACTTTTATTTTTTTTAATCTTACATTTGGTTCTACAAAACATGCTTTCAGCAGGGTGCAGAGAGATTTATTTTTGCTGTTGTATGCCATTATTTTGATTTTCATGGCTAAAACCCTGATCATAATACTGAAAATGTTCACTTAAGCCCCTCTATTGCAACTTGTTAATAAAGAGATTTTGCAAAAGAAAAACAGTAACTTCAGTCATAATCTAAATAAACATAATGGAAAATATATTATATTTATCTTTTTACTTGTTCTTCTCACATGACGTTCCTTCTTTCTGCTTAAAAACACATTGTTTTGCTTATAAAAGAGCAGGACAGGCTAGAGGAAAGGAAAAAACCAAACCACAAAAAAGTTTCTTTGCAAAACGTTCCCTGGAAACCTGTATTTTATATTGTACAGAAAAGGAGAGTGGAAACAATAGACAATTCCAAAATAATGTAACATGATTTGGAAAACATTTATACTGTAGTAGAAACAGCAGAAAATTTTTGTTCTTACACTTTTAGATGAGTTGAAAGATGTTTTCAGCTTCAATAGTATAATTTCTCATTTATTCTGAGTTAATAGCTTCCCCTTCCCACCATGAAGAGAGTAAGTCTCTTTTGCCACCAAGAAACAGTAGTCAGGATTTCCCATGCAGAAGTATCCCAATGACCCTGTTACTCAACCATTATAAATGAATACTTGTGCTTTTTAAATAACATCAGTCCCTGGCCACTTTATTTTCTTTCCAAGGTTGTTGTACTGCCTATTGTTTGCATTAATTTCTTTCAAGAAAAGACTTCCTAATCAATTTCTCTCCTGTTTTACTTTCCAGTAATTTTCAGAGCTGTCCAGAAACTGTCAGTGAATTGTCAAGTTTGGATATTTGGGCTGGTACTAACATATGTTAGAATCTATTTTTTTTTCCAAGCAGTAGCCATTTTGGGGCATATATTATATGACAAGAAGAAACTACCACTGTTGTTCATTCCTGGAAACTCATTAACCTTATGAAATTCTAAAATGTGCACTTTTCACAATGATCTGAAATGAATACAAAAACATTAGTACCTTTGACTATTCCAGAATTGATTACTTTTTTTAATATATATGTTGTCATGTTGTTGAAAAATGTAAACATAAGTGTTAACTGACACCCTCCCTCCCACCTTAAAAATGCTATAAGTATATGCTAATCCTATCAAGGAGATCAAAGGTAATTTTTTAATATATACAACAGAAATATTGTAGCAAAGACATTGTAAAAGAACTGAAATCAGACTTTTTCCATACAATCTGAAAACTCAAAATCCATTCACTACATATTTTTTTTTTCTCTGATGCAGTTATGTTTACATTTTATGCAAAACTGAATGGTATCTGAACTGGAGATTGAAAAGCATCTTTGATGTAATACAGACTGTGAGCCAAAGTACTCTTCCAGTAAGGAAGATCTGGATTCCATAAGTACACTAACACCGGTACTTAAAAAGAAAAAAAAAGATTTACTCATAATCAGTGGAGATAATTCATGAAACTGCCCTCATGGAGGTAACAGTACTTCTACACTGACTAAAAACCAACCAAACAAACAAAAAAACCCCCACAACCAACAGAGTTCCTGAAGCTGTATGGACTGAATGCAAGTCTTAAAAATTTCTCTTCTGTGATGTTAGTAGATTTAGGACTAAACTAGGTGTCCTGCACTGTGACTTGATAAGAAGTTCCTGAAAATTAAGAAGTTTCTCTCAGATGTTTTCAGTGAGCTGGACTTGTGCTGAATGCATCATACCTGTGAAACAGAGGATCTTTTTTGTAAATGCCACTGGATCTTTGGTACAGAATAGGTTTCTATGGCTTGATGCTGTGTTACTTTAGGTATCACTGAAAAACCCAACAGCAGAACTGTAGTCATTTAAGAAACTCTGGAAAATTTGCAAGTTTCTTGTTGCAAGGTCAGAAGCAGATTTGAAGATCTAAAATCAGGAGTAAAGCAACACTACATTGCTTATATTCCTGGGACTCTATACAATCCCATCTCCTTCTGGTTACGGCATTATAATTCCTCTTCAGTTTAGATCGTGGTGTCAGGACTAAGTTTCTTTGACAATCATAAACTATATTAGTTAATCCAAAATATAATCAAATAGCAAACAGTCATGCATTATGTATTAAGTAAAATAATGTTTGGAAACACACTTTAAACAAAATTAAAAGTACATTTGGGTTTGTATTACCCTTATGAACTATCACTCTTCAGTCTCCTGTTTCATTTCTATAAAAATACAATGCTCTTAATTCCTTCCTTATAGTTAAGTCAATATTTCCTGTAAAATTGCATATATTAATTAGTAAATCTGGATCACTGAGAAGGCTTATAAAGGATAGGGTCTCAGCTAATCGAGGAGATTTCATGCCTAGAACACATGAAAAGGTGAGGTTGATATTATGTTCCATAAATTACTCTGGAAAAAAAGCTATAACATGGAAATATATCTTTCATCTTTTGCTATGAAAAATAACTGATTCAGGTAATGAAGATTTTCCATAAGAACACAAACATAATTTCTATCCTGGTTTTGTTTGGTTTCGTTTTTTTTTTCTTTAAGAGACCTTTTTTTGTGGGGTTTTGTAGTTTGTTTGGTTTTTTTTTTTCCCCAAGAGAAAAACCTTCCTTTAATGACATGTAACTGAAAATAGAAGTAAATCTAGATTCTGCATATATAAAAATTGTGCTGGTAGGTTGTGCCAAAGTGATAAATAGCATTACAAGCTAATTGTGTTTTAAGGACAAAAAAGGCTAATTTGTAAGTGTACCAACAAGTATAAGGAAAAATAGACCAGAAATTTGTTTCACTGTTCTGTGCAAAACCACCAAACTTGCATAGTAAAGAAACAGTCTGACAAGGAAGGATAAACAAAGGCATGCTGAGTAGTTTAAGATTAAGACAGAAACCTCAAAGTATGTAAGAACCATCTACAACAAATTGTTTTCTTGTTTTCCAAGCTGCCTTGGTTAACACAGATAATATACAGAAGTAATATAGCATGTAGGGAATATTTCAAACAGTTTATCTTGTTTACTTGTGATGATCCCTAAGAGCAATTCTGCTGGCCACAGATTTTTCTTTATCAAAGTAGTAGTTTATTATCTTTTTCTGGAAAAAAAATAATATTGAGAGCTATTCTCTACTAGGTTATGCAGATTAGGCAACAAAGGAGTATTCTTTTTATCTGGATTCCATTCATCGTCAATATAAAGAACAATAAATAGGCCAAGGAAAATATTCACTGAAAATGAAAGCAATGAAAGTTGTATTTTTTGTATTAAATTTCTCTGATACAACATAGAGATCAAAATTATGTTGTAAAGAAATATAACTGTGGGGTACCAGGGTTTTCCTGGTAAACATGACAGACTAAGGAAAAAAAAAAGAAAAATGACTGAAGAAGATGTGTGTGTGTGTCTGGTGGGTTGACACTGTCTGGACGCCAGGGGTCCACCAAAGCTGCCCTGTCACTCCTCTCCTCAGCTGGACAGGGGAGACAAAATAGAACAAAAGCTCGCAGGTCGAGACAAGGAGAGGGAGAGATCACTCAGCAATTACCATCACAGGCAAAAGTGACTCAACTTAAGGAAATAAGGTTAATTTATTACCAATCAAATTAGAGCAGGATAATGAGAAATAAAAACTAAATCTTAAAACACCTTCCCCCCACACCTCCCTTCTTCCCAGGTTTAACATTACTCCTGAATTCTTTACCTCCTCCTCCCCCTGAGTGGTGGAAGGGGACAGGGACTGGGGGTTGGGGTCAGTTCATCACACATCGTCTCTGCCGCTCCTTTCTCCTTGCTCTTCCCCTGCTCCAGTGTGGGGTCCCTCTCACAGCAGACAGTCCTCCAGGAACTTCTCCAACATGGGTCCTTCCCATGGGCTACAGTTTTTCACAAACTGGTCTTGTGTGGGTCCATCCTGTCCATAGAGTGCAGTCCTTCAGGAACAGACTGCTCCAGCATGGGTCCCCTGTGGGGTCACAAGTACTGCCAGCAAACCTGCTCCAGCACAGGCTTCCCATGGGCTCACAGCCTCCTCCCTTCGAGCATCCACTCGCTCTGGCGTGGGGTCCTCCACAGGCTACAGGTGGAGATCTGCTCCACCATGGACCTCCATGGACTGCAAGGGCCCCCCAGGTCTTCACCACATGCTTCAGGGGAATGTCTGCTCTGGCATCTGGAACACCTTCTCCCCCTCCTTCTTTACCGACCTTGGTGTTTGTGGGGTTTTTCCTCTCCCATATTCTCACTCCTCTCTCCAGCTGCAACGGCACACTTTTTTTTTTCCCCCCTTCCTAACTATGTTCTCCTAGAGGCACTACTACCATTGCTGATGGGCTTGGCCTTGGCCAGTGGCGGGTCCAACTTGGAGCCGACTGGCATTGGCTCTGTCAGACATAGGGGAAGCTTCTGGCAGCTTCTTACAGAAGCCACTCCAGCAGCCCACCCCTGCTACCAAAATCTTGCCACACAAACCTAATGCAAAGGGTATCAGATATGATTGCAATGGAAGCATTTAGAAGACTCATAAATCAGGCTAGTTAAAACTAAACTTTACAAGGACATTCAGCACCAATATACATTCCAAATGTTTGTAAATATGCCTGATACTGTGAATTAGCACAGATGGCTATTGTCCTTAATCATCTTAGATTCAAAAATCAGGTAATCAGGCTTAAGAGCTCTTCAGTAAAGAATGTCCGGAGAAACACAGTGCCTTTTTCCCATTGTCCCTCCACTCCCAATCAAGATCTCCTTTTGTAAAATGTTTGGGTTTCTAATACAGTCAGCTAAGCTCTGCTTCACATAGCAAGTTTCGTAACAATTGATAACGAGCCTAAGAGGTCAGGATGGGCTATAAAGGTGTTGGCATAAGAGCATAAAGCTTGTTCCCAGTGATGTTAATACTATTTTGCTTGGGCCACGGGGTGCAGAAATGTATTGTTTCCCAGCTATCTATATCAGTGTGTTGATGTTTGAGGTTAAAAAAACGTAATATTAATTAAATCCTGCTTCTTCCATTTTTAAGGTAGCAGAAGGCCTCTGTTTGGCTCCACACTCATATCCGCTCTCACAGGCTTTTTCTCTCTTTCCTACAGCAAATGACCTGCAAATGACCAGCTTGTTCCTGGAATCTATACTGCACAGAGGATGTGCCAAGGAAGGAGGCTAAATGAAGTAGGTTTCCAAACATTTTGACCTGAATGTAAAGTTTTTTCCTAGTTTCAGCTAGGATAGAGTTAATTTTCTTCCTAGTAGCTGGTATAGTGATGTGGTTTGGATTTAGTATGAAAATAACGTTGATAATACACTGATGTTTTAGTTGCTAAGTAGTGCTTACACTAATCAAGGACTTTTCAGCTTCCCATGCCCTGCCAGGTGCACAAGAAGCTGGGAGGAGACACATCTGGGACAGCTGACCCCAACTCAAAGGGGTCAAAGTGGTATTCCATACCATATGGTGTCATACTCAGTATATAAACTGGGGGGACTTGGTTGGGGGGCAGTGATCACTGCTTGGGGATGGGCTGGTCATCAGTCAGTGGGTGGTGGGGGATTACATTGTGTATCACTTGTTTTGTATCTTCTTTTATCATTATTGTAATTATTATTTTTTCTTCCTTTGCTGTCTTATTAAATTGTCTTTATCTCATCCCACAGGTTTTACTTTCTTTTTTTCCCCTCCATCTCACTGGGGCAGAGAGGGTAAGCAAGTGGCTGTGTGGTACTTAGTTGCTGACTGGGGTTAAATCATAAGATTCAAACTAATTAACTAACTAACTACACCATTTAATGCACTAGTTAAGATATAATTTACATTCTTCTGCAGATCTGTTTAGTTACCTGTAGCAGGTCTATAGAACATGGAGATCCTAAGTATATCCTACATATCTCATTCTTGAGGTAAGTAATAGTGGGTCCCCTCAAGATAAAATCCTGTAGCCTACATACTCATATTACTTAATGAGTAGATAGAATTTGGACTACTGATTCAATTAAGTGCAAATCAGGGTTCATACCAATAGATTATGTAGACCGTAAGTCTAACCACCAGCAATTCTTAAGGCAGCCTATTGCACTGAGAATGTTATGGTAGTCTTAAACTTGCAGAATTTTTTATTTTTACAGAACTAGAAATGGAAGGCCCTTGCTAAAACAAAGGCTAATGCATCTAGGGCACTGAGCAACAAGAGGCCTGCTTCATAAGATGGACATGAATCAAGTTATGCTGGACAACTGGCTTGAATCTATGCTTATACCATCATATGGCTGCAGGCTTTGGGTTACATGTCCTAAAAAACAGACATTTGTGAAGCAGGCTTGATCTCTAGAAACTTTTTTCCCAAAACAGAAATCAAAATGGACTAGGATGTAGTTAGACATCTGAAAACTGACATCCTGTAAGGCCTTAGACAACTGAGACAACTATTACTAAAGGAGGTGATAAACAGTAGAAGTTTCCTGGAAATAGTAGGAATGGCTTTGAACTTCCTTTTACGAAAAAGAGACTTGGGCCTATGTGCCATGGGCTTTTTTTTAATAAATTCATTAAATATTCTGATATTTAGGTAGGTGACAACTGCCTTCCCATCTACCTATATATTAATGAAAGCAGCTGTAATAGTGTTTTCTAAACTTTACAGTTTGTGTTGCCTGAAGTCAGGGAAGATCTCTCCCCACCCCACCCCCACCCCCTCTCTCTCATGCTGTCTTTCTGTTATTGAATCTTTCATGGGAGACATGTACTACCCCATTTAGCTCCTAGGGCTGATTAACTGTCATATTCACACCTAATAAGAAATTCAGGTGCAAACACTTTGTAAACATTTGTTGTGCTGAGGAAGATATCCAGGGATTTCTATATTCCCTAAGGTTTAAGCAGCAATTTTTTTTTTCTCTGTCTGTGGTGGGTTTGCCAGAGCTGACAACCAAGCACCCACACTGCCACTCATTCACTTCCCACCTGCCAGTAGGACAAAGGAAAAATTTTGAAGAACAAGAGCATAAAAAGTCATCCCGGAAATCACTCACCAATTACTGAATTGACTTGGAAAATTTAACTTAGTTCATTGCCAGTTAGCATAAACATTTTGTTACTGATTTGGATATTGAGAAACAAAGACAACAAATATTTAAATACTTTGGAAAAATATATTTTCTCCCCCTTTCCCATGTTCAGCTTCACTCCAGACACCTCTGCTTCCCCCTTCCAAATTTCCACTCCCCTGTTATCAACCCATGCTCAATCCCTTCAGTGAGGCAATGAGCTGAGCAGGAGATAGGGTTCGGGCTGTAGCAATTTCTTTCTGCTGCTCCTTATTCCTTACTCTTTTCTCTCTCTACTCATCCATTCCTACATGTTTCCTCTGCTCTGGTGTGGACTTATCCATGGGCTACAGTCCCTTCAGGAAGTACATGCTCCAGCATGTTCTTATCTACAGGTTGCTGTCCCTTCAAGGGTTTGCCTGTGGTAGCGTGGGTTATTCACTGGCTGCAGTCACTTCAGAAGTGTTACCAGCTCCACTATGGAGCACCTCCTACTGCTATGACTTTGTTATTCCTTTTGCTTTTGGTGTTTAACTTCCTTAAATATATTTTACAGAGATGCCATCAACTCCATGGGCAGGATCAAATGTGTCCTGCAGTGAGTCTGTTGGAGTTGGCTGAACAGGCTGTGTCTGGCATAAGGCAGCCTTTGGCATCTTCTCACAAGTGTCACCTGTGCAAATCCCACCTCACTGACAAAACCTTGGATTTATTGAAACCACAGTTTTGCTATTTGCTATTAACTCTGTGGTTTGCAATCTCTTGCAAGCTCTGATTTTATTGTGAAATACCTGTTAGCATCTTTATCTGGAATAGGTATCTTACAATGAGATAAAAATGTATATGACTATTTTGATTTGCATGTGGAGTCAAACTGAGCCATGGATTCACATCAAAGCCACATGATGTACCACAGTAGAGGAACATATCAAAAGAAAAGTAAAGAAAGTGGAAATGAGGAAGGTCTGCTTGGGAGGAATATATAGACAGTGCTAGAGCATTCAAGACTGGAGTGAAGGAAGTGACACTCAGCTGGAACTGAAAGTAGGAGGGATTGTGAAGTGCAATAAGAAGAGCTTCTGGAAATACATTGTCAGCCAAAGAAGAATGAAGAGAACGTGGGCTGTTGCTCAATGGGTTAGAATAGCTACTAAAAAAAAAGGACTTGGGAAAAGGTGAGATATTCAAACATCTTTCTTGTCTCAGTTTTCACCGCTAATATTTGTCTTTGGGCATCTCAGACCACCAAACTTTTAAGCAGAGTCTGTAGGAACAACCCATAGCACAGGAAGATTAAATTTGGGAACATCTTAAGCTAATGGGACATAAAGGAGTCTATGGGACCAAATGGTATCCAAAGCTTCTGAGGGAGCTAGCTCATGAGAGTGTAAGGCTGCTTTATATCATCTTTAACAAGTCGTGGTGATTAGAGGAATTCCTGGAGACACAAACATAATGTTCATCTTTTAAGAGGGGCATGAATGAGGGTCTGGGGAACTACAGATCAGTCAGTTTAACATCAGTTCCTGGGAAGCTTATGAATCCATTTCTGAGTATGTGAAGGACCAGGAGGTGATTTGGAACAGTCAGCATGGGTTTGCAAATGGCAAATCATACCCTCTTAAGCTGACTGCCTTCTGGAATGACATGACTGTCTGTGTGGATAAGGCAAGAGCAGTGGCTGCTGCATACCTTAACTGAAGAAGTTAAAGGTTTTTAACACAGTTCCCTCACAGTGTAGCAAACTTGGAGAGATACGGACTCAGGTAGCCAATAATGTAGACGGAAAATTGGCCAGACTCTTGGGCTCAAAGGGAAGTGATGATTGGTTTAAAAAGTCCAGCCGGCATAACTAGCGACATCCACTAGAAATCAGTACCGAGGACTACTTTGTCTTTAATAACAACCTCCATGTGGGGATAGAGTACACTTGCAGCAAGTTTGCAGAGGACACCTGAGGAAGCATTGATACATCAAAGATAGGTCTGCTATTCAGACACCTTTACATAGTGGACATATTGTAAATGGTCCATAGACAAATGGACCAACAAGGATCTCAAGAAGTTCAGTAAAGGGAAATATAGAGTTCTACACCTAGACAGTAACCTCTTGCAATACTATAAGCTGGATGACAACTAAAAAGAAAGAAGCTTTCCGGAAAAGGATCTGGGGTGTTGATAGACAACATGTTGAACTTGAGTCAGCAGCAACAACCTTGCAACAAAAAAAGGCCAACTGCCTGTTGGACTGAATGAGTGAGAGTACAGCCAGAGTTAAAGGAAAAAGATCCTTCCCTTCTATTTGGCACTTGTAAAACTATATCTAGATTATCGTGCCTAGTGTAAAGATCCTCAGTACAAGAAAGATATTAATAAATTCAAGCAAGTTCAGACAGGGCTGACCAAGATGACTAAGGGGGTGGAGAAAAGAGGTTGAGAGAACTGTGTTTGTTTATCCTTAAGAGGAAAAGGCTAGAGAGAAGATAGTATTGCTTTCTTCAGACACCTATTGTGTCATTGTAAAGAAGATGGAGCCAGACTATTTACAGAGGTTCACATCAGAAAGACAAGAGGCAATGGACAAAAGCTAAACCATAGGAAATTCAAGCACTGCAACAGTTTTCCCATGAAGGTTATGGAATCTCCATCTTAGAAAATATTCAAAACTTGAGCAGAGAAAGTCCTAAGCAATTTGATCTAACTCTCCAACCATAAGAAGAAAGATAGACAAAATGACCAGCCTACATGATTCTATGATTGTCTTTCACAGCATTTTGTTCCAAATCTTTAAAATAGTGCGAGAGATTGAGATTCTGCTATCTCATAAACAGACATCCCCACTGCAATATTTTTATGAATTTCTTTAAGCTTGTTTTCTGGTGGAATCACTTAAGACCTTTGGGAGCTACATATTTAGAGGCAGTAAAATGTCAAGTTTTTATAATTCTACAGGTGGAAGTAAATATTTTAACCTTCATGAAAATCCATTATAAACTCTGTTTCATGCAGTATTTATATTTTACCTTTCTTTATATCATAAAATTTGGTGGTAGGGAAAATGTGTCAGTGATAAAGATAATTTCAGATTTATTCAAACAATACCAGTATTTATTTTCTCTGTGTAAGTATAGAGAATGAAAATCCATATAAACAGCTACATTGGTTGCTCAGCTCTACTGGTGAGGCTTGATAAACCTCTCACTCTGGTTTTGATTGATCTTTTTCCATGGGTCACAAAGAGGGAATCAAGTAAGCCAATGAGACCCTAGTCCACAGGCTGTCATGGGTCAGTGGTAACACTTTGTATAGCAAACTATAGAAAGATTGTTGTAGTGTCCTTCTTATGTGAGTTTATTTTGTTGTAGAAACTAAGTAGATATTTAGATTTTATTTTATCTTCATCCTTTGGTGGAGGTTCAAGCTAAAAGGTGATGAGAGCTCAGTGGTTATGTTGTCATCTGTTTGGAACTGTCAAGCTTTTTGTTGGAATAGAAAACAAAAAAAGGCATAATTTTTTTTCTTTGTTAGAAAACTTAGTCCAAGAGCAGCAACAGTTCTAACAGGCATTGTGTTGAGGATTTTAGGATAAATACTGTCAACAGACTAATGTAATGATCCCACCACGTTATCAGTGTATATTTCAACTCCTGCTGGTGACATTTCATTTGTGTCTCTGTTAAATTTCAGCCAACTGCATTTCATCTATATGCTTATCACTGTTGTGCAAAGTGACATCTGAGTAAAAGTACTGTACACATCTCTTGATAAGCAAATAGAGCAGGATGTCTTCAGTATGTGTTACAGCCATCCTGTTTCATGACTTCTCTCAATAATCTGTGACCCAAAGAAAACAAACAAACGTGTATGTACCTTTTGAAGTACATTAGCAGGGAACACAGAAACTTAAAAAAACTATTACAAAAGTTCACTATTATTGTTGTATTGTTATTATAATACAATGGAAATAATAATAGGTAATAAATGTACTAGAGTACTTTTTGGCCATAAAAACTTTTTCTAGCTTCTGGCATGGACATTTTACTTGGACTGCAGTATTTCCAATTAAGTTTTAACAACTACTATGGCAAAAATAACTAAAAGATCCATAATAATATATGATATTTTTATAACAGTGATAAATATAAACTGATTCCTGGTCACTTCTATACAAACAGCAGTCCAGATCCTCTACAGTTTATATCAACATAGTTTTACAATATTGCATCAATTTAAAAAAGGTAAGGATCTGAACCAGCAACTTGTTTGATCGTAAATTTTACTGTCTTGCTCAAAAATAAACCACTAATGTGTCTTTAGGTATAGATTGGGGTGACAATCTGGGTCCTTTGACATTACCTCAAAGTTCCCAGAAATGCCTATTGAGCCAAGATATCACTCACAGTCTTAAAATGTTATATCCTTTAAGTCAGAGGAAGCATGTAATTCTTCTGTAACTTGCAAACTTTTTTATCCCTTATGAGGCTCAACGTTACTATCAGAAAAATGGCATAATTCTGCACACATTGTCATCAATTATTACCTTAGGGAACTAAAATAAATTAAAATGCAAAAATCTGATATCTGAAACAGATCATTAGCTCAATTAGATCAGTAGGTCTGTACCTTAGCCCAAAGATATAAGGGCATCCCTATACTTGGAGAAGTTAAGCAAACAATATTTTCTAAAGAAGAAGTGTTTCGTAGGAATGCAAGCTTCTGAATTCTCTCTGTGGATTTATAAGTTGTTTCTGAAGAATCATACTGAGATTCCCAGAAGCCTTAATAGTGAGACATGAAGAAATGAAAAACTATTTAAGCTTAAAGGTAGGCCACTGATCAAATGCTCTTAATTCTTCATATTCTCCTGAAGGGGATATTTTATCATCTACTCCAACTCTAAACATCATATTCATGAAAGAGAACAAACAGTATTGTAGGACAACTGAAACAAAATCCTCAAAAGCAAATTACATATGTATTGAGATCCATCTTATTGGATGTTATACTCTCAGTGTTGTGACTGTGGTTAGTATAGTCCATCCAAGTAAATAATGAAATATAATAAAAATGACTTTTTTTCTACTTAAAAATTTGAATTTCTTGTTCAGCCGATAATAATCATATTGTTTCCCTTTGCCTTGTTTCACTTTATTTTCACCAACATATATGATGATTCCTATTTGTTCAGTGTAACGTACTCAAATATACATCATTATTTATTTTTGTATTCCTCTCAGAAAGCCATTTTTCTAATATTAGCATCACAAATCTAACTGAATTTTTAGAACATAGAGAAAGTAGGCAGAGGGTAGATACCTGTGTGTTCATACCTTGTCTATCTAATACCATCATACTTCTGGGGGGAAAAAAATATCTGACCCTCTCTGATTTCTTCAGTTCTCACTTATGAACTGCATCTGGTCTGTCCCAATATTCAGTAGGCAAAAGTTTGGCTAATCCAAGAAAAATGGTATTATTCCAGAGCGTTGATTAACAGTTCTTGACATGTACTCACCCTTATCTGCCAAGTTCAGATTTCTCCTTTTCTTGGTTTCTTTTATATCATCAGTTTGTTAATTGAGATTCTCATAGAATCATAGCATCATAGAATGTTTTGGGTTGGAAGGGACCCCTAGAGGTCATCTAGTCCAACCCCCCTGCAGTGAGCAGGGACACCGCTAAATAGATCAGGTTGCTCAGAGACCCATCCAACCTGGCCTTGAATGCTTCCAGGGATGGGGCCTCCACTACCTCTCTGGGAAACCTGTTCCAGTGTTTCACCACCCTCATTGTAAAGAATTTCTTCCTTATATCTAGTCTAAACCTACCCTGCTTCAGTTTAAAACCATTACCCCTTGTCCTGTCACAGCTGGCCCTACTGAAAAGATTTTCCCCATCTTTCCTATAGGCCCCCTTTAGGTACTGAAAGGCCGTAATCAGGTCTCCCCTCAGCCTTCTCTTCTCCACACTGAACAAGCCCAACTCTCTCAGCCTGTCCTCATAGGAGAGGTGCTCCAGCCCCCGGATCATTTTTGCGGCCCTCCTCTGGACCCGCTCCAACAGTTCCATGTCCTTCTTGTGCTGAGGGCTCCAGAGCTGGACGCAGTACTCCAGGTGAGGTCTCAGCAGAGCAGAGTAGAGGGGCAGAATCACCTCCCCCGACCTGCTGGCCACGCTTCTCCTGATGCAGCCCAAGGTACAGTTGGCCTTCTGGACTGCCAGCGCACATTGCCGACTCATGTCCAGCTTTTCATCCACCAGCACGCCCAAGTCCCTCTCGGCAGGGCTGCTCTCGATCCTTTCTTCCCCCAGCCTGTACTGATACTGGGGGTTGCCCTGACCCAGGTGCATCACCTTGCACTTGGTCTTGTTGAACCTCATGAGGTTCACACAGGCCCACCTCTCCAGACTGTCCAGGTCTCTCTGGATGACATCCCGTCCTTCTGGTGTGTCAACTGCACCACTCAGCTTGGTGTCATCCGCAAACTTGCTGAGGGTGCACTCGATCTCGCTGTCTAAGTCATTGATGAATATATTAAACAGCACCGGTCCCAGTACGGACCCCTGAGGGACACCACTTGTCACCGGTCTCCACCTGGACATTGAGCCATTGACCTCTACCCTCTGGATGCGACCATCCAGCCAGTTCCTTATCCACCAAACAGTCCACCCATCAAATCCATAGCTCTCCAATTTAGAGAGAAGGATGTTGTGGGGGACTGTCTCAAAGGCTTTGCAGAAGTCCACATAGATGACGTCCATTGGTTTTCCTTTGTCCACTGATGCTGTCACACCATCATAGAAAGAGACTAGGTTCGTCAGGCAGGACTTGCCCTTGGTGAAGCCATGCTGGCTATCTCAAATTATCTCCCTGGCCTCCATGTGCCTTAGCATAGCTTCTAGGAGGATCTGTTCCATGATCTTCCCAGGCACAGAGGTGAGGCTGACAGGTCGGTAGTTCCCAGGGTCTTCCTTTCTACCCTTTTTGAAAAGGGGCACAATGTTTCCCTTTTTCCAGTCCCAGGGACTTCACCTGACTGCCATGACTTTTCAAGTATCATGGAGAGTGGCTTGGCGACTACATCGTCCAACTCCCTCAGGACTCTGGGATGCATCTCATCAGGTCCCATGGACTTATGTGCATCCAGGTTCCTCAGGTGGTCACGAACCTGATCTTCTCCTACAGCAGGAGGGGTTTTGCCCTCCCGGTCCCCCTCATGCCATCCATTGACCCCCTCAGGCGGGGTGAGGAGAGAGGTTCCCAGTGAAGACTGAGGCAAAAAAGGTGTTGAGTACCTCAGCCTTCTCCTCATCTGCTGTTACCAGCTTGCCAGTCTCGCTCATCAGCGGGGGTACGCTTTCTTTAACCATCCTTTTCTGGCTGATATACCTGTAGAAACCCTTCTTATTATTCTTTGCATCCCTAGCCAAGTTTAGCTCCAGCCGTGCCTTGGCCTTCCTGACCCCATTCCTACACAACCGGACCGCGTCCCTATACTCTTCCCAGAATGCCTGTCCCTGCTTCCGCTGCCTGTGCAGTTCCCTCTTCCTCCTTAGTTTGACCAGCATCTCTCGTCTCAGCCATGCCGGTCTCTTCCCTTCTTTGCCCGATTTCTTACACCTAGGGATCGAGAGCTCTTGCGCTCTGTGGATCACTTCCTTAAAGATCTGCCAGCTCTGTTCTGTTCCCCTGTCCCTGAGGACTGTTTCCCAGGGAGTCCTTCTGACTATCTCCTTGAGGAGCTGGAATTTTGCTTTTCTAAAATTCAGGGACCTGACTGTACTCTTCGTTCTTCCCATTTCCCTCTGGATGCGTGAGCTCTACCAGCGCATGATCACTGCAGCCCAAGCTGCCTCCGATCTTGACATTTCCGACGAGCTCACTTGCATTGGTGACCACCAGGCCCAGTATCGCATCCCCTCGGGTAGGGGTGTCTCTTACCTGGATTAAGAAGTTGTCCTCAATGCATTTGAGAAACCTGCTGGATTGCCTACAGCTTGCCGTGTTGGTTTTCCAGCAGATGTCGGGGTGGTTGAAGTCCCCCAGGAGGACGAGAGCCTGCGAGCACGAAGCCTCCCGGAGTTGGAGGAAGAACGCTTCATCAGTTGGCTCCTCTTGATCTGGCGGCCTGTAGTAGACACCACCACCAGGTTCCCTTTGTTGCCTCTCTCTCTGATTCTTACCCATAAGCTTTCGACAGCTCTTCACACTGTAATGATTTCTTGATGTAAAGGGCAACGCCTCTGCCCCTCCTTCCTCACCTGTCCCTTCTGAACAGCCTGTAGCCATCAATAGCTACATTCCAGTTGTGGGATTCATCCCACCAAGTTTCCATAATGGCAATCAGGTCATAGCTTTCTAGCAGCATGATAGCTTCCAACTCCTCTTTTTTGTTTCCCATGCTGCGTGCGTTTGTATAGAGGCATCTCATCTGAGCTGTCAGCCTCGTCACCTGCATAGCAGAACACTCCTCATTTACTTTGAGGTGTTTCACAGGCTTTTCCTTGTTGGCTCCTACTACCTCAGGAGCCTCCGGCTCACCTCCGCCAGACTTCAACTTCGCTGCAGCGCCCCTGACACACTGCTGGGCAACGGGTTGAGGGCTCATACTAGCCCCCCGTCCCTCTAACCCTTGCGTTTCATCCCCTAGCCTGTCACTGGCAAGCCGGATAGGTTCCCCTTCCCCCTTCACATCTAGTTTAAAGCCCTGTCAATGAGCCCCACAAGCTCCTGGGCAAAGACCCTCTTCCCCTTTTGAGAAAGCTGGCTCCCATTTGATGCCAGCAAGCCCGGTGCCGTGTAGACCATCCCGTGGTCAAAGAACCCAAAGCTGTGGCGGCGACACGAGTCGCGAAGCCCCGTGTTAATAGATTGAGTCCGCCTGTATTGCCCAGTGTCTCTGCCCACCTCTGGAAGGAGCGAGGAAAAAATGACCTGTGCTCCAGATTCCTTCACTAACTGCCCCAAGGCTTTGAATTCTTTTTTGATCACCCTCGGGCTACTTACTGCTACTTCATCAGCACCCACGTGGAATAGCAGCAAGGGATAGTAGTCCGAGGGTCGGACCAGGCTAGGAAGTTTCCTAGTGATGTCACTAACCCAGGCTCCTGGGAGGCAGCAGACCTCCCTAAGAACAGGGTCTGCCCGGCATATTGGTCCCTCTGTTCCCCTCAGATGGGAATCTCCCACTACTATTACCCACCTCTTTTTCCTCGTGGATGTAGTGTTAATCTGATGGGGAGGTCTTTCTGATCTTTGTGCCTCCTGTGATGTGGATAGGTCAACACCTACCCCATCCACCACCTTCTCTTCCACCTCTAGAGCCTCATACCTGTTTCGCAGAGGCACCTGGGGAGAAGCGGTGGGCAATGAAAGGGTTCTCCTCCTGCCCCAACTGCAGATCAGTTTCCACTCACTGCTCTCCATTGAGGCCCTTCCGTCATCCTGACGGGGGGTGGATGCTAGTTCCCTTTGATCCCGGGCCTTTTTTGGTGGCTGCTCCTGCATAGATTTCTGGGAGGACAGGGTGCGGCTCTACCAGTCTATTTCCTGCTCCACTTCCCTGATGCTTCGTAGCCTGTCTACCTCTTCTCTTAGCTCTGCCACCAGGTAGAGTAGGTAGTCCACTTGGTCACACCTTATGCAGGTGTTGCCTTTGCTGGTGTTCGTTTCCAGTGCCAGCAGTCCCTGCAGCCAGAGACCTGGACAGCTGCGTGCTTTCCAAGGTCCTCAGTCTGTGTTGAGGCTTCCTTTCTGACCAGCAGATTAGACATAGCCTTCTGACGTGAGGGTGCCATGGGTGGCCTTCCTCTCAGCAGCTGAGCTGATTATGCTAAGACTTTTCAGCAAAGTGGGAGTTAATAATATATAAAAAGGGAGTAAGGATGTGTCTCAGCTTTGGTCCCCATGCAGAATTAAAATGTTTGTGTACTGCATGCATTTCTTTGGTTATTTCATGTAGTGTTGTATACATTTGTAAACAAAACTGCAGCTGATGTTCACATCCGTGAAGCTTTTGAGAAGGTGCCTGAACGTCTTCGGAAAGATTTTTTATGATTCATTTTAAAATGAAAATTATTCTTATTATGTATTATAATATATTGTAATTATGTATTTTCATAAAGCATTCCATTACTTCCCATAGGGTACTAAGTTACTGTTTTATATATATATATATATATATATTTTCTCACATTAACAGATTAAAATTCAACATAACCTCTTTTCCTCTAGAATACCTTGTTCCTTATTAAGTACAAAGAATATTTACATTCCTAAATAATAATAAATTAAAACCAACAATGTTATGACAGCATCAACTTTTGTCATAACCATTACCCACCTTCCTGATACTTTTAATAGATTTCTCTCTATTGGGCTATAAAGAAACTCCAGATGGGTCAGACAAATTTGAAGCATCGTCTTCCCTTGAACCTCTGTAAGCACATCTATACCATTACTGAAATGACAGTGGGTCTCTCGCATTAAAATTTGACTCAGACTTTCAGGATATCTGAGCAGAGGCAGTAAGGATGGTAGTGCCTCCAAGGGCCTGACACTGCTTATATATTAATCTCAATCAGTAAATATTTTTTCACCCCCCTGGAACTACATTCTCTTTTATTTAAATACATTGAAAAACCCTCAAAAAAAGTATATTGGTAGTGATTAAACAGAAGCCCCTTAAACTTCTGTAAGACTCTGCTCTTCTTAAACAGTACTCCATATTTTTCCGTGTTAAGAAGTTAAGACTTCTTGTTTATGTTTTAGCTTTTGGTCAAATTTTCATTTTATCGGTATTTTGTTCTTATTAGGAGTTATATAATTTTTACGGAATCTTTGCCTACTGGCAAAGCTTCTAAGTTTTTGATTTGTGCTTTGAGGGAGAAAGGCAGAAAAGGGTTTGTGTTCTGAATGTCCTACAAAATTCATTAAGATTAAGCTTAAAGTATGTTTCAAATATTTCTTCTTCCTTTATTCTGAAAAAAAAAACAACCACTAAAAACCACCAAAACTATAATATTGCACATTGTAACTGATTTTTCACTCGTGTTTATTGTGCTATAGAACTGCAAAATGGTATTACCTCCAGGAGGAAATAAAAACTTCCCATTCATTATTTATACTTTTATAATTTAAAATTATCAAAGAACAGTTATTTGTTGTTCTGAAACATCTTGGACATTGATTGATAGAAAATGTTTTAATATAGTTCTCAGCAGTGGACAAGCACCAACTTATTTTTATTTTCTTCCTTTTTTATTCTCAGGTTTGTATATATTTTAATATCAAACTACACCTTTGGAAAATAACTATTCTTCCAGGTGCCTTCAAGTTCCTTACAGAAGGGGAGATAACTTTTAACTGTAATAGTAGTATCAGTCATGATATGCTGTCATTTGCTATGTTGTTAATTTAACCACTGCAATGCAGAAGACCTGCTCTTGTCTTAGAGCTGAGCTCTGAGCGCAAGGCCATTTTTTTTTTTTTTAAATTGCAATTAAATATTTTGGTATTGTCATAGTCTTCGCTGTCTATCAACTTAGAGCATCCCCAGGGCAAAGGGTCAAACATGTTGATGTGCTTTCTAGGCAATATTGCACTTTCAATATCATTGTTTCTGGTTAAGTTATCAGAGTTGTCAGTAAAAACTTTTAGCACAAGTTTTAAAATATTTTCATAACCCCATCCTCTACTGCTGCTCACAAGAGGTGCTCAGAAGAAGTCTTGTTAGTCTTATATTTGAAAGATTCATGTCAACTCTACTCACAACACAGTATTTAAAGAGCAGGAGATGACACTCTTGCAACTCATTTTTCCATTAAACTAAATTAGAAATTCAGCTTTTATGACAGATGTCATCCAACCCATCTGTAACTGACAAATCTGGAACTGAAATGTTACAGAATGCTGGAGGCTTCACAGCTTTCCCAATTAGAAATAAGGTTTCATTTTCACCTGTTATTTTACCATTAAGCAGTATATTTATGTGCTCTTTTACCAATTTTCTGTCATTGTTTTTGTCTGCTCCTGCACTCTGTGTGTTCATATAAACAATTTCTAAAATCAGTCTTCCTATTTTCTCTCTGAGTTTGTTCTCTAGCACAACCTCCAATAACTAAAGATGATATTCTGTCAAAGATTCTTCAGTATTTCTTATGCTAAGATTTTTTTTTCCCCTGTGTCTCTAATCATCAAAGATATGTGGAAGACAAATTTTCAAAATGCTCTAAAGATACTGGGAGAACTGCTAAAAGCTGAAATTCTTATTTATTCTTTTTTTGGTATTAAACCAAAGTTTTATTCAGAATCCACTAGTTTTCACCCAGTATTTAAACCCCATATTTTTAAAATTATTTAGTTTATGCATACTACATAATTTCTTCTTGAGATGCCAATGTAGATATTCAATCTGAAAAGTAGAAAAGAAACTGTCTTCAAATTTAATATGCTTTTTGTCACCAACATTGTATACCAGTATTCCTGTATTTACTTACACAGTTTTCTCTTTATTTCTTGCATTTAACTCTTAACCTATCTCGTCACTCATCTTTCCAATCTTCTTTCTGATGGGTGCTCTGAATGTTATTTTGGGCCTCAGGTGTCAACCAGCATTGCTTACTATAGTGTTCTCACTCTTTTTCTGAAGTTAGAGCAGTTCATTCTCCTGTGTGATCCTTATCTGTTCTTTTTGTTGTTGATGTTGTTATTTGTAGTCTTTTTTCATTTTATTCTGGTCTATGACATATACTTAGAATATATTCCTTCTTTACCTGTCTCAGTGGGATATTATGAGATACATTTGGTTAGAATGAAACAGCTTTAGGGCTCTTAGAAAATCATGCTATATAAAAGTATTAAAGAGGATGTAATGTTTCATTTTCCAAAGACATCTGTAGACAATATATCTGCTGTTAAACTACCAAGTGATCCTATTTGTTCTTTGGCTGCCAACAATAGCTCAAAGCATTTCATTTACACCGTTATCTTTATCATTGTATTGCTCAATTATGTGATTACTTCTGTTCATTTCCTGTGATTAAATTCTAAACTGAAATGAACTTTTGTTTGCCATTAAATAAGAATTAAGTACACTATAAACTAAACAATTCTTTTAAAGCTGTTTCCAAGAAAATGTGTAATTTTATGTATGACACATCAACTAAAAACTGGAAAATATACAATGTTTTTATGAAGATTAGTACATTTTGATTCTTATTCAAATAAATTACATCTATGGTAGTCAAAATATATGGCAACACTTTTTCAGTGAGTTTGTAAACTGGTATTTTAATAATAACTTAACAACTTAATGAACATTACTTATGGAATGTTTCAGTGGACTTATGACTTTGACATTAGGAAGTTATTTGAAATAAAAATTTTATAAATTAAGAAAAAAAAACTTCTAAACTAAGTCATATTTGTTTAAAAACTTAAAAATGTATTGTTCATTAAAGAAATGCACACGTGTACAAAGTCATATTTTTAAGAAAGTCACAAGACTTGTTTTGATAGCAAAAAAATTATCTTTTGAATGTCAAGAATTATTAATAGTCAAATTTAAATGCTAAATGGCAAGTTAATGCCTTCATAAATCAATATGGAATCTGCTGTAAAACCAATCATTGCACAAATTTTTCTTACTCAACTTTAGGCAGTCTATTTTGAACTTATGATGATTTTGAGAAAAGCTGATGGTAAATGAGTCACATAACTCTATGCATAATAAACCCATTGTTTAGTAATTTGCTATATATCTATTTAAACATATAAATATACATTTTGCACACAAGCAGATCCTGTGCAGTACCAAACAAAAGACCCAACCTTGGGTTTTCCCAAATCAATGCAATCTGTGTTAAATACAACCAAAATAACTTTATAGTTGCTCTTTTAAATCCAATATTGAAATATGATGAAATCAAACCTTGCTATAACATTCTATTATGGCGTGCATGCAGAACCTTGCACTGCACATAATACTTTCAGAAATTCCTATTATCTAAATATAGTGGTTATTTATTTTTTGTCATTTCACATGTGAGCTTTTTTAAGGGGGGGATTGGAAGTGTCATCAAATATCACATATCAGATGCTGAACAATGGGAAAAAAAGCTAGTTAAAATTCTGCTGCTCTTTGCAGAAGGAAAAATGAATTAGTCTATTTCAACCTTTCCAGTCCTTTGTAGAAGCAATTATAGAATGCAAATATTTGTAAACCATATATATTTACGAACTTCAATATTATTTTCAAAACCAAAGTTATATTAAAAAAAAAATCAATATACCTTTCTTATTTGCAGTGTGCAGCTGCTCAAACAAAAGGAAATAAAAATCCAGAAGTATCGTTTACTTCTTACAAACTGCTTTTTCATTTTTACCTGAAAATTATCTTTAAACACTATTTCCACAATTTCAACACTTTCCTCCTAACACTTTATAAAGCTTATTTCTTTCCACATATGTCTTTATGTAAAGATGTAGTCCTTTTATTTAGAAGATGTTGTACTGTTATATACAGATTTTGTGGTCAAATTTTGTTCTGATTTTCATTTTATGTGATCATACATATGTTAGTGAAAGGATGTAAATGACAATATCTCATGTGATAGCTTTTTATGAAGTTTTTAGACTTATATCACCTAAAAATATGTATAAAACTGCATGCAAATATTCTAAAAATATTATCAAATGTAAATGCTTTATTGATATTTGTCTTGCACAAACACATTATTTATGCATAACATAATAACTATAAGGAGCACAAATCACAGCTCAATGCCATCTTCAGTTTCCAGACAAGGTCAATGAACACCTTTATGTTGTAGGGGTGATTTGTATCAGCTGAGAATCAACGCAGCCACCTTATTAACAAAAACATTACCTACATAGAAAATTTAGTATCAACCTTTTCTGATGTACTCATTCCAGTCCAAAGTCCTCGTGGTGTTGATTTTTTCTGTCATTTGCTTAACACCCTACTTAGTCTTGGCAGGCAGGCAGATCAGTTTGGGCTGCCTAAGAAATCTCATTGTAGGCATATTCAAAAAGTAGGATACACAAACCGTAAAATGAAAGTGGAATGCGTAATGAATTAATGAAGGATAATAATAATAATTATAGCTTTGATGTTTCTTTAACAAAGACTAATAATATCTAGGCAAAAATTCTTAATTTTTCAGTATGTTTCTAACATAGAAAACAGTCATTCATAATTCAGCTTAAAAGTTCATTTAATACAGGGAATAAATATAATCACAGTGGACCAGAGATAATTTGTTGAAGTGACAGTATTGTTATTACCATTACTTGTGTATTAAGTTGAAGCCAACATGGTATTTAGGCGTCATTCAGGAATCAGTGAAGTTACTTCAAAAATTCCTCATTGATTTAAAGGGACTTTAATTAACTAACATTCTGTTCCAGCTGTTCTTGCTTCTTTCTTGCTGGGTATTTAGTAGCTCAGTACAATAGACAAGCCTACTTTTCAGTGCTCATAACAATACTCAATCAGTGTGATGAAAGATGGATTTCTACTCACAATGACATACTTGTGAACATAAATTTCTATCATATTGTTTTATAATTGTTTACCTGTGTTGACTGCAATAGCTGAAGCATGATGAAAAAATTAAAAAACCCAGCTGTCTTCATTGAACTTGTTAGAAAATGGTTTCAGTCCCTGTGTATCAGTGCAATCATCAGCATCAATAGAACCATACACGGAAGCATAAATGGGGATGCCTATCAGACACAAAGAAACCATGTTGCTTATTTCAGTGTAGAAACTTAGAATGTGTGATGATTATTTGGGTGTAGAAGGAATAGACACACTTTTTTCATAATTTATTTCAAACAACAACAGTTTCACATAAATAGCTAATAACAGTCTTTTGAGAGCATGGGATTTTCCTTTATGTAGTGTATTAATTATGAATGAGAGACATTTTGCCTAAGAGGAGAGGAAAAGTTTATTACCAACATACGAATTTGTAGACATATTTTGATAAAAATAGTTTGGTCTGGAGATTGCAAAGTTACTCATTCATTGCATCAATGTTCTTTGCTTCCATCTTGCTTTCAGGCTTCAATACTTATTAATAAGTATGCATATAACATCATTTTGCAGACCAGTAAATGGCTGTTCCTTGACAGAGGCCAAAATGTAGTCTGTGTCAGGGCTTGCACGATATGCATACAAAAGACATCACTTTCTACAATTGCAATACTTGAAGGTATCCTACAATGCATCAAAAATTGCCCTCATATATCATGTCAAGCCTTTGCTCCAGAGGGACAACATTGCCCCAAATTATAGATACTGTAATCTTATGACACATGAAAAAACATAACATCTTACTATAATCAGATGTTAACAGGCAGTTTCTTAGAGGTGAGGAAAGTGACATGAAAACTTGAGGTGAACAGGTCTTCATTTGCCATGAGTTGTCCCAGAGTCTTTGTTTTCTTAACAAGGTTGATGAACTGCCAAGGTTTATTTGGGGAAAGAGTTGAGCATCACTGTTTAAAAAATAAAAGCTGTCTGCACAAGGGATCGGTGACATGTGTTGCCCTATTGATGTAATGCTATATACACATGCATACTCTGCTAATCTTTGTTTCTACAGGCCCAATGTCTTGCTGATCTTTGCACAAGTCCTTAGCAGAGCATTTAACCCTGTGCAGTGCTGTATCTGGGATAGAGGCTGTACAGTCAATCTATTAAGACATCCTGGCCTCTGTCCCAGAGGGAGAGACAGCCAAAGACCGTAAGAGTTGTTTTTGTCATGGTCCACAATATTTATCATCTTTATTACAGGTCTTTCTGCCGTGGATTCAAACAGACAAAACAGACATTCAAACTGAGAAAATACCTACTTTTCTTTGTGATAAGTTACTTCAGCATGTGGACAATCCAATTCTCAATTCTCACATGGGGCTTACCACCTCCAGAGTAGGAGTTATGACATTCACCCTTTCCTTTAAGGTCCATTTTGCAGCTGATTGATAAAGAATACTAATCCTTGGAGTTCATAGGCTAATTTAAATCTCTTTTGGTCCTCATTACTAGGAAGGGTCACATGAGCTGTAGCAACAGGAGATAGATTGCTTCAGTCAGAATTGTTAACTGCTGTCTTGATGTCAGAGTGGCAAAATTATAGTTAAAGATTTACATGATGAATAGGCTTTCATAAAGATGTGCTGGTATAGCTTTAGGGTGAGGTAGGCAAGCTGGAAGCATGGTGTGTGCAAAGACTTACATGAAAGGCACACAGAGTTATAGGACAGCTATTCAATGCAGTATAAAAGGAGGTAAAAACATGCTCAAAAAAGCCTGAATCTCAATAACGACAGCAAAATGGAGAGTGGTTCAGCAGCTCCCCTGGCAAAACAAATAAAAGCAGGGAATACACCATTGTCACAAACAGTGCTATACCATATTCCTTCCCTGACTTTAGTATCAGAAATTACAGCGGTTCATGTTTTACGTGTAGCAATGCAGTTAGTGAGCAATTCATGTAATATATGCCATATACTGTATGGTATTCAGTAAATTCAGTGGGGTATGTTTGTCTTCATAATCTAGAAGAAAAAATGATTTGTTAGCAAATTTCATCCTTCTCACTGAAAGCATAAATTAATTCAGGCATTCACCCAACCTGGACCTTTTCCATATCCTTCAATAACTTTCAATTATGAAAATAGCAAGTTCAAGAAAGTAATTTGAAACATATTGGAAATTTATTTTAACTGAAATACAGAACTTATACTATGTCAGAGTGTGACTCTCACTTTCAACCAGCAACTCCTGCTGCATTATGTGTTTCTTCAAAGTTATCAAAGATTTTTTTACTTAACACAGAAACATTTCACATAGACTTACTGAAGAATTCAAAACAAAAAACATAAGGAATCAGTACCTCTCTAAAATGAAAATATTCTATCAATTTCCCCTTTTTTACATAAAGATTAAGGATAAAACTTTTTGCACTTTGAGTGTATTTCAGAGCATAGACAATGCACATTGTTAAAGCAGTGACCTTCACAGGCAGGATACAGGCTTTTTTTTTTTTTTTCCTTTTTGAAAGATGAATTTTGGGGTGTTTTGTGATTCCAATAACCTTCATTCACAGCTAGTTAACTAACTATTGGATTTTATAAAGAAATTAAGACACCGGGTATTTGGATTAGTAGTGTTTGCCATCATTCATACTCAATAATTGAGGTCACAGGGATTATAAACTCTAATGTGTCAAATTGAATTCACCAGCAACACATCTAAAATCCTTTAATTATCTGCTTTGAGGGCAATGGATTAACTACAGCCTGTCAGTAACAAGTAGATATTCTGTTTACTTTTTTTTTAAATTTTTTTTTAGTAGGTTACTGATAATTCCTTAGCCAATAAATATATAAAATAAAATCTAACCCAAATCCTTCCTGTTTCTTAAGAGGTTTTACATTACCATTTAATCACAGTCACTTTGTATTTGCATCCCTTGTTACACAGTGGATAACAAGTGGAGTTTATCACAGTTCGTCACTTTTAGCCATTTATCACAGAGAATCACTTAAAATGTCATTTGGTTTGGTCATAAATGATAACTAAAAAGATAGATGTAGCAAGAAAGATATATAAGTAGTTACAGTGATCTCTATTTAATTTCCTTCTTAACTAATCATTGTCTTTCCTAAAGTTTCTCTCGGATTTCTGTCGCTAGAAGACAGGCATAGTTCTTATTTTCTTAATTTTCATTGTTAGATATTTCACAGTCACTAATGAAATGCTGTCAAAAATATCTCTCACTCAAATTCTTAATAATAAACTTCATTAGTATTGAATTTTTTAGTTGCTAGGAGGTTTTCTCAGATTCTCATAATGTTGTTCACAATTTGTCTTTACAAAACCATAGGTCCATTTTCATTCAGTATTGTCCTAGAAACTATAAAATACATTAATAAAAGACAGAAGCATTAACTTCTTCAGAAAATATTAGATTGTTGATTTCCTCTATAATAATAAACGTCACAAATGCTAAATAGACAATCTCACTCTCTACCATGATTTTTTTATGTTACCTGAGATTATCTTCTGCTCTGGATTGGCATTTCACAATCATAATTTTCTAAAACATTCCATTTTATATCAAAACTCTTGGATTTGATTTCTGATCAAAAGTGACTGTCAGTTTAGGTTTTAGTTTCTGCCTCAGGTTCCCATTATGGTGTTTTTACTTGGTGATTAAGACTTGTGATTCAAGTCCTGTAGCTGTGGTGAGTATTTAAGACATCAAATAATCACAGAATCATAGAACAGTTTGGGTTGGAAGGGACCTTTGAAGGTCATCTAGTCCATCAGTGGGCATCATACTTTAGAGGAAGAAGCTCATGAGACAGTAAGAGAGGGAAGTTAGCTTATCCTATTCACTGAAGTTTTCAAAACCACTGTATAAAAAGATAAAAAAGCATGCACATTTAGACAATGGCAATGAATATCTGTGCCACGGTGACATACATTCAATCTGACCAAATTTAGACATTCACACTGCTGATGCCTACCTCTGAACTAATAATTTAAATTCCCTTCATAACTAGTGGAGAGAATAAGTGTTTGCAAGAGATTATTCATCTCATTCTGAAGCAAACACCTTAAAAAGACCAGGTGAATCAAGCCTTAAAGGTGGCTATTTCTCTTTATAGGCTGTAAAGAGGACAAAGTGATTAGCTGGGACATAGATATTTATCTGCTGGGTTGTTTTAAGGTAAACAAGAGGAATCCTTTCTTTCAGCTTGCACAATCACTCAAATTTTCAAAGCCATTGTACAAAGAAATAAAAAAAAACAACACATACAAATGGACATAATAATGAATACTGAGTACTGAGAGGTGATTTCATTAGTAGCTGTGAGGCAGCAGGGATTAAAAGGGGAGGATAGAAAGATGAAGGCCTATGACAAATAATTGAAACCCGTAGTTACAGAATTTCAGGGGCATGTATGAAGTTTTGTTCTCTTACCCCTGCTCTCTTTTCAAGGTTTTTCAGGCACTGTTATTTTTATATTTTTAATTCCTTCATGTGTCTCAGTGTGGGGAGGAGTATATATAATCCCCAATTTCTACCTGCTGTTCAGAGCAGCCTTTAAACCAATAAAAGGCACGTATTTTGGTAACTATTTCATTATTCATGAAAGACTGAAACACAAACAAGTATGTAAGCCAAGTCAATATTTTTTTTCATTCTCAAGTAAATCAGTTGTAATATTCCAGTTGTTATGGTTTGTCTACTGTTGTCCAGTGCTCCAAGTACTTCAGTAAAATGCACTAACATTAGATAAAGATAGGTGAAGGATTGTCCTTGCTCACTGCTGTTTGACATTGGTTTACTGTGGCAATAACTGTTTCATTATTTAATGGAAAACAATGTCACATTTCAGTGGTAAAGCTTCATCTTCTCAAGACTTTATTACACAATTGAAAGGATTGATTGCTGTTGATTGGATTTTGTCAGAGGGCATAGTCACATCCACATGTCCTGGATTTAATTGTCACTTTTTCCAATCTTGGGAAAATAAAAATATCTTTGTTCATCCTTTACATAATGCTTTCTGAAGCTGCTGAAAAAAAAAAAAAACCCATATGGAAAATGTCACTCTTTCTAAGTTGCCATTACACAAGTCACTGTTACATCTCTTTTGTTTCATAAGAAAACCTAATTATGCAACTGGAATAATATTTTTCCAAAATATCTTTAGGTATGTAATAGACAAGCCTTATATATTAAGTTTGCTCCTTCTCTCACTGCTGTTTCAGAAGTACCTGAACTTCACTGTAAGTTTTCCTCATTAGTTCCTGCTGCTGCCAAGCAAAAGGTGACAACATATAACAAAGTGTCTGCCCTTGGGAAGGAAGGTAGGGTCCTCTTTCAATGGCAGCAGAGCCTTATTCCTTCCTTGCTGACAGCAGGTGCAATAAGCTTGATTCTTCAGATCTCATTCTCTGGCTCATATAGATTATCCTTCCTTTTTCCAATTACTCTGCCTTTCCTGCAGAAAAGAAAAAAAAAAAAAAGATAAACAAACAAAAAACCCCCATGAAAACATAAAAACCTTTCTATTTCTTAATAAAGCAAAACTGAATTTTATTAGACAGAGAGGTGCTGTGTTAGAGCATTTTCTATCCAATGTGTGGCTTATGCACCAGGATGTTTCTGTAACACTTTTGACACTGAAAACTGGAATGCAGATTCTCCTTTGTAAACATGTACAGCTTAGATATGAGCCGTCTCTAATGCCTATGTCAGAACAAAGTACCCCTTTTTGTGACCTATGTGAACTCTGACCTATTCCAGTAAGAGATCCAAAAATGAGAGGATTACAGCATAGTCTGAAATGAGTGTGAAGGGTTCTGTTGAGGAGCAGAATCCTCCAGCAACAACCATCATGAAGGGCTCAGACTCTTAGGAAGATGGGCATTGTAACAACCAGAGTTGATTGTGTAGAAACATATTGAGACTATAAGGTCTTTTCCTTCAAATAGCAAATATTAAGTGTATCCTCTTTACCATGTAAAAATTCCTAAATTCTTGTTTAAAACTTGATCAAATGAAATCACTAGATATCTTTTAAATATCTATAAATTCTGAAAGGTCAGAGTAATTTTTTAATGAAATCCCATTATTTCAAAAGGATTATATGAGAGTTTAATCATTAGAATGTACTATATTTGTATAAATCATGTTAATATTCAAGACCCTCCCCAAAAAACCCCACCTTCTACTACGTCTAAGTACAGTACAGCTGTGAAAAGTTTTTATTAAAAATAAACAGTATTTTAAAATGGGATAACTACATACTCTTATTTTATTTTATTATTTAGCATTCTCAAATGCTAGTGTTGTACATACTTCCTCTAGCTATTTTTCTATTGTTTGAAATAGCAAAATTTTAAAAGATCGTTTAAATTTAGAATCCCCAATGTTCTTTTGCATTGTTTCTAGATTGTTTATTTTTATTAATAGGCTGAACAGATGTTTTTCTTTTAAGTTACTCTCTTTTAATAACTGTTATTTCAAAGACCAGCAAGCATGAGAATTCTCACTTAGGAATAGATATATTCTGTAGTTGTTGATAAACCATATAAGTTTCTGTTGTAATCAATACATAATAAAAACAGCTATTTAATTATTTTATAATTGCATATAATTATATATCTTGAATGTGTTTAGATTAGAATGCTGAAGAAGACATTGAGCATATAGAGGTTAATTATGTTCTTCTATATTAACTATGCATAGCATGTTATCTAATTTCAAATGTAAATTAGCAAGAGATAACACAAAATACATTTTAATTTTAAGATGTGAAGTAATAATTATATACTTACTGCAAATAGATTTTTAAAATTAAAATTACATTATTAATGATTACATCTATCTATTCTAATATTCTGAACTGACAACTTATATATGAGGTTTGCAAGCAATTTTTCTGATGCAGTATGATTAGAATTTTTTTAAGGTCAATTTATTACAAGGAAAAACAGCATTGTGTGAAGCAAAGAGCAATGACATATTAATAAGCAGGTATTTTTTGCTTTTAAGGATAATGAACATCTGGAGTATCATATTGTAGCAGTGTCACATCAGTAGCAGTATTGCAATTTGTATATCTATCAGTGTTTTCCATTTCATACCCTTTTCTTCTGTAAAGAAAGCTTCATATGAACCACAATTTATCAGCCCTTGAATAAGACACACTAATAACATGTGAGGGGACAACTGAAAAATTAATTTAGTACTACATCAACATAGATCTCTGCTTCTCTCAACAATCACCAAACTAGAAAACAGTCAGTAGTCATAACAGTAAGGAACATACACTCAGAGAGCTATGTGTGAAACAGTGTAAAAGGTACTTTATTCACAGAACCTGATTGGACATATCCGATCTCTTTACTTTAGATGGTCTTTCCTAGCCATCTACATGGTACAGATGCATTTCACAGCAGGAGATTGCAAAGTGGGTGCACTTCCACTTCAGCTCCCAGTATTCCTGGTTTTTCCTTCAAACAACTTGCATTAAGAACAATAAGCTGAAGAAGCCCACAGAAAAACAAATATGCAGCCATGCTGCATTAGGAGAATTTCTTCCGCAAAACAGAAGTACAGGAGTTAGGAAATACTCAGTTGCTTAGATGTTCTGGAAATCACGTAGATCTTCATCATGGAGTAACAAGGAAAAGAATCATGCTCAGCCCATGTGGCTTTGGTTGAAAATGAATAGAGAAGAATGAATTTTCAGATAACGTGATGCCAAACTGTAATTAATCTTTAGTGAACAAGTGTGAACTAAAAGCTCAAGCTTACATTTTTTTTTTATTATTTTTATTTTTTTAATGAAATAGCAAATACAATTCCTAGATATATTGGCAAAGTATAAGCCAAATGTCATACCTGTGCTCCTGGAACAGAGTTCTTCTTTAAAAAAAATAATAAAGCTATTTTTTAAAATGGAATAATAATGAGTGCTCCCATTAATGTCACTGTGGAAATAACTGAATGGTTTCAGATGAAAGTCTCCAAGAAAACTCAGACCTGTGGAAATATCCAGAGTAGAATACTTGAAGACCAGGCGGAAAAAAAGAAAAAAAAAAACAAACTGCAGCTGGAAATAAAATTGTAATGCAAAATGTCAGGCATTTGTAACTGTCAGTGTCATTACCCATACTATCTATCATAGCACCTTGTACCGGATCTTGAGCTAATCTTTATTTTTCTGGAGCCAGCTGGTTCCTCCACAGCAGCCATGCTTGAAAAGTTATTTCCAGATAGATATGTTCATTTAGTAGCTGCCACAGAATAATTTTTACTGCTTACAATCTCCCCTTGATTGAACTCTGTAGTATACAAAGAAGGATTTACAAGATGGCTTTGCATAAGTTTCTAATACACAGCTCATGATTACTACTATAAGATTGTTCCACAGATCCACAACTACAACTTTATAACCACTTGACAGAATTACTTGAGGGAAGCAGGAATCTACTGGCCAATTTCACAGTTCTGCATTGTGGCACCCACCCTACTAAATATCAGCCACTGTAACTGGTTTTGTTACTTCAGTGCTTTTGTATTATTATCTGTATTACTGATATTTGGCCCTAATTGTATCTAATTTATTTAGACTTTTTGCATTTTTAGCAATCTTTCTTAAAAGAGATTGGTTTTGTAGAAGGACCATAAAGTTAAATAAGAGCTTACTGTCTTTATTTGGTTGGGTATAAGCACTCAGAAGTGGTCACTGCCATCAGTTACTCAGACCATTCAACAAATAGAATTTACTTTTAACACAAGAACAGAGCAAGTCAGTACTTTAATTCCTTCTATGGGGCTCTTCCATAGGAAAATCCTTCAGATTCCCTGTGAGTGATGCAAGGCTGTGTAAGTTTTACTAGTAATAAGTTTCTACTTTTCAGAGCATAGGTTAAATTTACAGACAAAAATATCACTAACTGAAAGATAACAAAAATTTGAATTAAAAAATATAGAACATGAAGAGAAACAAAAAATCAAAATGCAGTTATGGTTTTAAGGAAAAAGAAAAAGAAAAAGGAAAGGGAAAGGGAAAGGGAAAGGGAAAGGGAAGGGAAGGGAAGGGAAGGAAGGAAGGGAAGGGAAGGGAAGGAAAAAGGAAAAAGGAAAAAGGAAAAAGGAAAAAGGAAAAAGGAAAAAGGAAAAAGGAAAAAGGAAAAAGGAAAAAGAAAAAAACAACCCACAAACATGATTAGTAGAGAACAGAAACTTTATACTAAACCTGAGCTAAAATTGCAATAAATGGTGCTGTTCGTAGTGTAGGAACTAGCAGATTGGATTACAGAAATGGCCCAGCTGGTCTAGTATCCTGGTTCTGTTATGGCTGATTTCAGCTAAGCATCACAGAAAGAGATTCCATTAGCTGACTATCATGTATGACCTATTCTTTCTATAACTTCTAGGCTCCAAGCTATACCCCAGAACTTATGACTCTGTAGTTCTCTGATGAAATAAAGTCTTTCCATCAGATCTAAATAAAAAAGTATTCTCACTGCCATTATAACAAGATGTATCAATGTTTTGCTATACTAGCTAGTAATGCTGCACAGAATCAGAGACTAACTGATTTTGGAAGGGACCTCTGTAGACCATCCAGTCCAACCCAAAAGTCTCAGAAGCCTTTGCCCAATATATACTGATCCAGAGGAGAAACCTGAACTGGTAACTGACAGGCTGAATTAAGTTGAAAACAGTGGAGGAGAATGAATGATGAGCAAAGTGGACAGTATTTCACCCTATTCATGTGTTCCTATGCTCCACCCCTGTCCCGTCCCCCCATCCCGCCCCCCCCCCCCCCTTTTTTTTTAGGGGAGAGAGAAAGTAAAGGTATTTTCTGTAAAACTGATTCATAAAATTGTCCCTATTCATGCTCCCTATGGAGATTTGTTTCCCTGGTTGTAAGTGAGCTCAAGACAAGCTGATTTTAGAACATATGAAGAATCAAATAAGAATTAAGTAACTAAAAAAAACCCCAGCCACCGTATTTGCATCTTTAGCATACAAATTGTACAGTGAAGTTACTTGTCAACTAGACTTCTTTCTAGATGCACAGTGTCAGTTGGTATTCCTCCAGCTTATCAAGGAGACTGTAATACTACCTCAGTGATAAAAAAAAAAAAAAAAAAAAAAAAAAAAGTGTGGTTAATTTATCCTTGCAAAAAAGCTTTATAAAGTAGATATTCATCTGCAAGGTCTTTGTCAAGTTAAGGACACATTTTAAAAGAGCTGATACCAAAAGGTGACCTAGACTGAGAAATAAGATGACAATAACAACATCCACAGTATCTGCATGGTATTAGAGTTGGCGTGTGCTTGGCAAGCACTCAGCCAGCTCTGAAAATCCAAATCTTTGAGATAAGCATCCTCATGCAAACTAGAAATAAAGCGCATGTATTTCAGAACTGCTGGTTCTTTTTTTTTTTTTTTTTTTAATTCAATCAGGTGAAGATAGTGTAGGAATAGGGTGCTGTAGTCAGATAGGATGCTATATTTAAGATTTCATGCTTAGGTCCGGCATTTGCTAAAGATTTTGAGGTAGATTTTGACCATAAACACCATGCGAAAGTAAGCCTCCGATGCTTCCTAACTTTACTGCAAGGTGATCTTAAGCTTTTTTACTTTGTTTTAAATGAAAAATTTTTTCTGTTTAAGTGTTCTAAGCCAGAAAACTGCAGCCGTTGATGGATAATTTTTGGCACTAAGTCAGAGATAGCAAAAAGTAATTTCCGGTGGTTCTTCACCAGCTTATTACTTTTTAATGAATATTCTGGTTTACATAATCTTGACATTTTTTGATAAATGTTTTGGGGAAAAAACCCCATTTATAGGTACTGATAGCTATAAGCTTTTAATGATTCATGCTATATAAAAAGAAATTAGTACATTTGATGAACTATAAAATGAGAGAAGAAAACCAGAATTTTACACTTCATCAGAAGTAGCAGTTTCTAAGAGTTTGTTTGGGTTTTTTTTCCCTAAGTTTCTAAAACCCAATCTCTAGGGTTTTACTTCTTTTTTTTTTTGTCTGGACTTAGACTGTAAACAAAAGGATTATGCTTATTTAAGAAAACCCTCATAATATTCATTTTACTGCTATCTCAGGTTTATAATTAAAAATGCAGTTTATAATACTGCAAAATGGTATTTCTCATTCTTGACAAAATACTGATAAGAGAATTTTTGCAGGTAACCAACAATGACCTATTGCCACAAAAAAAGCTAGTGGAGGAAGAGTCTGGAACTGTACAAACGGCAGTATGTCTAGTAAAGGGGGAAGCACTAAGCAAAGAAGATTACTAAGACAAAATTTCAAAGACAACGATACCACAACTACAAATAAGGGTGTGGGACAGTGAACTAAAGCTAAAGGGAAGAAGTAAATTGGGGTCTGACACTTTTTTTGGAAGGACAGTACATGTGGTGGCAGGGATGATCAAGAAAGAGGATAAAACGGCAAGCGAAAAGTACAAGTGGTACAATATAGAAGTATCTTTCTCCAGCCCCGTTTCCAACTGCTGCAGCTTGGCCCAAAACAGCAAACATGTTGCAAGTCTGCAAGTCTGTCTGAATTACCACCGTGATTAGTGTATACCTGGAGTGAACTCCATAACAGTATTCCCACTAGAGAAGCTACCTTCATAAATGTGATATTTAGACAATAAGACTTCTTAATAAAGATCATCTCTGTTATTAAAAATGTCAACAGTCCTCTTTTAGTAAGATATTAACAACATATAAGATCTATGTGAATCTTTCACTTCTTCAGTAAAGTGGACAATTTGTTATTGACTTTAGTAAGAGAAAGAGCTAACTATGATATAGTCACAGCCAATATTTTCTTTAGTTCAGTGGTTTTCATCAGCATATGTCCATATGTCTCCAAGATTATGGAAGCAAGATATCCGCCTATTAGGAGGCATATATACAGATCAAACACTTGTGCCATTCCTTCGCAGGTATTTTCTTGGAATTCTTGAACCAATGTTTACTTCAGTTATACACAGGAATAACATGAGCAATTAGCTGAAGAATCTATTACTACAGCTAACGAACACCCAGTTGCTCTCAGCTGTCTGCTTACCAGAACTATACTTATGAGTTTAACAGAGTGGTATAGGAGAATATTTTTTTGAAAATAAATGGTTAATAACTTTCCACTTAAGTGGAAAATTCTTAATTGTTTCACTTTAAACTGTATGACATTTTCTCAAATTGCGTTTTCTTTAGTAAGGTATTTTCATATCTTAAATAGGACATTCACCTAATATAATAACTTAGAAAGACCAGCCCAAAGTAAACTGTTCTATTTAAATCTGTCCCTGTAAGGTGGTACTAATTGGATGCAACCACATCACTACTAGCCTGGGCCTCATATGAAATAACTGTCATGCTACTGTGATGTAGGAAAATATGAACTGGTGCTTCACATATGAAAATCAACCGTAATTTATTTTGTGTTAACTCAGACTTTTAATACTTTCATTCCGCAGTTTGCAAGTAGTTTGTGATGGAATAAAATAGTGACACATGAATAGTGTCTTTCAATAAATTACATTTTCTGATGTTTCAAGAGTATCTGCGGAACCTTCCCTTCTGCAAAGACAGGTAGAGGAACTTTCTCGTACACTTCTATCTGGAAACAAATTTTCAGTCAAAACGTAAAAAATGTAATTCATATTTAAGATATGCAAAATAATGTTTTCATCTGGAAATAAATTCAGGGATTATAGCAGAGACTAAGAGAGAAACTATCTGTGATAGTTTAAGTCTCATTTTCTTAGAATACTGTCATGGTTTAACCTAGCTGGCAACTCAGCACCATGCAGCCGCTTGCTCATTCTCCCCTCCCTCAGTGGCATGGGGGAGAGAATCAGGAAGAAAAAAAAAGATTAGAGCCGTGGGCTGAGATAAAGACAGTTTAATAAGAGAAAATAATAATAATAATAATAATGAGAATGGTAAGAGAACACACAGAATGTACAAAATGAATGATGCACAATGTAATTGCTCACCACCCACCGACTGATGCCCAGCCCATCCCGAGCAGCGATCACTCTCCCCGCAACTGACTAAGCCCCCCCAAGCATGATGTTATGTGGTATGGAACAGCTCTTTGGACAGTTTGGGTTAGCTGTCCTAGCTGTGCTCCCTCCCAGCTTGTTATGCACCTGGCCGAGCAGGAGAAGCTCAAAAAGTCCTTGAACAGCCTGAGCACTACTTGGCAACAACTAAAAACATCAGTGTGTTATCAACATTCTTGTAGTACTAAATCCAAAACACAGCACTATGCTAGCTACTAGGAAGAATATTAACTCTATCCCAGACGAAACCAGGACAAATACCAGATAAAAGACAGACAAAATTAGTACTATACCATAGGACCACTGAATACACATTGTGTACTGGGCGTGTGGGGGGAAGCTCTCTCCTGCCTAAGGCAAGAATTCTGTTCACAGTGAAGTTTTGCTAACACAAGTTTATTTTTCTTCTTTATTATTCTGTGGAGGTTGAATTTAAAAGTGGGACAGATAATTATCTTTTTGGATCCTATAAAGCTTCCGACAGGAACCCCCAGAAGTGGTTGTGTTCCTTGCACATGTCTACACTACAGCCTGAGCTGGCTGTAAATGAATTTTTCCAAGAATGCAAAGCAAATTAGCTGTTTCATCAGAGAGTAATTGCACCACAGCTCAGTGCAGTTTAATGCCCTCTTCTGAGAGCAAGAGTTGATACACAGTGTGGTGGATGGTAAAGCTATTAAACCTGTTTATTCCAGTTCTTCTAATGGGTTCACCCCAACAAGAGTGAACCTAGACAGTAGGAAGTCAGCTTGTCTTTGGTAATACACATCAGATCAGGAGCATCCCTCTAAAGAGAAAAAAATATTATATGTTCACTGATATGCTTAAAGAGGCTTTTGAATGACAGGATGAAGAAGCTCTCAGCGGCATAGAAAGGAGATGACTATAGCAGGAACAGGGAGTGGCAGACAAGTGGATACAGGAATAGCTTGTAACATACTCACAGCCAAGTCCTAACAGGGATCCAGGGAGAGTTTGAAAGGGTTTATACACCCAAGAAGTCACTGGAAGCTGAGTGACTGGAGAAAAGAACCTGCACTGATAAGTGAATGAAATGTAGATTTCTATTCAAACCTTTTACTTAAACCATGTCATGCTTAGCAGTGTGTGTTTTCTCTCCACATAGTTACAATGTTCAAGTCCCTGTAATTGCATCCCCTGAAGGCATACATTTAAAGACAGGAAAAGTCTAAATCTTTCATTACCTCATTTCAAGAAAAAAAAATAAGAGACATTTCCACTGTAGTAGAAATTTGCTTTTAGCAGTTTGGTGTTCCAACTGGAAGCAATCAGTCTGGCTGAGATGGAGTTAATTTTCTTGATAGCAGCCCTTATGGTGCTGTTTCGGATTTGTGACTAAACCAGTGTTGATAACACACCACTTAGCCATTGCTGAACAGTTTGCACAGTGTTAAGACATCTCTGTTTCTCATGCTGCCCTGCCAATGAGTAAACTCGGGGTGACCAAGAAGCTGGGAAGGAACAAAACTAGGACAGCTGATCTGAACTGACCAAAGAGATATCCCATATCAAATGACATCATGCTCAGCAATAAAAGCTGGGGAAAAGGAGTAGGAAGGGGGGACATTCCAAATTATGGCATTTGTCTTCCCAGGTAACCATGCTGCATGTTGAGGCCCTGCTTTCCTGGAAAACCATAAACACCTTCCTGACAATGGGAAGCAGTGAATGAATAACTTATTTTGCTTTGCTTGCATGCACAACTTTGCTTCACAAATTAAATTCTTGACCCATGAGTTTTTCTTGGGTTTAACCTTTGAATTTTCTCTCCCACAGTGAATATATGACTGGGTGGGGGGTTACCTGCTGGCTGAGGTCAATCCACCACAGTTAAACAGAACTTTTGTTTCAGCAGTTAGGATGCATCTACTCCCAAACAGAAACTTGTCTGCTCTAGAAATTAAATGCTGCCAAATATACATAAACCAAGTCCAGAGGAGGGCCACAGAAATAACCAGAGGTATGAAACCCCTCTCCTGTGAGAAAAAGACTGAGAGATTGGGGGTTGTTCAGCCTGGAGAAGAGGTTTTCGGGAGACCTTATTGTAGCCTTTCAATACTTAAAGGGGGCCTATAAGAAAGACGGGATCAGTTTTTAGCAGGGTCTGTTGTGATAGGACAAGGGGTAATGATTTTAAACTAAAAGAGGGTAGATTTAGACTAGATATAAGGAAGAAATTTTTTACAGTGAAGGTGGTGAAATACTGGAATGGGTTGCCCAGAAAGGTAATAGATGCCCCATCCCTGAAAACGTTCAAGGTCAGGTTGGAGGGGACTCTGAGCAACCTGATGTAGTTGAGGATGTCCCTGCTTACTGCAGGGGGGTTGGATTAGATGATCTTTAAAGGTCTTTCCAACCCAAACTATTCTATGATTCTACACTTCTAAGTCCTGGAAACAACCATCACATGTTATAACTGCAGAATAGTTTTGATGTATGTTGAGTATAGTGTCTTCTCCTTTACTCATGACTGGTGAGTCCACACCTGGAGTTCTGTGTCCATTTCTGGCCTCCTCAGTAGAACAGAGACATGGAAATACTGCAGAGAGTCCAATGATGGGCCACAATGATGCTTAAGGAATTAGAGTATCTTTGCTATAAGAAAAGACTGAGAGACCTGGGATTGTTCATGCTGGAGAAAAGAAGATTCAAGAGGGATCTAATTAGTGTGTGTAAATACTTGAAGTGTGAGTGCAAAGAGGACAGAACAGGCTGTTTTCAGTGGTGCCCAGTGCAAAACAACAGGCAAGAGGCACAAACTGAAACAGAGGTTCCATCTGAACATCAGGAAACACTTTTTGACTGTGCACTGTTACAGGTTTCCCAGGGAAGTTCTGGAGTCTCCATCCTTGGAGACATTGAAATGCCATCTGGACATGGTTCTGGGCAACCAGCTCTAGGGCTCCCTGCTTGAGCAAGAGGGTTTTACCAGATGACATCTAGAGGTCCCTTGGGACCAATGAACAATGATTTCTTGCAGAGAGTCATTAATGAAAAGACATAGCTTTTACCAACAAAGCTATCTACTTTTATTATCCATATGCATGTAAGAAACTTATCTATTGTTTAAATAGTGAATACTGCTTCCATTTTTGCACCATTCTCTATGTTAAGTAAATCAAACACTCATATTAAGAAACAACTGCACCAACAGGAAACTTGATAAATTAATATTTAACAATTTTTAATGTATGTATGCATATTATTTTCTAAAGAAAACAGAGTAAAATTCTGCTGCCACTGCAGGCAATTACATAACTCATATTCACTTCCCTGAGAAAAGGCTTTTACTTGACAGTCTGGTTCCTCACCAGAGCTATTCATTGTAATTAGGAATATTTTTGCTTTTTTGAAGGACGGAAGAGAAAGTATAAAGTCCAGAAATAAAAGATTAAAAAATATTTTCAGACTTTCAAATGGTGTACTGGTCTGCATCCTGAGGGAAAATAATTCATTTCCACAGAGTAAAAAAGCATCAGGAGGCATGAAGTTGAGGTCTACAAAAGCTTAGAAGAATGGTATGAATACAGATTCATTTTTGAGTGGAGGGACACTACCAAAAGTAATCAAGTTAAAGTGTGAAGACTAAGTAAGCTGGAAAATATTTTCCTACAGAAAGTTAAAAAAAACCCCAATTAATAGCCATTAACAGGAATTTCTAAAATATCATCCTTATCTCTGATTTCCTTAATTTTCCCAAGGAAGTATCTTCTAATCATTCTTAATTTAACTTATTTTTGAAGAGACAAGATTAATATGAAAGTTAATCATAAAAAAAATAGCTTTAAGTTCTTGAATATCATAGATTAGGTTGTTACAAAGTCCTGAAGATGTGGAAGGACCCTCACACAAACTCTCACTGAGGTTTGGTATAAGGAAAAACTTCAAAGTTCTTTACAAGCTCACTTAAGACTGGGCTTTTATCACACTGAAAAGTCTGTGAAGATTTGAATTAAAAGAAAAAACATAAATTTCACCACAATTTGAGAAAATTTAACATGGAAAAAATTACATTCAACACACTACATTTAGAAATCAATGTTTAATTTCAGCAGAATGACTTCTGCAATATCTAGTGTTATAGAGGTTCAAGAATTGGTCACTCCATATTATAACTTACCAACGTGTATCGTTCATAGTAAAGATTAAAAATCATTCAAAATTTCAGATGAAATTCCAATAACAAGGATAAGCACAAGGGAAATTTTGTCAGAAAAGTGGAAGAACAGAAAGATGACATCCGATATTGCATATTTCAAATTTGATTAAGTTGAAGTGGTGTGTGGAAAATGGACTCCACAATCTGTAAGATTGTAAAGTAGGTATGTTTATTCAGCGCTGGGCAGCACGGGGGGTAGTCCGTGGCAACTTGTCCTGTTTATATGTAGCAAAGTGTTACATATGCATGAAGTTTCCCAATACGCCTATACACATGCATAACCTGTCCCAGCTTCGTATTAAAATCAGTTTCATGAGGTCATTTCCATAAGTCCCTCCCAACTGCGTTTGCTCAGTGCCTCCTTGTGGTGGTCGTCGGGGGTCGTGGGGATGAAGGCTGATGGCTCCTCTTTGTCACTGCCAGTAACCCCTTGTTCTTGCGCAGACTCAGTTGCTTCTTTGCTATTGCCCAAACTTCAGGGTCAGTTTAAGTCAGTTCTTAAGGCAAATTCCTGGTTGTTATCAAGAACTGTCCTTCGTAAGGAGCCGCAAATCTTCCTGTGTCAGTTAGTTCGCACAATAGTTAGCAAAACATTTGAGCATTATCTATCAATTTGATTCTCTGGGCTACGCAGCAATCTAGACAATTATTACGCAGCACCTTATCTACTAAGATTCCCTTAACCCCTTCTCTCAGAAGGAGCTGTATATAAAAAGAACAATAAATCTGTTTGTGGAGGAAGATATCAGTTTGGACATGAGATTCTACCAGCTATACACTAGAATGAACAACTGAGCCATTTGGCTCCATGTGAAGAGAAAACCTCTGCCCGCTTTGTAGTCACCCTTTAAGTACTGGAATACTATGATGAGGTCCCCCCTGAACCTTCTTTTCTCCAGGGAAATTTTCTTCAGTCTTTCCTCATAAGACAGGTTCCCCTGCACCTTGATCATCTTCATGGCCTTCCTTTGGACCCTCTCCAGTCTGTCCACATCTTTCTTCAGTTGTGGCAACCAGAACTGCAGGTGTGGCCTGACAAGCAGAGTGGGATGATAACGTCTCTATCTCCACAAGAAATGCCCCTTCAGATGCAGACCAGAATCTGATTTGCTTTTGTTGCTACAGCAGCACACTGCTAGCTCATGTTCAGCGTGCTGTCCACCAGGATGTGCAGGTCTTTTTCAGCAAGACTACTCCCCAGCCACACAGAACCTAGGTTGTATTGTGCTCTTTGGCTTATTGGCCTCATTTTGTCCCAGCTGAAGGACTTTGTATTTGTCATTGTTAAACTTCATACTTTGTACTGAAGAAAAAACTAATTCAGATTTTGCATTTTTTCACTCCGTGGAGTATTAATTTGTGGGGAAAAAACAGCCAACCAACCAACCAACCAACCAAAATAAACAGTGTGCCTGAAAAAAAAAGTGCTGTATCTCTACAGCAGTTTATTTCAAAAGAATATGCAACATCTGACAACAGAAGTTTTATTTTATAACCAGTAAAAAAGAAAATATCTGAAAAAGGTTTTTTTAATGTTTGTTCATGCTGAAATCAAAAGTTAATACTATCCCTAATTCTGTTTTAAACTCTTTCTTTAATGAGAGTTTTTCATTTCACTCCTGTTCATCAAACCATGACATCCTGTGAGAAACCAGGCAGTTCAATTTTCAGTATTTCTCTGAAAATACCATCTGCTGTTTAAACCTTATATAAACATACATATAATTATTTATCCTTTGTTTTCAATATTAACATTTCATTTTATGAAATCTAATCCAGCCTGGAAATGATGAACAATGCGTATATAGTTATTCTAATTTTCTTAATTACTTATTACATAGTTTCAGAACAACTTTCTTAAATTATATAAAGCCAGAATTACCATACGCCATTAGTCTATAGATCATTGCTATTAATTTTCAAAATTAGACACATAATTTAATGTTAAATTCCAATGAATTAAACACTTACAGATAGGTGCTGTATAAGAATAAATTGAATCTCAGCATCCACAATGAATAGGAAATCATGCTAAAGTTAGTGTTTACATAAATTCTAAATCAGTGAGAGTTATCTATCATCTTTTTTCTACCCTAACAGTAGCTTCCATAGAAAGTGAGTCTCTTCGATGTCAAGTTGTATTTTTGGACACATTCACTGAAAACCCTTTGTGGTAGACTGCTCTGCAGAAAGGAGGACTCCTGACAGACCAAATAACCCTGATTATGGTTAACAATTTAAAGATTTGTGATGTTCCCTTTTAATCTGGGGGAAAAAAAAATTCTATCTGGAAGTCTGCAGTTACAAAGAATAATGGTTTCTCTTCCCATTTGCAATAATTATAATTTCTTACAATGAAACAAAGCAAAATTAGTTCACTGCATTATAGGTAGAAATGAATAAATTAATTAAGTGAAATTTCTAAACCTAAAACTTAATGGGGGAAAAATTCCAAATGCTTTTTATTATCTACATTAGAAAATACACATGCCATTTCCTGTGTTCTAAAACTCCTATCTCTGTGTGAACTGCTATGGTTGTTCATTTCTAGTTCTTGGTGAAAAGTCCCCCAGTTCCCTTATGTCCTTTAGGAACCCAAAGCTGAGAATCCAGTGTGAGCTGCACTGCTCTCTCAGTCCTGAATAGCTTTCTCGTCAGCAAACTTTTGAATCAGCTTTTAATGGTTCCTGCACCTTATGATTAGATGGACAAAACCCAGGGCTTGTGGTCCAAAATAAATATCAGCTTTGCATTCAGTGTCTTTTCAGGAATATAAGTGACAAGACATACATTAACAAAATACGTATCCTGTGACTCAATATCCCACCTTTATTCCTATGGTGTTTATATGAAAAAATTATAAGAATTTTTCCCCCCAGTAGACTTCCACCTTCAATTCTGCACAAAATGCTGTTTTTTTTTTTCCCAACAGCTTGCTGATGTTACCTATATCCCTGTTTCTTTTATCTCAATAGCATTTCATTAATTTCTTTTCTTCTGTGTTGGCTGTGCTAAGACTTATTTTCAAAATGGAAGTTTTGAGGTGTAGTGGGCTGACCCCACTTCGGGGTGGAGGAAAGAATCAGAAGAGCAAAAGTACCAAAAATTTGTGAGTCAGGATAAACTCAGTTTAATAAATGAAGAAAAAAAAGAAAAAAAAAAAAAAAAGGAAAAAACACCAACGTCCCAAAACCCCACACAACAACAAACAAGTGATGGAGAGGTAATCACGCACCACCTCCTACAAACAGACCAAGTCTTTGAGCAACAACTCCTTTGGAAAAACTATGCCCCTATTTTATTGTTGAGCATGATTTCATATGGTATGGAATATCCCTTTGATCAGTTCGGGTCAGCTCTCCCAGCCATGTCCCCTCCCAACTTTTTGCCTATCCTTATTCTACTTGCTGGGAATGGGGAAAAGCAAGAGAAAGAGAGAAGGCCTTGATTCTTTGCAAGCACTGCTCAGCAATAGCTAAAACACTTGTGTTATCAACACTCTTTTTGTCACAAATCGAAAGTGCAGCACCATATGGGCTGCTATGAAGAAAATTAACTCCATCCCAGCCAGAGCATTAGAATGCAGATTATCAACTTTATGGATTATATGCCTGAAGGTATTATATGTACAAATAAATACTTAACTTCTGAGCCAACAAGGGGAAATCTGTAGGAGTAATAGCAGCATTAGTAGGAGTATATACATGCTGCATAATACATTTGCAGAGATATGCTGTCACTTACAATTCTTAGATCTTAATAATGCTCTTCATGTGTCAGTCCCAAAGCACTTTGCATAGCATGCAAATAATAAAATGGATACTCAGCTGACAATCAAACTGATTCACAGGGACAAAGATTAGTCACAGAGCTTTCTAAGTTGTATGGCAATAAAAAGAGCAAAGAATTAAAACTTAAATCCTGAATAGGCACCATTTACTATAAGCATATTAAAGTTTTAGTCTAGATCAGGAGGAAGCTTTGGAAGCAATCTCCTAATTGTTGGTCCCTACTAAAACCATTTCAGTTTCACAGGAACTGGATTTCTTTCAGAGGAAACCAAAATGGAAGATGTGTTGCAGGACTGCACTGAATGTGTTTCAGCTGCAAATAGGCTTTCAGTCCATAGGACCAAACTGAAGCTACTCTGAAGTAAAACACCTTGAGGTATGTACAGTGTGATGATTAAATCTTCTGTAACAATATTTTTGCTCTAGACATCCACATCAGCTTCAAAAGTAGCTGAAGAATATGTCAATAACAAGAATAACACACTGAAGATAATTTAAGCTAAGCACAGCTTATTTATACTAAAAATATTTTCTAGAATCTCTCTCCTCCCCTCTGTCTCTTGAAGGCACACTCACACACACTCACACCTCCCTGTGTTCTTGAATTGAGAACAGCAAGAGGCTCAAAATACTTTCAATCTCTACAGTTAATATTTTATCAGAACACAGATGCTATAAAAGAGAATGAGAAAAATAGGGATAACTCTTTGATTGAAGTGATTAAATATGAAACTTTCCTTTTCCCACTGTGCCATTGCAATGACTTTACAACTTTTTTCTTCTATTGCTTCTTCCAGTCTAACAATTTCCAGTAGCTTGCTGGGCTGAATAAACTTCACAGAATTTCCTTTCTGGATTTGTAAGAAGGTTTCTTTTGTTACCTCTGAGGTTTGTCTTTGGTCTGTTCTCTAATTGCAGACAGACTCCTGCTCCTTTGAGGGTCTTCAAAGCTGCATGGCAATATCTTTCAAGTTTTCTCTCTCTGGCACTTCAGACATGTCTTCCCAAACACACACATGCACATACACAAATCTGAAGATTATCAGTTGTCTTTAAGGATAAGGAAATTTCCCCTTTTGTCTAGAGTTTATCACTGAGCCAGAATAGACCCAGCAGGACAAGGTTAACACGAAGTCTTTGGAATTGTTGTGCAATTCAGAGTGTTTTGTTTTGCTATACTCGGTTAACAAAATACAGTATTTATACTGTAAAAAAGAAGCTTACAAATTAAATAATTCTTTCATCCTTCTTGAAAAGTCTCAGATAAAAGACACACAGGTCAACACAGTTGACCTTAACTTAGGCAATTTCAAGAAAGGTGAATAGCACAAATGAAAACTTGTTAAATAGAAAGAAAAACAAGTCATGGCTGTTTCTAACAAACCCAGAAGGTATTACAGTAGATCTGAGAAAACTGTAGGAGTATTTAATTAAAATCACTCATTATATCTTTTTAACTCTCTCAAAAGTAAGACTGTTTATTTTAGCTTCTAGTTACATTACAGACAGCAGCAGTGTAATTATCATCATTAAACAATATCTTTGTTGAACTCTAAGCATGTATGGCAGTAAAAAGTCATGAATGTATGATGTCAAGAATTAACTATTTTATGACCATACTCTAAAGTCATGTCTAATTACTAAACAGTGTTTCAGTGGAATCCAGTATATGAGAAGCAACCCAAGTCATGGGATTCAAACTGTCATATTTCAGCATTTTATGGCATTCTCTTTTTCTGATTCCTCTGTCTCTATGTGAATTCAAAAAAAGTTTCATATTTGTCAAGATTTCTAGTACTAAGGCCATTGTGCAATAAACCTTTTGGAAGTGTCAGGGCCCTGAGAGCATTCACAGGCCTGACTGCGCCTGGCCATGCACTAAGAGCTCCCCTCATCTCACACATGGCCCAGGACTCCATTGGTATCCTCCACAGCTGACAGTCCCTCGGTGTTGTGACAGCGAGAGGTGGCAATGGTCAGGGATCACCTTTCATTCTCCAGTCTATGTGAAATTGTTTCTGAAAGAAAAGACTATGTGAGCAGGGGTCTTTATTCCAGAAGGCAGATGTCTTGAGCAAGTGTGGAATATGTTTTCATGAGTGCCATAGAGAAGGTGGGCAGGCACGGACCATTCTTCCCGTACATGAACTAAAGAGCATCAAATAAAGTTAGTAGGAGTCAGGTCTAAACCAGAAGGTGTTAGTTCACAGAAAATACTTGTCCTGTGTAAAGCTATGCTGAAGAATATAATGAATACTGACAGTCCACTTGGGTTCAGCTCCCATAAGTCTTTGAAAATAGCTGAAGGCAGAGAGGATATTAGGAGATGTGTCTGTGGAATTGCTTTTGTCTTACTGCTCTCCATGCCTGTGTATACGGCTACCCTTGCAAGCAAGATACTGAACAAGCAAGATCCACCTTTGGTCTGATATGGACATTCTAATGTTCTCTACTTCATACAGTTAATCATTACATCTTTTGTTAAACTATGACAAAATAATGACTTAAAACTTCAGATGTGTTCTTTTTAAAAATAATCAGTCTTTTGTTGTTTGTTTTTTTTTTTTTTCTAAATCTTAAAAATGAAAACAAAACACTAAGGGGTAATAAAAAACCAGAAACCATCTCTGGTTATTAACAAAAATGCATGTTATAATGGAAAGCTCAGATCTAGATGCAAATGTTAACATTAATCAGCAGTGCTGCACAGAAGGAAAGCTTTTCAAAATAATATTTCTGTTCTGTAAATAATCTGTTACTTTGAGTAGTTTTAACATATATAGATGGTAACTGATAACCTCATTAATATATGTACACATTTCCAAGAGAGTCAATCCTGGTGGGTGCTGAGCATCTTCAGATCATTTTGATATATTAAAAAATGAAAAAAACTAATAATCTCATATGGCAAATAGCTATATCAAATAGATGTTGAACTATTAATACTTCACAAAATTGTAGTTATTGTATTTAATTAGAAAGTTGCATTATGTTGAATGCACAGGCAGCCCAGGACCAAGTGTAAAGAAGACTTTGAGTTATTTCTTGTAACTTGTAAAAGGTATGCATCAGTATATACCGCATGTTACACACAGGGAAATACTGATATTTGTATGATAATTAATTGCAGAACTGCTGGTGAAATCCCAACTGTTTGCCTGCCTTGCAGAATTTAGAACTGCCATCAATCACCTTCTTTCCTTTCAAAACATTGAATTTAAATGACATTTTCTTTATATTTTGCATTATTCTTGTGTTTTGCTATGTGACAGTGCTGATATTTTTTTGTTTTCCCTATCCTTCAGTTCTGCAAGTCTACCATAACTGGAGATGGCACTAAATAAGTTAGACTGTAATTCTGAAAGTATGTAACAAATCCAAAGGACATTGTTTTCTGAATTAGTAAAAAACGAGACAAATAGAAATAGAATTCACAAAAATACCTTGAGTTCCACAAATGTTGATTGGGAAAGAATGTGGGGGTTTTGTCATTGCTTACTTATATTCTCATTTTATTCCTATTTGAGGAAAACAGAAATGCATTACACAAACATAAAATCAAATAGAAATTGAACATTCAAGACAACTTAAGGTAATTCATAGTTTATATAAGTGAAATAAATCACAGAATGCATTTCTTAATTAAGAATTAATATATACCTGCCATTGTTTCCATCATACTGTGATAAAAAGTCTTTAGGATCATCTTTTACTCATTCTATTCAAAATCCTATCAGTCACCATGTACTCACCAGTCATTCTGAAAAGTACCCAGAGTGTCATTCTAACCTGTTACCAGAACCACCACCAGGTGTTTCATAAAATTCTGCAAGAGGCAATTATTATTTCATGCCAGACAAAGTATCAGTACAAAAAAAAAAAAATCGTAGTCTCTCTAACAGTTCAGTAACTAATGATGTCATTCAAGGCTTTAGTATTTTTCAGGTAGATTTGGATTTTTGCAATAATAGAATGACAGGTATGGTTTTGTTAATTTGCTTCTTCACTTGTGTCAGGATTTTAAGGGAATGTCAAACAACTTCTGACTTTTTCTGAGTCATCTAAGTTCAGTAGTAGGTTATGACATTTCTCAGATACTAACTTCCCCTCCCCTTCCCTGTCATCACTTGTGCCATTGTCGGAGGTTCAGGAGACATTCTATAAGTTTGTACGTTGTTCTTGTGTGGTGATCTCCCAAGAATGGGACATTGACAGTTTTCTACAACACATTTCCCTAAAATGTTATTTGTTAGAACAGCTGCTGGCAAGGTTTTGGCTGATGCCAGTGAGCATTTATAACAAATGGTGTTCCGGAACTGCTCAGGAACTGCCATTCCCAGCTGACAATCTGGATGCAGTTACTTTGTCTGAGAAAAGAAGCAAATTTAATGGAATGGACACAAGGTCCATGCCTGTTGGCCTGTTGACACATTGCCAGAGAGCAGATCCAAATAAATTAGGTTGTAGGTATGCACATAAGACTGACTCACATACTGTAATCTATCCTGTGCATAAACCTTATTGAAAAAGTACATCTTGTGATTACTTTTTCAGGTGTTAGTTGACAGAAGGTATTATGAAAAGAGGTCTGTGAACAACAGTGTAAATTATGCTGAATTACTGTGGTATGTTTTCAAATGTTTAAGTTTTATCTTGTGTTTCTTGCTAAATTTTATACAATGTAACAATTTATACACAGTCCTAGTATAATGAAACATTATTATGCATTTGTTGGAAGAAGCAAAAGAAATAGAGTATAAGATTTTTAAAAGGTATTGTCTTTCTTGAAAGTATAGAGTTTTGTTTTAAATGTCACCCTAAGAGTTACATAATCAAAAAAAAGGTAATTTCTGTGAGAAAGCAATGTTCAAATAATTATTTTGTAATACATTTCTTATATAGTTCTACAATGAACATGACGTGAATTTAAGCGAACAATATTAACTAGCTTTGCTATTACAGTAAAACTAAGACATATTGTTTAACACTTCTTATACAAACAAGTTCTGCATCCTGCTTCTCAAAGAAGAGATATTGAACAGTACAGCTAGAAAGAATGTACTGTTGGGTATAAGGTAATATACTGCACTATAGAGTATAGTAAAATATACTGTAATATATTACCCTTTTGAGTCATAGGGTAAACTACAAATACTTGCAATACTAAATTTGAAAAAAAAATAAATTCTTGAGTACATTTTTTTTGCTTGAAGATATTTCTTGCTTCCAAGATGCTATCACATTAAACATCAATTAGGATAAATACTGAGACCCTTTATCCTGTTTTCAATGTTTATGACTTAATTTTTAAACACTGAAAATTATTCCTTTGGGGCTAGCAGAAAAAAATATTAATGGTAAATGGAAATAGGAGATTGTTTTCTGGTAACAGACTGAAAAATTTCAGCTGCTCATAATTTCTTTCACCACCTTTTTTCCCTTTTCCATGGAAAACCTTTAGATTCACTTCCAAATTATATAAATAAAGTTTTATTTTAAAACTAAGTCTTTTAAAATAGAAATGCTTCTGGGAACTCCTACTGAGATATATATTTTAATTATCTGAGATGTTTTATATCCCTGTTCTATAGCTTTAGAAAAGTTTATAGGAGAATGCATCTCCTATACTATGTCTTGGTTTTTGTTTGTTGGTTTCTGATTTATTATACTGCACTTTAACACATACAGTTCAACAGGAAAATTTGATAAATAGAATGAAATTGTGACACTAATCTCTGAAGTGATACCTCTTAGAAAATATCAAAATAACATTCAGAAATGCTGTTGTCTTGATGATGTGTTTAAGTGTTTGATTTTGGTTTGTATAACAGGAGGTGAATTAAAAGTTTGGTAATTATTATCAATTTTCAGATGATAATTTTTTTTTTAATGTATTTTTTAGCCACAGCTGGTCAAACATAATAGAAAAACAACAGGTCAAGCTCCTACTATAAAATGAATACTATTATAAAATGGATGCTAAAATCAGTATGGAGATTTCAATTAAAAACAATAATCATATTCTTACCGAACTTTTAAAATACAATGTACTTAACCCTGAAAGAAAATGGCATTTGGATTTCACAAAAGACCAAGTATCCTTTATAATTTCACATAATTGTATTCCAATTTGTTTGTGTCAGAAATAAAACTAATCTAGAGAAAATGTTATATTTGAATTTTTTGAACATTTCCAAGAAATCTTACTAAACATAAGAGAAAAAAAAAAAATTATCTGAACAGGCATTCTGTCTTAAAAAAATATTGTGAACATTAAACACAATTAAATGAGAATTTATTCTTTGCATTAATGTCTGAAGCCAGAAGTCCCTGTGCGTATCCTGTTTTCTTGATCTTCTTTTAGTATACAATTCCATATTTTATACAGCCCCTTTGTATTACCCATATTTATTCCTTTTCTAGATTAACTCTCCCTTAATAGCATTTAAGGTGTCTCTTAGTCTTTTTCTTTCCTGTGCTCCGGATGCCACATTGCTGTGTGGCACATTGAAGACCATTCCCTCTTGTTCTCTAAATGGCTTCATTTTTCTGTTTTACACCATCTAGATCTGTGTATCTAGTCCTGCACATGGTTTTATATATAAGTAGAGTAAAGAGGAAGTGAGTGGAGATACTGTCAGGCAAAAATATAATTTAAATACAAAATAAAATTTAAACACAATTTAAAGAATATTAAAGGATTCTTTGTGGAGATTTTCCTTTTCCTTCTCTTTTACATCCCCTCCTTTTCCATTATTAAATTAATTTTTCATTAAAGCATAATTCTAGTAAAGTTTATCTCAAAATTTCTAATAATCAACTTTCTTATAACAATAATAAGAATTATATTGCCTTCTATATTTTACTAATTAAGAATTCAAGGCTGGGTAAAGTTGACTTGCTTCCTGAGCAAAAAAGTCAGGATAAACAATCTGTAGAAGGTATGTCTACCTTTTGCGAAACACTGCCCTACACTGAATCAGCTCTGACCTGAACAAACCCTACAGCCAGAAACATCAAAGCAATGCAGATCAATTTTTCTGGGCATAGCACATCATAAGCTAGTTTCTAGGACCTGAGATAGTATTGCTGCTTTGTGCAATACTGTGCTATCCTGTAAATAAATGCTGAAAGTCTTTCCACTGTCATAAATGACATTCTGAGCAAAGCCTTAAAATAAGTTAAAGCACAATGAGAGCAAATGTAAAATAGGTGGAGATTCTTAACCTTTTAAACATATTCTTTGCACATTTATTAAATAGAATCATAGAATTGTTTAAGGTGGAAAAGACCTTTAAGATCATCAAGTCCAATCGTTAACCTAACACTGCCATCCCACCACTAAACCATGTCCCTAAGCACCTCGTCTACCTGTCTTTTAAATACCTCCAGGGATGGGGACACGACCACTTCCCTGGGCAGCCCATTCCAATGCTTGAAAATCCTTTCTGTAAAGAAATCTTTCCTAATATCCAATCTAAACCTCCCCTGGCCCAACGTAAGGCCATTTCCTCTTGTCTTATCACCCATTATCTGGGAGAAGAGACCAACACCCACCTTGCTACAGCCTCCTTTCAGGTAGTTGTAGAGGGCGATCAGGTCTCCCCTCAGCCTCCTCTTCTCCAGGTTAAACAACCCTAGGTCCCTCAGCCGCTCCTCGTAAGACTTCTGCTCCAGACCCCTCACCAGCTTGGTTGCCCTCCTCTGGACATGTTCCAGCAACGTGACATCTTGCCTGTAGTGAGGGGCCCAAAACTGAACACAGTATTCAAGGTGTGGCCTCACCAGCACCGAGTACAGGCGGACAATCACTTCCCTGCTCCTGCTGGCCACACTATTCCTGATACAAGCCAGGATGCCATTGGCCTTCTTGGCCACCTGGGCACACTGCTGGCTCATATTCAGCCGGCTGTCAACAGCACCCCCAGGTCTTTTTCCACCAGGCAGCTTTCCAGCCACTCATCCCCAAGCCTGTAGCGTTCCATGGGGTTGTTGTGACCAAAGAGCAGGACCCGGCACTTGGCCTTGTTGAACCTCATACAGTTGGCCTCGGACCATTGATCCAGCCTGTCCAGGTCCCTCTGCAGAGCTCTCCTCCCCTCCAGCAGATCGACACTCCCACCCAGTTTGGTGTCATCTGCAAACTTACTGAGAGCACACTCAATCCCCTCATCCAGGTCATTGATAAAGATATTAAACAAGACCAGCTCTAGAACTGAGCCCTGGGGGACACTGCTTGTGACCAGCCACCAACTGGGTTTAACTCCATTGACCACAACTCTCTGGGCTCGGCCATTCAGACAGTTTTTTACCCAGCAGAGTATGCCTGTCTAAGCCATGAGTTGCCAGCTTATCCAGTAGAATACTGTGGAAAACTGTCAAAGGCCTTGCTGAAGTCCAGGTAGACAACATCCACAACCTTTCCCTCATCCACCAGGTGGGTCACCTGGTCACAGAAGGCAATCAGGTTGGTTAGGCAAGACCTGCCTTTCGGGAACCCATGATGGCTGGGCCTGATCCCCTCATTGTCCTCCATATGCCTGGTGAGCACACTCAGGATGAACCGCTCTGTAATTAGGCTGACAGGTCTGTAGTTCCCCAGATCCTCCTTCTGGTCCTTCTTGAAGATAGGCGTCACATTTGCCAACCTCCAGTCATCTGGGACCTCCCCTGTTCTCCAGGACCGCTGATAAATGATGGAGAGTGGCTTGGCAATTTCCTCTGCCAACTCCTTCAGCACTCTTGAGTGGATCCCGTCCGGCTCCATAGACTTGTGGATGTCCAGGTGGCATAGCAGGTCAAAGACTGCTTCCTCCTGGATTATGGGGGGTTTATTCCACTCACCATCCCCGTCTTCCAGCTCGGGGGGCTGAGTACCCTGGGGATAACTCATCGGGCCATTAAAGACTGAGACAAGGATGAGTGATAAGTATATACAATAATTATGTCAGTTATAGGCTCGTATAATAATTCATGTTGGAAGGGAGCTCAGGAACTAATTTCCAACTGTCCATTCCAAGCAGCATCAGCTTTAAGATTTGATCAAGATGCTTAGGGTCTTGTTTTGAATATCTCCAGCAATGAGTTTTATGCAATCTGTCTTCACTAACCCACTAGACTGAAGGATAAAGTTCAAACTATTTAATTTCACCACTCACAATACAATCTTCTATAGGCATGGGAATAATTCAAAGTAGAATTAAAGTTTCAGTGTTTAGACAGTAATGGCTTTCTAGTAAATATTCTAATGCTTTTGGGATTTCTCTTATCTAATTTTAACTTTTGTGTAACAATTACTGTATGTTCTTCAGCTATTACTTTGACTACTTATATATTATAGTTCAGGCCAAAAATCAAAACAAAAGTTTTCTAGTTGTGCTTTAAATAAGATGTTATCATAGTATTTAAGAATTCATATCATTAATGTATTTTATGGAGATTCTACAAAAACTTAAATAAAGTTTTTCAGTATTATTGCAATTTGGCAAGTTTTGCCTTGCATAAGTGTTTCCCTGTATCAAAAACGAGCATCATTACAGGTTTTTTTGTTTACCTCATACTCTCTCCTTGTATTTGTTCCTGTCCTAGTTGGAATTTGTTCAGCAGATAGTTTTCTAACAGTTTCTTGAGTTGTATCTAATCAAAGATTTTTTATTTTTTTTTTTTTAACTGAAATTTCATCTCATATAAAAAAAAACAGGAAGAGGGATGAGCCAGAATGACGTGATGGATGAGCTTATGTAATGTTGTCACTTAAATCTTAAGGAAAAAAATGAAAGGTGGATACTATAATTAAATTTTGTAATTAGTAAACATATCTGATGTGCCTATGCGCACCATATGAGAAAGCTGTGTTTTTATATATCTAACTTTTCTAGTCCTCTATTTTACCAATTGTACTGAAGAAATAAAAACTGTAAGAGTGAAGAATTGTCGTGATTTAACCCGGCTGGCAACTAAGCACCACGCAGCTACTTGCTCATTCCTCTCCTCCCTCAGTGGGATGGGGGAGAGAATCGGGAAGGGGAAAAAGGTTAGAGCCGAGGGCTGAGATAAAGACAGTTTAATAAGAGAAAATAATAATAATAGTAATAATGAGAATGGTAACAGAATATAGAGAATATACAAAACAAACAATTCACAATGCAATTGCTCACCACCCGCTGACCGATGTCCAGCCCGTCCCGAGCCGTGATCACTCCCTGAGCCGCGATCAGTCCCCAAGCCACGATCACTCTCCCCGCGACCGACAGACCCACCAAACCCCCCCGAGCATGACGTTATATGGTATGGAATAGCTCTTTGGACAGTTTGGGTCCTAGCTGTGCTGTACTCCCAGCTTGTTATGCACCTGGCCGAGCAGGAGAAGCTCAAAAAGTCCTTGAGCAGTCTGAGCACTACTTGGCAACAACTAAAAACATCAGCGTGTTATCAACATTCTTCTAGCACTGAATCCAAAGCACAGCACTATGCTAGCTTCTCTGAAGAAAATTAACTCTATCCCAGCTGAAACCAGGAAAAAGAAGTTCGGTTTCTGTTTCCTAATCACTTGTGATCCCAGCCTTTCTTAAATTCTATAATGTTTTCCCATTTCTAAACTGGATATAGAGAAAATAATATGAGTTCCAAAAGATGTTAATAGCTATTTAATTTTTACTTCAGTGGTTTTTGCCTTAGTGAACAATAATTGCATAAAGTAAAATTAAAAAAAGAAGAAAAAACCCAAGGTACCTACCATTAAAATATATAAGAAATACATATCTTTCTGCTGAGGTTTTGGTTTTTTTTTTTATCATGGAATTTTTGGGGTTAATTTTCTTTTATTTTTTTAGAAATTCTTATGTTACACTAAACATTTTATTCCAAACTTGTAGAAAGTATATAAAATGCTTCCTATATTCAATTAAAAAATGATACACGATATATTTTGTTTAAAGAATACCTTTGAGGTTGGAAATAGGGATTTATCACTGCATTTATTGCCACCACTGTGTTATATCAACTGGTCCCCTCAGTTTGGTGTAAATTTGACCTCAGCAAGTCTTATTGCTTCTGCCCAGTCCAAGGTTTCCATCACTTTCCATCAAGCTTTTTAACCTTGCACAACTTTCACACTAGCTTGTTCTGTTTATAGCATGTAACCTTGACATCAAGCTGCAAACTAATCAAGAACAATTCTGTTGTTATACATTATTTATTCTTAAAGAATATTTTTTTTTTAAAAAAAAAAAAGCATCATGCCTTCAGACACCTCATGGGATAAAACCAGCTCAGAAAAGACCTGGACCAATGTGTCAGGTTATTATATCTGGGTGTAGAGGAAGAATCTCTGTCGTTACTTTCAGCGACTCGGTAAGACTTGTGCTCAGGGAGAACTAAGATACATTCTAAAGCACTGTCACATTATACATATTAAAAGTAAAGAAATAATTCAAGTCTACTTAAAAGTCCATGATGCAAAATGTCAGTGTCACCGAACTAGCTCTCTTAATCTTGCAAAACCTTTTCCTTTTGAACTTACACTTTTATTGAAACTATAGGTCTCTGTAAGACCATAGCCTGATAAATACCATTTTAAGGAAAGTTAATTCACTAACCTATCTGAAGGACACTTGGATATTAGGACCTAATAAAAATGTAATAGAAATGGAGCAGGTAGGAAGCTATTTGTGTTTAAGAATTGAATAACATACTGCATATTTTTGTTGTCACTGGCTTGACTAAAACTGCCAAAACTTCCGTACCTAAATTTCACACTAAAAATAATCAGAACCATTTTTGTTTATCCTTTCAGCTAGTTAATTTGACTTAATGTAGTATCACTTAATTTATTTTCATTACTAACATTATAAATTCCTTTATTAACCCCTTGTCACGGATGGAGTGAGAGGGGGGCAAAAGTAATATGGTTTATTAGTGTGAAACAGTGAGTTAACAAAGTTCAGTGGTAAATGTGACAATAGTTTCTAAGATTCGATGGCAAGGTACAATTTGTTATTTACTGCACAGAGGACAGGGTCAGACAAGACTGTCAGGGAGACCCTCCCGTTGAGTCATGAGGTTCAGAAAAGATCCCCTTGCTTTCTAAACTCCCTCAGAGAGGAGTCTAGGTGCAGCTGGATCCAATCCTAGTCCCAGACTTGGTCAACTGTTTATGTCTAAAGGATTATATATGCACAATCAATCCTTTATGTTACTTAGCTAAGATTTCAAAGTTAGCATGCTGTTAGTCACTTACCGAGAATCTGTTGTGGTAAGAAATCTCTCAACCTCAAGGAGTAACCTTGAGAGGCGTCCCTGCTCAAGGGGAGATCCTGGTGTGCAGCCCACTGCCTTGCAGAAGAGCTCCAAGGGCTCTTGGTCTGCTCACTGTTTGTGGGGGTAAGATACTTGGCTCATAGTCATATTTGCATACTGACCACTGTGCTTAGGTGGGCACATTCCACAATAGCCCTTGACTATTGTATTGTTATCTGTCTCCCCCCACATTCAGTGGATGCATCCTTCACGACCAGACACATCTATCATCACTGCCACAGGTGGTTATCACTTGAAAGAGGTCAAGGGAGGGGGAGTCAGAGATGAGAGGGGAGCACACCGCCACACCCCTCTCCAAAAAAGCTGAAATCACACCAGCTCTTATGATATGCATTCTAGACTTTGTTATTACAGCAAATAACACAGACTGGATCATTTTTAGGAAATATGTTGTATATCTAGTATGGGTTTTAATCCCAGAACAGAATTCTAATTCTGTACCAAGTGTCTGGAATACACAGTGTGCAGAGGGAATTTGACACACGACACAATGACTGTACTGAGTGGTGAACTGCCACTAGAAGCAGATAAATGTTTATAGACTTCCAATATGAAAAATCAGTGGCATAGTTGCATCCTGGAAACTTCATCTAGAGTCGAGGGAGATTATTGAATGCGTGAGTCCATGAATAACCTTTGAAGATAATCCCTTAAAATTCCACCTCCAACATGTATTTTTCTCATAACTTCATAAAGTTTCACCTAGATATTTTCCATTTTATTTCCTCTAACTCTGCTGCTTCACACTGTTTCTCTGGAGATTGGAAGTTCTTGTTTTCCAGTGCAAATGGAAAAAAGCTTTCTTCGGCTATGTTTGTTCAAATAATGCATCCTTTTAGTAGCTTGTTTGGTTCGGCTTTTTTTTTTTTTTCTTCTTTTTTTTCTTTCTGCTGTGAGTTTTTGAAAGGTGTTAGATTCTGGAAGACATTTCTCTTTTCACAGTTTTACTTAATGCATTTCTCATTTTAAGTATCAATTTTTTTTAGATATTCATTTTTTTCTGTAATACCTTCTTGAAATTTTAAATAAGATTAAAAAATCTGTACCTAACACTGTTTCTCAATAGCTGGATTATGAATTTATTATACCTGTAGAACATACTTCATGATTAGCATGGCCTCTATTCTGCACAAATATAAAATATTCCACAAGTCTTAAAATTTCCTGTCTGAGGGAATTATCAGCCTATTCTCATGTTTTTAAAAGCATAATGACATTAACATGAAAGGGTCTAAACATGATTATGATAAACTACATAATAACATGCTTAATTATAAATCATTTTATCGTAGGAGAGATTGACTTGATGGAATAGTTCAGCAGGTTCCACTCACTGAATGTAGTTTAAGCTTTTTACCAGTTACTGAGGCTGAGAACCAAGGGCTGTGTTGATAGACATGTGAAGCAACAAAACCCCCTAAACTCCTCTTGATTGTCTTTGTAGTGGAAAAAAAAAAGATTCTGAGGAAATAAGATGTTAAAACACCTTAAAGAAAGTTCATAAAAGCTGAGAGAGATTCAGGAAGTCTTGGGAATCTAATGTAGGAACTCAAATAGGGTTGAGTTACCTTATTGCAGCCTTTTAATACTTAAAGGGGGCTTATAAGAAAGATGGGAACAGACTTTTTAATAGGGCCTGATGTGATAGGACAAGGGGTAATGGTTTTAAGCTAAAAGAGAGTAGATTAGGACTAGATATAGAGAAGAAATTTTTTAACATGAGCGTGGTGAAACACTGGAATGGGTTGCCCAGAAAAGTAATAGATGCCCCATCCCTGAAAACATTCAAGGTCAGGATGGATGGGGCTCTGAGCAACCTGATGTAGTTGAGGATGTCCCTGCTTACTGCAGGGGGGTTGGACTATATGACCTTTAGAGGTCCCTTTCAACCCAAACTATTCTATGATTCTATGTGTTTGTTTGTGGAAATGACAGAAAGTGGTATGACTGAGGAACATGAAAACTGGGCATAAGCCAGTAAAGAGCTGGCAATTTTTAGGTTTCTTACATTAATTTCAAAACTGTGGTTCATAAATCCTGTAATTGCTAGCCAAACTGGGATATATCTACATTTTCTAACTGCTTCTTGGTCTGGTTCTAAATCTACACCTGTGCTGCTGTGCTAACCCTTTCTGAGGGCTTCCCTTCTCAGGGAACTCCAGGTGGAACGTCATAGTTCACCCAAGTCAGTCAAGCGACATCTTCGCTATAAAAAGACCACAGGCCTTTACCTTTTTTTTTTTTTTATGTGTGTGTATGTGTGTTTGTATGTGTGTTTGCTGTCATTGAAACATTTATATCACACAGAGTCTGGAAAGCCATAATAATTTTCATAACGTCCTGCCTGACTCATTTCATTAATCAAATTACATCCACACCTCATTTGCGAAACAGATTTGAAAAAGGCCTATAATAAGGGCTAACTTGCTCTGTTTGCAGGATTTGCTGCAGTCTTTCCAATACCTTTGTCCACATCTGAAAACCTACATGAGGTAGGTTACCTAGACCATGCATCTACTTATAAAGCAGGCCTCTCTTTTTTCTCTAACACTTAAGAGCTAAGATATGTTTACATAACCAGAAGGATCCTCCAACTTCTTCTCACTCACTGTTTGACTGAACCAGGACACACTCACCTTTATAAGCATGTTTTGGAATAAAGAGAACTGAATAGGTTGAATGTCTTGAAGCTTATGGCATAGCATTATTGTTCAACTGTGTTTGTGACAGATATAGGGAGTGCAGGAATTAATGTTGGGGGTTTTTTTCCCACTTGAATGAGACGGTGCACAAATTCTTTTTTGGATTTCTCTCAACACACAAAGACAACCTCCTGTTGCCAACAAACAAACATCTTTGCTCTCCTCCCCTAACTTCTCCAAAAAGAGAACCATAACTCAAGTAATCTGTCAAATAACTTTTAGAGTCCCAGTGTCTGTTTACCCTTCAAAACCTATTTGGGCTACTGAATTGATTCCCCTCTCCATTTTGGATTAGTCTGAAATTACACTCAGAATACTACCAGGGGCAAAAGGAAGCAAAAATTTATCGTTAGTCCAATTAATACTTTAGTAATCAAATTTACAACAAACTCATTAGTGTAGTTACAATGATATTTGCCATCATATCCCAATTTACCTAATTTCAATAGAAAAGTCCCACTAATATTATCTTCAAAATTGTTACACATAAACTTCTTAGTGTCTAATCCTCTCCCCTTGTGTTATTCTCACCTTTGCAATGCTGTTTTGGCTCCAAAGTTCACCAGTGCTAGTCTTATACAAGTGAAATGGAGTGGGGCTTAGGTAACAAGATAGCAGAGACCAGAATTATTCTTTGCGGATCTTGTGGTTTAATCCATCAGGCAACTAAATGCCACTCAACCGTTTGCTCGCTCCTCTCCCCAGTGGGATGGGAGAGAGAATTGGAATAAAGTAAAACCTGTGGGCTGAGATAAAGACAGTTTAATAAACCAGCAAAGGATAATAATAATAAACACTTTAAAATTATAATTATTACATACAAAAAAAGTGAAGCACAATGTAATTGCTCACCACCTGATAACCAATGCCCAGACTCCCTGAGCAGCGATCACTGCTGGCCAACTCCTCCCAGTTTATATAGAACATGATGTCATATGGTATGGAATATCCCTTTGACCAGTTTGGGTCAGCTGTCTTGGCTGTGCCTCCTCCAGCTTCTTGTGCACCTGAGAAGCTGAAAGTCTTTGACTAGTATAAACACGATTTAGCAACAACTAAACCATCAGTATGTTATCAACATTCTTCTCATAATAAATACAAACCACAGCACTATGCCAGGTACTAGGAAGAAAATTAACTCTATCCTAGCTGAAATCAGGTCAGGAGAGGAGTGTGATGGTGGTTGGAGGCTCTTCTGCAGTCTTGCATCTGCTTTGGATATAATTTTTGTACATTTTCTAACACATTCTGCTTACTTACACTTTCTGCATTTGTAGCCAGATAAGTTCTACTACCTCCACATATGAGATATTAGTTAAAGTTGCACAATACCACACACAATGAACAGAAAAAGCTAATGCTTGCTACTCAGTGACAAAGTACACTTGCTCAGACCTTTGTTATCTGTGACATTCACAGTGTTAATCTCCAATAATTGAAGCACTAGTCACCTAGCTGCTAGAAAATTGCTACCACAACTGAAAAAAACTAAAATCAGATCAGGTCAAAACAAGACAAGTCCTGACACTGAGTACTGTCAGGTCAATAAATACCCTGTGGCCTTTTACCACTAATGGAAAAATCATGCTTATTCTAAATCATATTTGTTTAAATATTTTAATTTAAAACACCAGTCATAACTCTAGTATTTTTCTCACTGAAAACAACTAATTAATTTTCTAACAATTTATTCTAGCCATACTTGTCCCAAAAGGAAAATATGAATGAAAATTCTAACAAAACAATAAAAAGGCAATTATCTTTAACAGTAAAAAACTAATAAAACTGGTCATAATTCCTTTAGATTCTGAGAGGATACTTAACCCACACTAAACACTGTAATGGTAGAGGGAGTGATAGAAAAATGTTACTGATTTTTAACAAGACAGGAACAAGCAAATGGAGTTTTCAATTGTTGGGAAGAAACTTCTGTGAAATATACCTTAATAGCTATTTCAAATCCCTGCTCTCTCACTCTATGCAAAAATTAAGACTTTATGCTCATTGCCAATATGGAGAAGAAAATAACCAAAATACAGTAAAACTGTGGTCTCTTACTGTCAGTATGTCATTATTCATTGTGAGAAACTGCATATGAAATTAGTGGATGAAATGTAAATGAAAGGATGTTGTTAATACTTATCTGTTCAAGATAAGTAAGATTAAAACAGTATTCAAATGATTTTTCATTTTAATTGGGTTCTCCTCATCAAATGTTATATGTATTCCAGTCCATTAAAAAAAATTGACCATATTCTTTGAAATTAATTTAGCAGTTTTAAAAATCAGACTCTATTATAAAAATTCTATTCTCAGCAGTAGCTTTATTAACTTGCTCTTTTTATAAAACAAATTCAAATCCTTCAAATAAGTTTATAGTTTCCAACTTCAGAACATGTAAAAATTTCAGGATGGTATTGGAAAATTGCAATATTTGCTGTTTCTCTGATCTTAAAGAAACTTTTCTTAGGCTTGTTATTTTGCATGGCAGTGATTCATAACAGAGTGCACAAAAAACTATTTCTATATTTAATATAACTACCATGAGCCACATGATTTTTTTCTTTGAATATAATAAATAATATTGCCATGTTTACCTTTATTAGTAAAGATAAAGGGTTTTTTTTAGGTAAAGTATATGTCTGATTATTTTTTCCCCCTCTAAGGTTCAAATGGTGATGCTGTATATTTTGACGTTTTCTTCAGGACTTCTATTTATTTGACCGAACATTTCTCCTTTCAAAAAAATTGTAAATGGGTGGTTGTCGAGTAATAATAATAATAATAATGATGATGATAACAACAACAACAACAACAACTACTACTACTACTACTACCACCAGGAAATAAGATCCTACTTTGCTGTCCTAAGAAGTTCATAGTACAAGTAGAAAAGAAAAATACTTCCAAAAGTCTCAATTAGAAACCTAAGACACGTAACTACAGACTTCTCCTCTCTTGTGTTTAATTTATAAAGTGTGAATATCCACCTGTTATGTGTTTTGAGTACAGAAACAAGGAATATATGGTGTTGATTTTTCAAAGAGGTGAACATATATTAGGTTCATTTCTATCACTTTTGTGTTGACATTGAAGGCAAACCAGATTACTGAATGGAGTCTTTTGGGCGCTCAGATATTTCCAAGTAACAAAAAAACCTCAAAAATGATAGGATTCTAAGTTACAGTCAGGTTTTTTCCCCTGTAATTTGCAGTTTTGAAAAATTTATATTTTATACACTCTTTCACCTGAGCAGAATGCAGTCATAAATTACTAAAACTTATCAAGCTTAAGTCATATAAATGAAATAAAGTTTTTAATTTAGAACAAGCTCAATAACTAAATATGACCAAGTTTCACACCACTGGAGAATTACATTAGATGGGTATAGGCTCTTCAGGAAGGTCAGGTTGGATAAGGGAGTAGGGGGAGTTGCCCTCTATGTGAGAAAGCAGTGGGAATGCATGGAGCTCTGCCTTAGGACAGGTCAGGAGTCAGCTGAGAGCTTATGGGTCAAGATTAGTGGGCAAATCAACATGGGTGGTGTTGTAGTGGGTATCTGCAATAAAGCTCCTGATTAGCAAGAAGTAGATGAACCCTTCTTTAAACAGGAAGAAGCCTCACGTTTCATAGAATCATAGAATCATAGAATGTTTTGGGTTGGAAGGGACCCCTAGAGGTCATCTAGTCCAACCCCCCTGCAGTGAGCAGGGACACCACTAACTAGATCAGGTTGCTCAGAGCCCCATCCAACCTGTCCTTGAATGTTCCCAGGGATGGGGCCTCCACCACCTCTCTGGGCAACCTGTTCCAGTGTTTTACCACCCTCATTGTAAAGAATTTCATAGAATCATAGAAATTTCATAGAATCATAGGTCCTGGTCCTCATGGGGAATTTTCACCACTCTGAAATTTGCTGGAAGGACTACATATTAATTCATAAGCAGTCTACAAATGCACTGTATTGAAAGCATTGCATCTTCAGTGCATTAATGACAACTTCCTGACAAAGTTGATTGAGGAACTAACAAGGAAAGGTTCTTTGCTAGACCTGTTACTTACAAATGAGGAAGAACTGATTGTGGATTGAAATCTGGGGGCAGCCTTGGCTGCATTGACCATGGGATGGTGGAGTTCATGATCCTAAGAGGAGGGAGCAGTGCAAAAAGCAGGACCACAACCCTGGATGTCAGGAGAGCAGACTTTAAGCTCTTCAGAGGTCGTCTAGAAGAATCCCATTAAATACAGTGCTGGAGAGAAGAGGGGTCCAGGAGAGCTGATTGATATTCAAGGATTACCTCCTTCAAGCTCAAGCTCAAGACAAGTAGGAAATCAAGCAAAGGTGGCAGGATCTCCTGACAAAATTCAAACATAAAAAGAAAGCACACAGGAGTCATAAGCAGGGAGAGGTAACCTGGGAAGAATATAGAGATGCTGCCAAATTGTGCAGCGGAGGGGTTAGGAAAGCCAAGGACCACCTAGAATTGAATCTGACAAGGGATTTGAAGGGAAACAAGAAAGGATTCCACAGATACTTAAACAGCAAAAGAAAGACTAGGGAAAATATGGGCCCACTGCTGAACAGAGCAGGGAACCTAATGACAAAGGTCATGGAAAAAGCCAAGGCACTCAAATATTTTCTTTGACTCTTAGAAATATCAGCCTTCAGGAATCCCAGGCCCCTGAAATGAGAGGAAAAGTCTGGGGCAAGAAGGACTTACCTTCTATAAAGGAGGACCAATTCCTTAAAGAAACTGATGGGTTGCACACACAAATGCTGAGGGAGATGGTTGATGCTGTTGCAAGATCTCTCTTAATTCTGTTTGAAAGGTCATGGCAATGGGGAGAAGTTCCTGAAGACTGGAAGAAAGCAAATGTCTTTCCTATCTCCATGAAGAGCAGAAAGGTATATGCAGAGAACAACAGGGAAGTCAGCGTCAGCTCAGTCCCAAGGATAGTGATGGAACAACTAGCCTTGGAAAACATTTCCAAATACATGAAGGACAGTCAAGTGATTAGGAGTAGTCAGCATGGATTTATGAAGCGGAAATCATGCTTAACTAACCTTCCACAGTAAGGTGACTACCTTGGTAGGTCAGGGGAGAGCACGGGGTTTTGTTTAGCTCGACTTTAGCAAAGCTTTTGACTGTTCTATCCCAACATTCTCACAGACAAGCTGGCAAAGGACAAGTTAGATGAGTGAACATAGAGGTAGACTGAAAATTGGCCGAACAGCTGGGCCCAAAGGGTCATGACCAGTGTCACAGCTTCTAGTTAGAGGCCATTCACCAATGGTATACCCTAGGGGTCAATACTGGGGCAATGCTTTTTAACCTCTTCACTGATGACCTGGACAATGGGATAGACTACACCCTCAATGGATTTTCAGACAACCTAAAACTGGGCTGATAAACCAAATGGTTGTGCTGCCATTCAGAGGAACCTTGATAGGCTGGAGAAATGATCTGACAGGAACCTCATGAAGTTCAACACGGGGAAAACAATCCCTGGACCAGTACATACTTGGGCTGACCAGTGGAAAGCAGCTTTGCAGAGAAGGGCATGGGTGTCCTTGTGCACAACAAGCTGACTATGTGTCAGCATTACAGCCTTGAGGCAAAGAATACCAACAGCCTCTTGGACTGCATTAGGAGGAGGACCACTGCCAGGTGATCCCTTTTCCCTCTACTCTGCTCTGATGAGGCCACATCTGGAGTGCTAGATCCAGGTCCAGGAAGATTCATTCCTTTTTCTTCACTTGCAGTCTTTAAAGGTCATACAACCCACACCACAAGTGCTTGTATATTGCTTATAGGTTAAGCAAGTAACACATCTGAATATTATACAGCTTGATATATAAAAACTATAACAATTAAACAGTATGCAGTACTGTATTAGTGTAACCAATAGACTAAACATGTATGGCTAGCTAAACACTCTCCATTTTAATGCAATCAATTGTGTAATGTTGTAATTTATATGACACACATTCTGAACTGAAGAAAACCTGTAAAATTACTCGAGTTAATAGATTTATGTTGATTTAAATCTAGTAACAAGTGAAAATCTTTCTATGAAAGGACTAACACTTTATGCATGAATATATATCTACACTACATTTTCAGACTCACCGAAAAAGCTGATTCTTTTATGAACATGTTCACCCTAATGCAACAGCAGCCTGGGTAGTTTATTTTTTTTTTTTTTTTCCTGTCAGGCCAAGTTATCCTTAGAAAACCCTGATGTCTGACAAAAACTGCCGAACACTAAGTTCACTAGCAGGCTGAGTACTAGTCTTTGTCCTTCTGTGGACAAAGACATTTTGTCTGTCATCTCTTATTTTGTCACAAAGAAAGTAAACACAAAAAGGTTGCATTCCACATAATTTTCTAACTTCTGAATAAATAAATATATGAAACTCAAGATTTTCCAACTTTTTTTTTGTTTATTTAAAAATGTCAGAACACACAAATAGTTAATCATTACAGTCATTAAAATGTCTATTTGTCTCCCTGTACAACAGAAGCCATCATGAAAATAAGAATAATATGTAGTTGAAGTGATTGAATCATTTACATACTGTGAAATATTGTGGAGAACTACCCAATTTTTTCATCATATGAAAGCAAATTACATGATTAAGAAAGGAATTGTATTTATTGAAATATTTGTAAAAAAATGTATTGACAATGAGACTTGTATGTCTTATCAATCTCTAACAGTACATAAGGGCTTAAACATCAGCTTTTATTTAATGTGGAGAGGATGAGTATACAAAAAGAAAGATGGTTTAAATTTTGCTATTGTTTTCCTGTTTGTTTTTCTTTCTGTAGTCTGAAAGCTGCTTCATGGGCAAGATTTTTAGATTATTTTTTTTCTTTTTAACTCTTGGCATGCATTTTGTATATATATTGCATGATTCCAGCCTACCACAAGGGTTTTGATAGCTTTCTAAATTGTCTCATTTGGGCCAAATTGTGCTCCTATGCTTGGATTTCCTGTCACCAAAAGAAAGTACTCTAGTAGTTTCTAAGCAGCAGAATAGGCTGCAGAAAAAAAAAATAAAATTTGATATACTTTAAATTAAGTCTTTTGTTTGGTCAGAATGAAGCTGATACCAAAAGTTAAAAGCAGACACTACAAAAAAACCTAAGGTTAAGAATCAGGAGTGGAAGACTACAACTTTCTGGTTAAATAAGGCAAATCACTAGACTTTTCACCTAGAAAAAAATTAAGGTGAAAATATACATCTAGAATTACCTTTCAGAATATTTAAAGAAGTTTGCCTCCTGCATTTTGACATATTCTTTGACTAAAAGCTTATTATTATTGTCTTTTTGGATGGTAAAATCCTTGGCACAGATGTCTCACAGTTTTATAGGTGGGGCATACAGTAGGGTAGAGCTCAGTTCATATAAATATCCAGACACTTTCTTGTAAATAATGCTGCTTATAAATAATGATATTTAGGAGATATTCAAGGAGTAGCACCCTTTGCCTGATGTCAGAATTTGAAGACATAAAAACATCTGCAATTTGAAAATCAATGTTCCTTGCTATAAAGTTCTTTTTTTTTTTTTCCCACTCCTAAAAAGAAACTTAATTTTTGAAGATCATTATGTTTAAGGCATTTAACTGTAGTGGCTGCAGAATCATCTTCTAATAATGTCTCATAGAACAATCAGAAAAAAACAGTGTCTTATACAAATTTTGAACTAAATTGAGTCTGCAAATTATTAACTGGATGAAGGAAGAGTGGAGTAGGGAGTCATCTTGTTTTGTGATAACACTGAAGTACAGCCTTAAATAGGAAGTTTCTATTATTCTCTCTATTAAGTACATAATACATGAAAGGAATGAAAAGGGGGGAACATGGTGTTCCTCACAATTGGGTTATTCATTTTGCGAGGTATTTATTTTTATTACTTATTAATACATTCACTACATTTCATGTGAATGTTCATAGTGAATACTTCTGATGGAAGTTAAAGTAGAAATTATTTTTTTCTACTACAAAATCTGTTTAGTTTTTTTTCCTTTCATTATTTCCCCTTAAGATTCAGTCAGATGAAATAGTTCAATGCCAGGGCTTTCTGTAAAACCTCTTTTATAACTTCATCTTAAATTCCATCATACACCATATAAATTATTGTTCCACTTGATAGATAAATAAAATTTTGAACAGGTTTTTTTTTGACAATTTACATACATGAACTAAGTCTTTACTTTCTTGCTGAGTGGACTGTATGATGGGAAAAGCACATTTATCTCTGTAAGTAAGGTGAAAATGATTGGTTTAACTTGAATTTTTATCTATTTCTATATTTCCAGAATGACACTTCACTAAACATTGCATTCATAATGTATGTTAACAGAAATTAAATAGTTAATTTGTGTTGAGAAGGTGACCTATATCCAGAGAGCATAGCTTTTATTCATTGGTATAAAATTCACTCCTCATATATATATGCCAAGTGGAGAAAAACATAACCTTCCAGAGCCAAAAAAAAAAAAAAAAAAAACCAAAACCAGAAAACCCCCCAAAACTATAAAGAGCTACAAAGACCTCTAGAATCATTGTCCAGAAATCAAAATCACCTTGGGAAGTTATAGAAGCTCATCCAACTGTGCTCCTGGACACTCCACCATATGTAATAACATGATAGCTTCACGATCAGCAAGGTGTAAAGTTGGATATAACTTCCTGGTGGCAAAGGTCAGGCAAAGACTAAGGATCTGGAGGTAAATGTAGCATCTATGGCAATGGGCAGAGGGTACATGGCTGGAGATCCCAGGTGTGGTTTGTCATTGTTCTTTTTTACAATGTTGTGATTCTCCCAGCAGTCTGATCCAGGTTTACACAGTTGCAATACATCAGAGCTGACCTTGAATACTGGCAGCCAAAACTCTGGCAGGAGGCAGCATTTGCAGAGCAGGATTACAGAGAAAGACCTTCACAGGCCGGTCAGGGCAATCAGACCCTCTTGGCACACTCAGGGCTCTGACAGGTTCTCCATTAGCATTGAAAATTTTGTAAAATATAGGATAAGACATTTTCCCTGTTTCATCAGGAATTTTGTTATTTCCTTTGAGACAAATGTGCCATAAGTAGAAATAAATCTTTATTCAAGGAGGGTGGTAATTTACACTATCTTTGGATATAGATATATATTTTATATAACAGATAGTGAAGACAGAAGCAATAACATGCTATCTGCCAGACATCAAACTCCTCCTTATGAAATAACAAACTTTATTTACAGAAAGCTGTCACAGAAGTCTGATCCCACAACAGCACACAACTATAAGGCTATGTGGTTCTTGTATTTCTAGAAAGAGGGATTGGGGGGTGAAGGAGGAAGTGCTGTTGTTTGTAATCATAAAGGTATCTGTATGCCAAAGAAAAGCTAAAAGGCCTACTGAGAATCTGAAAAGTATTAAAATAATTCCTTCCAACATCTAGCTGCAGAACAGGGAAATACAATAGCTTTCTAACATTTTCTGTTTTTCATGCTTACTTACAAGGATGAGATGTAGCCAATATTGATTGTATGAACTTACATGGCATTTCATCATTCAAATATATTTTTTGATCAAGTAAGTAATACCCTTCAATGAAATCAACAACAGACTGTGGATGAATAATTCTATTAATTAAGCAAAAGACTAGTTCAAAGCCCACTCTTTCCTAATCTTTCAAAACACCCCATCTCATCTGAAAAGTCTTATTTTTCATCCATCTACCCTGAGGTTTTCTCTAAAATTATCTACTCTTCCATCCTGACTATTTCTTTAGCCCTCTGCTCTTCATGTTTCTCCCAACTCCCTGTCCTTTGTTTTTGCATACATCTTCATAACAGCAAACATTTTTTCCCCATGTTCAGCATTCGCAGCTTAATTTTCTCATATTCTTTTTCCCTATCTATCAAGTCCATCATTGTTTGATGTGTGAATGACAAAAAGGCAGGAAAAATGAAAGAAGAAAATTGGTTTTCTTTTCATTTTAACTTTTTTTTTTACATTACCATAATAAGAAAACAATATGATCATACTCATATATGGTGTGCATTTAATTTAAAATATAATAAAAACCACAAATATAGATATACTCATGCACATATACATACATTTAAAATTTTAAATATATGAACACTGCATCTATAATGACAGAGTTGAAAATATAAACAGATGAATCTTTATATTGCTTTTTGGTAGTATGGAAATGGGTTTTTTTCAAAACAATACTTCCCAGGTAAAATTTTGTATGATAAATGAAGGCATACATCGGTGCACAATGGTTAACTTATGATATAAAACTTTGAACAATACTTTATTAAATTTTAATAAATATCTTCATTTCAGTCTCTTTAAAAGATTATCTTTTACACTGCCTAGTGTAAGAACATTTCCAAGCACCTCAAGGACAGTGGATTCAAATATCTTTAAGCAAACTTCCACAAATTTTCACAGGTATATTTGCCATGTTTGATAAGCAAAGCACTTCGGCTTTTAAACATCAGAAGATGTCTACATATTCCCTCAAGAACTAAGCCCTGGAGACAAAAATATGCATTCCTGTTTTCTCCTGTTTCCCCTCCCGGCATTTCTGCAGTTTATGCTTAGTTACCTTTACAAATATGCCCCTGCATTTAACTAAATATGCTTACAATAGTAGAAAGAAATAGAGCAGGTTGTCTTATTAGAAACTAGGAGGCACATACTATGATGTGATGGGAGCTACAGTAGTAGTGTTAGATATAATTCATATGTTTAAAATACAATTTTTTATAATAGAAGTTATTCTATTAAAATATCACATCCATGAAGAAGCTGGGGAGGGGGGGGCGGAGGGAGGGAGGAAAGGGGATACATGATTACGTTGTACATAGCATACACGCAGTGTTAGTGCAAGGATAATAATTCACATAATTTCTACTTCTTCGGGCCCCTCCTTTTTTTCTTCCACACAGTAAAAAACAGTAAATGATTGATTGACTCTCACCTATCTTATTTAATATAGTAATTGAACCCTTGATGAAAATGGTCAAGAGATTCCAAAAATAGACAGGTTGAGGCAGTAAATGGTAACACATCACGTTGTATGCCGATAATACACTTCTGCTATTGATAGCAAAGTCAATTGTTAACCTAGTCAGAACAGCATATTCAGTATGAATCCTGATTGCCCTGACGATCAATATAGACAAATCTATACCCAAGGTGACAACTATGTGAAGTACAAAATTTGAGTAGTTTGCACTTTTAGATTTTAAATTAAGTATATGACAAAACAAATGTAAATACACAAGGGCTTTTTCTTTTGCTTAGTTTGGTGAAGTTGCACTACTCACATTCATCCTTTCCCCTGCTTTCAGGAAAAGGTACAAAAAGAGAGAGCACTGAAAATGGAATGACACAAAATCAAGTTTCTTACACTTTCTAGTGCAGGAAAGATTGATGCAGTTTGCAAAGTCACCTTCACAAGATTTTTATATTTGTTATGGTTGCCTTGTCTTGTCTGCCTCTCAAAAGTTGTTGAAGATTATTAAAGATTATATCTGAGAAAAGGAAAGTGGTCTCTGTTCACTGTTAGATAAGGTTAGAGATGGGCTGTCCCTTTTTAAGCGATCTCACTGGGCATTTGTGCCTCAGGGCATAACATGTCACCTTCATACCTATATATATCACTCTACACTTATACCACATCTGAATTCCAAATGTACCGTTAGTTTCTTTAAATGTAGTGAAGACACATTTAGTAGCTAGTGAAAAAATATATTTATTCTAAGAGATGAGAAAAGTAGAATGGACTAGCACAGAAAGAGAAGTGCAGCTTTTAAATAGTTGTGGATCACATTTGATCCTTTATGCAAGGGTTAAATTAGCTTCTGTACTAAAGGTGTGGAAGAATATGCCTTTGAGTTTGTTTAAGTCTAGCTAAATGTCAATATGGAAAAAGTTATAGCTGGTAGAAGTCTAGGTAGTGGTTCACATGGCAAATCTAAGAAATGTCTCCATTTAACAATAATTATGGTTTTGTTCAGTGAGTTAGAAAGAACAGTAACTGAGCTCTAAAATTATGATTTTCTCCTTCACAAAGGTTTCTATGCTCGTTAGCCCAAGAGAGAGGTCCTTACCTGTGGTACTGACTGGTATACATTGCTCAGGGCAAGCCTTCTTTAGGATTAATTGTATCCATGCTGGTGCAAAGTACTTGTCTCTGAATCTCCACTGGGTACCATGTAGTGCCATGGTGAACTGTGGCACTGTGTGCCTGAAACACATGTATGTGCTGGAACTGGCCAGTCTGTAAAAATGTGGTGTATGCTTTGAGTGTATTGATATGGAGAATTATGGAAGTGAAAAGAGCCAAACCCAGTATATTAACCCATTGCCTTTTCAGTCTTTGCTTGATCTTTGGTTTCACTGTCTTTGGTTGATCCTTGCTTTCAGTCCTGGTCTTGCCTTGAAGCTTAACAGCTAAAACAGTAAAAAATTGTACCAGAGAAAAAATCTAGTGATTAAGTAGTAGCAGCAATCTGGGGTGTAATGAAGGGAGTTCCAGGAGACTCAAACCTACCTAACAACCAGTCTTAAAAGAGCATGGCACATTATCAAGTTATATTCAGTTCTGTGTGTGATTATATACTTCATTCTACTGGTTATGCCTATAAGCTGAACAGAAGTTGACAAATGATCTCTGATTGTATATTCAACTAGTTTGTATACATGATACACAGAGCTAGCTCCTGCTACAGCAGGCTGACTACATGAATGCTGTCTTCCTTATGACTGTCTGAAGCTCCTATTGCTTGACATCATTGCTTTGTGAGAAGCTTTTCATTTGACAGTGACAGAAATTACATGAAGACTATATTGCAAGGAAGAAAAAAAATGTGAGTTTGTTTTTTTTTTTTAATTTCATTATGCTGATAACACATGTAAGCATGCCCTTGGTGTCATATGAGGGCATGCAGAGGTGATTAAGAGTACGAGGCCTACTGGAATAATTCTGGAAGACTGAATAAGGCAAAGGGACCCAAGCTTGTTTCAGTCTGTTTCAGATTATGTTTTTGAAGTGAACTGCCTCCAGGACAGCACTTCAGTTTTCACAGAATTACAGAATCAGTGAGGTCAGAAGGGACTGCTGGAGATCACTTAGTTTGTTCCTCCCTGCTCAGAGCAGAGCTGTCTAGAGCAGATTGTTTAGCGCAATGCCAAAGCCACTTTTTTATATCTCCAGTGATGGAGACTCCACACCATCTCTGTGCAACTTCTTTCAACATTCAGTCACTCTCACAATAAAAACGTGTTTTCTCATGTTTAAATGGAATTTTCTGTATTTCCATTTCTGCCCATTACCTCTTGTCCTTTCACTGGGTACCACTGAGATGAGTCAGGTTCCTTCTTCTGCATTCCCTCCCATCAGACATTTGTACCCATTGATAAGATTTTCCTGACCCTTCTCTTCTTCAGGCTTAACAGTCCCAGCAATCTCAGAGTCTTCTTATATGTCAGATGTTCTAATCCCTTGATCATCTTGGTTGCCTTCCACTGGACTCAGTCAAGGTAGTTTCATGTTTCTTGTCATGGGAAGCCCAGATTTGACCTAACACTCTAGGTGTGGTCTCATTGACCACAGAGCAGAGGGGAAGGATCACCTCCATCTATCTTCTGGCAACACTCCCAACGTCACCCAGGATGCTGTTGGCCTTTTCTGCAAGGCTGTACTGCTGGCTCATGTTTGTTTTCTTGTCCACCATAAAATCCATGCCCTTCTGTGCAGAGCTGCTTTCTAGCTGGTCAGCCCAAGTGTATACTGGTGCATGGGATTATTCTTCCCCAGGTAAAGGACTTTTCATTTCCTTAGTTTGAGCTTCAGCCTCTCAGCCCATTTCTCCAACCTGTCAAGGTCTCTCTGAAGAGCATCACAACCACCAGGTACATAAGCCACTCCTCCCAGTTTTCTATTATCTCCAAATTTACTGTGGGTGCACTCTGACTCATTACCCAGGTTATGAATGAAGGTACTAAACCGCATTGGCTGCAGTATCAGTCCCTGGGGTACAGGACTAGTGACTGGCCTCCAACTAGACTTTGTGACAGTGAGCGCAACTGTCTGGGCCCAGCCATTCAGCCAGTTTTCAACACACTTTACATACCTAGCCCTTACTTCATCAGTTTTTTAGTGCAGATGTTATGGCAATATTAAAAACTTTACTGAAGAGATAAACAACATCCACTGCCCTCCCCTCATTGACCAAACCAATAATCTAATTGGAGAAGGTTTTCAGGTTGGTTAAGCATAATTTCCTCTTCACAAATACATGCTAAATACTTCCAATCACCTTCTTTCCCCTCCTGTGCTTGGAAATGTTTTCTAGGTTTATTGTTTTCATCACCTTCCCAGAGACTGAGGTAGTTGTCTGGCTCTTCTTCCTTGCCTTTCCTGAAGACAGGAGTTACCTTTGCTTTCCTCCAGTCATTCTTCCTCCTCCAGTCACTTTGATAATTCAAAGATGATCAAGGATGGCCTCACAAAGTCATCAGATATCTCCCTTAGTGCTTTTGGATATGTTCCATCAGGGTCCATGGATTTGTTTATATTCAGGTTGTTTATATTCAGGTTGTTGGGAGGCATACAGGAATGCTGCGAGAGCATACAGGGAAGCAACTAGAAAGGCCAAGGTTCACCTGGAACTAAGTTTGGCAAATGATATCAAGGATAACAAAAAGGGCTCCTTCAAGTGTATCAGCAGCAAACAGAAGACTAGGGGAAATGTGGGACCGCCGCTGAACAAAATGGGTGCCCTGGTGACAGAAGATACGGAGAAGGCGGAGCTACTGAATGCCGCCTTTGCTTCAGTCTTCACTGCCAAGGCTGGCCCTCAGGCTCCCCAGTCCTTGGAGGCAAGTGAGCAAGCTTGGAGAAAGGATGCTCTTCCCTTGGTTGAGGTCCCGTTGTAATGTACCCGTGAGCACTGAAGGAACTGGCAAAAAACATTGCTGAGACACTCTCCATCATCTACAAAAGGTCATGGAGAACAGGAGGGATGCCTGAGGACTGGAAGATAGCCAATGTCACTCCGGTCTTCAAAAAGGGCAAGAAGGAGGACCCGGGGAACTACAGGATGGTTAGTCTCACCTCCGTCCCTGGAAAGGTGATGGAACAACTCATTCTGGGTGTCCTCTCCAAGCAAGTAGAGGAAAAGAAGATCATCACGAGTACCCAGCATGGATTCACCAAGGGGAAATCATGCCTGACCAATCTGATAGCCTTCTATGATGGTATGACTGGCTGGACAGACAGGGGGAAAGCGGTGGATGTTGTCTACCTTGACTTCAGCAAGGCTTTTGGTACTGTCTCCCATAACATCCTCATAGGGAAGCTCAAGAAATGTGGGTTGGATGAGTGGACAGTGAGGTGGATTGGGAACTGGCTGAACGACAGGGCTCAGAGGGCTCTGATCGGTGGGGCAGAGTCCAGTTGGAGACCGGTAGCTAGTGGAGTTCCCCAGGGCTCAGTACTCGACCCAGTCTTGTTCAACTTGTTCATCAATGATCTGGATGAGGGGACAGAGAGTACCCTCAGCAAGTTCGCTGATGACACAAAACTGGGAGGAGTGGCTGATACGCTGCAAGGCTGTGCTGCCATTCAGCGGGACCTGGGCAGGCTGGAGAGTTGGGCAGAAAGGAACATGATGAAATTTAACAAGGGAAAGTGTCGAGTGCTGCACCTGGAGAGGTTGAACCCCACGCACCAGTCCAGGCTGGGGGCTGACCTGCTGGAAAGCAGCTCTGCCAAGAGGGACCTGGGAATCCTGGTGGACAACAAGCTGACCATGAGCCAGCAGGGTGCCCTTGTTGCCATGAAGGCCAATGGCATCCTGGGGTGCATTAAGAGGAGTGTGGCCAGCAGGTTGAGGGAGGTTATCCTCCCTTTCTACTCTGCCCTGGTGAGACCCCACCTGGAGTACTGTGTCTAGTTCTGGGCTCCCCAGTTCAAGAAAGATGAGGAACTCCTAGAAAGAGTCCAGAGGAGAGCAACTAGGATGATAAATGGACTGGAGCATCTTCCCTATGAGGAAAGACTGAGAGAGTTGGATTTGTTTAGCCTGGAGAAGAGAAGACTGAGAGGGGACCTCATCAATACATACAAATATCTTAAGGGTGGATGTCATGAGGTTGGAGCCAGGTTTTGCAGTGTTGGTCAGCAACAGGACAAGGGGCAATGTATACAAACTGAAACATAAGAGGTTTCAGTTGAATATGAGGAAAAAACTTCTTTACTCTGAGGGTGACAGAGCACTGGAACAGGCTGTCCAGGGGAGTTGTGGAGTCTGCTTCTCTGGAGATATTCAAAGCCTGCCTGGACGAAGTCCCGTGTAACATGCTCTAGGAGAACCTGCTTTAGCAGGAGGGTTGGACTAGATGATCTCCAGAGGTCCCTTCCAACCCTTGCAATTTTGTGATTCTGTGAAATGTCTTCTAACCTGTTATTCCTCCCACAGGCATGTCTTTCTTACTCCTGATTTTCCCTCTGGTCTCAGGGCCCTGGGATACCTGACACTGGCTATCTTTGCCATTAAAAACTGATGCAAAGAAAGCATTGAGTAACTCGTTCATTTCCATGTCCTTTGTCACCACCTCCCCTACCCAGTTCAGCAGTGGACCTTTATTTTAATTCATCACTCTTTCATTGCTGCTGTACTTGTAGAATCCTTTCTTGTTCTACATATTCCTTGCCTGTCCAAATGCCATGTGGGATTTGGCTTTCCTAAGAGCATCCCTGCATGCTTCAGCAGCATCTCTATGTTCTTCCCAGGTTACCTGTTGTTACTTCCACCTCTTGTGTGCTTGCATTTTAAGTCTAAGCTTTATCAGGAGCTCCTTGTTCATCCATGCAGGCCTCTCTGGTTTTTTTTCTCCTTATCAGTATGGCCATCCTTGAGCTTGAGGGAAGTGATCTTGAGATGCACACAGCTCCACTATAACCCTGTCCTGTCCTGTTTCATGGAATCCTAGAATCCTGGAATCCTAGAATGCTTTGGGCTGGAAGGGACCCCTAGAAGTCATCTAGTTCAACCCCTCTGCAGTGAACAGGGACTTCAACTAGATCAGGTTGCTTAGCCCTGTCCAACCTGTACTTGAATGTTTCCAGGGATTGGGGCCTCCACTACCTCTCTGGGCAACCAGTTCCAGTGTTCCACCATGCACATTGTAAGGACGTTCTTCCTTATATCCTGTCTAAACCTACCCTCCTTTTGTTTAAAACCATTACCCCTTGTCCTGTCACAACTGGCCCTGCTAAAAAGGTTGTACTCATCTTTCCTATAGGCTGCATTCTGATAGGAAATGTAATTTTTGTCTGACACCACTTTTTTATTTGTACAAACAAAACAAATACATAGTAAAAGGAGAAACAAAAGGACACAATAACCTAACCAAACTCATCAGTTAAGCTGGTGTCAGAGAACGGAAATAGTGTATTAAAGTGAAATTTCTTGTCTATAAAACAATTTTTTAAACACAGAATCAAGTTTAAATTCAGAAAAATATGTCTAAATCTACCTTTTTACAATAAAAAAGCAAAGAAACACCACTTACCTAGTAAGATTTAGCCACTGAATTTAGATCTTAAAGGTATTTATGGAGCTGAAGAAAACCTTAGAGCTAAAACACAGTTGAAATAGCCCTTAAGTGCTTAAGATATTTTTTTGCAAATCTACCTGTAAGGTTGGGACCCTATTCATATTTACCTATACCTTTAACTTTAAAGGCAGAAATGGTACTACAGCTGTGCACAGAAAGTATTTAAAGATATTTTGCTCGATTTCAGCTGAACTTCTGATATTAACTGCAAACACACTTAAAAGAAAACTCATTCAGAGGTCCTTTCATGTTTTAAGATCATATCTTGAATAATTAAAAGCTTTTTCCCATATAATCGAGCTATAAGGAAACAAATTAAAAATGAGGGATTGGATTTGAGTAAAGCTTTACTCAATAAAGTAAAAAATACTGTATTTTTATACTATGTAAGACATTGTGAATGAAAGAAATTAAGAAATAAAACTTTACTTCTGCAACAAGTATTTACTTGAACAACCTATCAGTTATAATTACAACAGACTTGAGACACAAGGCCACTGTTTAGAAGAATATAAGGAAAAGTTGAAATAGTAGTATTGATCTGTACTGAATGGTACCCTCACGAACAGGAATGTTGATTGTTCAGTAATAACTCTTAAAATAAGAATTCATTCAGGGACTGAAAGTGAAACATGACAAGTAAATAAATTTAAAACAAACCTGGATCAAGACTCTTGGATTTGAATCTCAAGCTTATTTATACATATTCACACAAAAACACGTAAAACATTAAATAGAAACATTAAACTAAAAATTAATTTCAAAAGTACTTTGGAAAATACAAAGAAGTCAATTAAAATGTGTCCTTCTTTCCTTTTATCCCTATTTTTGGTAGCTCTTTCTGCTCTTTTTTTTTTTTTTTTACTGAAGATATCGGGAAAAAAAAATATATATAAATATATATATAATGGCTGTGTCTGCAGTTGTAATTCTTCCTTTTTCCAATATAATAGTATAGCGCTCCAAGGAGAAAACAGGAACGGCTGCTCATTATGTTCCTTGCTTGTATAGCTCCCCTCCATGGTTGGACTAATCACCAGCTGAGTAAATCAGTAAATAAAGATAGATGAAGCCAAGACTTCAAGACAATCAGAAAAGTTGGTCTTAAACCACGATGTAGACAGAATAATTAAAGCAGGCCTAGATGAATAGAGGATAGGTTAGAGGCTAAGTTTTTTATGCTTTTGCCTTGAATTCACAGTGGCTGCCGAGAGAAGACTTTACAGACTTCATGTTCAAGAAGCAGAACTGAGACGGAACCATACAAGTATGCTAAACTGTGGGAAATAATGGACTTTCAGCTGGCCAGACAAATGAGGAATTGTGAACATCATGGAAACTCTCTATGCAATTATTATAGAAAGGTATAAAAAAAAAAAAAAATGCCTGTGAATTGCGACAGGACTGAGAGGGAATGTACCAGCAGAGGAAAAAAACCCTGAGAACTTTCTACTGACCAAGAAGAACAGAGGAATTGAGAATGCAGTGGAAACTTACCATAGACTTTGTCTATTATGTTATCATGTTGAAAAGGTATATAAGATTTAAGGTATATTTTTAACATTGCCACTCACTGAGGTGGTGGCCCAACTCTGAGTTGTGAATAAATGCAAACCTAGAGTAACCTAGAGACTTGTGAAATTCTCTAACAGCTGCCTTCTTGGTTAGATCCTGTCAAAGTTTAAATATTTTTCGCTCATTTAAATGTTTATTAAGAGGATTTATCCAGTCCATGTCACGTTTAAGTTTCAAATAAAGAGGATCCAATCTCCTAATATTTTTGATACTCAGTGAGGGTGAAGAGGACATTTTCCACCTTCTCTTTTTCTGAGAGTTTTGTTGGAACTATTCCACTTAAAAAATAAAATATTATTCTGCCTACTAGTTCAGTGGGGTCTGCCAGATGTCAGCTGTGTACTCTAAGTGATTCTGGCAGAATGGAGACTGGATAGTATTTTCTACAAGAGTATCACAAATTCTAGACTGTGAGCTAGTGAGATTTTGTTGTTGTTGAAAATTTCATATAATATTTCCAGGTACAGTTTGATGTCTGATTTTATTTTCTTAATAAATATTATTGTTTTATTATTTTGTTATTTTCAGAGCAGATTCTTTGTTTCGGGGCCCATTATATCCTTGAATGCTGCAAAATCAGATCCTGGGAGCAACATTAGATATAACAGAATGACAGTACTGTGTGAAAAAAAGGAATCTGATTTTTCTTTTTCTTTCCTCCTTCTTTGTCATCTTCCAACCTTGGTTTACAACATGGAAAATTTAATCCAGGAAAGTGCACATGTAGATGACACATAGTCCCAGACAGAAAACGGATTAAAAGGCCAGGCTGGTGAGCCTTTAGAAATTTGTTAGTTTATAAATGCAAGTCTGCAAAATACTTACATATTTTACTATATTTTGATTATTTGCAGATGTAGAATGGTGCTGTGAATGTGAATCTGAGAATATTAATCACTGGTGCCGCAAAATAGATGTACTCTGACTTTTGTTATAAAGATCCACTCAGCCTTGTATGTCTTTCCTGACTGTGTCAGAAAAACTGGAAGTAAATGAATGCTGACATAGCTGTGATAAATCAGTTAGCTCTATTGCTAGGAGAAATTGACAGTGGTATAAATAGCCTTTACAAATTCTACATAACCTCCAGAGTTTATCCAATGAATATAATCTCAGTAAAAATATGTGTACTTACTTTTTGATTGCTTACTTAAAAATTGTATTTAAAAACTATGTAAAATTATTTTAATTTTTTTTTTTTTTTTTATTTAAAGTCCTACAATTTGTAAATGATATAGAAGTGTCTGTACTGTGTTCCAGGCACTTTAAGCAATATTGGAAAGGTTGGCTGTAAGCACAAGTCCTGTATCTGCTCCTACTCCTGAAAAACATTCTTCAAGCAACATTAGAGGATTGTATGGAAAGAGATACAGAAAGAGATTTTTCTTTCTCTTGGACAATGGCACTTTTTTTTCTGAAATAGATTTTTCTCTTCAAACAAGGAAAAGGAAGGGAAGGGAAGGGAGGGGAGGGGAAGGGGAGGGAGGGGAGGGAGGGAGGGGAGGGAAGGGAAGGAAGGGAAGGAAGGAAGGAAGGGAAGGGAAGGGGGAAGGAAGGGAAGGGAAGGGAAGGGAAGGGAGGGGGGGGGGGGGTGGGGGGGGTGAGGGAGAGGGAGGGGAGGGAGGGGAGGGGAGGGGAGGGGAGGGAAGGGAAAATCCTGGTGGAAAGTTTTTAACACAGAACTTAATAACATGAATAAACATTAGGTTTTTAAAAGTTTCCAGCTGATACAATATTTTGCAATTTTTTAATGTATCAATAAATCTTACTGCATATCATCCCAGTATTAGTCTAATGAGCTCTTACACCTAGCTAAGACCCAATGGAGGTTCCTAAATTAATCTTCAAAGCACTCAGAGGGATACGAACAGGTCATCACAGGAGCCACTTTGGCAGCCAAAATTGACTATGGAATGTGCGCAGCTAATATTTGTGTGAAAGTCACTAATTTTCTTATCCAAGGTTTAATAAAGTCATCAAAAGCAAAGTGCAGACCAGAAAGATTCTCATCTTGTCTGTTCTTATCTGACCAATTCACATAATTATAATATTTTCTGATAAATTACTGTGGGGGAGAAGGAATAGAAATCACTTAAATCACAGGAGCCGAACTGCAGGAATGAAGAAGAGAAGCCAGAAGCATGAACAGCACGAGATGAGCACTGTGATTGGAGGACAGTCACGTGAGTGGTACCTACAGCACGGCTAATGGAAAAATTGTAACGGAAGTTTTTCTTTGAGCACTGAATATAAAAAGCATGCTCTTTTTGAATAAAGCTGATTCTGGTTGCACCTCCAGCTGGGGTCCGTGCCTCATATGCTGCAAATTACATTGATTTAAATGTGTTCTATCTCTTTATGCCTAGGTCTAAACTAGTAATAGAAAAAAATTATGTTCTGCTGTACTCCAGTGATGTCAAGAACACATAGGAAAGTCTCAGGAAAACATCTGAAAAGGTATTCTAGCTCTTTTTTGTTTTCATTTCACCATATATTATATTTTTATACATTCATTTTTATTTTTCTTGTTTGCCATTACATTTCAGATTCTGTTTTGTTTTGATGGGAATTGTCTGCAGGTTGAAATTTTGTGGTTTGTAATCTTTTTTTCAGATAAAACAAAATAAAAATATATTGCCTGAATAAGATAACCTATTTTAAAACTAAGCTTCAAGATTCAATAAATAAACTAAGTGTTCAAAACAAAGACACAAGCAATTCCTTCTCTCCAGTGCCCTGTACTTTCATTAAATTATGTATTATTTATGTGTAGGAGATGAGGTCTTTTCCCTGGTGGATTAATTAGTGCAAATGGCTGTTTTTGTAAACTATGATTTTTTATTATTACTTTAGATCAAGCAATGCCTCATTTAATGTTGCATTTTTTACTGAGTAGAAGATTTTCATAAGAAAAATGGACAAAAGTAATATAAATCATAAATAATTTCAAGGGCTTTCAGGATTTTTTACACATACACATATATGTTATATTTTGTGCAGAAACCCATTTATCCAGGTTAAATAATCATTTGGAAAGACAGTTCTTTCTTAGATGACTAAACTCACTGATCTCAGTCCAAAGATTTAGTCAGGTGCTAGTCAAGGTGTTAAACACTTATTAAATTAAATAAAGTATCATTTATATTTCTTTCAATTGATAAATTGTGTATTTATATGTAATAAAAAGAAAGGCTTTTGACCTATGTTGTGAAATTTGGTATACTACTTATATAAAGCTTGTTTAGCCTAACTTGATTAGCATTAGTAGCTAAATTTGCTGAAGCCTTAGGACGCAAGCTGTGATCTTTCACCTAGATAACTTGATCTTTTACCTAATATGCTGGTTTTGGCTGGGGTAAAATTAATTTTCTTCATAGTAGCTAATATGTGGCTATGCTTTGGATTTGTGACCAAAACAGTGTTATAACACAGGGATGTTTTCATTACTGCTGAGCAGTGCTCCAAGAGAGTCAAGGCCTTTTCTGCTTCTCACACCACCCCACCAGTGAGTAGGTTGGGGGAGCACAAGAAGCTGGGAGGGCACACAGCCAGGACAACTGACCCCAGGTGACCAAAGGTATATTCCATATCATGTGACACCATGGGTAACATTTAAAGCTGGGGGAAGAAGAAGGAAGGGGGGGACATTCGGAGTGATGGCATTTGTCTTCCCAGGCAACCATTATGTGTGATGAAGCCCTGCTTTCCTGGAGATGGCTGAACACCTGCCTGCCCATGGGAAGCAGTGAATTAATTCCTTCTTTTGCTTTGCTTGCACATGCAGCTTTTGCTTCCCCTATTAAACTGTCTTTATCTCAACTCATGAGTTTTCTCACTTTTACTCTTCTGATTCTCTCCCCCATCCCATTGTGGTGGGAGTGAGCGAGCAGCTGTGTGGTGATTAATTGCTGTCTGGAGTTAAACCACAACACCTAGTGAAATAAAAGAAAACCCCAGAGCCAGTTCAAGCTGGAAGCTAAGGAAGCTACTGTTGCCAGCAGAAGCTGCAACCTTAGAGATAAGGAAAGAAACATCTTGCCTAGAGACAATGAAAGGACCCAGTGAAGAACAGGAAGACCCCAGACCCTAATATTACTATTGGTCTGAACTGTTGTGTGAGGGTTGGGGAACTTAGATTATAAGGGTATAATTGCCCAGGGATTTCTTTGTTCAGGGTCCTTCTCTGGAGGCACCCAGCTCAAGCTTTAGTGCTATTAATAAAAAAGTACTTTCACAGAGGAATCCATCTTCCTGCTTATCAATTCAGTGGAAACTTGGACTTGAACACTGTTATGGTGGCTGGCATGCATAATTTCCATAACACATATAAAGTAGTAAACTAACCCAGAATATTGACTTATTGAAAAAACAGTAATCTGGTTTTCATCGGATTTGTTATACTTCTACATAAACCTTTGCAGTAGCTGGTAGGTATATGTACATGTTAGGTTTTTTGTATTATCTAATATTAGTTATTTTCTTGTCTGAAGAAGAAAGAAGACACCTTGCTTTTTTGATATCTGTGGACATGATAGATGTGATATATAGTTGTGTCTCCAATGAATTCAGTTCAGCATCTGGATGAGAATAGAGATCATTGCACTTCCAGAAAACAATCCTTACCATAAACTTTTTCTACAAGAACACATTTCCCTCTCTGTTTACTGCTGTCCTTTCAAAGTCAGAATTCAGTCTGGTCACAAAACCAATAAATGTTTATTAGTACGACACTCCTCCTGGGTACTGGCTTTTCTCCACTGCCTTTTTCTTTATTTTTGTAGTAGGATGTTTCCCTTCAGGCTTCTGAAAACAGGAATGCAATTTCATTTTTTTAAGGTTGGTTCCTCTTATGCTCACTGGTTTTGGCATTGTGTCATGCTTTTCATGTCACTTAAACCTGTGTAAAATGAATAACACGAAATTTCTTTCAAAACAGAAGAATAAAATAAAGATAGTACTGAGTTTACTTTGGTTCAATAGTTTACTTTTTCCTCTTGTTAATAGAAAATTTCATCAATCTGGTAAATTAATTTTGAATCCTTTAAACATGAAAGGATTCAGAAAGCAATTGTTGGAAATGTATTGATGGAAATTAGTCTATTTCTGGCATAGACTTTCAGCAGTTCTAAATTCAGAAATAGTTCAGTGAATTTTCTGTATCTCTGCCTACACAGGCAGTTAGTATACAAACAGTTCCCCTGACTTAATTGAGCCTCCTTAGGCAAATAATGCTTGTGGTACAGTAAATTACATTAGTGCTGATAAATAAAAGAGGGATGGTATTTGCTCATTAGCTTTGAGGCCAAAAGGAATGGTTTGACTCTAGTTACGACATAACATTGGTTCTGGGTCTCCTCTGGATCTCATATGATATCCCTGTATGTATATACACATACATATACTCATACATACATATACACACACATTTTCTGGTTTTAAATACCTGTAATGTTTTAAGATCTGTGTGGAAGCTTGCCAGATTGATATTTCATAGCATGACACAAAAGATATGGCATGGGATGGAGTAAAAAGCATGTAGAGATGCCTGAGCAAGTAAAGTCTGATAATATAATTTTAGAAGACTGGGAAGTCAAACCACACCAATTTTGTCTGCACTGCCTATTGGGAGTATTCCTTGATATATGCTATCCCCTGAACCACATTCTGCTATTTTCTGACTTCTACAGTTACAGGTTAAACCTATATCAGATAATGTTTTAACAAGCTCTATGGACAATCAGTAGTCCAGTGGTGGAGTTTGCTTTTGGCCTGGTTTTATTTATCAATATGGATATGTCATTTATTTCTAATTAATCTGAATTTTTGTGTGTGTGTTTGTCTATTGTATTATGTTACTCCATACAGGCCAGTTTACTATAAGGTGTACAATTCAACTGATTATTGCAAAATAGAATCTTTTTATGATTCTGTCATTTACTTTTGATGTTATTTTGAAAGCATAGTCTATTCTTACATTTTTTTGTGTATTGGCAAAATAAACAAAGTAACTATCTCAGTAATACGTGACAAAAAAGATAGTATTTAAAAGCACTTTTGAATGATTTTTTTCACTAAAAAGGCTAGTGCACTTGGAAAGAAAAAGACTACTTTTGTTATAAATATCTACTAGTCTACTAACGATTGGAAGAAAAAGAAATGTTAAAATCATTCATTCACTTAAGGGTTACTTTGTTGAGTAACAGTCAAAACTGGTGAAACTTTCACAGATAAAAAAGGCAAAGAAGCACAGAGGCATTCGAAGGGAAATTACTTGTTTATCTGCAAAGTATTTCTACTGAGATCAGCTCCGGACCCATGATCTGAGTTTTACACTTTGGTTTCACACAAAGGACTAACTGTCTATAAGAGTAAACAAGTATTGATTAGGTGAAAGTTTATTCCATCAGCTTTCAACATAGACAGATGTTTTCCTCATGAAGACCACTTATATAGGCTTTCCCTTGAGACTGAAAACTTGATAGCATCCAGACATCCAGTTTAACGATGGGGGTGGGGGTGTTATTCCAGCACTGCATATAAAGCTAGATAGGCACATTCATATATTTAATCAAATATTTCCTACGTACTTACCTAAAAACCCACATAAATTATATTTTTCAGGATATGATAAAAAATTAAGAAATTCCAGGAGATACTGTGCTAATGCTTTATAGATACATTTCTTTTTTGTCCATAAGTTATTATACAAACACAAACAGAATAAGAAAACCCATTTTTTTCCACCACAGCCCTGTGCACAAACTGAATTATTCTAAACCTTTTATTTCCCTCCAGAAAAAAATTCATATGTCTGGCAAAGTTATAAACAACTGAAATGTTAGTAATCTCAGTAATAGATAATGAAGTCAGCCTGACCTAAAAATGCATTGCATTTCCTGTATAGTTATAGTAATGTTTCAGCTAGTAACATCAAGGAAGTACAAATCCTATGTTTAGTTATATTGACACTGGGTACCAATTTAACAAGTTTTCAAACTTTTTTCCCCTAAAAAAGACAATGTGAATTTCTTTAAGTAAATTTTAGATTTAGTAAATTATCTGAAACTAGGGGGGAATGAGATAGTGGTAAAAAGGAAAGTAGGAGAAAAACTTGCCATTGGATTTGTATGCATAGGCATTCAGGTTAGGGATCAAACACTTCCTCTAAAGACTTCTGTTGCATTTGCATGTAGCTGGTCTTATCCATTACTTTAATAACCAAGTAAAAAAAGAAAGCAATTTATTTATTACCCTTGGTTCCTTTCTCCAAATTCCTTATCAGTATGTGTCTTTAAATAAAATGATGGCTTTCAGAATAGTACTTTCTAGCCTTAGATTTATTAATCTGAACAAAATTTCATGTATCATGGTATCAACATTTTATCTCTTATATTATGGAAAAAAATCCAAAATCCTAATTACTTTTCAATTGCCCTTTTTTTGAGTGTCTTTGAGTATAATCATTTCTGTCAGAAAGACTAAAACTTTTTAAAAAAAGATCAAAATATGTTTTTGAACATTTTAGAAATGGAAATTTCAGTTTGATCTTATTCTCATATTCTGTATCATATTATAAGCCTCATGTTCTGCAGGAAAAGAGCTGTATGAACTGGTGAACAAAGGTTTTCAGGATACTTAAGGTTTACAAGCTTTGTCAGTGACTTGTTACACTTGATTATAAAAGCATAAAGAAAGATAAACCTATTATGTCCTTCTGAGAAATAATTCTGAATAAGCTCCTTGGCATAAATTTAGTGTAGTTCTATCAGCTTCTTAGGGAGATGATTTTATGTGTTAAAATGATACATTACATCTGATGTCAGTGTAGTAATTTGCTATGTAGATCGGATCATAATTTGATTTATTGATTCAATGAGATTGTTTATATGCTAAGCTCTTTAAAAGACTACAAAATCTAAATCTATGGGCTGATTTTCAGAACTATCAATTTTAAAAAGTGTTGATCATCTACCTATATTTTAATTATTAGTATTTTAGAAGACGACTTGGTGTCTTATTCTGATCAGAAAGATACAAGCTTCTGCTCCTTTAAGATTTATATTACAGATACTAAAGAAAGAAGTACTGAGTAATCTCTGTACAGAGGGAAAGATGCAAACTGAATTTTATGGATTCCCCTCTTCTTCCCTGCAGTTAATTTCAACATCTGTTTCTTATAGTGCTTATAATTCTCATCAAGACTAGTACCCCTTGTTCTAGGAACTGTGCAAACACACATGGACAAAAAATAGGCTTTTGCTTAAAGATATTTTTCTATAAATTTGAGAAACTGGCAATCATCTACAGTGCCTTGTCCAGGCAGCTGCTCATGGTTTGTATTTGTCTTTGTCTGCATTTGTCTGGGGTTTTGTTTCGGTTTTGGGTGGGGTTTTTTTGGTTTTGAGGGTGTTTTGTCTTTGTTTTTAAAATAATACTTATTTCTCTCTGGGGTTAAAGCAAAAGGTTTGTTTGACGGTTCATTTTTAAACAAAACAAAACAAAACAACAAAACCCCCACAATCTACAAACCAACACAACGCAAAACCCAACAAAAATATTCTGCATAAAAGGAAAAGAATAATAGATTTATAACTAGAACAGATCATCACAACAGGTTGTGGGCATCTTTACCCTGAATAAGAACTTAAAAATATCAATTTCAAAATATCACTGGTCTGTAAAAAGTCTGCTTTACTGAACGGAGGAGAGATTATATTAACTGACCACATCTACATGTGACTGTGTGGACTAGAATTTACGTTATCATGAAGATAAACATGCAAAATAATTTACTTCCAAACTAAAGTCTATGTCATCAAGTCAAGGTCCTAATTCCACTACTGAACCTTTCACGCAGTAGTAAGTGAGAGAACATGTGAAAAGAGTATTTGCCACAGACAGCCAATCAGCAGATATATTGGTGGTGAGGAGAATTTTTGCAGGGGAATAGCCCTGGTGCCAATCTAGGGCTTATACCTGAGACTGTCTCTTGAGGTAAATGCTTTCTCTGTTTCTTCTGGGTAAAAAAAGAAAAAAAAAGCAATGAACTCTCTTTCTCATAAAACGGTATGATATAAGGGGGGCGGGGGGGGGGGGGAGCGGCATTAACTTTTTTTTTTTTTTTTTAAAAAAAAAAACAAAAACCAAACAGTATTTCTGGAACATTCCCCACTCAATAAAGAAATTTATTTTCTGTCTTAAGGAGTTTTCACAGCTGTCACCTTCCATGGAAATAGCATAGCAAACAGACCACAGGTTGGACTGGAGCAGGTGGATAAGGAGAAGATGGAGGAAAAGGTTTGAATCTGAATGTGATACTGAGAGGACTCCAAGAACAAAACTGTCTGTTAAAGCCAGGAGGATTTGTAAAGGTGTGATTTTCCCTGACAAATGCAGCTCAAAATGCAAGGAACTAAGCAGACAAACAGATCTTTTATATTTCATGTTAGTATAAATTAAGAATTGATTTTCCTTCACTTGTCTTTTCTAAGCATCTCTAACTATGCTGTCTTTATCAGATACTGTAAATAAACACTTTATGTGCATTTTACTATAACCTTGTAAGTTAAAGGTACTTAAAAAAAAATTACCTCAGGTATGCCATACCAAAGTTGCGCTGATCCATATAACTAGGTCATTGCAGCATTTTTACACAGAGCCTGACACTCCTACCAATTTCCACAAGAAGGCCAAAGGGTAAAAAGGTATACATCCACTAAAGCTCCATAAATCAATTTGAGAGCTAGTGTTATAGAGGTCAGGAGAGAAAGCGTCTTCAGTGATAGTTCAGTGATAACCAGAAAAAATCACTCACAATGCTGTAAGTTAGTAGGGAATATTACTGAAACAAAAGATCCCAAAGGAGAATGTAAAAAATAGAACACTTTATTTTGATAATACTGCAAAACTTCAAATTGTTTCTGTTTCAAGGTCACAAAACAGAACCCTTAATACAATTGTCTTTTCTACTGAAGCTGCTAGATAATACTGTTGATAATTGTGGATGAGGAAAAAACCCAGATGTATCAAAATACATAAATTGCAATCTATGACAAATAATAAAAATATACAGTCCCTGCATAGCTGTTGTATAGACCAAGCATATAGTGTTGAGTTACACAGACTGTCACTGAGTAACAGAGATGACTGTCATTACGTACAATCTTTGATACAGCACATTTTATCAGGTTAAATCCTCAGGAAACAAGGGAGGACACAATGATTGCTGTTACAACAAAAACAATTTAACATGATTTGATGACAACTTTTTGGACCAGAGGGTAGGGACAGATGGGTGAAGAAAGACAGTAATCAGGGAGTCTGCAGCATAAAAACAGACCAGAAGAGAAAGAGGAAATTTATATGCAAAGGGGTGGAAGTAATACTTTCAAAATATAGAAAAAGATTTATTTTCCAGCCTTTTTTGTCTTTTTCATCCAGCAGTTCATACTTTTTTTTTTTAATTACCTTGTTCCAGCTAAATCAAAAATAAATTTAGACATGAAGAATCACAGATGTCCTCTTCTAGAAGGAGAAATGAGAGTGTTATCTCAGGCTTTTGACTCTTTCTGTTTGTTTGTTCACCTGGGCTTTTTTCTGTTTGCTTGTTTGCTTGCTTTGATTCCATTGCTTTTAAATATTTTAATCTCGAAATTAAGTGCTTTAGCATACGACATTTTTGGTGGTAAGCAAAGGGAAGCACAGCTATTACTCTCAAATTCCCAGAAGCCCTGTGGAGTTCTAAAGGAGTTACCCAGGACACAGTTTCACTATGAAATAACCTATATGTTTCTGGCATCCTCCTACCGTCATTGATACCTGGGAAACAGAAGCCTTTTGAAGTTAATTTTCTATGTACTGCTGTCATCTGAATGAAAAGTGCTTTAATTAATTTATTTTCTAGACTTGAGCCAAACCAAATAGTTTATTGGATCTGAAAATGAATATTCATCTTGCTGTGATCCGCAAGATAATTTGAAACATAGGAAAAATTTGAAACAAATTAATTTGATACTACTATTTTTCCCTCAAAAATAGCTGTCTTTCCTGAAGATTGGCCTTGAAAACACAATCCAAGTCAACCAAGTATATAATCAAAAGTGGAATGTGTCAGAAGTAATATGTGAATTGATGTTCTTGTTGTCTATGGTTTCCAGTACTTTTTCTTGGTAAACAGATATGCATTACAGTATTTCTTCCATTATAGCCCTTGCAGAAAAGTTATTCATTAGATTTATGGGACATTTCTGAAAAGTCATACAAGTGTTCAGAAGAACAGGTCATCATGTTTGACTGGTAAGAGATAAAATAGTTGGTCATACCTCTATGAAAGTGAGAAAGATTTTACAGTGGATTGACTCTGTTCCAAGCAGTTATATTTGCAGGCCTTAGGTATTGCACAAGAACACCAATTTTAATATGTAAGCCTTTAGAATCTGTATTGGTTTTACATGGCAAAGTTTTGGTAGCAGACAGGCTGCAGGGGTGACTTCTGTGAGAAGACACTAGAAGCTGCCCCCATGTCAGAGAAAGTCAGTTCTAGCTGGCTCCAAGACGGACCCTCTACTGTCCAAAGCTGAGCCTATCAGCAATGCTGGTGGCACTTCTGTGATAACATTTTAAAGAGAGGATAAAAAATACTGTCCAGCAGCTTTGAGATATGATTGAGAAAATGTGAGAGAAAAAACCTATGCAGGCATCAATATCAGAGGAGAAGAAGGGAGAGGAGGTGCTTCAGCCACCGGAGCAAATATTCAAAGCCCACCTGTATGATGTCCTGTGCAACCTGCTTTAGGTGAAACTGCTTTAGCAGGTGGGTTAGACTAGACGATCTCCTGAGGTCCCTTCCAACCCTTGCCATTCTGTGATTCCCCAGAAGTCCATGGAGTAGACTATGGTGACACAGGTTGTCCTCCTGGTTCCCATGGAGAACCACAATGGAGCAAATATCCACCCTGCAGCCCATGGAGGACTATAAAGCAGAGCTGGTGGATGTGCCCTGAAGGAAGCTGCAGCCTGTGGAGAGTCCACACAGGAAAGGACCCATGCTGGAGCAGTTCTTGAAGCACTGCAGCCCATGGGAAAGACTCAAGTTGAAGTTTGTGAAGGACTGTATCCCACCAGAGGGATCCCACACTGGAGCAGGGGAACAGTGTAAGGAGAAAGGAGCAGCAGATATGAAGCCTTATGAACTGACTGCAACCCCTATTCCCTATCTCCCTGAGCCACTTAGGGGGAGGATGTAGAATAATCAGGAGAAAAGTTGAACCTGGAGAGGATAGAGTTCTGAGGGGAAGGTGATTTAAAATTTGTTCTTATTAACTGGAAATAAATTAAATTAAATTGAGTCAAATTTGTTTTGCCCATTATGATAATTAGTGAGTGATCTCCCTGTCCTTAACACATGATCTTTTTCATTGTGTTTTCTCCCCCTGTTCTGCTGAGGAGGAGGAGTGATAGAATGGCTCGGTGGGCATCTGGTGACCAGCCAAGGTCAACCCTCCACAGATTCACAAATATTTTCAATATAGTTAAAACGTTACCCCCCCCCAAAAAAAAAAAATCGTGTCAATAGCCTTCTTGCTGAGAGACACAGCTTTTTATTTCTCAAGGATATTATTAACGCAGTATGGTTTTAAATTTATGGAGATCATCATGAGCTAATCCTTAGCTTCTATAAATTCATGTTATTTCCATGTAATCCAATTTTAAGTACTATAAAACTTAAAATTATATGCCTTACATAATCATTTGATAAGTTAAGAAGGATAGAGATAAGCTTTTTTTCAGACGAACATGCATCAGTGTTCAGACTGTGCTTTGCATTGACACATATGAATATGGATTTTCCTGATGCCACTTTCACCCAGATGTTTCTCATGTATACTGAATCATTTAATACAAATGACTTAATATTAAAATGACAATAAAATGCATAGGATTTTTTAATAATTGTCTGTTTGTTCATTAACCACTTTGATTTAACATGTCAGCTGCTGAATATAGCACATATAACAAGGAGATCTGGGAGAAAGAGGGAAGAAGTCAGGTTCCTTAAAAAATATCCCAAAGCAGAAAAGCTACAGTGTTTTTTCACATGGTGCCTCTCTCTTCCTAAACTGAATTTTGGAACAGCTAATATTTTGTTGGCTTTTAGTATAGGATTGCTCTAATACTGCTACCAATTTGATGCCACTCAACAGTCGCCAAAAGATCTACATTTTGATCTGAATAATGTTATCTCAGTCATTCAAGATTTTAGGGCATAGCCTAGGGATTAATATCTATGGCTGTCTAAAAAAGAAGAAATTATCACAGAATATTTTAAGACTTGTTTTCATTCCTTATTGGAAGAAAAAAAAAAAGGCATATTACAGAGTTCTGAAACACAGAATGTAACAGCTAAGATGCCCGGAACTCTAAGATTCCCTGTGCATGTCTACAAGGTTCATGTTTCTGCTCTGAAGCAGGTAGCTCAATAACATCTCCAAGTTTTGATGATTCCCTCATCAGAATTCTTCAGACCTGAGAGACAGTTTTTCAAACCTATGACATTCTCCTGAAAAGAGAAATTGCCAATCCTCATCCACCTCTGCACCATCATTTCTCCCAGATCACTTCATAACTCACCAGTGAACTGAGGAAGATATGTTGCTAGAGATGTTATACAATGTAAAATCCTTACAAGGATTTTGCATTAAGTTAATATTGAGAGAGACTGTACTGATTATGGTCACGCTACTATCTCTGAAGAAGAATGTAAAAAACACCAAAGAATCACTGTTTCCAGGGTTATGAGCCATGTGTCAAGACAAGGTAATGGTAACAGAGTTGAGAAATAGAATCAGCATAGGTATTCAGGGATCTGAGATTTTTCTATGGGTTTTTAATTTAGTTTAAAAAAGTTCCACAACCCCATTTCACCTCTTCTTTGTAAATGATTGCTCCAAAGGCAGCATTTTGTTTTGAAAAATAGAGTGAAAATGACTCTTTAATAGAAACTTTAAAAGATGGACAAAAAAGAAATATAGGGACAAAGGGATTAAATTTTTTTGTCTAAATCAAGTGCGTGTGTTTAAAATTCAGAGCAGTGAAGAAAATGCTCTTTAAAGGAGAAGCTCAGATCAGGAAGAAAAATACCTCCAAAAACTTCCTTTTTTGGGTAGGCACCATTTTAATTTGTTAAACAAGTAAATGGGTTTTGAGTGATGAACACACTAGGAAAAGCACAAATGTAGTTTCAACAGCTTTTCCCTGGTTAAGAAAAGGTTAGAATCACCTCCATACATTTTGCCACACAAAAATGTGGTAATCTTTACAGTTTTCTGTTGATTTTTTTCTTTTTTTTTAAACAAAAATAAACCAGTTCTGTAAGGCAATGTTGCACTCTGAAGACCTATGAGACATAATGCTCATCCACAATTTTACAAACAGCTGAATATTCAAATAACAATACTAATTATTTACTTTTATGAATTGTCAGTTATTATCCTGTTGAAGAAGGGGAGTGACTGAGCAGCCGGGTGGGAGTTTGGCCCTTAGTCAAGGCCAACCCACTGCATCCCACTTACATTCTGTGCCAGCTGTAGTCTGGAAAGACATTTTAGCTATATGGTCTGCATCTGAGAAGCTTGGTATGTGAACTCTAAAAAGTTTATTTATTTCTGTTTGTGTACATTTGCCCTTAAAATGGCACTACATAACAACTTCTTCCATGATGAACTGCAGCCACAAAGTTTAACTCATGCATAGGTGTTTTATGTTCCCACATAATATACTGTCCATGACAGTTTGACCTCAGAACTGTCTCTTTTCACCCCTTCCCCTTGTTCTTTCCAGCCCTTTCACAGAAATGCTGACTTTCTTTCTTTCTCCTAGTGATAGAGATTACTTCTGTTTCAGTCAATTCAGAACTCTGCTTGCTGTGACTATATGCTGATTGGCCAGCCTAATAAAGTAATTGATTTTTATTAATCTGTCATTTTTTCATGACATCCAAAAGAACTTTTAAATTTTGAGGCCTCCATCCTCTACAAGATTTGATCAAAATTGCTCAGTTTCAAAGTTATTGAAAGGGAGATGAGGAAAAATAGTGTGATAGGACAAAGACAGTTTAAGCCTTGTTTTCTTAAAAAAGCCACAATCTAAAGAAAAACATGTCAGAAGCTAGTCAGTGGAGAAAGCTGCAGCTAGAGGCTACCCCTTTCAGATTGCAAGTACTTTCCTCAGCCATGTGTATACCCTTTTCTCAGTTCTTGATCCAAGGTTCATATTTTTTCACTAAAGATTGGTCTCTCAACTACCTATTGTGTAAAACATCATACTTAGAGCATTTAGAATGAAAGTGAGACATGTAGGTTCCTTTTTTCCCTCAGCCTAACCTACTTCAAGACCATGTCTCTTCACTGACTTCCATAGGCAACAGGTTAGAAACATTATGTCCCCTCCTTGTGTGTCCTTTTCTTTAGTATTTTTTTGTCTTACTATTTCTTACCTGCTAGTGAAATTAAGTAACTAGATGTCCACAACTTTACATTCAGCCTGTGTAGTAGTTTCCTGGTAAAAACAGTTCTAGCATGGCAGAAGTTAAAGATTTTAATTCCTTTCATCTGGAAAGGGCATTGAACCCAGGAATCTTTGACAAAGGCAAAGACTCAATCAGAGAGTTGTTCTTAAAGCATGACTAATACACAGTGACAGGATCTGACTCTTTACAAACTATCACTTTTAAGTGCCATAACTGTCAGGCTATAAGTTATTCATGTCTTTTGGAGTACTCTTCATTTCTCCAATTGAAGCTATGTCACTATGTAGGAAAGAATTCAAGATTTATGAGGTTAGAAAGAATGCCAAGAAGTGAGTTTAGCTAAATAGCTTTACAGATGGAACATTCAAATAAGGGAACTCTGAATTTTCTGGGATTTTATTCAGCCTGTTTTGACAGAGAAACATGGTTTACTTGATCATAAACATTTTTTTTAAACTATCTTCCACATCAACCAATTTGGACAGAGATGTGAGGGTTCGAAGTTTATTTGTTCTTTCAAGATTCACAGAGCTTCAAAGGTTAAAAAGGGAGGCCCTTGCAACTCAGAAAAACACTCATGCAAGTTCAGTTTACCAGCTGCTAGAGAATGAGTATAGGAGAGAGAACTTTTAAACCAGAAGTGGCTGAACTTTTGAGAATCCACATTCCTTTGTTTTCATATGTCCTGACCTATACCCTCCTACCTTCAAGTGTCATGCTTTCTACCTTGATTCCTCATTCTCCTACCTCCCCAGAATAAAACCTCAGTTAGCTGTCTCATATTTCTTGCAAGCTTTTATTTTATTTTCCCTCTACTTTCCAAGTCTCTCTCATGTGTGAATAGAGCTTTCCAAGCATCTAGACTGGTATTCTTGTAGATTTGGTGAAGCTTCACTGCCTTCATCACCTTACATGTTGTTAGAAGGATGACACCTTGCAGTCCCAAACTCAGAAATCTTTGCTCTTTTACTCCTGACAACATTTAAACCCTCAGATTTAAGTAGCTAAGTTCTCAGTTACAGGCCACTGCCATGACCCCAGCATCCACTGTTCACTGGGAAAGCAATGACAATGAGATAGGGCATATACCAGTTTCCAGGGCATTCTTCAACTCTTCCTGAGTTGAGACTATTTCATACAGAGAATTGTGACTAGCCCTTTGGTGATATAATTTGCCGACTGTGGAAAAGCTTCAGTTGAACACACTAGTGATGTTCACCTATGCCATGTGGAAGACAAATCTTGGTGGTAGCCTAGGTACCTAAGTATCACTTAGGTTTTTAATAATGGCAAAGGGGATCATTTAATCTGTATTTCTGTCTGTGAGTTCACTTCTAAGAACTTTTTGAACCCCCTGAGTAATTTAAAGCAGATCTAACAGAGGGCTAGAAATCTCAAAGATTAGTAAATTCCTGCTAGTTTCACAGAAATAAGCAGGTGGCTAGTGCTGGGATTGAAGTCTAATCACTTTCTAGTTGTCACACAGCAGCCTTCACAAAGCTGTCATATTTCTCTGTGGAAAAAACCATAATAAAATTCTGCAATTTATTGTACTGTTCACAAATTTACTGAAAAATGGGTTTATTAAAATTAAATTAATTAATCAATGAAAAGACAGAAATGAGTAGAAACAAGGCTTTATTGTAGCCAGTCCTCTGTAACTGATGGGACACAGTGGATTGCATTCTGACTTACAAAGGAAGTGAATTAACTCGTACTTTTCTTTTAGGTAGTATTTTAAACTTTTATTCAGTCACATTTATATGTCTGTCTCTATTTGAAAATAAATTAATTACTTTTTTCCTATATATATTTTCAAAACATAGGTAACTATCTTCATGATTTTAAAGTATTATGAGCAAATAGGTGTCTCATTAAAATAACAGAAGGTTGATATTTAAGATTGGGCTCTGTCCTTAGCATTTTCTAATGGCTAGTACTATGTTATTGCACATTTTTTCCTTGAGATGTCCTTCTGAGACACTCAGTTTTCTATTGCGCAATTTGGGTAGCTTAGACACATAAATCAAGTTTCTCTATTCCTAACTGGGGCTCGACAATGCCTAAACTGTAGTATCTCACTCTTAGGCACTTCTAATGTTTGCTACATCTAGCTCAGGCTGTCTTAAATGAGTAATTCACAGATCAAAATACCAAAACCAAGGAAAGCAGACTGAATTTGGAACAGCTTTTTTCCTTTGGAAAGGGCAATTTATGGTCTCCTACTGATCTGTAGTTGAAAATGTCATAGAGAAGAGTTATATTAATATTAATATTAATATTTTTTTACCATATCAACGTGGGATAAAGTATAAATTAGTAGTATGATTTAGATGTGCATAGAATCTCAAGGAATAAAATTTAACTAAGATTTTTATTTCGGATTTTTTTTTTTTTTCAAATATATCCCTATTTGCTTATCCTTTCATGGATGTTATGCTTTATTGTGATATATCCATGGAGTGCAGACTGTTCATGATATTCTTCAGTTGGTTATCTAGAAAAACATTGTACTACTTTGGGATAATAAAAGTCCATTTAGATGTTTTAAGAACCTTCTTCTGAAGTCACATATTTTGCATTTCTTCCCACCATGACAGATAAGTCGGTTATCAATATATTTTACAACTATGCAAGTAACCAGGGGATTTACATGGTTAAGTGGCTTGATACAGAATACAATTGCTGTATCAAGCTTGATCCAGCATACAGGAATTGCAAGTTCATACCTTTTTTCCCTCTAAAAAAGACATTATTTCTTAATTATTCCAAAGAAAATAAAAATATTTTTCTTATCAACTAATAAATAAATGACCATCATTAGTTTTATGTCTACAATATTTTTGACAGCAAGTCTGTATTTTTTATAAGATTTTTAACAGTATTATCTGAGTGTATATTTCCAATTAACTTTAATTAGGTTTAGGCTCTATACAAGCAAATGAAGTGGGGAAAAAACACACTCCATGGAAAAAAAAAGTAGTGTCAATGTAACATTATTTCCTTTTTCTTGTTTAATAGACAACTTTGAATAAGTTATTTTTTATTATCAGAAAAGCATTTATTGATAACATTAACATAAGACAGTAGATATAACAATAGCAAAAAAGATCTATTCTTGCCTAGACATTCTTTTAGTCTTTTAATCACTTTTGATCAGATTTTTCTAGCCCCTTTATAGTCTGCACTCTACCTCCAAGCAATTAATTTGCAAAACCTCTTTGGAATGCCTTCCTCTAATTCTCAGGCTCTATTCCATACAGCCAGTCTTGAGCCTTTTGAAAATGGCCGCATACTCCTAGTAAATTTTATAGGAGAAGATTGCTCTATCAGAATTTGCTATCAGAAGTCAAAAAAATCTGAAACAGAGAAATGAGGTCCAAAGAGAGAAGGTGATTTGGGAGTAAGAAGCAGCATATTGGAGCCATAAGAGAAACTTAAGAGAATTTGTGTAAATAGCATGTATGTGCCTTGAGACAGAAGATATTTTTTTAAAAGTCACACACAAATAAATGTTGCCAGAGGACTTACAATTGTCAATACATTTTTGTCACTTGCATGCTGCTTGGAGCTTCACCTACATTTTCTGAAATCTCCATACCAAAAAAACCAAGAAAAAATCAAAATTGTCATAGGAGCCTCTTCACATTTTTAACATTGATTTAGACATTTAAGAGAATCATAATAAATAGAAATATTATACAACAGATTAATATAACAGTAGAAATGAAGCTGATATCCAGTCTTCTACATAGCTAAACTACATAGCTGCTACATACCATCGTATATCCTAGAATATTATTGGCCATAATGTCTAATTATTTGGATGTTCTTTATAATCTATAATTATTTATTTTGGATAAATAATCTCTATTAGTTCAGCCTAAATGTCTTACTTAAACCACTTCACAAAACTGAACTTAAAGCTGAATCAGGTATGAATTTTATTACTCTGATCCGCTATGTGTCCCAATAAAAAACTGGGATTATATCCCACATTCCTGGAACTAACTCTTAAATTATTTTTCCTTATATTATTATTTAGTGGGAAATAAAATATAAGTCACATTGAAAATTTACCTAACCACTTCCTTTGCGAACTACCTGTGACTTGACTCTATTGAAAGTTTGTAGTCAAGAGTCATGGACTGTAATCCTTCATCTTGGAGGATTAACTTTTCTCACTATTGTTTTAGCATCCATGCCATAGAATTAATGAAGCTCACGCAGGAACATTTTTGATTTAAAGTATCTTGCACCATGTTGGTAAGTTTAATGGATAATCCTGACCTTTAAATTATAACACACATTCAGTGAAGCAGCAGAATAATAGGTCATCTAGCAAACATGAGTTCTGCCTCTAGTATACAAAGAACAAACATCTAACAAACTCACATATGATCATTGGTAAAGTACTCCAGACTGTACAAATAAAACATTTGTTTATCCTATTAAAATGTCAAGCTTTATTAACTTGAAGAGGTCACCAGCTAGAGGTTCACACATATGCATGTTAATTTACTGTAGTATAAAAGTAAACAAGGGAATGTAACCAATATATCTTGATGTAAATTTATAGAAGCTCAAGTATTCTTGTTTTCAGGGGCATTAATAGTTGAATGTAGTTAAACATATAGTTCCTCTAAAAGACTAATGACTTTGCAAAATATGAAGCCTGGCATGATGCAATCTGTACTGTGGGCTCACAGAGGCAGTGTGTTGACCTAAAGGGAAGTTAAATAAAAGAAGTTTATATTACATGTATAAGTACAGAAACAGGTTAATACCATTGAATACACTATTTTTTCTCCCTTTTCTAAATAAATTCTCATTAAGCACTCTCCCCTAGTTTTCACTGCTAATTACTATATTACCTGTAGAAATTGTATTATAATGATACACTGCATTGACAAATAGGTAAAGGTGATTTTGTACAAAAACTTGTTTGTATGAAAAGTGAGACTTTGTTCCTACAACAGCAACAAAAAAACAGTAGAAGGGTGTAAAATCAACTCTGAAAGATGAATTGTCCCTAGTCCCATTGCACAGAGAGGAGAGAAGTTGATGAACTTTCAGCAAGTGCTCCCTGTAGAACAGTACCATTTGCTCTTAGACCCTAGGATTAAGGGAATTTTTTAAACAGAGTAAAAACCTGAAAGAAACAACAGAGAAAACAGAAAACTTACTAAATTCCCATAACACCATTCCCACAGTAACAAGGATAGTCTGACGTGCCCTTGGTGCTGAAAAATCTTATTTAGTAACTGTGTATATTGATTGCAGTAGTAATGCTAAAAGGTCCAGTATTAAAACCTGTTGTACTGAGCCTTATTACTTGCTGAAAGTTTTTTTTTTTTTCCCCCAAAATAGAACAGTAGAATATCTTCTGAAAAGTTAAAGATCACAAAAGGATATTTAGGGATGACAGCCAGATGTATCCCACTTTTATCTCACTAGTATACTACACACAACCAGTGTCCAAAAGGTTTTAGCTGCCAAATGTAGGATTCTGATATGACTTATAATCTCTATGAAGAGGCAAAGGTGGATAAGTGTTGTTTGATCTTGAGCATGTCAGTCCTTTTCTATTTTTACACAGAGGAAATATTCTCTTTGTCCCTAACACTATTGCAGAAGCACTATACTATACCATCAGAAGAACAAAGAATGTTTCTCTAGCTTTTTACAGTGAATATACAATAGCGACTTTAAAAATTGGCTATCATCTTTATATTAGAGATAGATTCAGACTTCATGTTCACACAAATCTTTACAGATTTTCATGAATTTTGAATCTCAAAGCTAATAATCCAGGAATTTGTTGATGTTCAATATCAGCATACAGCACCTTTGATACAAATTATGCTTTCTTGAGGTTAAGTAAAATAAAACTCATTTACATCAGGTGAGGAGTGGAACTTTGGAATTTATGGAAAAGAACAAAAAAAAAAATTCTTCTCAATATCTTTGCAGAAGCTATTTTTCAGATTCAAAATGCTAAGATACAGATACTCAGTACTTGATGTAATATCTGGGACTTCTGTAGTGTTCTTCATCTCAGGAGCCTATCAAGAAGTAAATCTAGACTGAATCTTGTAACCCAGCCAAGTTTGCAATACATGCAACCTTCAATCTGTATTGATCACAGTAGCCTTCCAAGGTGGCAAGGGCATTATACATCATCACTTGCCTGTACCTTAGCTCTGCAGGTATTTTTAGCATGTGCAGAGTAATGTAAGCTTCAAATTTAACTTCAGTATTGAACAGATCTCTCACACCTTGGTGATGAAAGGCATATAAATGCTGATAAATACATTTGTGCTTCATTTGTATTAAGTAAACCTCACAATATCAGAAGAACATACTGGAATTGTTATCATCCCTCTTCTATTGACAAGGAAATGGAGTTGCAAAGACATTAAAGTAACTTTTCCAAGGTCAATAACAAATCAAAAGAAACAGAGAAAGGTTTGCTGAGGAAGCAAAATGTGTATTTTGGTCCCATCATTAGAACCAGGTGGTGATGCATGTATCTGCTTTATATATAAAGTTGAGGCCATGTGGCAGCACTCCCCAGCCCTTGTTATCCTATTCACATTGAAGCTGTGCCTACCCTGAGCGTTTGTCGTGGTTTAACCCAGCTGGCAACTAAGCACCACGCAGCCGCTTTCTCACTCCCCCCTCCCTTAGTGGGATGGGGGAGAGAATGGGGAAGGAGAAAAAAGGTTAGAGCTGTGGGCTGAGATAAAGACAGTTTAATAAGAGAAAATAATAATAGTAATAATGAGAATGGTAACAGAATATACAAAATGAATGATGCACAACGCAAATGCTCACCACCTGCTGACCGATGCCCAGCCCGTCCTGAGCTGCGATCACTCCCCGAGCTGCGATCACTCCTCAAGCAGTGATCACTCTCCCCTCAACCAACTGACCGACGAACTCCCCCCCAAGCATGATGTTATATGGTATGGAATAGCTCTTTGGTCAGTTTGGGTTAGCTGTCCTAGCTGTGTTCCCTTCCAGCTTGTTATGCACCTGGCGGAGCAGGAGAAGCTCAAAAAGTCCTTGAGTAGTCTGAGCACTACTTGGCAACAACTAAAAACATCAGTGTGTTATCAACATTCTTGTAGTACTAAATCCAAAACACAGCACTATGCTAGCTATTAGGAAGAAAATTAACTCTATCCCAGCCGAAACCAAGACAGTGTTGGAGTTGAGGTTAGCAAACATGGCAGCAACAATAGAAGAACTGGCAAGCTTTCTTAAGGGACTTGTAGCTGTATTTGGTAAAAACCTCTTCTTATTTTCCTGTAAGTTACCAGAGCCATAAGGTCAGAATAAGGGACAAATTGTCCTCTTTAAGTAAGAATACTCTTGTGCTGGTGTTACATACTGGTCACGGTTTAATTCTCCATTTCAGATGAATCTGCTGCATAAGGAATTTAAAAAAACCCACGGTAGTTACCTTTTATTTTAAGGCTATTTTTGTGGCAGTAGTTTCTGCTTAGATAGGCGATGCATCATTTACCTATTTCTGTTAGCCTCAGTCAGTCTACATCCTTGAATTTCCTGATGTTAGTAGATGTTATTTAGTACTACTGGCACAGTGAGTAAACTTCAGTGTTGAAAGCCTGTAAGTGGAGTCAAGGAGAAGGACGAAAGAAACTGCAGCAGGAGCAGAAAGAAGTAAATGAACTGACATCTTGACAGACTTATTATTTATCTCTCTATTAAAAAATATTTTAATGATGAATGAAGTGCTAGCTATGGGGTACAGGATATTAAATGTAATTTCTCACTATCATTATTTGTTTAGCTTATACTGGTATTTATTGTTATGCTCTGATTATTGAGAGCAGTTTTCCTAACTGTAATGACCTTGGCATTAGAAGTAAAATGACCTAAAACCCACTTTTTGAATGTATATTTGAACAATATGGACTGATTTTCTAGCTGTCAACATTTTTTTAATTAATAACTAATATGAGTGCTTTTTAATGTTCTTATTTTACTTAGTGTAATTTATTTCTAAATTAATTTTATCCAAAGCATACAAACTTCTAGATTCCTAAGGGTAGATGCCTCCACCCACATTTTTTAAAATGTTGCAATTTTACATTTGATGTTCACACATATATTTCCAACCTGATAATTGGATTTTGTGAGTCCTTAAAAAAAAATCCCCTCCTTTCAAAATACTAACTACTTAACATCTATTTCTGTGAAATAACTTTTCCAGAGGCATGTCAGATATTTAGCCCTTATTAATAAGTCTTACAGAGTTATCAAAACTACTGCTTGGAAGTACTTCACCATGACTGATATTTTATATTGTCCTGGAGCCAATATTCCTTTCTTCTAGCAACACATACCTGTATTAGCTGTATTACCACAAGTGGAGATTTCAAAAACTCACAGTTTTGTAACTTCTGTAATGTGGGAACAAGTACAGAATCTGCAGGTGTGGCGGCTGAGCCAGACACCAGAGATATCCTTGGCCTTGTTGGTCACAAGCCATGGGATAACTGAACAAGAGCTAAGTGAAAAACAATGTCAATGCTGCGACCAATGGACCTTGAAAGATGAACTTTGTTTCCATATAAGGCTTGGACTCAGTGCTTGCCAGGTAGCTAGGTGATAAGAGAAAAGTAGAGGCTTTGTTTTGTGATCAGTATAAAAGGATGTAAAGGGATTCCGATTCCGATTCCAGCTCCGCTTGTGCATGAACTCGGAGTCTGTGTCTTCATTGCCACACCCTTGCTGCCCAGAAAGCCAACCATATCCTGGGTTGCATCAAAAGAATTGTGGCCAGCAGGTTGAGGGAGGTGATTCTCCTCCTCTACTCCATTCTTGTGAGACCTCACCTGGGCTACTATGTTCAGCTCTGGGGCCCCCAACATAAGAAGAACATGGACCTCTTGGAGCGAGTACAGAGGAAGGCCAAGAAGATGATCAGAGGGCTGGAGCACATCTCCTATGAGGACAGGTTGAGAGAGTTGGGGTTGTTCAGCCTGGAGAAGGGAAGGCTGCGTGGACACCTGATTAAGTGTTAAATAAAGTGATCCCGATGCTGCTTGCACTTGTGCATGAACTCGGAGTCCGTGCCTTCATTGCCACACTGTAACTATTTTTTCATGTCTTTGGTATTTCTTCACCTCAAAAAAGTATACAATTTTTTCAATGAAGAACAGAATGGAAATTTTTTTTTGTTTTGGTGGGGGGTTTTTTTGGTGGAAATATAGTGCGTTTCTTGGTTTTTTTTCCCTTTGCTTAATGGCAAAAAATTATCAGTGTAAAATAAGTATCTGCACTGATTTGATTGTATATTACATGCTCTGGGAATCCATTTACTTCCATTTTGAGGAACTGTTGCTTTTCTTATCCTTCTTGTGCTATGAACTAATTGAATATGGGTGAATATACAGTTTACTACTCTGTGATCACTGACAGTGGTCTGGCAGGCTAAACAAAATACCAAACAATCCCTCTCTTAAGACACTACCATTTGCAAGATTTTTCTATTAAAAAAAAAAGAGTCTGTCTTTTTGTATGTCTTGTTATTCTTATTGGTGCTTCTGAACTAAGAGGAGCACAACACTAACTAGTATCTTAATGCACACTTGTCTTCTCTTTCAGGAAACAAAAACATGGGCATTGGCACAAATAAAATTCAGTACCCTTAAAACATTTATTTATCAAGTCCTCAAATCATTGTAATTAAAAAAATTGTAATAATTTTTTTCTGAGATAAACTGATTTCTTTTAAATTATTGGGGATTTTTTGCTGTAGAAAGTCTCTTTTTGTTAAAATAACAGTTCTGCAGTCACAAAAAGACACAAAATAACCTGATAGATTAGAGTATATCTGCATGCAAATATTAATATAAAACTGTAGCCCCTCTTTTATTTCTAAAGGTCATTTGATTTTACAGCCCTTTATGCCATCATTTTTTTTCTTTTAGTAGCCTCCATAATAACCTAAATTACAGAATAGTTAAACTATAATTTGATAAGTATTTAAGCCCACACCAGAAAAAACAAACAAACAACCCCCCCACATTTGTTCTTTTCTCTTGCATCTCTTCACTAGACCCTTACTGTTGTAGGCTGACAACCTCTGTAGAGTCTATTGAAGGGTGTAGCTCATGCCCTGACTTTGGAGGAGAGATATGTTTTGTTTTTCACCAGCCGGATCTGCTCCCTGACTCAGTTCACTGGGTGACAAAATAACTAACTGTCTGTGCTAGTATAGCAGCATGGGAACAGAACAAAAGGCCAGTGGAGGGGATCGTGGGACCTGCCTTTACAGAAGCAAGCCATCAACTAACAGTGCATGAAACTTTATCACTAGTCAAAGTGTAAAAGCAGAGCATCATTAAATACTAGTGACATTCTATTCAAAATGATGAAACAATACACGAAGAGCATCTCAACACCTAGGGCAACCAGGCTTGATAGGTTAAAGAATCTTCTCAGGAGAGTATGAATTTGAGAGAGGATTTGTGGCTGATTAAGAAAAGTCAAATAAGAAAGAAAAATGGATGCTGGAAAAGCACCAGAACTGCTTAGAGCAGCCCTTTCTCTGCAATAAAAATGAAAGCTCTGATGGTTCAAGAAAAGGGTGTGTAAAAATCAGAAAGAACACTGACAAAATATTAGTAACTGAATGACATATGGATATCCCTTATTTAATATGTATGATTTCTTTTAAGTGATTTTTCTATGAAGCCTTCATCTTGTTTTTCAACTTTATTGTGTTCCTTAAGTAGGCTTATAAATTAGAAGATCTGTGAGAGGGATAGTGGGGTACGTGTGAAAGGATATAATTAAGTTATTTGGAAGTATAAACACATGTCTGCTAGGGCAAGCAAATGGGTTTCATCATGGGCTAGATACTTTTTGGAAAGTCCCCATTCAGAAACAGTGCACTTGATTATGGTTGTGAAGGAGAGATAATGAGGACTAAGGAAAGTCAGAATTGGGGTTTACTTGGAACACTGAGTTGAAACCTGAAAACAATGAGTTGAATTTGGGACCCAGGAGAAATAATTTAATTAATAAAATTTTAATGTGTGAATGCCATTTTCAGCTTATTGTTCAAGGGAAGTAATTAATACAGCTCATATAGCTATTGCAGCAATACTGACAGATTATTTCACTGATTTTCTTCCCATTGTCTAGTGCTTTCATTCACCATCTTTCTCTAAAATTCACATTTTAAAATATATGTGTTAGAAAATTTTATTTTGCTAAGTAGCTAAAAAGAATTAAAGAAATCACACTCTTGTATAGTCTTAAAATTTGACTTTTAAAAGATTATATCCAGCCTACCCTGTGACCTAACAACTTAAAATCATGTTGTAATGACAATATTTAGCACTGTGTAATCACTGCTGATGAGTATTAATAGCTGAGATGACAGTTCCACTCTTGCATTTAATTGCAGTTTTTCACTGCTATTCATTAATGAGCTGAAGGCTTACAAGAGGGAGAAGAAAGGGGAGAATTCATTTTGTGCAGGATGTCACCAATATCAGTAGTCAGAAATTTTCGATCTATAAGCATTTTATATTTCCTACAGTAGAAAATATGCTGCATATTAGTGGGCATATTAGTGCTTGAAAGAAATGTTACATTTTGAAACTATCTGAGATCAATGGTGCTTGCTTGAGTTTTACCTGACAGAAAAAAAAAAAAAAATAGTACTGTTCCTTTTTATATACTCAAGAGACTGGAGACATAAAAATCAATGAATTAAATAGTGGTACTGTTGAGAAACTGCAAAGAATATCTGTTCAGCTGTCACTTACATGCAACCTAGGGTACAGAAGAGAGAGCATACTTTAAAACATGAAAGAACCAAACAGCTAGAGGTCAGCAGAAAACATTTTTTTTTGTGAAGCTGAGCAAAGGGAACATATATAATCTGTAACTGCCCTGTTAGTCTTATTAAACTAACATACAATTAAAATGTAGGATTTTGTCCTTCATCAGTACCTATTTTGTGACGAACTATGCAAAACATTATTGGACACTTCTCCATGGAGTTTTTCTCTATAAAGTCCCTCTGAAATTCATTTATGTGAAATTAATTTGTAAGTCTAGCCAGATATGAATCCAATTTTATAGGTAGAAAAAAATGACTGAACCTTTTTCTTCTTGGCTCTTTACAGGTCCTGACTTGTGTCAGTATGAACATCTCTATGATTGCATATGCAAATGATGTCTCCACACAGCATAACATGCCTCCATTTTCTATATGATTCTTCAGGACAAATGTTCTGAGACTTCACATCAGCAGTTCAGCATCCTCTGGAAGTCACTTGTAGTGAGGAAAGAAGGAATGAGAATGGGAAATATGTTTCCCTGGAAATAGATATGCAGGAGTTTATGTATGCCATTTTCTGTATTCAGTGACTCGCCAGAAAGAGATCTTCATAGTGGCTGACAACTGCACCTGTAACCTGTCATATGAGCAATATCTTATTTTGTTTAAATAAAAAATATTGTTTAAAGCTCATTGAAAGGGCTTTAAACTAGATGCGTAGGGGAAGGGGAACATATCAGGCTTGCCTGTGACAAGCTGTGGCATGATACACAATATTTAGAAGGATGGGTTGTTAGTATAAGCCCTCAGCCTATTGCCCAGAGGTGGGCTGGGACACCGCAGCACAGTCAAAGTCTTGCGGGCATGAGCTGGGGGCTCCTGAGGTAGTAGGATCCAGCAAGGAAACTTCCATGAAACACCTCAAGGGAAAAAAGGGATGTTCCACTAAGAAGGTGATATGGCCAACAGTCCAGATGAAATGCCTCTACACGAACACACACAGCATGGGAAACAAACAGGAGGAGTTGGAATCTGCCATGCTGCTAGAAAGCTATGACCTGATTGCCATTATGGGAACTTGGTGGGATGAATCCCACGATTGGAATGTGGCTATCGATGGCTACAGGCTGTTCAGAAGGGACAGGAGAGGAAGGAGGGGTGGAGGCGTTGACCTTTACACCAAATATGGATAGATTGTGAAGAGCTGTCCCTGAAGAATAGCCATGAGCAGGTCAAAAGCTTATGGGTAAGAATCAGAGACAGAGGCAATAAAGGGAACCTTGTGGTTGGTGTCTACTACAGGCTGCCCAATCAAGGGGAGCCTACTGATGAAGCCTTCTTCCTCCAGCTCCAGGAAGCTTCACACTCGCAGTCTCTCATCTGGCTGGGGGACTTCAACAACCCCATCTGCTGGAAAAGCAACACAGTTAGCTGTAGGCAGTCCAGGAGATTCCTAGAATGCACTGAGGATAATTTCTTAAGCCAGATAATAGTCAGCCCTACCCAAGGGCTGAACCTGATGGTCACCAACCCGAATGAGCTCATTAGTGACATCAAGATTGGAGACAGCCTGGGCTGCAGTGATCATGCATTGGTGGAGTTCACACTCCTCAGGGATATGGGAAAAGCGAGAAGTGTAAGGATGGGGTCAGGAGGACCAAAGCAGAGCTGGAGCTGAATTTGGGAAGGAATGCAAAGAAAAACAAAAAAGGCTTCTATAGGTATGTCAGCCAGAAACGGAAGGTCAAAGAAAGCATACCTCCCTTGATGAACACAACTGGCAAACTGGTAACAACAGACGAGAAGAAGGCTGAGGTACTCAATAACATTTTTGCCTCAGACTTCACTGGTAACAAGGTTCAACAAGGCCAAGTGCCGGGTCCTGCACTTTGGTCACAACAACCCCATGCAACGCTACAGGCTTGGGGAAGAGTGGCTGGAAAGATGCCTGGCAGAAAAAGACCTGGGGGTACTGGTTGACAGCTGGCTCAATATGAGCCAGCAGTGTGCTCAGGTGGCCAAGAAGGCCAATGGAAACTTGGCTTGTACCAGGAATAGTGTGGCCAGCAGGAGTAGGGAAGTGATCGTGCCCCTGTACTCGGTGCTGGTGAGGCCACACCTCGAATACTGTGTTCAGTTTTGGGCCCCTCACTACAAGAAAGATGTTGCCATGCTGGAACATGTCCAGAGGAGAGCAACAAAGCTTGTGAGGGGTCTAGAGCACAAGTCATACGAGGAACGGCTGAGGGAACTGGGGTTGTTTAGTCTGGAGAAGAGGAGGCTGAGGGGAGACCTTATCTCCCTCTACAACTACCTGAAAGGAGGCTGTAGTGAGTAGGGGTCAGCCTCTCCTCCCTAGTAACAGATGATGGGACAAGGGGAAATGGTCTGAAGTTGCACAAGGGCAGGTTTAGGTTAGACATTAGGAAAAACTTCTTCACCGAGAGGGTTGTCAGGCTCTGGAATGGGCTGCCCACAGAGGTGGTGGAGTCCCCATCCTGGAGGTATTTAAAAGAAGGGTACATGAGGTTCTTAAGGACATGGTTTAGTGGTGGGATGGAAGGTTAGGTTAAAGGTTGGACTTGATGATCTTAAAGGTCTTTTCCAACCAAAGCAATTCTATGATGCTATGATTCTGCTCTGGTGAAACCTCACCTGGAGTACTGCATCCAGCTCTGGAGTCCTCAGCACAAGAAGGACATGGAACTGTTGGAACGGGTCCAGAGGAGGACTACAAAAATGATCCAAGGGCTGGAGCACCTCTCCTATGAGGAAAGTCTGAGGGAGTTGGGCTTGTTCAGCCTGGAGAAGAGAAGGCTGCAGGGAGACCTGATTGTGGCCTTTCAGTACTTAAAGGGGGCCTATAGGAAAGATGGGGACAATCTTTTTAGCAAGGCCTGTTGTGACAGGACAAGGGGTAATGGTTTTAAACTAAAAGAGGGTAGGTTTAGACAGGATATAAGGGTGAAATTCTTTACAATGAGGGTGGTGAAACACTGGGATGTGTTGCCCAGGGAGGTAGTGGAGGCCCTGTCCCTGGAAACAGTCAAGATCAGGTTGGATGGGGCTCTGAGCAACCTGATGTAGTTGAAGATATCCCTGCTCATTGCAGGGAGGTTAGACTAGACCTTCTCATTGCAGGGTGGTTGGTCTAGATTCCTTCTAGATGTCCCTTCCAACCCAAGGCACTCTTGGATTTTATGATCCTATGAATAACTGTCCTTGTAAGGTCTGAATTCTCGCCCCTGTATTTTTTTCCCATTTAGTAAGCCAGAAAAAAATGGATTAAATATTTCCTGTACACCTGTCATCCATAATCTTCACAATCCAGAACCCTGTGCTTTAGCAAATGGTGGTGAATGTTCATGTCAATTGAATTGGTTATACATTAAATTTATAGCTTTGACTTGTAAATACAAACTCTATGAAAACAAGGCAGTTAAAACTATCAGTACATTTTCTCTCTGTAATCTGTGTGCTTTGACGTAAGGTAGTGATCAATTCCATTGAGGAAAATTTCCATTAGGGATCAAAAACTGTCAATGCAGCAGCTGCTTGGAAGTGCTTGTACTGTCCTCATCAAATCTCCCTCATTGGAAGTATCTTCCGTCTTTTACCCTGGTAGATACATGATTCTGCTATGAGGAGTTAAGAGGCTATAAAGGTTAATGTGTCTTAAAGCAATAATGAAATGGTAAATGGATTATTATTGTTCAAACTAATCAGTAATTGTTAATAGCTGTAGTACACTTTTTCTTTTTTTCAGTATCTATCAAGTCTAAGGATAGTATCTCCCTCAGCTAAAGGAAGAAACTTGCACAAACAGGCTTTTGTATGTGTTGGATATCTCAAGTATTATCACAAAACTGGGCAAACAGGAAGAGAGGTGAGGTTCACAGATTATTCCCTGAAGAGTGGAAGATTTTGGCAGCCTTAGAACAGTTATCCAGCTGAGCAACATTTCAGGTGTCCAGCAAGAGTTTGGTAAGATATTTTTCGATGTAATGAAGGTATTTAATAAGTTGTGGGGTCAATGTAACTCTTAAGTTCTAGGCTTTTAAAAGGGAGATGAATATTCATCCTTTCCCACTTCCATATAGAAGAGGAGGTGGAGAGTTTATAGTTTTCACTGGATTATAAAACCTTAGTCTAACTTTTCCATTAGAGAGACTGCTCTGTATTCCTCATGGAATAACTTCAGTAATGCATTGTTTTGTATATAGAATAAAAAGAAATAGATTGGTGCTTTTAACTTTCTTTTGAAGTTGCTTCCCTAGAGCCAGCAATTGCTCCTACAGTATTTCAAATGAATCTTTTATACAAGTTTTATAACCCAGCCGGTTTTTCAACTGTGATTCTACAAAGGTTTCTGTATTGAAATGCTTTCCAAAGTGCTTCAGAGGTCATTTGGATCCAGCCTCTCATTTTGCCCAAGCCTTTATCTGAAAAGGCAGTGGCTGTTGTTTCAATATTTTTCTGAATTCCAAATCTTCAGGTTTTCTATTGCCTGATTCTCAGAGCTCTTTGAAGTCATACAGAGATTACTAATCTTCAGTATGTTGGTTATTTCTCCATTTTCCAATAAATCCCAATCTACCAGGTATAAGATAAATAGTAATTATCAGACCTCCCTTACTCAAAAAGTTAATGAGGTTTTCACATTTTGTGTTGGATGTGTTTTTACATCACCCTTGTATCTTATTTCATGCTTGCCAAAGGCAATAGAAAGATTCACACATCAGTTACATATTGATCTTACTCACTTTGTCACCCAGGTAAATTTTTTCTTTCATATATGTAAAAGATTGTAATTAAGCCTTTTATACCTTCCTTTTATATGGTGATCACATCTGTCTCTTTAGTAAACAGACTTCATATCCTGATGGGATCCAAGGATGGGATTTATGTCTGCAAATTTAAGCTTTGGCATTTTTTCATGCAACAAGAGACATTTCATTTTTATTGTGAGTAGTGTGAAAATAAAGCCACTCAGAAAGCCACTGCTCTTTCAGAAGCCCAGTTTTCACATCCTGTTCCTAATGTAGGTTCAGATGTTCTAATTTAATAGCTACTTATTTACATATGTGCTCCAATAGGGCAGGGTGACCCACCTTCTGCCACCGAAAGCCTTTATTCTTTCCTCTTTAGTTTATGCTCCCCTGACAGACTGCTTTCCTGCCCTCTCATTTGCAGTGTTTCAGTGCTCATTACTCCTTTAGGTCTCATATAATTTTTATTTCCCCTGTATGGATAACAACATTTTTTAAATACAATTGTCTTTGTGTAATCTTTATTATTCTCCAACCTTTCTGTACAGTTTAGTGTGTATCCAATATTTGAATGTAGCTTAGATTTCACTGATAAGAGACAGCTATTTAATTTCCTTCCTACACTTCAAAGGAGTGCTGTGAACTTAGAAAATATTGTGTGTATGCATATAAACCCATTGATTGCAATTTCCTCTAATGCCCATCAAAAGCTGATCTGTTTAAGAGTAGTCTTTATTTGTATTTTGATATCTTTTTTCTCCCAGGCAGCTTCTCTGTTTTCTAGTCGGGTGCTGGCTTCACACATTTCTTTCATCATAAGTTAAATAGCTTATAGAATGTTTTCAATTCAACACAGGAACTGCAAGATTTTGATCTTTGCAGGCAGAATTTTAACATAAAAAGAAGAGCTGGAATAAACACAGTAACACTAAGGAAAATAGTGCATTTGGGCTGTAAAATTGTTTTCCTTGTTCCAGCTAGTACAAGAAGTACAAGATAAAGAATTTTTCTATATGTAAGATCTCATACATGTGTCAGTATGTCACATGATACAGACAAAGCTACTAGTGCATGCTCTGCATACATTGGGCCTGCCATCCAGGGCATGTCTTCCACCCTCTGAGACGACAACCAACCTCACTTGCAAATTATTCATTATTAGCAGTATATGTCTAGGAGTATAATGTTTTCATAGAAGCAATGTAAGGGTAACTAGGGACCTAAGGCTTCCCTGAAAATTTCAGCTGTATAAAATAGAGGGAAATAAATTTTTCTATTTTTGTGTGCCTAAAAACTTTTGGACAATGAGACAAGAAAAAGAAGAAGTAGAATAGAAACATGTACATAGGTGAGAAATTTTGTATAACATATACAGTCTTTCCAAAAGACAAATGCAGTCGCAAAATATTAGAATTAGTAAAAAAATAATTTTAAAGCCTGACTGAAAAAAAAAATATCACGCAACTTTCTGACTCTGCTTATTTAATTAATAGCTATAATCCATATAGCCCACTAAATGGAAAGCAGAACACAAGAGAGTTTGGAAGAGAAGATTGAATTATTCTTTTAATCCATATTGTTTTAAATACGGTTAATCACAAGGTAATGACTGTTGAGGTAGGCCAGATTGTAGCCTAAGAAACAGAAGAGATAATCAAATTAACTAGATGCAGAAAGTGCACAAATAGCTTAAAATCTAAAGGCTATTGGTAGACAAGATGTCTTGCATGTCATTTTCATAAAAGTTTAAATTTCTTCACACATAAAAGCACATGCAACCAGGTATTAACAGATAAATCAAAATTAAGAGTCTGGATCTAGAAAATTAAGAATTGCAAGTAGTTAAAAGACACAGTTATAAAGAAGTGCAATCAACACCCTCCCAAAAGTCAAAATTTAGCAAGAGCCATGGGCAGGAATGTAAGTCCAAAATTGTTACCTGCAGGGTATTTAGAAAAAAAAACAACAAAACAACAAATTAATTAATACCCATGTAGATGTGACTATACATTTCCATTTCAAATTTAGAGAGAGAAACCAGAAAGAAATATTTAAGGCTCTGCATTAAGAAGAAATAAAACCATAACTCCTGCCCACTAACTGAAAGATGAAAATCAGTTGTTTCATAGGGAATTTTTTCGATCTATTGAAAAAGGAAAAAATAAAGTAAAGCAAGAACAAGGATCAACAAATATCTCAAAGACTAGTAATACCACTCTCTTTAAATATAGAACAGGTAATTTAAACCCCTGCTTTGTCTGAGTAAGAATTCAATTTAGAAATGCTTCATCCTATGGTATTTCCTCAAGCACTGGGTTATTGGATGTTTTGTTACAATGGATCTTTCTCTCTTTTTTTTTTTTTTCCCAAATGTTTTCTTGCATTCTGATGTAACAGAAGAAAATAGTACTTTTGGCATTGGCATTGATTTATTTGCAGTACAGGATCCTAATTTTCTCACTGCCTTTAGTGGTAATATATCTGAAGTTTAAAAAGAACCAGTCATATGCTGTTTTTTAATGACATGGAAAAAGAAATGTAACTTCATAAAGTTCTTTGATATGAAACAGTACAAAACCTGATCATTTGGGGCAGCAAAAACGTGAAGGAACTGCCTCAAAAATATCAAAACAATATTAAAGAGAAGGCCAGGATTACATAATTTCCAAAATATTCTACTGGCAAAAATGTGATAGTTGTATCTTTCAAAACAGTATGTATGGAATAATTCTTTTTTACTTACATTGTCAAAAGATTTATGAGAGCTATAGAAAAGCCACACTAGGCATGATATTCTACATTCTTAATAAGAACATATGTAATCTTATTTTAGGGAAAAATAGTGTCTTTATGCTCGATCTTTCTTCAGATCTGCTTCCTACAACATAGCGGTGCATTGCTTCTATCAGTTGTTATATCCTTTTTTAGATCTGAATGAAGAGAACATTGAAACAAATAGACTTGTGATTTAGACATGCTTACTGATGCCAGTTACACTCCTATCTGGCATAGAAATAAATATTATTCTCTGTGACACTTAAGTGGGTCATGGTTTACAGCTCTGTAAGCTAGATAGATTTTAGATGCTGCCTGATACTAATCTGAAAATGTTTCATAGTAATGGTGTATTTGTCTGCAGTTAAAAAAGCACTTATAAAATCTACCTATACTTTCCACTAAACTTGAATTATTGTGTACTATGAACTGCAAAACTCACATAGCTTTCATGTGCTCAGCATTTAAAGAAGTAATGCTATCAAATTGCAGTAGATAAGTTATTACATTGGAGAATATTAGCAAGTCTAGCAAAAAACCTAAAGCCATCGTAACAAGGGAAAGGTTTTTTTAAATAATTTACCTAGAGCAGACCTGTGAATTTTTGTTAGAGGACACTGTGGTATATACTTGTTTACTGTTCACTGCTTATAACCTGAAGGTGCACTTAAAATACATGCAGGAATAATCCAGTTTAGTTTCCATTAATTTATGGTCTGGGCTATTTGTATTTCAATGAGAACTTGTATTTGACACTGGCTGACTTCAGAGGGAGTAGAAGCAAGAACTAGTTTTACTCCTCCTTATAGATTCCATTCAGTATTTAGGAATATTATTAATTATATTATAATTTAGGTATCCAATACCTAAGTTAAATCTAGAAAGGAATGCAGTTAAATTTGACTGCTAAAAATAGTTGGTTATGAACAATGTTACTTTGTTAGTAAAATAGTTTTAAGCAATAACATCCGTTTGTATCCCTGTCAAAGACCTTTCAACCCTTTCTTTAACCTAGTAAACATAATGAAAATCATGCTATTCAAGTTTTGAAGTTCCCTAATAATAAGCAGTTTTGGGTGGTTGTTGCCATATAGGACTTGATGGAATGATGTTCTTAAAATAGTTGTTTGAGGACCATAGACTCTGCCTCACATTGCCCCATAGTTTTCACTGTCAATAGGAAAATCATCAGGGAGTACTACCTTTTCCATATGGTTAAATTAAGTGAAAGTGTATGGTCAAATCAGTTACACTTCCACTGGAAAAGGCTGTTGCAATACCTGTTTAATAACATCACATATGATGTATACAACATTTAATATTAGGATGTAAAAAGCAGTGGAATGTATTTTTTGCTGTAATGTATTCGTAACATCACTGAATTAATGGCTCTTTTAATTAGCAGAGTTGAGGCAACTATGGTATAGCTCAAAGTCATAGTTACTTCTCTACTAATTATCTAGTATTATGAAAATGAAAACTCATTAAATTAAGCAATCTGTGTTATGTACACTAGTTGTAGAACCAATGAATTCAATTTACCCACAAATGACCTCTGAAACAAAAGGAAGTTTAAGAAATATAATAAAGTGTGCAGATGAATAATGTGTAACTAGCTTAGAATATAAAGTCTGAGTCATTCTTAGAGAAAATTAAATTTAAAAAAATTCTAAAATCTTAGTAATTGTGCATTTAAGTTTTCCCAAAATTTAAAAAGTTTAAAAATAAATCAATGTGTGTTAACTAAGTTTATATTTTAGCTTAGTACTCAGATTGTATGATACACTACATTTTTTACATATCTGTAAAATTATATGTACATATATCTATGTACATATTTCCTATATATGGGGTGAGGGGACAATGAAAATTAACAGAATATGAAGAATTATTTGTTAAAAGTCCTGAAATAATACTTAATAAAAAATACATTTTCTGTTTCTATTAAGATAAACACAGAGAGTTTTTTTGATTTACACTATGGTTATTTATTGATGTGTGACACAGTATGTGCCTGCAGACCTACAAAAGCAGTGGTGGTTGAAAGGGGTAGTTATACAGGCTAGCAGTTCTTCCCACCCTTTGTAACACTTTCCAGTATGTCATGCATACTCCTGGCCATATGACAGCATAATGTTTTTACTACTTCCCCATTGATTCAGCAATTGCATCTCACCGTATTAAATCATTACATTCTTTATGTCAGCATTTTAAGAATTCCTTTATTCTTTGTTTGCCATTTTTCCCTTTCATTGAGACAAAATATGCTGGGTAAGCAGAGCTCTCAGCACAAAGTCCCACAAGGAGACTAGTTGTGAGATATTGTCTATGATACTTGCCCTGACAAAGACTCAGTCAGTGTGCATGCTGTAAATTATCCCTCTGCGAAAAGACTTACATGAGGTTTTTTAATCATTTACAGTTCCTCAAGACCTGGGTTTTTATCTTCCTTAGGATAATGTAGCAAAAATCAATGCCAGAAAAAGCTAGAATATTGCAAATGTAAAAGTTCATCTTCCCACTTGTGGGGATTCTTGCAATTGGCCTTTGTCCTCTACCACTATCCTCTTCCAGTCAGAGTGAAATAGGAGATGGAGGAATCCAGTGTTACTTTTGCTTTTAAGTTCCTGTGTTAACCAATGTCAAATTGCACCTCACCTTTCTTATTCCTGGAATTCCTATTTGAAGGCAATAAGGGAAGAAAGGTTTAAGAGTATGCTATCCCCTCCACACTCTAGCATAAAAGCAACTTTACGGCACATGTAATATCAAATAATGAGCACACTCTTTATATATATTCTTTAAATGCATTATAAATTTGTGCATACAATACAACATTGCAAAGTCACTTTTGTATCTTGGGTTGCTAAGAAAATTCTTCATGTCTGCCTCATGAATTTTCATTCTCTCCTTTTTTCCTAGGGTTGAGAATGCGTATGATATTTCACTATCAGTAGTCTGGTAGGTGGCATCGAAAGAAGTTCTGAATATTCAAAGAAAGGATAAAATGTTAGTGCTCATAAATATATCTCTGAAAAGAATTATAATTCTGCATACTGGACTTCTTTATCTATAAGGGAAATAAATATAAGACTATATACATATTGTGAAAGGAGTCAGAAGTATAAATAGTACTGTAAACTGGCTTCCCTGTGTCTTATAACACAGGTGGCTGATATCTTTTTAAGCACTGTGGCTTCCCACACAGCTCCAGCAGCCCCTCCAGTAGCTCGTGGCAACCCTGGAAGTCTGACATCATTTCAGACAGACCTGAACAGATGTCTTGGATACTTTTCTCAGTATTGCATAAAATATTTTAAATGTGGTTACATAAGCACATCAGCTTAATTTCCTACTTGAGATTAAAAAAGGAACATAATGAATATTCTGCCTTGAACAGTCAAAGATTAAAAAACCTGGAAAACATACATTTCAATGTCATAAATGATCATTTAATATATGTATAAAAGGACTTTTTTTTTTTTTAATTGCAATGGTCACAGGAGCTTCTGTAATTCTAATAATCAGAGCTGCTGACAACATCTACAGGCATCACATTTAGTTAGCAGTAATTTGTGGAAGATTTGCAGGGACACATTTGTGTATGCATGGCTGTGGAACTACAGTATCTACCACAACATTTCCCTCAGTGCAATGCTTTAGCAGATCTTTTATACAAAGGAGGTAAGGTCTGAACTACATGGCTTTAGCTACTGACTACTCTCTGAGATTATAGTTTGAAGCTGAGGGAATTTGTACCTTTATAAAAAACACTTACCATCTTGCATGGCTGGACCCCAAGACGGAGAGAAAAACAAGTTTTCAGGTGAAAAAACAAGAACAGCTTTAATTATCCTTAGGCCAAAGCACATCTGCAAAGTGCCACTGTATTTGTCAAAGTGCTCTGTTCCTTAGAAATGAACTGAAATTTCCAGGTCTGTCATCATTTTTATTGTGGTGATTTTCCTTTCTTTTTGTGTGGCCAGTCCAATGTGAAAGTGGTTTTGACATGAAAATGTGATTGCCACATTTAACTTAAAAAGGAATACAATATTTTCTAAAATACATTGGATAAGTTTGATTCATCACTTTGTTTCTATCACATTATTTTTGAACTGCCTTTGATTTTAATTGTTTTCTATAACATAAGAATACATATATTTAATTATAGGAAATCCTTGAAACATTTGAATCTTAAAAATGCTAGAAATTTCAAATAAGTGCAAAGAACTAGAATTCCTATGTTTAAATATGCCCCAAAAGCCTTTTCACAGAATCACAGAATCACAAGGGTTAGAAGGGAGCTCAGGAGATCATCTAGTCCAACCCCCCTGCTAAAGCAGGTTCTCCTAGAGCATGTTACACAGGACTTTGTCCAGGCGGGCTTTGAATATCTCCAGAGAAGCAGACTCCACAACCCCCCTGGGCAGCCTGTTCCAGTGCTCTGTCACCCTCAGAGTAAAGAAGTTTTTCCTCATTTTCAACTGAAACCTGTTATGTCTCAGTTTGTACCCATTTCCCCTTGTCCTGTTGCTGAGCAACACTGCAAAGAATCTGGCTCCATCCTCATGACATCCACCCTTAAGATATTAGTATGTGTTGATGAGGTCCCCTCTCAGTCTTCTCTTCTTCAGGCTGAACAAGCCCAACTCTCTCAGCTTTTCCTCGTAGGGGAGATGCTCCAGTCCATTTATCATCCTAGTTGCTCTCCTCTGGACTCTTTCTAGGAGTTCCTCATCTTTCTTGAACTGGGGAGCCCAGAACTAGACACAGTACTCCAGGTGGGGTCTCACCAGGGCAGAGTAGAAAGGGAGGATAACCTCCCTCAACCTGCTGGCCACACTCCTCTTAATGCACCCCAGGATGCCATTGGCCTTCTTGGCAACAAGGGCACCCTGCTGGCTCATGGTCAGCTTGTTGTCCACCAGGATTCCCAGGTCCCTCTCGGCAGAGCTGCTTTCCAGCAGGTCATCCCCCAGCCTGGACTGGTGCGTGGGGTTCAACCTCCCCAGGTGCAGCACTCGACACTTGCCCTTGTTGAATTTCATCAGGTTCCTCTCTGCCCAACTCTCCAGCCTGCCCAGGTCCCGCTGAATGGCAGCACAGCCTTCCAGTGTATCAGCCACACTTCCCAATTTTGTGTCATCAGCTAACTTGCTGAGGGTACTCTCTGTCCCCTCATCCAGGTCATTGATGAACAAGTTGAACAAGACTGGGTCGAGTACTGAGCCCTGGGGAACTCCACTAGCTACCGGCCTCCAACTGGACTCTGCCCCGCCAATCAGAACCCTCTGAGCCCTGTCATTCAGCCAGTTCCCAATCCACCTCACTGTCCACTCATCCAACCCACACTTCTTGAGCTTCCCTATGAGGATGTTATGGGAGACAGTGCCAAAAGCCTTGCTGAAGTCAAGGTAGACAACATCCACCGCTTTCCCCCTGTCTGTCCAGCCAGTCATACCATCATAGAAGGCTATCAGATTGGTCAGGCATGATTTCCCCTTGGTGAATCCATGCTGGGTACTCGTGATGATCTTCTTTTCCTCTACTTGCTTGGAGAGGACACCCAGAATGAGTTGTTCCATCACCTTTCCAGGGACGGAGGTGAGACTAACCATCCTGTAGTTCCCCGGGTCCTCCTTCTTGCCCTTTTTGAAGACCGGAGTGACATTGGCTATCTTCCAGTCCTCAGGCACCTCTCCTGTTCTCCATGACCTTTCGTAGATGATGGAGAGTGTCTCAGCAATGTTTTTTGCCAGTTCCTTCAGTGCTCATGGGTGCATTCCATCGGGGCCTATGGATTTGTGGGTGTCCAGCTTCCTTAAAAGATCCCTAACCTGATCCACCTCAGCTGAGGGAAGGTCGTCCTTTCTCCAAGCTTGCTCACTTACCTCCAAGGACTGGGGAGCCTGAGGGCCAACCTTGGCAGTGGCATTCAGTAGCTCCTCCTTCTCTGTATCTTCTGTCACCAGGACACCCATTTTTTTCAGCAGTGGTCCCACATTTCCCCTAGTCTTACATTTGCTGCTGATATACTTGAAGGAGCCCTTCTTGTTATCCTTGATATCATTTGCCAAACTGAGTTCCAGGTGAACCTTGGCCTTTCTAGTTGCTTTCTTACATGCTCTGGCAGCATTCCTGTATGCCTCCCAAGTGGCCTGACCCTCTTTCCACATTCCATAGAGCTTACTCTTTTCTTTGAGTTTCACTAGAAGCTCCTTGTTCATCCATGCAGGCCTCCTGCCTCATTTACTTGATTTCCTACTCACAGGGATGCACCAATCCTGAGCACGGAAGAAGAGCTGCTTAAATAGCAGCCAGCTCTCTTGGACTCCCCTACCTTCAAGAGCCTTAGCCCATGGAATTCTTCCAAGTAGGTCCCTAAAGAGGCCAAAGTTAGCTCTCCTGAATTCCAATGTGGTAGTCCTACTTGTTCTGCTTCCACCACACAGAATCTGGAACTCCACATTCTCGTGGTCACTTCTTGTTGGCTCCTCCACCACCTGGGTCAAAAGGTTATCATCGTTGTTCTGCAGGAACCTCCTGGACTGTGTGGACCTTGCCGTGTGGCCCTTCCAGTTGATATCAGGATAGTTGAAGTCTCTCATGAGAACCAGGGCCTGTGATTGCGAGGCTACTTTTAGCTGTCTGTAGAAGGCCTCGTCTACTTCCTCATCCTGGTTGGGTGGTCTATAGTAAACACCCACCACAGTGTCACCTATGCTGGCCTGCCCCTTAATTTTTACCCACAAGCTTTCAACTTGTTCTTCATCCGCTCCTGGGTAGAGTTCTATACATTCCAGTTGCTCCTTTACATAAACAGCAACTCCACTGCCTTGCCTCATAGGCCTGTATTTTCTGTCACACTGTCTTTCCTTTCACACTAAGAAGTATTCAGCTTTTCAGTATCAAGTTTCCCTTTATAAACATACCATCGAGATTTCTTTTTTTACATTATAAAATGTGTGATATAGAGGTTACTGTTGACATGCAAATAGATCATAGAATCATATCATCATAGAATACCAGGTTGGAAGGGATCTCAAGGATCATCTGGTCCAACCTTTCTAGGCAAGAGCACAGTCTAGACAAGATGGTCCAGCACTCTGTCCAGCTGTGTCTTGAAAGTGTCTAGTGTAGTGGAATCAACCACTTCCCTGGGGAGATTATTCCAATGGTTGACTGTTCTCACTGTGAAAAATTTTCCTCCCATGTCCAATCAGAATCTTCTCAGTAACTTGTACCCATTATCCCTTGTCTTTTCAGTTTGACTCCTTGTGAAAAGAGGGTCTCCATCTTCTTTTTTTCCACCCTTTAAATACTAGTAGACAATGATGAGATCCCCTCTGAGCCTCCTTTTCTCAAGCCTGAACAAACCCAGTTCTCTCAGACTATCCTCATATAGCAGGCTTCCCAGTCTTTTGACCATCTTGGTGATGGTGACCCTTCTCTGGACCCCCTCCAGCCTGTCCACATCTTTTTTTATATAGTGGAGACTAGATCTGTTCACAGTATTCCAGGTGTGGCCTGACAAGAGCTGAGTGGGATAATGACTTAATTATCTCTGCTGGTGATGCCCTTTTGGATGCAACCCAGCATCTTATTGGCCTTACTGCAAGATCTTACACTTGTCCATGTTGAAACTCATAAGGATCTTGAGATCTTAAGATAAATACAGAATGGTGTTGGGTTTTCCTTCTGTGAATAATAAGAGAAAAGCAAGGACCACAAAGTGAAAGGATTTTTTTAGTTGAGTTGAGCAAATTCTCAGTTCTAAATAACATTAATTGGGAAAGTCTGCTTAAAAAAAATAAATTAACTAATCATTCACCTCTATTCTTAAGGAGTAAGAGACAGACCTTTTGTAGGCTTTTGAAAGAGAAAAGGGAGAAAGAAATTTAAATACATGTATTTTGATTGTTCCCACTTTATTCTAATGAAAGAAAAGGTATCAGGTGATGTTCCATATCCCAAAGAGTGGTTTTACTACCAGTTTGTGCAGTCATTAGAGATGCAATTCTGCTTCAAACTAAGGATTAGATCCAATCCTCCAAACAGGCATTTGAGACACTGCAAAGAAGCCAAAGCACAGCCATGTATGCAAATTGCATGACATGGGTCAGGTATCTTTCTTGGAGATTTAATTCCCAAATAAATATTCTGCATTGAAACAACTTGATTGAGCATGAGATATCTATGGAGAGGTAATGGTGGCATAATAGTTAAACCTCTAACTGAAAATTAGACAAAATTTAATTGTCTTCTTAGGCTGGCTTCTCCTCTGTGTCTTTTTAGCTAGACAATTAGCTCAAAATTAATTTCTAGCCTTTAAATGAGGAGATACAGCCCATTCTTTGTGTTTTCTCAAAGTTCAGGGACACTGAAATTATTCTACTGTAATTTCTTAATTAACATTCTTTATGTGAGATAACTATGTTAGTACTTCTTGACTAGATTTTGTCAGAAATAAGGTAATATTTAGTTATTAGAAAGGTGGTTTAGCATCTTGAGTCATAGTGATACAATTTGCCACTCATCTCACGTGTTATACAGTGGATAAAATGTAACTATTTTTATAGTTCTGGGAATATATGTTTCCATGGTACTTGCAAAAGATATGTCAGGATTTAGGTCAGCTGTAGATTTCTTTTCATGTAGGGAAAGTACTTAGAAGTACCATAACAAAATAGTACTTAAAAACTTGGGTTCTTGCTGTCTTTTTTAACTCGCTTAATTTTTTTTCCTGAGACATATTAATATGAGTGTTTTATTGAAAGACATTCTGAATAAAAATATCCACGATATTAAACCTTTGCAAGAAGTTAACTAATAGAAAAGTTGAGATGTCAAGGTGTTTCTGTTTGTTTGATTTCCCTGTTCTAGAAAAGAGAAGAATAGAAGAATAATAAAAAATCTCTAGTTTGTAGTTTACTGTGAAGAGACAGTGGTAAACTCTTCTTTATGACCCGCAAAGTAACATGAAAGCTAGATAAAATTTAAAGAAAACTAAGTAAAACAATAAAAACCTCAGATCTTTCTAGCTCCAAAAGTAGGAGAAGATGAAGCTAGTTAGGAAACCTGTAGAATCAGTAGTTCTGAAGACGTGTAAAAACAGTTTAGAAAAAATAAGTCAGGGAGATTTAGCAGTATTTATTTTACCTGAGAAAAAGGAGATGGAATAGATTAGCTTTCAAGTCCTAACAGACCATCCACTGCTACTGTATGTATGTATAATACATATTGGGTTTGGGACTTGTATGCATTGGATTTGAAAATATCAGGTCTGTACATGTCTTGCATTATTATACTCCGTACCACGTGTTCACTGAAGTATATGACTTTGTATATTTGCATACAAACCATCTCACTCTCCTGCCTCCTGCCTTTCTCTCTCTCCTTTCCTAAAAGAGCTTTTAATCTAATGTTCATTAGATTGCTGTTCCTTTCTACAAATGGAAGATAAGTTTTTTAATTTCTCTCAGTTTGAAGGGGTGGCACTGGATGCATGCTATAATAATTTGATTAATATTTGAAGCAGGGAAAATTTCACATATGGAATGATCCGAGGGCTGTAGCACCTCTCCTATGAGGACAGGCTGAGAGAGTTGGGCTTGTTCAGCCTGGAGAAGACAAGGCTGTGGGGACACCTGATTGCAGCGTTTCAGTACTTAAAGGGAGCCTATAGGAAAGATGGGGAAAATCTTTTTAGCAGGGACAGCTATGACAGGACAAGGGGTAATGGTTTTAAACTAAAACAGGGTAGGTTTAGACTGGATATAAGGAAGAAATTCTTTACAATGAGGGTGGTGAAACACTGGAACGGGTTGCCCAGAGAGGTAGTGGAGGCCCCATCCCTGGCAACATTCAAGGCCAGGTTGGACAGGGCTCTGAGCAACGTGGTCTAGTTAGCAGTGTCCCTGCTCACTGCAGGGGGTTGGACTAGATGACCTCTAGGGGTCCCTTCCAACCCAAAACACTCTATGATTCCATGATTCTATGGTTCTATGATTCTGTGAACTATTTAAAAAAATAATCTAAAAATGTATCTGTCTGTATTTTGTGGAGGATTTAATTCTCATAAATGTTTTTAAAATCTCTGTACCAAACTTGTAAGGAAAAGAATACTTTATTTAATGAACCTGGATGGATACAGGTTTAGCCGATCAGTATTGCTAAGAGACTTCTGTATCCATGCACAGAACTTTCAATCAGGAAAACTCTAAACTGAAGTAGCAGCTAAACCAGGAATCTTTCAATTCATAATTTCAGATTTAGATTTCTAATTTCCCTCCATGACCCGATTTAGTTACATTAGACATTTTTATTGCATATAGAGGAAGGGTGTAATCCTGTCACCTGCCTTTAGGCAGCTGTAATGCAAACGGAATTATCTGGGTTATTATAGATATATGACTTTAGATAAGATGAATTTTGTTCAAAATAACCACTTACACAGTGAGAAGATATAACCTTGTCTTTCCAGAGTGGCAGGTGGAGGTTAAGTGTTATGCTGAGGTAGGCCAGCTCAAATAATATCAGATTACCATTTTTAGGAAACTGAACTGAGCTCCAAATTTTTCAAGCAAAGTATATGTAAAAAACCTCAGTCTTCACTTATGTTACAGAACAATGGGAATTTTTTACAAAGTAAAATAAAAATAAATGAGACAACAATTTTATGTTTTAGAAGTGAGCATAGGGATCTCTGACATGCTAATCTCTTAAAAAAAAAAAAAAAAAAGAGTTCTGTTCCACTATTTAACAAAATTTCACATTCATATATACAAAATAACCAGTAACATAGACATGCTTGATGGTTGCATTACCCAGTCAAAGGCAGAGTGTGTCCTTCATTTTCACAGAACAGACTTTTTGGTTTTCACTTTTGCAGTATTGACATAGCTAAGGTGCATGCTCAGGGGCTCACTGTTCCTCTTTCTCAAGCTGGAAATTGTTTCTTTTAGGGTAGAAGTCACCTGATCCACTGTAAATGGTTATCTCAGTATAAAACAAATAATGTTGTAGAAATACTTATTTCACTCTATTAGTTGTAAAGGCAGCTTAGGGTGTCTCAGGCAGAAACACTGAAATCATCTGCTTTTATCAGATGAATCCCATACAGAGTATCCTTTTGAATTCAAGTCTACTGTTAATTTGCATTGTAATAGGTTACTTAAAGGGGAACCAGGGGAAGAACTGAACTGAGAGATTCAAGTTTCATAGAGCAACAAAACCACCAAAACCAGAGAAACCACCATGAAAATGTTAGGTGGAAAGGAGAGGAAAGGAAAGTAGACAAATAAGATGCAGAAAGCACACACCCCTGAAAATGGGGGAAACTACACTATACTGAAATGTGCTTTATTTCTAGAGTGTCCAACTGTGTTAGGAAAGACAGAGTATCATAAAAGACTTTTGAAATAACTACGCACTTCTGTCACAACAGCCCCAAGGGCCTTTTTTTACTGGCTGGTTTTTTCCACAACTTCTGTAAAAAGTTCCCCATGAGGTTTTGAACCCTGTACAGACAATAACACATACACTTACATGCCTTCAAATCCATAAACTTCTAAAAAAAATCTTCTATTCAATTCTCTCGAGTTGAATAGCCTCTTTTCTTTCAGGGGAACCCTTTAGAAACTTCCTCTGCAGTACATTGGCACCTGGAAAACAGAGATAGAATGTGAATGGAGTAGAAGCAATAGAAAACTGAAAATACTCTGGGAGAGGCTGCTCTCAGACTCAGGGACAACAAATGTAGAGAAACTCTGGATTGTTTGCAACTTTTTTTTTTCTTCCTAAGACAAACAGCATTAGTGTAGCAATACTATTAACATTATCTAAGAATAATTTATTTTATACTGAGGGTCAGGATTCTTTAAAAATTTATTAACATCCTGTGAAGTCGGGTACTAGCAAATCTGTTATATCAATGGACAAGCAATCATAACACAAATATACATAACTGCTAAGTGGTAAATTAGAAGAGAAGTAAAAATTAAATGTGAACTTGCCTTTTTGCCACTCCAGCAAGGATATCCTTTGTTCCCATACAACAATGCAATGTTTCAGGAAGAACAGGGTTTTGGGGAGCAGAAACTTCCTGAGGCTTTTTTCCCCAAACTTTTCCTAGTCTTTATTTGCTAAATGGTTTTAGATTCTGACTTTCTTTTAGCAAATGCAAACTAAAATGTACTGTTCATTGTAACTAAATACACAGATACACATTGGGGAAGATTTTGGCTTGAAGAATTTCCATTCTTATGGAATTCATAAATAAGAAAATAAACAGTAGTAACTATGTCAGCAGTTCCAGCTGGAATCCTCAAATAGTCTGTAGTTATGCTTCCAACTTCTGGTCAAACTGATTACCCAGCCCCAGTAATTAGTACCACTTAATGTAAAGTGCTGTTCAGTGTATTAGAAATCTCTTGTCAGAAGATGCCCTGGGCTGACAGCAGGGTGACCAAACTAATTCTCGCTTTTAGAACAGACAGAAATTGTAGGTCAGGAATAAGCAAAATATGCTCACTTTTCAGCTGCCTCAATTAGATCTGGATCTGGGATAAAAATGTCCTGTGGTTAAGTCTTATATGCAACTGACCCTTTGCCTTCATGAATATGAATGCAAAAGTTAAGTTAGGAAAAAAATATACTGGTAATTTCTCAAGGATAAGTTGGCAGGTTATGCTTATTTATTTATTTATTGTCCAGATATAATGCCTACTTTAGGATGCATGGGATTTTTTTTACTTTGTTTTGAGATATTCAGGAGTTTAAAACATGCTCAAAGTATCGATAAAACAATACAGCTCATTTCCAATATGAAAATATTTTCAGACACTGAGCAAAATTTTCACAAAAACTGACTACTGAATAAGAGAAGACTGTGAGATGTATGGTGAAAATGAGTATTGCTGTCAGAGGAGTGTTTCTCCACATTTTTCCTTTTTTATTTTAACACTAACATTTTTGACACAACACAAACTTTGTATCATCTCACTCGAGTTTAAATCTTGGGAACAAGTTGATAATCAACATTTAAACTGGCCCTGTGAGAGAGATGTATATTAACAAAATACCTGACAGAAAGCACGTTCTTAAAAACAGGAAAGGAATTTTCATATTCCTATTACTGAAGTGATACTTTTGTTCAGTATCACTGGGAATAGGACTGCATTATTTCAAATACATTTAAAAATTCCAGCTTCATAAGACATGTTTGACACATAAATCCATTTATCAATCATATAATTTTGGACCTTGATATTCATAGCTAAGGTCTTTATATTGTTTGATATTATGATTTTCAGTGATGTAATTCCACATCAAATTTACTGCAGAAGTGTAGATGACTAGAAGGAAAATTGATCTTCAGATAACTTTTTCCATACCACTGGAATTAACAGGAATTTCTCAATTAGGTCAAAATAGAAATATAAATGCATTTATATTTACAATTCTAATATATTTCAAAGGCATTAATTTATATACAGCTCTTCACTGTTCTGAATAAATTTAACATAAAAAATAGAGCATGATATTTAATTCTGAATGACATTCTACAGTAGTGATTGCAATTAATATTAAAATGCAGCTTTTTGTCTAATGAACTGTGAATAATCAAGTTTTATTAAAAAAGCCCTAATTTGTTTAGGTACATGCATTGCCTAGTTATCCAATTATTGCTGCAAAATTACAAATGGGGAAAGTCAAATCTGTTAAATTAAGAAGGTCACCAAAGTAATTAAGACTGCTGAAGCATATTATTAATACTTTACAGTAGGTGGGGCACTGCTGAAATTTACCTGCCTTTCCTTGTTATGTAAATGATGGGCTTTTGTACCATCAGTGTTTAAATGAGTTAATTTGCAGATAAAGGAATTTTAAAAGAGAAGGCAAGGTTGTGGGCAAGAAAAGTTCTTATCAGCTACAAAATTAAATGAAAACTGTTTTCTTTCCTTAGTAATTCAATTGTGTGTTGCTAATTGTATGTTGAGGATGTTGGAATTTGTTTCTGTGCTTCAAAAGAAATAAGAGTTTTAACAGGAAAAAAGAACAACAGTGTTGTGTGAGAAAAAAAATTGTGTTGAGGATGAAGTGAACGATAAGCCTACTCCTGTGGTAAATTATGTTTCTGGCATTTAACAAAGAATAGAATGTAATGAGTAAGAAATAAGACACTATGCCTCTGATCTTAACCAGAGTTAACATTTTTTTTTCCTATTTCTATTTTGGCACTCGTATTTGGTATTTTGGACCAAAGGAACTAAATATAATTTAAGACATGGTGTGTTCTAGGTACTGTGTGAAAAATAACAGAAAACAACAGTGCTTTAGACACTTCAACACCTAGAATTTTTTACAGTTTGTTTCAGGTAAATAAACAGACTTGTGATATAAAAGTATATCAAGTGACCATTAGGGAGTCCTAAATTATACAGATATTTTACTAACTCCATCCTGAAACAGTTTCACATGTCACCAGTTGGTTTAGTGTCAGCCACAGAAACAACTATCATGGATATGTGCCTGTGTATATATTAGCACCTATCCCATATTACTCTGAGTTTTAGTCTAACAATATAATAGTGCATAATGCATAGGAAATGCACCATAAAAAACAAGGAAACCAAAACAAAACAGGGAAAAAAGCCATGGTAACATATCTTGAAGCTGGATAAAAATCAGCCAATGTAAAAGTGAATCTCTGCATGTGTGTGCATATTTATTCCTTTCCTTCCCTGTTTGATAGTTTATCTGGTGAGCAATATTAATTGTGAACCTTCACATCTTTGAAGACATGAAACAAGTCACTAGAAACTGACAGACCTATAATATTTATTTACTTGTATATCAAACTACATGACATTCAGATTCAAGATTAAACCTCCAGAAGTGTTGCCCAACAACCTGATCAAACAGAACAAGGTACACTGTTATTTCTCCCCCCTTCAGCATTTAAAGAGAACTCATTTGCTTTTCCAGTCCTATGAAAGAGCCTTTCAGAAGCTCCCCCTTCAGACTATTTTGACTTGGGCAGATTAGCGAACTTCCTTCTTTTTTCTCTTTCTTTCTCTCTCTCACCTGTTTTCAGAGCACAGTGGGGGTAGAGAAGTAGATGAACATTTTCTTTCTTAAGTGTGAGTAATAGCTAATGTCATCAACTTTGAGATCAACACCTTGAAAGGTATCTTAGTCTGAGAGACAAATTAGAAATCAGCTGTGTATCACCACTCTGCCTAAGGAAATCAAAGCACTCTGCAAGAGATAGGAGGTGGGCTAAGATTTGAAAACAGTATGTATTTTCTTCAAAACCCGGAATCAAGACAGTTAAAAATTAGAAAAAAACCTTAGAGATACAGATGCAGCAAAGTCAGGATAAAAAACCTAGAATAATGTCTGCCTATCAAACATCATGAGCCAAGTGACCTAGACACTGCCATGAAGTACATTTAAATCCTATAATTATGAAGCTCCTCAGGAACACAAAAGTACTGGTAAATAAATCCTGTCAAAAATATGTCAGCCTGTCACACAATCTGTATATTTTCATACCCTTATCTGTGAAGAAGGTAAACCTTGACATTAAACCATGAAAGACCCCCACTTTACAGTATCTTCTCAGGGTTTCCTAAGTATGTAGTATCATTCTTTCAGATTCCCACTTTCTGCAATATTTTATCCATAATGTGAATATCTATGAAGAAATATGTAGCTTAAGTTTTTCTTACAGTCTTTTCTTTATACATTATTATTATGAGGATACAGGAGACCCGGAAAAAGGTTATATTCATCCTGAAAGGTTTAAGCAGACCTAATAATTATCGATCAAAATTATTTTTCTTAAAAAATGATAGAATAGCTTTTTATGAAGTAGTCATTTAAGTCCTCTTTGAAGAAAATTATTTCAGTCAGGTGAGTCACTCATCTGATTAAGCTCAACCTTCAATCACCAACGGAAGCTAAATACTAGTTGTGATTTTTAATGTTTTATCCATAAAAAGGCACTCATAACCAGTGTCTCAATATAGAGTCACCTTTCTTGTTCTACGATCAACTAAATTCTCAGCAACTAAATTGTCAGTTGTGATGAAAACCAGATCTCTTTTATGGGAATGTTCAGTGTTCAGGTTTCTATGCTCACACCAATAAGCAGTCAGAAACATTCCACCAATTACTTCCTGTAAATTTCTAAATGTGGATTGCTCTCCCATTGCATGTGTATTGCTTAGATGAGTTGAGAAAAGGTTGAAGATTACATTAGAATAATGAAGATCCAAATCTAGACTCTTGGACTGAACATTAATGAAAGTGAGCTCGTCGGAAATGTCAAGATCGGAGGCAGCTTGGGTTGCAGTGATCATGGGCTGGTAGAGCTCACGCTCCAGAGGGAAATGGGAAGAATGAAGAGTATAGTCAGGACCCTGAATTTTAGAAAAGCAAACTTCCAGCTCCTCAAGGAGATAGTCGGAAGGACTCCCTGGGAAACGGTCCTCAGGGACAGGGGAACAGAACAGAGCTGACAGATCTTTAAGGAAGTGATCCACAGAGCGCAAGAGCTCTCGATCCCCAGGTGTAAGAAATCGGGCAAAGAAGGGAAGAGACTGGCATGGCTGAGACGAGAGATGCTGGTCAAACTAAGGAGGAAGAGGGAACTGCACAGGCAGTGGAAGCAGGGACAGGCATCCTGGGAAGAGTATAGGGTCGAGGTCCGGTTGTGTAGGAGTGGGGTCAGGAAAGCCAAGGCTCAGCTGGAGCTAAACTTGGCGAGGGATGCAAAGAATAATAAGAAGGGTTTCTACAGGTATATCAGCCAGAAAAGGATGGTTAAAGAAAGCGTACCCCCGCTGATGAGCGAGACTGGCAAGCTGGTAACAGCAGATAAGGAGAAGGCTGAGGTACTCAACAACTTTTTTTGCCTCAGTCTTCACTGGGAACCTCTCTCCTCACCCCACCCAAGTTGATGGATGACATGAGGGGGACCGGGAGGGCAAAACCCCTCCTGCTGTAGGAGAAGATCAGGTTCGTGACCACCTGAGGAACCTGAATGCACACAAGTCCATGGGACCTGATGAGATGCATCCCAGAGTCCTGAGGGAATTGGCCGATGTAGTCGCCAAGCCACTCTCCTTGATAGTTGAAAAGTCATGGCAGTCAGGTGAAGTCCCTGGGGACTGGAAGAAGGGAAACATTGTGCCCATTTTCAAAAAAGTTAGAAAGGAAGACCCTGGGAACTACTGACCTGTCAGCCTCACCTCTGTGCCTGGGAAGATCATGGAACAGATCCTCCTAGAAGCTATGCTAAAGCACATGGAGGCCAGGGAGGTAATTCGAGATAGCCAGCATGGCTTCACCAAGGGCAAGTCCTGCCTGATGAACCTAGTGGCTTTCTATGATGGTGTGACAGCATCAGTGGACAAGGGAAAAGCAATGGATGTCATCTATCTGGACTTCTGCAAAGCCTTTGACACTGTCCCTTCTCTCTAAATTGGAGAGCTATGGATTTGATGGGTTGACTTTTTGGTGGATAAGGAACTGGCTGGATGGTTGCATCCAGAGGGTAGTGGTCAATGGCTCGATGTCCGGATGGAGACCGGTGATGAGTGGTGTCCCTCAGGGGTCCGTACTGGGACCGGTGCTGTTTAATATATTCATCAATGACTTGGACAGCGAGATCGAATGCACCCTCAGCAAGTTTGCAGATGACACCAAACTGAGTGGTGCGGTTGACACACCAGAAGGACGGGATGTCATCCAGAGAGACCTGGACAGGCTGGAGAGGTGGGCCTGTGTGAACCTCATGAGGTTCAACAAGGCCAAGTGCAAGGTCCTGCACCTGGTTCGGGGTAACCCCCAGTATCAGTACAGGCTGGGGGAAGAAAGGATCGAGAGCAGCCCTGCCGAGAGGGACTTGGGCGTGCTGGTGGATGAAAAGCTGGACATGAGCCGGCAATGTGCGCTGGCGGCCCAGAAGGCCAACCGTACCCTGGGCTGCATCAGGAGAAGCATGGCCAGCAGGTCGAGGGAGGTGATTCTGCCCCTCTACTCTGCTCTGCTGAGACCTCACCTGGAGTACTGCGTCCAGCTCTGGAGCCCTCAGCACAAGAAGGACATGGAACAGTTGGAGCAGGTCCAGAGGAGGGCTACAAAAATGATCCGAGGGCTAGAGCACCTCTGCTATGAGGACAGGCTGAGAGAGTTGGGCTTGTTCAGCGTGGAGAAGAGAAGGCTGCGGGGAGACCTGATTACGGCCTTTCAGTATCTAAAGGGGGCCTATAGGAAAGATGGGGAAAATCTTTTTAGTAGGGCCAGCTGTGACAGGACAAGGGGTAATGGTTTTAAACTGAAGCAGGGTAGGTTTAGACTGGATATAAGGAGGAAATTCTTTACAACGAGGGTGGTGAAACACTGGAGCAGGTTTCCCAGAGAGGTGGTGGAGGCCCCATCCCTGGGAACATTCATGGCCAGGTTGGATGGGGCTCTGAGCAACCTGATCTATTTAGTGGTGTCCCTGCTCACTGCAGGGGGGTTGGACTAGATGACCTCTAGGGGTCCCTTCCAACCCAAAACATTCTATGATTCTATGATTCTATGATATGATTAAATGCTTCTAAAATTGTGGACTCTCTCTCATGTTGACACTCCTTTTTGCTTTTAACTAGACACTTCACAGAATGGCCTTTGAAGTTTACACCCAAGATTGCCTTTGAGAACTTTTTATTGTCATGTTTGATGAAAATGTAAGGCACAGTTCAGAATTGCAAAGTTCAGGCAGGAATGAGGTAGGATATAGAGATATTAATTTCAATATTATAACTTGAGCATTAGTCATCATGTTTTTCTTGTCTTGTAAGTTACATTAGAAAATAAGATCTCACAGTGAAAATACTTTCTCACTACTTAATATTAGACATAACCTTATTACTTTCTTTTCAGGGCATATCATTCTCCCTTCCTCATAGATATGTTTAGTGTTCATTCTTCATCTGCACAAGATCTTGAAGCAGAAATAAAAACCTTCTAACTGTCCTCAAAGCTTAGCTTCATAGATACATGAATGTTTCAACAGAAGACTTCCAGTACGTTGTCTTCCATGCTGTGAACAGAGAAATAGACATTTTTGTTATGATATAGCCTTTATTCAATTTGCTTTGAAGTCATATGAATTATTTTTCTTCACTTGACTTAAAATAGGATGAGGATATTTGTAAAATCTCACCAAAATCATACACTGTTCTTAGATTCAGCTGTCATATACTTAATTGTGGCCAGTGTTTCAATCTGTAAAAGCCAATTATGTTTGTTTTATTTATAAATACTAGGTCTGAGAATAGTTCTTTTTTCTGACTTGAAGAGATCAAAATTACTATCTAGTTTTTATTTGGTTGGAACACAGCAACTACCAGTGATGTCCAATCCTATTTGTGGAAAAAATGATATTAACATTAACTTCTGGTTACCTTTTAATGGGATTGTAGAGGCACAGACATACAAAGTCAGTAGCTTAGATAGTACTTTTTGTTAATGGAATGTTTTTAAGCAAAAGTTACTAAGTGGAGTAGAAATGGCTCTGTTGTTAACAGAAGTCTCTATCCCCCTTATTTTTGTCTCCCAAGATGTAGGGTCTTGCTTGCCACTGAGACAGCTGGCAGGATAATGTCATTTAGAGTGACAAAAAATTATCTGTCATCATTGTCTGCAATGATCTCCAGAGAGTTAGAAAAATATGCTTGTTTTGTCTTAAAAGTAAATAAGGATGTAGCAAGGTAGGAAGCCTACTTTAAAACAATTTGAAGTATGAGCTCCACTGAGCTGCAACAGAAAAAAGGTTTAAAATTAAATGTGTATTTCACTTCACAACATTGTTTCAATAAGATATATTAGAGTATCTGGCCTATTTTTGCTGTGAGAATGAAAATTCTTGAGAGAATTGTCAATACCTTTAGGGTAATTGAAATCGTACAGTCCTTCCTAGTGAGAATTTAGAGCCCAAACCACTTCCAGATAAAGCAAGTGGAAATATTTTCACTAAGCTTAGAAGGAAACAGGAAAAGTCATTCTCTAATATCAGGAAATATAATGAATGGTATGACAGACACACTAGCATTAATTTAGATTTTTATGGATAAACAAAAGAGCTCAGAAAATCATTGGTCTATATATGGAGGAAGGACAGAAAGTAAGTAACCTGGGAGAAGTGTACATAACTGGAGGTAAGTCAGAATCACTCTGGAATGAAAGAGGATGTTGCAATAGATTCAAATTTATGTTGGGAATTTGTTATAGACCACCACATCGATCATATCATAAAGAATATGAAATGGCCTGTGAAAGCAAAAGGGTGTGTGATAAAGGAAAAACATTACTGATGGGAGATTATCTTGACGTAAATTGGAATGAATCTGAAGTAAGACTATGGTAAGACAAATGATTCTGCAAAGCATAATATTTTGAGGTTCCAAGTCAGTTGTTTCTAAATGGCTCCACCTCAATTTTGGTCATTTTACAAATCAAAATATTTCTGTCCTCTACTTTTTAGATCTGAACTTAATGCCTAAAAATCAGTTGTACATTCTCATTGCTGCTATCCTTAGCTACGTTTGAGAATCATGTGTTAAATAGAAACGTTTTCCATGATAAATACAGCAGAACCACAGTTGTTTCAGTACTGAATTGTTCTTATTAGGAAGATAAGTTTATTTAGTAAGTGACGCATAAGTACTGACAGAAGACAAGGAAGTAAATGCAAGTTCAAGGCACAGCTTTTCTGAAAATTAATCCTACCTTATATGAAATTGATCCTACATAATATCAAAGCTTGCAGCTCTTTCATGGATGCAATAAATGACTTAACACAAGAATATCCTGCTGCATATGCATCTGTATGACAGCCTCGCTCACTTTAAAGCTAAACAACATAGAAGATATGTCAAGAGAAACACTTAGGAAACGAGTCATGGTCTGTTCCAGTTCTGAACACGAGAGCTATAGCATGCATACGTGATGCTCAAAATCCTGAAGCAACCAAGAAAACATCCAAAACTTAGAAAAATTAATAAAAAATGAAATTTAATTATATACAGAAAAGCAACCTGGAAGATCAATAGAGTACATACCTCTGAAAATTTAGTTAGTCCATGGCAGAGTGTACATGGTTTCCACTGCAGTCAGGTTATTTCATTAAATTGGGTCACTTGCTCTGCAATTTCATTTGGAAGCAATCACCAGAAAACTCTCATGAGGTTGAGGTATACTAGTTTCAGAGTTTTGGAACATATTATTTTGATTATTCACTCTAAAACCACTTTTTACTCTGATATTCATTAAAAAACCCCACAGAAAATAAAAAATATTCAACTGGAAATGAAAAATTTGGATGCCTGTCAAGGCAAAAAAATCTAAGATTCTTTTTTTTTTAATTTTCCTCTATTATCTATGTTTTTTTCAATTCCAAATAAAATGAAACTTCAGAATTTATAATCTTATGTTAAGTGAATCTTCTGTTCTTTATAGAGTTGTGTCATTCATATGAGCGGCCTACCCAGGCAATTCAGAACTAGTGGCAATAGGTACAGTATTTAGCTGTGAAGCTCTGGAGTACCTGAGACCTCTTCCCAGTGACCTTTTTAGTACTGTTTTTATAAGAAATCACTAAGTTAATTATGATGATGGATGGGCTATAATGAAGTCATATTTGCTTTGTTTGATCCTTGCTTCTTTTTCATCATGACCTAAAAGGCATGTTTACTTTCTCTCTCAAGGCTTATCAGAAACTTAAACTTAAACAAAGCAAAACAAACAAAAAAGAGATCTGTTAGGGTTTAGATTTTAGGGGTTTGACTTTTGTTTCATTTGGCTCTTTGTTTGGTTGTTTGTTTTCCCCAATAAATTTGAAGTTACACTGCTTGGCACAAGAAAAATTATCTGGTGAGCAAGCAATGACTGCATTTTCTCTCTCAGATAAAGAGTTCTATCCACATAACAGCACTTAGGTATTCAGACTTTACTCAGCAACATTAGTTATAGCAAGCATTCCTTCTAGTAAATAACGGGAATTTATGAGAATACATGCATGCACTCTGGAAGCATTTTGAAAGAAGACTGCAAATTCTATGACAAATTAAAAAGTATATATGTCCCCATTGTGTGAATTGTATCTGAACTAACAGTAAACTATATGCATAGCATCACTACACTGTCTGCCACTACAGAAGGGTAACCATGAATGATATTAAACATCATAATGCTGACTTCTGTGTCTTTCCTTGTAGCCCCTGAGGTAAGCAAAAAGATGAGGAGACAGTTTTTGTAAGAATAAAATTATTTTCTTTCCTTTACTTTCTTTTTTTTTTCTGGAATAATTAGATCTGCACTGCTAATAAATATTTGATTAGATCTTTAAGATTTCAGGTATAACAATAATGTAATTTTTCCTCAAAACCAGATTTTGACTGTAACAAATACAAGGAAACCACACTGAAAACATACTCCTAGAGTAAATTCATGACCTACAACCTGACTATAAGGGTCTGTGAGTGAATGCAGAACAACTGTAAATTAGAATTCAAAACTAATAAGATAGCTACATCAAAATTATCCCCCATTTTACAGGATCTGATTCCAATCCTGCTTTGAAAAAATATGTATCTCATACTTTTCCTTTGAAATTCTTTCTGATTATTTGTTGGTTTCTATGCTTGCTAAGTGTGCTACTAACATGCCAGTCCTGAAGGAGAAAAGTGTAGAAGTAGTCAACATAGCTAGCACTATTGTTTCTCTAGTCCTCACATCTTTTTTTCAAAAGTAATGTAAAGGCACACCTCTCCACAGAGCTGTATGGAAAGAATGCAGCAAGAAGACCCTATTCAAGGATATGAGTTTGTGAAGATTAAATAGAGATAGATACCACAGGCTACTCTATGCTGGTGGACGTGGAATAGCTGTCTTGGGGTTTTGGTTCACATACTGGTTGAAGCTTGAATATTGTCAGTATAAGGCTGTGATGTCTGCCATCCTCACCTAATTAATTGTCCTGACCAAAAGACAAGACAATTGGAAACTTTCTAACTAGCTTTGGTTCAGATAGCTTCAAAATAAAGTGTTCACTAATGGACATTGTACAGAATATTGAATTTAAACATATAAGGTCCTCCTAAATCTTGTTTTGTGTGGATATATTTTAGCTTCTTGGATCTGTCTGTTTTTAGTTGGCTACTAAATGTGAAAAAATACAACTCTTTCCAATAAAGATGCAGGAATTATCCTTCAGATTTTAGTTTGCTAGTATGCCAACAAGAATTTAGGGGAAAAATTGTAAAATAAGGTTTCTAAAATAGTCAAAACAAAATTCAAATTGCTGGAGAAAATACAGAATTCTGTTACATTGATAAAACTGGATCAGAAACATTAAATTAAATAGGTAAATAGGTAAAACAATTGTGTTGTTTTTTTTTTACATATGATGTTCAATTAAAAATATCACTTAATATAGATTATCTAGGACTGCTTCAAACAACAAAGAAGGTGCCAAATTTCTCAAGAGATGAAATAAAGTATTTAGCTTTTCCATAGCAACCTTCTAAAAAGAGACACATCTCAGTATCTGTTCTACTCTGTATAACAGTATATTAACACTAACTTCCTCATTAGGAACAGAAGTCTTTCAGATCCTCTTCCATCTGCTGGGCAGCAAATGAAATATTGCCTACTGTTATTCAATGAATAAAATTTTGTCTTCTGAAAAACCAAATTAAAATCCTGGATCGTGTTCTAAAAAGCTTTTCCTCACAGCTTTGCAGAGAAGAAATAAAATCAGCATTTAACTTGTTTTACCAAAACAACTTTTTTTTTTTTTTTTATTCATTTAATATAGATTTTTTTAAAGTAAAAGATAGAAAATTATGATAAAATATTAACTACCAGCATATCTTTAAGAGTATCCATTTCTTACATGCTTCTGCAAATTACCAAATCAAAAATTAATTAGAAGGTTTTAATTTAGTAACTAGGAAAAAAAAGTAAAAAATAATCACTATTTTATCAAATACTTTCTTTTAATACATAACTGGACTTCAGTGGAACTTATACATAATAGAGTTTAGGGAATTAATGTATAATGAAATTTGACAAAAAAAAAAAAAAGTATAATTTGAATGAAATATGGTAATTTTATTTGACCGTAGGAAAAAGTTTCTGTCTAACTAACTTTTAAGTAAGAATTTAATGTAACTTCACCTTCACAATACCACATTTTTAGATTCACCTGAAAAAAGTGGACATTTATTACCTAATTATTACATGGAGACAAATATGAGTGAAGCCAGATACGTAGCAAGTTTAAGTATGCTTTCATTGCTAACAGTGCAATGCAATGTGATTGCTTAAGTAACAATTATAATCTGAGAATAGATTCTTAACACAGAGAATACTGGAGGTTTTGTAGTACAAAAGAGGTAGGGGCTGCAACGAGGCCCCAGCTTCAAAAGGAGTTTAGCATGCCTGGGAACAGTACTGCAAGATACTGTTTCTGTTTTCTTTGTTACTATGCATACCACTGGTAATTTGGGTTTATTAATGCTCCAGGACATAAAATAACACCCTCCAGACCTATAGTAACCATTGCAACGCATTACAGTAACAGTTAAATGTTACAAACTCTGCTGATAACAGTTTTCTTTGCTGATATAGGTGTGACCTACATTAGGCACTGTAAAGATAATCACTGTGTCCAGTTCTGGGCTCCCTGGTTCAAGAAAGATGAGGAACTCCTAGAAAGAGTCCAGAGGAGAGCAACAAAGATGATAAAGGGACTGGAGCAACTCCACTATAAGGCTGAGAGAGTTTGGCTTGTTTAGCCTGAAGAAGAGAAGACCGAGAGGGGATCTCGTCAGCACGTACAAATATTTTAAGGGTGGGTGTAATGAGGATGGAGCCAGATTCTTTGCAGTGTTGCTCAGCAACAGGACAAGGGGAAATGGGTACAAACTGAGACATAACAGGTTTCAGTTGAAAATGAGGAAAAACTTCTTTACTCTGAGGGTGACAGAGCACTGGAACAGGCTGCCCAGGGGGGTTGTGGAGTCTGCTTCTCTGGAGATATTCAAAGCCCGCCTGGACAAAGTCCTGTGTAACATGCTCTAGGAGAACCTGCTTTAGCAGGGGGGTTGGACTAGATGATCTCCTGAGCTCCCTTCTAACCCTTGTGATTCTGTGATTCTGTGAAGCAGTGCAGCAAATCTGTGAAGGAATACAAAGCCATTTCTGGAGACAGTTGGAATTTTACCTGGAAGGTTTGTTGCTGAATTACTAGATCATGATAATTAGCTTTTCATCTAAAAGAACTGGAAAACCGCCGTGTTAATCAGTTTTAATGTAGCTTTGGCATCCTGCCTCCATTAGACAACTCATTGTTTTCAAGGTCAACTTGGCCGTGTTCAGAAATTTGAAGTGCAGATATTTAGTTCTGTTCCTAAGGTGTATATCATTTTCCCAGCAACTGGTTATATTTTATAGCAGTATTTTATTAATCTTTTTACTCTGGAAGATGGGTTTTGTCAGAGGTTTATTCCTCCACAGTAGCAGCCCATTTCCAATCTCAGTGGCTATATTTTCAACTCGGTCTGAATGATTGTTTTTTGAAGCAGCTGCAAAAAAATGCTATCTTTTTTGTGCCTGATATCTGTCTCCATGACTGCTCCAAGGATAGCCATTTAACTGAACATATCTGACAATATACTGACCCCATAGGCAGCCTTGGCAAAGTGAGGCCCTCTAGGTCCTTTTGAACCCCATGTTAGACATTAGCTTTGTGCATGGCCAGTAAGACTTCAGGCTACCCTGAGAAAACAGAATAGGAGACATACATATGTCATTTGGTTTTGGTTATGTATGCTCTAGAAGAAGATTGCAAGAAGCTTCCTTTGGGGAAGACAACCACTAAATACTTAAGACCCTATAGAAGCCTGTACAATTCCCCTCTGACTCATTTACGTTGTTGATACTTTGTATTCCACTTAACCTCTCATGCCATGAGATCCTTTGAAAGGCCCCATGCCACAGGTGTTGAGCCCTGAAGGGTTGGTTAGGGAACAGCTTGCTGCACTTAAAACCTTGTTATAGACAATAGAAAATACACCTTGTAAGCTCAGTCAAGACCTTTTCATTAGTCTAATTGCTGTTTGAGCAGTATAACCAATAATGCAACAAACAGTAATAAGTAGTCCAGTTAAATATTTTTAACTATTTATCTGCCTGCAAACACTATAGGAAAGAAAAGTACCAAAAATTCTCTAAGAGTTATCAGTTCTGTCTCCCCCAAATTTTCTTCACATAATCATATGACTATGCAAAACCAAAACCAGTTAAAATATTTAAATTTTTTAATTAGGTACTGGCCCCTATGATTTACATTTTAAGTTCAAAATGAAATATAACTTTGTATCTATGTCCTAGTACAGTATCATGGCTGAACAATGTTTGAATTGTATATTTTAATGCAAACTTCAATACAGGTAGCGTCAAATCAATCACTTTAAATATAAAAAGCAGCTTTGTATTCACATAAATGTTTAATGTAATAATATGGCCTATATTCACTTTACACCAAACAAAAAGTATCACAATTTCTGTACAATGCAAAAAATAAAAAGAGAATGTCACTGATTTCATTATCATCTGTCTGTCATACTGTGAATATAAGCTGATAACAAGCAAAATAGTTTCAATGTACTGAGTTTTTATTGTCACTCCAATGAAAATAAGATTAAAGACCTGCTGAAACTGTGAAAGAAGGCACTCATTCAAAATTAAATCTGAATACAGTTCCAATTAAAAAGGAAAATGCTGTTAAAAGCACTTTTTACAAAATCAAATACAAAAATTTAGATTTACATAAAACTGTATATTTCAAAAAGTTCAACTGTTAAAAGTAATAGATTAAAGTGCATATAATTCTGACATTTTAAACTGAGTTTGGATTTTATTAAGTGCATTTAAAAATAATACTGAGAATACATTACTTGTTTCTTTAGTCCTAGATTTTATATTCCTTAAGAAATAAATGAATGCTTCCATACAATGAGGGCACCTATGGAATATAATTTAAAAATTTTTTTTAGTGTCAGTAGTGATAGTTTTAACTTAGCTTCATACAAATTCAGTACACTGTATCTTCTATCCAGAAGCTACAGGTTAGTAATTATAGTTGTGGACAATCTTTGTTTCATGATAGAATGAAGCAGCTCATAAGTCATGTGAACACTCATACCCAGTGTTCTGCCAGTCTGTTTGCACGTTTTGTGTTCTTCACTGTGGTCTTTTTCTTTTTTTTTTCCTTCACCTTTTGCTGTGAGGAAAGTGTCTCCAATTTTGTTGTGGTTTAACTCCAGTCAGCAACTAAGCACCACACACTCACTTTTCATCCCAGCAGGAAGGGGAGAAGAAAATTGGAAGGGTAAAAGTGAGAAAAAAATGTGGATCGAGATAAGAACAGTTTAATAGGTGAAATAATAATAATAAATAATAATAAAATATTGTAATGAAAAGGAAAATAACAGAGAGAGAGAAATAAAATCCAAAAAAGACAAATTATGCAAATGAAAACCACTGCTCACCACCAACCAACTAATGCCCAGCCAGTTCCCGAACAATGTCACCCCTGCCAACCTTCCCCCTAGCTTATTGCTGAGCATGATGTCATATGGTATGGGATATCGCTTTGGTCAGTAGGGGTCAGCTGTCCCAGCTGTGTCCCCTCCCAACTTTTTGTGCCCCCCCAGCCTACTCACTGGTGGGGCGGGGTGAAGAGCAGAAAAGGTCTTGACTCTGTGTAAGCACTGTTCAGCAGTAACAAACATCTATTATCAGCACTCTTCTAGAAATCTAAAGGGTAACCCCATACTAGCTACTATGAAGAAAATTAACTCTACCCCAGACAAAACCAGCACAAGCTTTCAATGAAGGTTTATCTGTTTACCTTTCTCAATTGCTTTAGAAGCGCTTTTGCAAGCTTACACATACAACAGCTATCTGTAGATCTATTCTTAACATCTGGCACAAAATTGAGATCCATTGCCTTTTAAAATTTTTACCAACTTATTCCAAAGCCCAGTATCTTTTTCTAGCTTTTGTCCTCCAGTTGAGTTTCCTCTGATGATTTTTGAATAATTTCAGTAAGTGTTTCCATAGTATTTAACTAATTTTTTTTTTCCAAATTACATAGACTGATGAGGATCATGATCTCCTCTGTAATAGTAAACTGAACAGACACTTCTCCTTGCTAAAAGAAGGCTTACAATAAGTAAATGTCTATGGGCCTGTATAAACATTTATTCAACAGTTTATTCCACTCTATTTTCTTGTTTTATTGGAGTGAATCTCCTCAACTTTGCATAGTAAAACATAACGTCATAATGCATCATTCTGTTATTGAAAGAAGCAATAGAATATGAGCCATTAGCATCATTCAACAATATATGAATTCAAATATAGTTGGTTAATGTTAAAACAGTATTCTCAACTAAAGGATACAATACACAATTCTTTTTTCTGTTGTTTTTTATTCTTTCACACAGCCTCAACTTTTGCTGTATTATAAAGACAACATTTAAGATGTTAATATATTAAAAAAACCAACAAATTTTGGATTTTTTTCATAATATATTAGAATAAAGTAAGTCTATTTATTCTGATAATCTCTAATTTGGTTCTTGCATGCTGGTTGTTTTTTCCATGTGACTTCAATAACAGTCCAAAATAAATTAGCTCTTAAAGGGAAAAATACTGTGTTATGGATGACATAATGAGAATGGCCTTGACAATGTTTTCTTTTAAATGTCAACTGTGCATTTCATAACTGCCTTACAAAACAGTTGAGTGTTCCTTCCTCCATCTATACTTTGGAAGTGGTAGTTGGTCTTTCATAACCTTTCATACCTCCTTACCTTCTCCAGTATTCTCTCACACTGCTTCTTTTCAAAGAAATAATCTGTGACTTTAATAGTCCAAAATAAGTTTCTATGAATTTGCAGATTTAAGAATTTTTTCCCCTTCAGCTCAACAAGACATATGCAGTTATCTGTGAAAAGTTATTATTTTTGATAGCCATTAAGGAGAGCAAACACACAGAATTTAATTGTTTTAAGATTAAAAGTGTGGTGAAAAATAAAATGATACACAGTTGTAGCATGTGCACAAGCAGCCCTACTGTCCTCTTTCTTCATAAGCATAGATAGTCCAGCACTAAATGAACAGTGCAGGAGTTATCAAAAATTAAATAAAGCAACTCTTAAGTTTTAGGTGATGGCTAGATTGTTGGCCACAGATTTTCATAAATATTTTTGTTTGTTTGTGTTAATTCTGTGTTGTGTTTGTAATTGTCAAGTATTGTTAGAAGATCTATATTTTTAGCTTCCTTGATGATCATGTTACTGTTGGGTTCACTCAGGCCAGCATACTTTTTGTTGCTAAGATACAGGAGCTGTTTCTGTCTTCTTATTACACTCCCTGTAAAAAAATTTGATCAATAGTATAGAAAACATATGACACAATGCCACTGAATCAAAAAGAAGTTTTAAGTCTGTCACAGTCACTTTGGTACAAATGGCCACACGGCAACACCCCTGTTTATAACAGGTACTGTTAAATATGACTCTGATAGCTGGAAATAGTTAAAATATGCTTATAGAGAGAGTTTTATCTGTCAACCTTGATCACTTGCCATTGGCATTTTAGTCACACAAACCCACTTTTACTACTATATTCTACCTCACCAGTCTGGATTTTGTTATCTGCATGTTGACTACTATTTATTTCCTTCATATCCAAAAGGAGGAAAAATCAAATAAATTTTCATTAACTAATCGAGGTGTAGTCATGACACAAAGAAAATGTGCAGAGATTATTTATATATCACAAGGGTGGTGCTTGGTTAGGATAATTTAATTGAGGGGTCAAGTAATTCTGGAAATCTCTTCCAGGGCATCAACCATTCTATACCTTAATCTTAGAAACAGCTCAGTATGTAATACATACTCTAAAGTTATAGTAAAAAGATAAGCAGAAGAAGGAAAAAACCAAAAATAAGAAAAGAAAACACATATATAAAACAATTTGTGGTGGGGTGGCAAGGCTAGGGTAATGGTTGGACTTGATGATCTTAAAGGTCTTTTCCAACCTAAATGATTCTGTGATTCTGTGATTTAATTTATCTCTCTAATTCACTCCCAGCTTCTGGTTGTCTGTATACACACAGCATAAATGTTAGTCTATTCTTGATCCTTTTTTTGTAGGAAACAGACAAGTTTCCTTCAGTCTGGAACATGGAATTTTATTCTGAGCCACTATTTATTCAATGGCTACTCCCGATAGATAGTATAGAAGAGAGATCGTGTCAGGCTGGGCTCCCTGTACCTGCATAGTCTTTTAACACCACTTCTGCAGGCTTTGCAGCTTCTAGCATTCCCTCATACCATTGTAATATAGGACATACAAAGCAAATCCTCGTTTTCATGATATAAACACACCTTTCTGATGAACTGCATTAATTCAGACTCTCAGTATTGAATCAATCAATAAACAAACAAGATTTTTTTTTTTCCCTCAGGAGCACAAATTCATCATATTAACCCCAGAGAAAACACAAGGCCAAGTGCATTGAGGTGAAGTAAATTAGAGATCTACACACTCCTGAATAGTGTGGAACAAATCATTCTGCTCCCTGAGCTGGGAGCTGGCTCACTGAGCAGTGTAGATGCAGCTTTTACGAGTTCCTTTCCCAGAAACATTTCCCTGGGTTAAAGTGTTCTGTGGCATATACCATGCTTTGAGACATTAAATTATTCTATTTTTGTAATTATCATTTCTCATATTTGAAAATTTTTTGTTGCATGCTTTTTTTCATGACTAAATCATGTCTTAACCAGGAAAAGAGTAAGGGTCTAAAAGATACTTCTGTTGTTTCCACTACAAAATAATTTATTTGGAAAGGTTAAAATTAAAATTTATCCTTCATAAACGGTAACAAGAAATATCATTCTACAGAAAAAGAGATTTTGGAAAAGTTCACTCTATGGAATAATTATAACTTACGGGAATTTGATTGTTTAAATGTAGGTGTAGGGACAGTGACAGATGAGTTGCTTTACCTTCACCTCAATTTCGCACAAGGTGAATAAATACTTCAAAGGAAGAGTAAAGACTTCGCATTTAGACCACAGAAGTGTACCAAAGTTAATTGAAGTTAGTAAACTTCATTGAGAAAGGTTAATATTATTTTTGTTAGCAGATACTCTTTAGTGTCATGATAGACAGTAGCAATGCATCTTTTTGAATGTAACTACAGGGCATAGCAAATATGGTAATCTTCTTGGTTTCCAGTCAGCACCCAAACTGAAATGACGTATAATCCTGAGTTTGACTGATATTATTTTATTTCTTATTATACAACAGTTCAAATACTCTGTGATTAATTTGCAATAAGGTGAAGATATACCACAGATAGATGGGAAAAAAAATCACTTCTACAGTCAAAAATATTTGACATCATAGCAAACAACTAACTAATTAAATAATCTCTATGAATCTTTAAAAAATAAAAATTGGAGTCTTTTGTGGGAATAAATGTGGACACCAGGAATTAATACATTCATGCACATTTGTGCACTGGCTAAAGAAAATGAAGAGCTTATTTAATACCCTGAAAGCATAATGTTGCAATCTAATCAAAAGAATTGTGGAGGATGTACTCAAATGTTTCATTTTAAAGTGGTATAAATTAAAGTATCAGCTAAGCTCAATGAATGCAGTAAATATTAAATTATATTTAATTTGCCAAAAAAGGCAAGAATATGCACCTTATGAAGTTACTCTGGGCTTTTCTAGGTAATAATCAAACCCCAAACCACCCTATCTTATATATAATATATATATGTCTTTATACCTATCTGTATATGTGAATATGTGGGAGTATAGGAAGTTCATCATATGGTTTACACAGAGTTTAACAAGTACTAAAATGGGAGTAATAGTTTTCCACCTGTGCATATGAGTCCTTAATAAGGTGTACTACATTGTTGTGAGCATTCCTAAAAAAATAAGTAAATTAATAATAATAATAAAAAAAGTAGGCTTACTTATATGGCTTTTCTTCAAAGACCCCGTCTAAGTCAGTGGAGTCATTACCTCCTAACACACACATAGCTGAGAGCAAATATATTTTGATCAAAATTCAGTGCAGCCATAGTGGAATTAATTTCCCTTAAATTTTAGCTAACTCAGGCTAGTCATCTGAACTTTTTCTATATTCAGCAGAGAGAGACAGACACCTCCAGAGGGTAACAACATTAACCTGCTTGAAATAGTAATTCAATAACAGGTTTTACCTGGAAGCAAAGCTAGTTTAAGGAACCTCAATTCCTTCTGCCTTTTATTCTTGCCTGTATAGTGCTGTTTGCCATAACTACTGAGCATCAGATTAGTGATATAATCTGAATGAAAGATTTAAACACTTCCCTTCCCATTTTCTGGAGTCTTATTTTAACAGGGTCATTTCAGTCATATAGTTCCTGGCACCTTGTCACTGACCAATTAATGCTGTGTCCGCTGAAGTGAATAACCAAGTTCTGAAGTGTGTATATCATATATGAAGATTCCATATTGGGTGGATGTCACAAAAGCAAACAAAACCAAAATAAAATAAAACAAATCACAGATTATTTCTTCCTGCATGTTTACTTTGACCAAGACAATTCTTTCTCCAGGAGAGTTAATTGTTTGGGTAAAGCATCCCTCCTCTTCTTAGTCAAGACTTCTTAATCAATTATTGCCACATCTAACGTTTTAGGAAGGCTAGATCAATTCTTAAACAACACACTACTGGAATAACTTTGCAAGTTGTAAAGTAACAACCATAACAAACAAATGTGTTGCTTTTGATTTTTTCTAGTAGCTTCACTTCTTTAAATTGACAGGTTGTCCATTTGATGGTATCATGCTTTTCCCTGATTTTGTCATACAGAAGACTGATTCAGATTCCTTTTCACTATATGGATTTTAGAAATTCTCCCCATAAGAGGAGTTCTCAGAACAAACATATATCATAAATTCAAATGAAGCATTTAGTTCCTGAAATAAGTTTCTTAAAGGACAAAAAAAGACTAAAGTACATATTAAGAATTCAAAACCTATTTTCAAAATAAAGGACACAGAAGTGAGAAACTGGTTATCTGAGGAAGATTCATTTCCAGAGCAACACAGATATCACTTTTTAATTCAGATTGAACCAACTGATGTGCTTTCACCAATTTCCCCTTATGATTTCCCCTTATGATTTTCCCTGAAGAACCCTCTCAAATGACAACAACCCAACAGTGGCAATGACCCTTCATATTCAGGTGGGATTCACATCACCTTTCTTGAGTGGTTTGAGAGATGGGTGTGTAATCTAATGCCCAGCAGTGGCCAATGACATAAAAAAGAATCTCTGGAATGAGATTTTTTACATGTCTTTGCCGTTCATATCTGGAGATTCACCACCCACCTATCTGGGAACTCTTCTTGCACCTTGTTGGTGAATGTTAATGTTTGGTGACAGCAAGTCCACCCACAGCTTGACATGAATAAGCCGTATCTAACTAACACTTCCCATGGCTGTTATCCTTTTATGTATATCCTTCTGAGAACATAACAGAGATATTAGCTGGTATGATGGCAACTCACATGACCAAGTATTTGTTATAGGCACCATTAGCCAGTGCTGACAGAGGACAAATTTAACAGAGGATGGGAAAAATATAAATTCTTCCCACTTTGTTACCTCATAGGGTGCAGCATTTATTCCTCTGTCTTGCGGCACAGGCACAGATACAGATTTGCAGATCTCTGACCATTTAAAAGGAATACAGTAAGGATGAATCTTCCAAGGTAGCGGCTTTGAACTTTGTTACATTTTTACCTGATGGTAAATGCCAAGAAGCATCTAGGAAAAACAAATCCTTTATGCTTCTTCTGGTCATTAATGAGTGGCTAGCATGTAAAGATACTTTTGCCCCATGAAATGAAGAAACATACCAGTATAACACTGTTAAAGAAGCAAAGAAGAAGAATGGCATGCATTAGACATAGTTTGGATGATATTTAGCACCAGGTGCATAATGTCAGTCAGCTGTCTTTTCCTTTTTTTTTTTTTTCTCCTTGTTTTTTAGTTAATAATTATGAGATTCAGTTTCTGAGGCAACTTTGATAAGATTTGGAAATTCTGGAGGGCTGTTGACTTATCAGTAGAACACAGCTTATCATGTAAATGTGATTCATGCAAATTTCCAAAGATAACAGGAAGACACATTTATAATCTTAGTGAAATAGACTCTCAGCAGGTGAGATGAGAAACCTGTGAAACTTGGTTTTATTTATTAACTTGTAACAGATATGGAAGAATACAAATAAACTGGGCTTATGATTAAATGAAATAAATAGATACTTAGGTTATTTCTCCCTCTTTTTCAAAAGGCTGCTAATCATAACGATGGTGGATGAGAAATTAAGCAATTTTATAATATAGATAGTTATCCCCCCTTCAATTATTATTATTATTATTATTGTTGTTGTTGTTATTGTTATTTCCTTGCCTCTGTGATTTCAGTCTGCTACAAAACAAGAAAATTAAGAAAAATGTTGCCAGGATTCATTTTATATTTCTTCAGTCCAAATTGCTTTCAAGACACCTCTTATTTTGCATGTTCAACTTGAGATATAAGGTTGATACTCAGTAGCTCTGAGTGCTTGTTCAAGTCAAAGTGAAATGTAGATTCAGAATATTCCTAAAAATTAAAACTCATATTTCCAAGTTTCAGTCACCTGGCACCATAGCTTAAAAATTAATTTGGTATATCTGAAAAATAGTAAGTTTTGAGATATTGCATAGCTATTTAAAAGAGGTACTGCCATGGGGCTGTCAGAATTGACTGTACCTCTGATATTTTCTTTAGATTTCTAAATTAATCCATCTCAGCTATGACCTGAGTTACCACTTCATAATGCTGATAGAGAGACATAAGCAATTCCTCTATTAATATAATAAGTGATAGGTCACATGCTCTGTCTACCATCCATTTTCTTGCAAGATGCAATTAATTCAAAATAACTGTGTCTTTCTTTTTAAGAGTCAGGAACACAGTTTGTTTTTAAAATAAAATATTAAGAGAGGAAACACAGAATGTCAAAAAGAGAAAAGATTAAATCATCTGTATGTACATATATGCATTATTTAAAATTTCTCCTGTGTTGTCCTCATTTCAGTGGTGAATGTTAGGCAAATTTCCCCACAAACTCTACAACTACAACTCCCTTCTTTAACCATCGGACTTCTCTTCAATAGACTGGCAAGCATTGCCACAGCTTTAATCTTACCATCTATCAAGGACTAGTTCTATCCTGACCAAAGCTTTTCAGGTTCAGCGGAGGACCACACTAAGATTTTAAACCAGATTGCATTGTGTTGCCTTTATATAGTTTGCAGAGATGGTCTTACCAGTATTCAACTCCCTGTTGCTCTATACTTATTCTCAGAAACTAATTGCCAATTTAGCATACAGTAAACAGCACAGCTATGTAGTCACGGCACATAAATCATTGCAAGTGATTGCACAGCTGTCACTGGTATTACTTCATTGCGTATAGGAAGAATGTACTTTGGCAACTTGTTTTGCAAAACTTTTGCACTCTTTACTGTGAAGGAAGAAACATTTAGTGGTGCAAGTATGGGACACCTGAAACATTATGAGTGTGATTCTTATAATTCGATAACTAATTTCAGTATGTTCAGATATACGCAGAACTTAATATGTCAAGACTGGTTTCCTATACATTCTTTTTAAATTCTGTTGTAGCTAAGCCTGCTTTAAAATTGCTTTGATAAGAGTTTCCCTGAAATATTTCAGATTTCTGTCATCTTCTAATTTCCTACTGTGGACTGAACATTTTCTGAACCAAAACAGAAGTCAATTGCTCTTGGCCCAACTTTCCACTCAAAAAGCCTGAACTCTTAAGGTATAACTTGGAAAAAAAAACAACAAACCAAACCAAAGCAAAAAACAAACAGCCCAAACCAAAACAATAGAAGAATGGAACTGCACCCCTTATTTTCCCTTGTGTGTTGGAAATTGTGCCTGTGCTTGTGTGTGTGTGTGACAGAGTGTTTTGCCAGTTTAGAAAAACAATAAATTCCTCCTATAGAAAATGTTAGCTTTATGCCTCATTAATGTGGCACACAATGCAGCATTGATGGCATTTGTCTTTTCATTACAACCTAGTAATATATGAGGTCATAAATTCAAGGTTGAAAGTGATACAGAGTTGACCTTTAATAAAAATGCAGCAGTTCTAATAATAAACAAGTGAATAGCTTGAATTATATTAGAATCATTCTTTTGTAACTAAATAATCTACTCTCCCCTTATTATGAACAACATTAGATGTGGGTATTGAGGAAATGAAAAGCTAAAATCTATGGGAAAGGTAATGATCTCTGAAAATTTTCTCTAATGACTAATTTGTGGCTCAGTGGATTTCAAGAGATTATTGGGTTTTGAAATAGATTCTATCAACTAAGGAGATAATGGAAATCATTAGGCTGAATAAAGTAAAACAGTAGATTTGTTATGTGGAGCTCTATTACACGAGCCTCTATTTCTCATGCAATTTAGAAGTATTTTTTTCTTAAACTGAACTACTATGTCAACTTATATTATGGGACAAATTCTGATAACACAGCACTCAATGGCAAAACTTTCATTAACCTCAGTTGAATGGGGATTTGACTCTGATTTTAATCAGAAGTGCTGTGATCAGTGAGAATTTCAGGTGCTCAATATTGCTCACAATATGGCTCTGATTCAAGTTCCAGGTCTTTCACATTCAAGCAGAATAAAAAGATTTTAATCTTCATTATCAGCTCATGGACGATATCTTACAGGACCAGTGTTGAAGTTAAAATTCCACCAGTAATTCATCCTGGTGACATTTATAGGCCTTACTCACTATCAGACTTATTAAACCAGAAGCTGTACAAATTACAGAAAGACAGATCCTATGCTTTGAAAAGCTTAATAATTCAAAGCGCAGTATTCTCCTGGAGACAATCCAAAATGCTGAAAATATCTGTAGTATAATATTATAAATGATTCTGTATCATTCTTAGCCTTTGTTTTTTACAATACCCTGCATATTATTTTTCTTTTTATTGCCATGATTTTAGTTTCCAACTTTAAAAGTAAGCTGCTTTTACAAATTAATCTCTGCTATAAATGTCACTGCAATATTTTCCTACAGCTATATTAACTACATTATTGTTTGGAGTTATTTTTCATTGTTATTTTGTCTGCTTACAATGTGGTTTCATTTCCTATTATGCTTGCTTGATATACAAATTAAGTGATACCTTACTAGACATTTGTTAGTTGCTTACAATGTTGTTATTTAAGTTAGGTTAGGAAAAAGATTTTAAATATAACATTTCAGCATTAACTATCGTTACAAATGTTTTAAATTCTTAGAGTTTAGTACCTTTTTAAACCTTGTTTTTTAGAGGAGTAGGAAAAGTTCCAGAATCTGGGTTCTTTATAAAGTAGCATCATCAACTACAGGAAATGCTAACAAAAATAAACCCAGAAACTCACCAGCAGACTCATCTGCACAGAGGTGCATGGAGAATCAAAAGGCAATGCTAATTTTTTACTGAGGTGGAGTGAGACCTGCTGATGTGTATGTAGCAGTGTTGATAACGTGCAGTGTCCTTAACCAGGGGAAGACACTGCTGGAGTAACTTCTTTTTCTCTGATCTTCGTTTGTCTCTGTGTAGAGGTTGTAGCTGTCTTTTATATGTTCCTCTTATCAGCTTTTTCTTTTTTTTCTAAATATGACATAATATATATGCAGAAAATATAGAGGGTTTCTTTTTCCTTTTTTTATGCCCTAAGAGCAATTCTATCCAACTCTCAAAGTTGCATTTCTTTAGTGATCAGTAACTGACTATGTAGTGTTCATAGAATCACAGAATATCTCAAGCTGGAAAAGACCCATAAGGATCAAGTCCAACTCCCTGCTCCTTGCAGGACTACCTAAAATTAAACCATATGACTAAGAGTGTCATCTAGACAGTTCTTGAACTCTGATAGGTTTGGTGCTGTGGCTAATTCCCTGAGGAGCCTGTTCCAGTGACAACCACTCTCTCAGTGAAGAATCTTTTCCTAATGTCCAATCTGAACTCCCCCTGACTCAGCTTAATTCCATTTCCTTGTGTCCTCTTGCTGGTCACCAGAGAGAGGAGATCAGCACCTCCCTCTCTGTGGCTCCCTTGAAGATGCAGACTGCATTGAGGTCACCCCTCAGTCTTCTTTTCTCCAAACTGAACAAACCAAGAGTCCTCTAAGTCTTGCCCTCAAGGCCTTTCACCATCTTGGTTGCCCTCCTCTGGACACACTCTAATAGTTTGATGTCTTTCTTATATTGAGGTGCCCAAAACTATACACAATACTTGAGTTGGTTATACCCTCATGGATGCCTGGTATCATCCTGTAGTTGTATGCTCAGAGTGTCTGATAAAATAGAATAAAAAAACAATATCCAATATCTTCTTAACCACAGTGGCCTTCGGAAAAATTTCTTCAAGACAGCTATGATGGTTTTTTGTCTTAGTGAGAGTTAAATGGAATGGGACCATCCAACTAGAAGTAACCTAAAAACAGGTCACACAGGACTCAGGATTATGCCTTACCTCTCTTGTACTTCAAATTGTACAGTTATCCTTTTTATGCACACACACTCACAATCATTAAAGACTTGAATTCCAGGCAGGAGTTTTGGCCTCCTGGAAGCAATGGAACCATGACACAATGATATAATTTCTTATCATTCCTGTCAACATTTAAAAGGAGCAGTGCAAAAAAAAAAAAAAAAAAGGAAAAAAAAACCCAACTTGGAACCATGTCTTGTTCATGTAAAGGAAGTGCTAAAAAACTTATTAATAAACTCAGCACACTTGTTTCCTGGCCTAGATGCCTTGCTTACTCATATAAATGCATTAAACTTCCAGTTTTGCTTCAAAAATATCTGGTGATTTTTGGACGTCCTGCATCACAATGGAACCTATGCAAGCAAAGCTTATTTGTTCACAATAAATTCTTTACATGGATGGCTTCTTCGGGTTTCTAACATCAAGAAGTAGCACACTTTATTTTCCTTGCACCAGAAGATAAATACAGTGTTGGCATAACAAGGAACAGTATATATGAGGTAAGTGTATTCAGAAAATTTTGGAAGTAATGGCTTGATATAATTAGTAAACCTGATATATTTGACCAGCCAAATGCACTTTTTTTCCCCTGTGTCTTACTGAAGCCAATGATTATTGGCTGATCTTTGTCTAATATTGAGCATATAATTAGAAACAAAAGAATTTATTAGCACTGGAAAAGCACCTGCCATGTGGGTAAACTTAATATACTATAAAATTATGGTCTGAACACAAATTTAACATGCTTGCATATGGAAAATGGCCTCATGGAACAGAATGTCTACATGCCTCAAATGCTTTTCACTGTTAAAATACTGTGTAAACTTTTATTTAAGAGATTTAAGATTGTCACTCACCTTGGACAAACAGAACAATCTTTTTTCATTCCTTGGAGATAAAAGGTTGGGAACATTCAGATAAATGGTCAATCAGTTGACATCCACATTTCTAAGGAAAGAGAAATAAACTGCATGCCACAGGAGAAAGTTAATGTCAGTTAACTAACATTAAATGATATTTGACCTCTGAATTGAAAAAATGCATCCTGAAAAACAATATTCAGGAGACAAATATTTATGAAAACTTCCATCCTGGCTAATTACATCTTATCTTTCAAAACTAAACATGGGTTTTGGTTTTATATTGTTAGACTTTGTATTATGGTTAATTAATCAGCCCTAAGCCAGCCACTGGCCAAAGGGACACAACAGGAATAAATTTTAGAACTCTTTTTGGAAAAAAAAAAATAAAAAAAAATATCCTTTTCAGGTTCTATTTATAACATAATAGGATTTGTTAGCAAGCAAAATTTGTTTGGTGAAGATTAGACAATCAGAAAATTGGATTTTGATTCAAGTTGTATCCCATAGTGTAAAAATTCTCAAGTAGTTACAGAAATGCTTTTTAAAAGGACAGATATATACCTCCTCCAGGCAACATTTTTCCTTTAAAAAAGCTGTTTTGAATGATACTACAGCAAATGCCAAAAATGGAGATGCTATGGTATCTTCCATAATTGACAAATCTATGTGGACAAACTTGAAAAAGGATGACAGTCAATGTTAGTCAGCAAATTACGATGACCCCAGAAACTGTTCTACAAATCTACTATGCTTGCATTTTTCAAAAGCTGAGTGAGATAAATTAGGTAGTGTTATAAACTCTGCTTCCCATTACTATTACTTGTAGCATGAGCTACAATTCAACAGTAGTAGCTCCAAGTTCTCACATAATTAGTTCTTAAAAATAGATCTTAACAAAGGCATTTTCCTGAAATAGCATTATATGGTTTGCAAATTCTTCACTGCTAAAGCCGCAGGAAGAAGTGGAGTACAACCCTGAAGATCTTACTGGTTTCATTCGTTTTTCCATGCAAGCCAGAAGGGGAAGAAATGCCATGGAAGGAAAAAAAAGCATTATGTACAGCTTCTAAAACTAATGCTTGTTTACTTGTTTTGCAAAAGGGACCAGTGATGGCAGTTTATGAGAATATTTGCATGCAAACAGCAACAAACCTAACAAAAGACAGTATGTGGAAAGATGACAGAGTTAAAGGAACAAAACTGATTGTGATTTCCATAATGTCTAGATCATATAAAACACATCTTGATGGAGATCTTTAGGTACTTAGGCATGGACTGAAGCCTACACTAAGACATTCATAACTAACCTATCTTTTCTACCTTTTTTTAAAAAAATGAAGAAATATATACACACATTTTGCTTACAGAGTCAGACCAAAAACTCTCTTTGAAATACTAGGATGCATTTCAAAATTAATTACACACGAAAAGCGATTCCTTTTAGCAGTTATTGAAGCTAAATGTAGAAACTATAAAATATTACAGATTTTAATTTAAGGATCCATAATATAATTAATATTTGTTCTGACTTTTTTTTTTTTTTTTTTTTGCTTACTTTGGTAAAGAAAGCCTTTATGAAGATTTTGCCTTTTTAAAGATCTTGTGAGTTTCTGTGTTGTGTTAATCATATATCATTTTGAAAACTTGACATACAAAATTTTATTCTGCAAGTCAAAAAGCCAAAAAACTCCAGGTGATTCAATCATCAGATTAAATCACAAATAGTGAACGAGGTGTAGCTAGTATCAGTGTGAAAGAACAATAAACTGATAATTAAAAATAAGCTAAAATTTTTTTCTACAACAATATTACACAAGAAGTGTTGCTACTAAACACATTTGTGTAAGTCAAAATCCAATACAATTTGCAGTACACACATTTAAAGACTTTCTTTTCCATTTTCAATTGTGTGTACTCTGTAGATTAAGACTTGGCTGTAGGTCACACAGGGTAACCTGTTTTTCACCTATCTACACTGAGCATCGTAACCATAATGCTGATAGCAGGTACTGAACAGCCTTAGATCAAGCATTAAACTGTATTTTTAAGTCTGAGATAATAATTGTGGGCTTCTGTATTACCTACAGAGAAATAAGTACTTTCTGAAGCTGTTTCATCACATATTTAATTTGCAGTGAGGTAAATGAGTTATTGAAGTGTCTGTTTATTTCTGATATTGGTAAAAGGACAAAGTAGAGTCTAACTTGATAAACTCAGGTTTAGGTTTCTGACCTAGATACCTAAATGAGAAAAACTCAATCTCATCCAACATTTTTGGCAGAAAGAAGGGAGAGAAGTAAGGGAATAAGGAAAATGAAGGACATATTCAGCTCCCACTGTGACTATGGTTATATTATTAGAATGATTAATGCTACTTTGAACATGACTGTGGATGTCATAATCACAATTTTGTACTATAATGTTGTTAGACACTAATTTATGTAATCAATGATGAAGTGGGAGAAATAAGTTAGGGAGGTTCTGGAATATAATTTTGGTTTTGCATATTAATTTTTTCTGGATTTTTCACTCCACAATACTGGTAGCTACACTTCATAATTCATCTTTCCAAGGAGAAGAAGTAAAAAGGTGACAAAAAAATACCAGGGACAAAGAAAGCATTTGAAAGAAGTGCTTATACAACAAGAGAATCACTCTGTGACATTTTCTTCAAATGCAAGCAAGATAGATTCATGACCAGACTACAAACAGGTATAAGACTAAAAAAGCTCTTAAATTCAAGAGAAATCTTATAAACACTTTGCCATATTACTGAAAACAAAACCTTAACTAGTGCAAAGGTGTTAGATTTTTCTCCCACTGATGTAGGTAAATTCAATGAACATACTGAATAAAATTGCAAATGTATGTAAATCAATGTAGCTCAGTTGTACTTCTATAGTAACACATTGATCTATTGTTGGTGACATTCTCTCCTATTATCCAAAAGTCTTTTGTAAGGGTATGAGGAAGGAGAGTTCCTGTTCCTCCTTTAAGAGTATCTGGTCAAGGACCTTTTTCACTGCAACAAGGGATGGTAAGAAAAGGAGGAAGCCACGAACAAGAATATACAGGGACACAAACCTGATGGACAAATGATAAGGGAGGCAGTGAGAGACACAGACCTTACGAAGCAAACATGGAGACAATGTCAAGATGCAAACCTTGCCATTTACACTACTCAGTAGGCTATGAAAAAACTACAGATGCCACTTCCAGGAAGATTGACCTGGACTGCAACTGATGGGTGTAAAATAGGGCTGGCCCAATTCCCGGGGGTGTGCGGGGGAAAGGGGAGCAGGAGGAACGGGTGGGGGAAGACAGAGTGTGGTAGGAGGGGGTGGTCATGTGTAAAATGGGGCCATTCAGCATGCTTATCTGGCTGAGCTCTGCACCTGATCACCCCACTCTGTCCTGTATTATATCTTCTTGTTAAATTTTCTCTTAACTGTCTGGGAGAATCTGCTCATGTGCATGTGCTTGTGAAGTTGGAGAGTGTGGTGTGTGTGCTGCACCAGTGACCTTCTGCTTCTGCCTGCCCAAGAGGAGGAGGGGACATGGTTGTGTCTGTGTCTGCTGTGAGCCCTGAAATTGGGTGCTGCTGGGGGAAGCTCCTGCTCTGTGGCCGTCTGTGTAGCCACAATCATATGGCTACACAGTGTCCATGTTGTGTCAGTGTCCTCTGCATGTGTGTCTCTGGGATATGTGCTCAGTGTATATGTGTCAGTGGTTGGGCAGGAGAGGTCCTGGACTAGAGCTACTGGAGGAGGCGGCCAGGTTTCTTACACCACTTAACATCTTCAGTTAGAAAGCAACACAGTAGAGTCTCTAATTGAACCTGAGCCAATATTGTGAGAATACAATACCATGTAAACAAAATCTCTGGAAAACCTGAAAAGAGAGCTATATTAATAACAAAATGAGAACAGTTTTGGGCACTACATGTTATAGAATGGTTAATGAATTATTATACCTATAGAGTATTACTGAATTAACTTGGAATATGTTATTACTAAAACTTCCTTATTTCCTGTACCTAATATTTTGTGTGTGGATCTGAAATACATGGTATTCTGTTCTTTACTTCTCATTTTTTGTGTTCAGACACCTTCAATTTAATAAAAAATAAATTCAAAAATAACCTTTTTGAAATCAGAATTGCTAGAAGCACTGATTTCTATAAATTCCTTTAAAGCCAGTCAGAAAGATTCAGGTGGATATTTTTCAATTTTTTCTCATATTGCATGAGACACAGATATGCTAAGACAATTTTAAAAGCAAAGCTCCAGCCTGCCATAAGTGTTATAATATCTAAAACAAAGGAGGGGATCATTTATCAGGGTGCATTATTCTTTGCAAATCCAGTAATGATTTTAGAAAGGGCTAGTCCCTTTTCATAAAATGTTGTGGTGACTTGGGAACAGCTCCTGAAACTTTAAGACCTGTAAAAAAATTGCCAGAAGGCACTAATCCAAGGGAGTAACAATATATCATAGCCATTAGAATTTATTATTTAATAATGTATGAGGTTTATGCCTACAGTATATGCTTGTAGGTGATATACACCAGTCTAAGAAGATTAAGAGATGACAACCTAATGGTAAAAAAAAAAAAAAAAAAAAAAGATGAAGACTTCATTCATTACAAATGTGAACAAATGAAAATAAAAAACATCTTCTAGAAGCAGAGGAAAACTATAGAATTTATGCTTGTAATGTTCAGGCTTTTTTACTGATTTAAGCAATAATCAAGTTTTATTTGTAAAACAGACAAAGTTAAATTTAAAAACCAAAAAAACAATACCACAAAAACCCTTCCATCATATTACATCTTATATATCTGTTTCTAACTAATAGAATGAGTACAAATGAGACAAGACGAAAAGATTCTTGTAAATATGGCAATTGTTGCAATTTTTTTGAACTTAAATGATTTTAACACAGTATTAATTAAACATGCCATTAGAGGCATATTATAATGCGAACTTTAAAGAAGCAAGATTTTTATTAACTTGTTTTCTACAGAGGCATTTCCATTATTTTAGTGAGAAATCATTTCATTGAGTGAGATAATGTATATTTAATTTTAATGAAAGTCTGAAACAAAGACTTTTTAAAAAAGTTTTTGTAACATATATAATCATACAAAGTTCTGTAAGGTCCTTATCATATTTGTGTGTGACTGAACATTAAAACTAAATAAGGTGGCTTTCCATACTTTCAAAGTGAGACATAACAAATGCCTAGTAATGATTATGGTGAATATTCCATTCCATATAATAAGTATGGGGTGGGTTTTTTCAATCAACATTATTGCCAATGTTTTTTACGTATTTAAAACCACACAAAAAGATATCAAGAGTAATACATGTTTGCAATTTTTTCAGTGGGAAATACTGCATAGAAATGGAATAGAAGCAATCTGTATTTTCCTCTTTATAGACTTTTGTCTGCCACAGTAGCTTAACACCACACAGTCTTTAATATATTTATTCACATAAAAAAAGTTACAAGGATTTTTTTTTAAGTTTATTTTTATTACTAAGTCTAAATCACATGCAGGCTGTATCTAGTTTTGGAAGGAGTAGGAACCTTACGATTCCCAGTTTAGATCTATGATTAAGTATTACCACAAATCCATGTCAGAATGAATCTCTCCTTGCTCATCTGTATGGAAATAAATTATTTTAGCACTAGCTAAAAAGACTCAAAAGACTATAAGCAAAATTTGTAATATCATTGTGAGGAGAACTTGCATCTCCAGTGGTGGTCGATGCCTCCACCCAGATGGAGCTGTTGAAGGGCATCTTTGGTCATAGGCTCGCCAAGCTAGTGAAGAGGGCTTTAAACTAAAGTTGCCAGGGGACGGGAAACTCAATCCATCCCACTCCTACGAGTTTGATGCCAGTTCCAGCAATAGATGACCAGAGCCAGGAGAAGGATCACAAGTTGGAAGGAGAGCACCTGGAGAGCAGCACAAAGGAATTCCAGCCACTCCAACCAGGAAGCCAGCTTCATCAGAGGCCCAACATAAATGCCTCTATGCAAATGCACATAGCATGGGGAATAAAAAAGAGGACCTTGTTCTCACCAACAAGGAGGGGCTGGTAGGGAATGTGAAACTCAAGGGCAGCCTTGGCTGCAGTGACCATGAAATGGTGGAGTTCAAGATCCTTAGGGCACTGAGGAGAGCGCACAGCAAGCTCACTACCCTGGACTTCAGGACAGCAGACTTTGACATCTTCAGGGATCTGCTTGGTAGAGTACAATGGGATAAAGCCCTGGAGGGAAGAGAGGCCCAAGAAAGCTGGTTAATATTCAAGGATCACCTCCTCTAACCTCAGGAGTGATGCATCCCAACAAAGAGGAAGTGAGGCCTGCATAGATGAGTGAGGAGCTCCTGGACAAACTCAAACACAAAAAGGAAGCCTACAGAGGGTGGAAGCAAGGACACGTATCCTGGGAGGAATACAGAGAAATTGTCCAAGCAGGCAGAGATCAGGTTAGGAAAGCTCCAAGACCTGATAGAATTAAATGTCTCCAGGGAAGTCAAGGGCAACAAGAAAAACTTCTATAGGTACATTGGTGATAAAAGGAAGACTAGGGAAAATGTGGGCCCTCTCCAGAAGTAAACAGGAGACCTGGTTACCTGGGATATAGAGAAGGCTGAGGTACTTAACGACTTTTTTTGCCTCAGTCTTCACCAGCAAGTGCTTAAGCCACACCACCCAAGTCACAGATAGCAAATGCGGAGACTGGGGTAACGAAGAACCACCCACTGTGAGTTTGAGACCATCTAAAGAACCTGAAGGTGCACAAGTCCATGGGACCTGATGAGATGCATCTGAGGGTCCTGAGGGAACTGATAAATGAAAATGCTAAGTGTTGTGGTTTAACCCCAGCTGGCAACTAAGCACCACGCAATTGCTCGTTCGCTCCCCCCAACAGCGGGATGGAGGAGACAATGCAAAGAGCGAAAGGGAGAAAACTCGTGGGTTGAGATAAAGACAGTTTAATAGGGAAAGCAAAAGCCACGCACACGAGCAAAGCAAAACAAGGAATTCATTCACCACTTCCCATGGGCAGGCAGGTGTTCAGCCATCTCCAGGAAAGCAGGGCTCCATCACGCATAACTGTTACTTGGGAAGACAAATGCCATCACTCCGAATGTCCCCCTCTTCTTTCTTCTTCTCCCAGATTTATATACTGAGCATGATGTCATATGGCATGGAATACCCCTTTGGCCAGTTGGGGTCAGCTGTCGTGGCTGTGTCCCCTCCCAGCTTCTTGTGCACCTGGCAGAGCTGAGAGCTGAGAAGTCCTTGGCCAGTCTAGGCACTACCTAGCAACAACTAAACCATCAGTGTGGTATCAACATTCTTCTAGTACTAAATCCAAAACACAGAACTATGACAGCTACTAGGAAGAAAATTAACTATCCCAGCTGAAACCAGGACGCTAAGCCACTATCCATCACATTTGAGAAGTCATGGCAGTTTGGTGAAGTTGCCACTGACTGGAAAAGGGGAAGATATGACTACCATTTTTAAAAAGGAAAAAGAGGAAGACCCAGGCAACAACATACCAGTTAGTCTCACCTCTGTGTCCAGCAAGATCATGGAGCAGATCCTCCTTAAAACTATACTAAGGCACATGGAAAATAAGGAGGTGATCGGTGACAGCCAATATGACTTCACTAAGGGCAAATTGTGCCTGACAAATTTCATGGTGTCCTACGATGGGGTTACAGTGTTGGTGAATATGGGAAGAGCAATTGATGTCATCTGCCTGGACTTTTGCAAAGCATTTGACACTGCCCCGAACAACACCCTTGTCTCTAAATTGGACATACATGGATTTGATGGATGGACCATTCGTTGGATTAGGAATTGGCTGAATGGTCGCACTCAAAGAGTTGTGGTCAACAGCTTGATCTCCAAGTGGAAACCGGCAATGAGTGGTGTTCCTAAGGGGTCAGTATTGGGACTGGCACTGTATAACATCTTTGTTAGCAACAGGGACGCTGGGATTGAGTGCACCCTCAGCAAGTTTGCTGATGACACCAAGCTGTATGTTGCCGTTGACACACTAGAAAGAAAGGATGCCATCCAAAAGGACCTTGACAGGCTTGAGGGGTGGGCCTATGCGAAACTCATGAAGTTCAACAGGGCCAAGTGCAAGGTCCTGCACATGGCTCAGGGCAATCCCAAGCACAAACGCAGGCTGGGCGAACAATGGATTGAGAACAGTCCTGAGGAGAAGGGCTTGGGGCTGTTGGTTGATGAGAAGCTCAACATGACCCAGAAATGTGCACTTGTGTGGGAACAAGTACAGAATCCGCAGATGTGGCAACTGAGCTGAACACCAGAGATATCCTTTGTCTCATTGGCCGCAAGCCATGGGAGAAATAAAACAAGAGCTAAGTGAGAAAAGCAAGGTCAATGCTATGACCAATGGACTTTGCAAGATGAACTTTGCTTCCATATAAGGCTGGGACTCAGTGCTTGCCAGGTAGCTAGGTGATAAAGAGAAAAGCAGTGGCTTTGTTTTGTGATCAGTATAAAAGGATGTAAAGGGATTCCGATTCCGATTCCAGCTCCGCTTGTGCATGAACTCAGAGTCTGTGTCTTCATTGCCACACCCTTGCTGCCCAGAAAGCCAACCATATCCTGGGTTGCATCAAAAGAATTGTGGCCAGAAGATTGAGGGAAGCGATTCTCCTCCTCTACTCCATTCTTGTGAGACCTCACCTGGGTTACTATGTTCAGTTCTGGGGCCCCCAGCATAAGAAGAACATGGACCTCTTGGAGCGAGTACAGAGGAGGGCCAAGAAGATGATCAGAGGGCTGGGGCACATCTCCTATGAGGACAGGTTGAGAGAGTTGGGGTTGTTCAGCATGGAGAAGGGAAGGCTTCAGGGTGACCTTACTGCAGCCTTCCAGTACCTGAAGGGGACTTGCAGGAAAGATGTAGAGGGACTTTTTGCCAGGGCACGTAGTGATAAAACAAGGGGTAATGGCTTTAAACTGAAAGAGGGTAGATTTAAATTAAATATAAGGAAGAAATTCTTCACTATGAGGGTGGTGAGGCACTGGAACAGGTTGCCCAGAGAAGTTGTGGATGTCCCATCCCTGGAAGTGTTCAAGGCCACAGTTGGATGAGGCTTTGAGTAACCTGGTCTAGTGGAAAGTGTCCCTGCTTATGACAGGGTGGTTGGACTAGAAAACCTCTAAAGAACCCTTCCAACCCAAACCATTCTATGATTCTAAGATTCTCTTAGATAACCTCTGAACTGTTCTCTAGAACAATGTCAAGACATGAGCTCAAATACTGATCAATTATTGTTTGTACTATTACTTATTACTACTGCTTGGCACCCAGATACTCCCCTGTTCTGGGAGTTCTTTTACTCAGTAGTGTAGGGATAAACCTGGAAGACTAGAGTCTACAGTGTCTCATGCTTGTCAGTTCTCATAGCATTGATGCATTGAGAAGATAATGGGATGTATCCAGTCAGTCCTCACAATGTTTAACAAGACTATAATTAGACACCCAGTCAGAAGAAAATTTACAAGCCCACATAAAATTCTTATCAGTAGTTTCACCTCACTTTCTTCAGGAACCTAATCTATATGCCTTAAAGACAGAAAGCAGGGTGAGATAAGCAGGCAACTGATAGAAATGCACACACAAATGTGGTTAAGCACATTCTGATTTTTTGACATGCTTATGGTTAAACATCCAAACCATTTTTGCCTAATGCTATACCACTTTATAGTATAACCACAATCTTTTCACACACCCATAGCTGGGTATCTAAAGATGTTTTATAATTTAAGAAAAGACCAACATTTTTCTTAAAAGGGAGCCAAACATGTAATTGAAGCACTGTCCTGGTTTCGGCTGGGATAGAGTTAATTTTCTTCACAGAAGCTAGCGCAGTGCTGTGTTTTGGATTTAGTACTAGAAGAATGTTGATAACACTCTGATGTTTTTAGTTGTTGCTAAGTAGTGCTCAGACTACTCAAGGACTTTTTGAGCTTCTCCTGCTCGGCCAGGTGCATAACAAGCTGGGAGTACAGCACAGCTAGGACAGCTAACCCAAACTGATCAAAAAGCTATTCCATACCATATAACGTCATGCTCGGAGGGGTTAGTCAGTCAGTCGGTCACGGGCAGAGTGGTCGCAGCTCGGGCTGTGTGATCGCGGCTCGAGGGGAGTGATCGCGGCTCGGGACGGGCTGGGCATCGGTCAGTGGGTGGTGAGCAATTGCATTGTGCATCACTTGTTTTATATATTCTGTATATTTTCTTACCATTATTATTATTATTATTATTATTATTATTATTATTATTCTCTCTTATTAAACTGTCTCTATCTCAACCCACGGGTCTTACTTTTTTTTTTCTTTTCTCCCATTCTCTCCCCCATCCCACTGAGGGAGGGGGGAGTGAGCGAGCGGCTGCATGGTGCTTAGTTGCCAGCCGGGTTAAACAATGACAAGCACTTATATGTCTTCAGTGACTTTGCAAAAAGTCTGGGAACCTTCATAGGGCAATTAAATTATATTGAATATTATGGTAGGAGCTGCTACTACTTAGCTTAGGAAATGCTACAGAATAATTATGCTATTTTCTTTATGTAAATAGGTGCTTATTTTAAGAGTTAGATGTCTTGCTAGAGTTTTATATAGTCAGTGGCGAAAAACAATTCCTTCAGAAATTGATGTAGAGAATATAAGTTACTGCTCTGCATCATACTCTGTTTAAGCTTTTATTTTCTCATTGACTAGGTAGTGCGGAGAAACTAGCTGTTTTTCAGAACCTTGAGGGCACAAACAGGCCTTAATGGCCCTTCCATAAAGGGGGCCCACGCACCCCATTTCAGCTCAGCCCGGAGCTACCAATCGTAGTCCCAGTGATGTGCTACTGTAGAAGTGCCTTTTCCCAGTTCATTCCTAAATTGTTTGGATTTTCTGGGCTGCTCTAAGACTTGAGGTCTTACCTTGCTTTCACCCTCTGATCACTGGACCACTGATGAGAGCCACTGCTATCACAGTGCTGTTATGTTTGCCCAGCCCAGGTATTGTGGGACTGTGCCCAGGTGCTGATGGCATAGTTTACCTACCCTGTGGCTTCCCCCAGGTCCTGGCTTACCTTCCCTTGCAGAGCATCCCTGCTCTTGCTGTTGCCTGACACTCCTAAAGTAAGCACCCAACTTCAGATGCTTATATAAATTAGCTGCTCAGTTTCATAAACATAAGATCTAATGTCATCTGAGACTGCAGAGTACCAAGACTTTCAAAATAACAGATCTCAGGCAATGAGAAAGGCATCATTTTGTGGTATGACAAGAGTGATGGAAATTAAGTTTGAGATACAAGGATAAAGTTTCTTGTAATTATGGTGCAGATGGTTATCAGGGCTGTGCCAGTGTACGCAACCAATGTACTTAGTCTTTCATTCCCTGGGTGGTACAGAAACTCCTTGGCTGGTCTCTCTATAGATGAGACAATGGTCTGACATGAAACAAGCTATCACCTGAACCCTTGCCACCTTCACATTTAGGTATTTCACAGGCACTCTCCACATAGAAACTTTGGACAATCCCAGAGATTTTCTCAATTCTTGCTGTGCCTAGACTGATTGAAAGGCACCAGGTTTTTGTTTCATTGTGTTGACTAACATCTTGTGTAGAGAATGAGGCCATCCTAGAGACTAGCCGATGTGATTCCTGCTGTAGAACTTGTCAAATTGTATATAACTAAGATCCTCATAGTCAGGAATGGTCATATAGGACAGTCATCTTATATACATGGTGAAGTTAGGAGAAACTCTGTATATACTTTAAGATACAAAAAAAAAAGGGATCTTATGTTCACTAGAGTGATAACACAGGTCTATTTGGAAGCTGGATTACAGGAATTCACTAGAACAATATCTTAGAGAAGTGTCACTTGGTTCAGATGAAGATGCCATTGCAATCAAGTTCCTGTCACCATTCAGACAGTGATTGATCATCT